>CM047585.1:1180096-1206574 GCA_026184515.1 Peronosclerospora sorghi | reverse complement strand
ACGACAGCAGGTCCAGACATAGAAGTAGACCTCGGTACTCCGCCTCGCTAACAATAATATCCGGCGTGAAATCGGGAGCGGCTGCAACGATAGACCATTGTGGCAACTTCCACAATATGGCACTATAGGCGCCGACCTTCTTCTTCACGCTTGCCGATCCGTCAAAACTTAAGACCAAGAGCTCTTCATCTGGTCGACGGTCGGTGGCGGTCTCGAAACTGACTGCCGAGGTTGCTTCCTCGGAGCAATCGCTATCAATGCCTCATCTACTTCAGACCGAGGGGTGATACTGGCAGCTAATGTGCCCAATATCTCTTCCTCGCCCCCGGTGCACTTAACGACCTCGAGGGTCCACTGCGACAAGACCGCCGACCATCTGCCTAGCCGTCCGTCCATCCCATTGGCTGATAATAGCCAGGACAAAGTAGACCGTCTTGACAGGACCTTTATAGGTCGGCCGACCAGCAGGTTGTAACACACATCCAGAATTCGTAGCAACGCCAGCACTTCTTTCTCGACAATTCCATAGTTCACTTCAGTTGGTTTTAGCGTCCGGCTCGTAAACGTGACTGGATGATACGCACCATCGTGATATTGCACTAAAGTGGCCGAGATAGCCCACTTACTGGCATATACAATAATGGTCGGCACTTTTTCGGGAGCGAAATACTTGAGAATCGGTGCCGTCGCCATCTTAACCTTCAACATACCAAAGGCAAACTGTGCGCGCTTCATATGATCTTCGGCCTCCACTTGCAGACAAACTGCAGCAAGACCAGAGTCGGCGCCCTCCTGTAAAGTTGCCCGATTTCCTTCGCGCAACATATGATAGTCAACTTCCCGGAGCTCACACAGCACGGCCGCGTAGATAGCAAAGTCTCAATGAATCGGCTATAATAATTCAAGCTTCCCAGGAAGGACTGCATTGCCTTCAGCGATCTGGGGAACGGGAGGTTACTCAGCGAATCCAGGTCCTTGGGATTAGTGTGGTGGAGTCAAGTTCGAAATCGAATACATTTGTATCGACAACCTGACCACCATCATCGTGCCCAGCCTTCCAACTTACGGGGGGGACCCCGCGGACCTCCACTCGAAATCTGGTCGGATCGTCCGCTGCTGGCAGACGACCGGTCATCATCCAAAGACACTTGGTCCGATTCACTTAAGTTCATCTCACCTTGTGTACCCGATGGAATGGGCTAGTTACATACTCGGTGGATCGGGATCGCAGATCGATTTGATTCGGTCTTGAATATGAGACCGTGCTGGCTAAGTGTACCTAGGGCGGAACTCTTCACCCCAGGTACGTACAGACCAGAAACACTTCCAAAAGATAAATTCCAATAGGTCGATCGTCCAAACGATCTAGACCTGACCAATACGAAATAAAAGAGGATAGACCAATCAACCGGTCTAGCCCCTGACCAATATTAGAGAAGACCAAAACCGGTCTAAACTCCAAACAATGTTAAAATGAGCCAATATGTCCACGTGAAGACCCAATATTCCCGTGAAACTCCACAAACGATATCTCCACGTAAAGACCAACCCAGTGAATAGCACGTTACAAACATACTTGAGTTGAGGTGTTGAGATCGCCAAATCGTACTCCCGTCGTCGAGGGACTTCCGGTGGCCAAAGTGCGCGTGCGGCGCGTCCAAACCGGGTATAATTGGCGAGAGGGGATAATTCAACCCTCTGCCCCCAAACACTCCGCGGCGGGCGGAGGAGACTAATGTACGTGCAAAGTAAAACGGCGACCCCTTGCTGTGGTATAGACCAAGACCTAGAAAAACCCTGCAACCAAAATACTCCTACTTTTTAAGGCAAATCCACAACTAACCAATAATACTACCTCCCTATGGTCCCTAATGTACTCACAAAAAATTATGTAAAATACCCAAAGTCAGGTGACTCACCCAAGACCAGAGTTTTTGATACTCCTTGAATTTGATAGGCTAAAAAGCCCCCCTAGTTTAGACCAATCCGAAATTCGACCAGCTGTCTTGACCAAAAGTGACCAAATTTGTGGTACACTTCACCACAGCCGCCCCTGAGTCCGACCGTGTCGCACAACGATAACGGTCTGACTCACCCATCACTTGCGTACATGTCCATAAGCTTCTGCTTAAGGACCTCCCAGGTTGGGAACACGTCCGTGACTGACTCCGAGCACGTATACACCCTTGTACGGTCTTTGCCCGTAAGATGGGTCAGAGCAAGTCCCACTTGAAAGTGATCAGCGATCACATTCGCTGTGGCGAAGGCCGTTTCGACCTCTCGCAATCACACGTAAAGGTTGTTACCCTTCACCCCGGTGAACTCCTTTATTTTGAATGATAATGGGGGGCGCACCCCCGTGGAACGACCGCCACTACAACTCGCCTCATGAGCGATGAGGGCATTTACCCTTGCCTTTACGGTATCAAGGCCCTGCTCCACTAGGAGCTTCATGCCTTCTTCCCCGTGAAGGATAACAGCCTGTTAAAGGCTTCCTGCTGGACGAGGATTAACCTATCCCAATCGTCCTGATTAATCCCTTGCAAGGGATGCCGTAGCCTACCAACACAGATGTTGGATTGACTAAAGTGCTACCAGATGTAGCCGGTGCGTACACACACGGTGCGGCTAGCGCACAGAGGAAGACTTTCCTTTAAGCGGCGTTCGCCGCTACTTAGCCGATACACCCTTATAAAAGGGCTTAGTAAGGGAGAATTCTCTTACTAGGGGCCAAGACTCCCACTTTGGTTCACTATTAGCTTTCGCTAATGCCTTAACACAAGGCTCCCTTACTAAGGGTGTAGCTAAAGGGAGGACTCCCTTTACGCTACTGCACTCACTACACGCGCGACCGGTCGAGGTCGTGCGTCTGGTAGTCGGTTGAGTAAAATGTAAACTGAATGTATATTTAATATATAATTAGCCTAAATTAATTTAAACTGATGTAAACTATATGTAATACTAAGTAGAACTTACTAAATTCGTACCTAGCTAAAATGTAGTGTACACCACCTGTGTACCAACACTTGGCTGGCTGCCACGCCACCACCAAGGGCTCCTTCCCTGATTGGTTAAAATAAAAAATGGTACAAAACCTTTCGGACCGGTCAATACTGACCCCAACCGTAGTGTACTCACGTACACCACCTACTAAATGTGACCCGAATGTAACCCTGTTACAATAATACATGTCATCATTCTTTCCAAATTCCTGATCACCCAATCACTTGACCAAATCTCATCACTTTCTCCAAACTTGCACCGACACGTTATCACACACAGTTTCCATCCAAATCGCGAAAATTATCACCACGTTCGTCACTCCACTACTCCAGTTCATCACAGTTTATCACACTAATTCAAAATAATTCACACCTTACACATATTCACACCGATCGATATACTGATCGGTGCTACTGCGTGTCTTGATCTTTATCTTCATGAGTCTGTATCACTGCGAAGCGATTCCGACTGACTCGTTCTAGCTCGAACTCTCGTAGCAGTGCTCCACAATTTAGATCGAGTTCGTCGATCCAAGTTGCTTCGTCATGATCCTTCCACCGGACCAGATATTCTCGGTGGGTGCGACCAAAACGTGTCTTCTTGATCGATCGGACATCTAGCACCTTTTCTACCTCGAATTCGTCCTCTTCCAATGGACTTTCCCAACTGTCTTCCGGCAGCAGAGCCTCATCGAAATCGAATCTCTCCGCTTCGTCCACCAGACAGGGTATTTTAGGCCGATCGAAGAACTCTCTGACCAGCTTCAGTTTGGACACATGCACGATCGGAAAAAAACTTTATAATCCTTGCCGATCGTGATCAGACAGGCAGCATGCTCACCGATCAGCTCTGCTACACGGAAAGGACCGTGCCACATATGATCCAACTTCTTTGCATAGCCTTCCTTGACTCGGTCGAGGTATAGCCATACCCTCGCCCCTGGTTTAATACCGTGGGGTCGGACCTGGTCGTTGTTCCGGTCTTCCCGGTCTTGTGTATCTTGACGTAACTTTTCGTTAACAATTTCTCTTGCATGCTGGTAATGTTTCTGGACCTGCATGCGCCAACGACGGGCATCGCGATCGCGGGTACGAGTACAGCCGATCGGTATCGCCGCTTCAAGTGTCGATCGAGGGTCCCATCCATACGCCAGATAGAAAGGCGTTTCTCCTCGGACCCGATCGGTTGAAGAGTTGAGGGCGAATACCAGTCGCTCTGTATACTCATCCCAGTCACGTTAGTCCGGATCGGCCTCATACATCTTTATCGCCCTTGTTATTGTCTGCACCATGCGTTCAGACGATCCGTTCGCTTGCGGACGATATGCCATCGTCGCGCTCTGCTTCTGGCCTAGCATGTTATTGAACGATCGGAACACCTCAGCCATAAAACCGGGTTCCCGATCGTGTCTAATAACTTCGCTGGCGCCGAACTTTCCGAACACGCATTCCTCGTAACTCTGGGCGATCTTCTCCGTGGATCGGGATGCACTAGCCTTTACGATCACCAGACCAGTAAATAGGTCGATCCAGATCATCAGCTCAGGGTTGCTGCGTGTCGATCTGGGTAGTGATGGCATGTGATCCATTGCTATCACCTGGAAAGGGTAGGTAGCCTCGATATTTCCGGTCGATCGGCCTTTAATTATCGGTCTGCCCTTTCTGGTTTCGCAATCTGTGCAACAGCCCACATATTTCTGCACGCTCCGAAAAAGTCCTCTCCAGTGAAAGTGGGCCCTGATCTTGTGGTATGTCCTGCCTATGCCTTTATGTCCCCCTTCTAGACTCACATGGTAGTGATGAATGACATCCGGCTGTAGCAACTCAGGGATCACCATTTTCGCTAGTCGATCTCGAGCGGCACTGTCCTGATCAATGTCACGGCAGTAATACAACACTCCATTGTCGTCCACATCGTAACTGTCCGCGATCTTGGTACACTCTTTCGCCTGATCATTTGTTAACTTGGACAGTTCACCGCACAGATAGGCCTTCAAGTTGACGATCCACTCTTCTTCGTCCTGCGCCTTGATGATCCGTTCCGCCCTTAGCTGTTGTACAACGTACTCACTCATCCTTTTCTTTGGGAACGATCGGTTAGACTTCCGAGTTCGCGATCTAGTCGCCCCAATCACATGTACCTGATCAGGGCTGTCCTTGGGCTTGATCAACTCTGGGAGCCTGTTTATGTCCATAAGCTCATGTAGAACGTCCTTTTCGGTGATCTTCGCCCCGATCTGGTCCCGCATAGCTTGGGTCGCGAGGTGATCGGCGCTTCTGTTCCAATCCCATTTCACGTGCAATAGCTCGTGATTGGGATAGTCTTTCAGTGCCTTCATCACCCGATCATTCATCGACTTCAGCCGTGGCGCCTTACAGTCGATCTCCCCGGTTATCTGCCTTATCACTAGGTTGAAGTCACCACATATGATGATCCGCACTTTCTTTTGTGATGCCAGAAGATCAAGACATAGAAGTAGACCCCGATATTCCGCCTTGTTGACCGTTACGTCAGGCGTGAAATCGGCAGCGGCTGCTACTATAGACCATTGTGGTAACTTCCACAGTATGGCACTATAGGAGCCGACCTTCTTCTTCACTCTAGCCGATCCGTCGAAACTCAAGACTAGGAGTTCCTCATTCCGATCGACGATCGGTGGCGGCATCGAGATGGACTGTCGAGGTTGCTTCCTCGGGGCAATCGCCATCAAAGCATCATCCATTTCAGACTGAGGGGTGATACTGGCAGCCAATGTGCCCAATATCTCTTCCTCTACCTTGGTGCACTTGACGACCCCGAGGGACCCCTGTTACAGGATCGCTGACCATCTGCCGAGCCGACCGTCCGCCCCATTGGATGAAAATAGCCAGGACAATGTCGACTTTCTGGATAGGACCTTTACAGGTCGGCCGACCAGCAGGTTGTAGCACACATCCAAACTCCGTAGTAAAGCCAGAACTTCCTTTTCGACGATCCCATAGTTGACCTCGTTCGGCTTCAATGTCCGGCTCGTAAAAGTGACCGGGTGGTACACTCCATCATGTTCTTGCACTAGATTGGCAGAAATGGCCCACTTACTAGCATACACAATGACGATCGGCATTTTTTCCGGATCGAAGTGCCTGAGAATCGGTGCCGTCGCCATCTTGGCCTTCAGCATACCAAAAGCAACCTGTGCACGCTTCATGTGGTCATTAGTCTCCACCTTCGGAAAATCTGCGGGCAGATCAGAGTCGCAGCCTTCTCGTAAATTTGCTCGATCTGCTTCGCGCAACATATGGTAGTCGACTTCCCGGAGCTCGTAAAGCACGGCCGCGTAGACCGCGAAGTCTTCAATGGAGCGGCTGAGTAATTCAGGCTCCCTAGAAAGGACTGCATTGCCTTCAGAGATCTCGGAAACGGAGGTTGCTCAGCGACTCCAGGTCCTTAGGACTAGCCTCCAGCCCACTGATTGACACCATATGACACAAATAGGCGACCTTGGAAATGCCCCAAAAACTCTTCACAGCACTGATCGACAGGTTCCAGCGATCGCACGTCTCCAACAACCGTTCAACCTTCTCGCACAGATCGCTCCATGATGAGGCAGGGATCAGTATGTCGTCGATGTACGATCGCCTCCCTAGAACGGATGGTCTCCTTTCCCGATCGGGTTCACCCTCTGTAAATACATTATGGTTTTCGGTGGGGTCCCGATCGGTACTGATCTTGAAGTGTCCACACAGTGCGTTGTCGATCATCCTCTGGTAGATCTGGGGCGCGTTCTTCAACCCGAACGGCATACGGTTCCAATCGAACAGACCGAACGGCGTAACAAATACGGAGACCTCGCGAGCCCTATCGGTCATCGAAACCACCCAAAATCCAATTGCCATGTCCAGCGAGCAATACCACAGAGTCTTGTCGAGGTCTTCTAGTAGATTGCTGATCAGCGGCATCGGGTACACCATAAGCTTGGTCAACCGATTTACCACACGATAGTCGATATACAACCTGATGTCGACGCCGTTCTTCTTGATCACAATCACCATCGGCGAGACCCACGGCGAGGTCGACGGTTTAATGATCTTGGTAGCCAACACTCCTTTAATAAGATCGGACAATTTTTGCGGTACTGTGTCGCCACACGTCGGCATCGCTGGGTGATCGGCTTGGCATCTCCAACGTCGATGTCACAAATCGCTCCGCGAGCAGCAGGTGGTAAGGCATTGCCTTTACCGATCAGCAGATGTTTCTTCTTCCATATGATCTGCTTTAGCTGATCGATCTGATCGGGACTGTTGAGATCCCGATCACCCACTTGCAGATCGTCCATAGTATCCTCGGGCGGATCAGCAGACACTTCAGGGAGGACTGACATCTGGCTCTTCAGCTCCTGAATATATTGATCCCCGCCCTCATGGATACAAACTTGATCGTCTTCCGAGGAAATAACACCCAAACCGTCCTTATCGGTTGAACACTGCTGTTATCGATCGGCGGGATGCCTTTCAATGACATCGATCTGCTTAGGCGCGCCATCGTGGTCCGCCCCAGCAATGCCATGTTTCCCTTTTCTATTTCCGTCTCCACAGTCGCCTGTTCTTGTGTCGCCACCACGTTGACGAACCTTGGCTCATCTGCTTGATGGTCCACCGTGTCCGGCGACTGCGGTACCTTTCTTCGAACTAACATCTTATTTGGGGTTATATAGCTGGGTCGTTCCACCATAGCTGAGGTATCTTCTTCCACCGATCCATCATCGCTGGTCAGATCGGTTGTCGCTTGGTATGCCAAGTTCTGCCACTCAAGATACCGTCTCGATCGGATCGAGACGAACCCCATCTTTCTTGGCACTTTCCCTTCCGCCAGACACATGCCAACAATAGTATTGTTGTCGAGTGTAAGCGGCTTGTCATGTGACTCGAACAAAATCATACCGGCCGGCGCTCTTCACAAAGGTCGACACCCACCGATCGCCCCTGGTCACTCATAACTTCCTTGATCGAAAACCTTTGTCGACCGGGGTATCAGCGGATCGAACGACTGGAATGGTGACATCTTGATCCCACCTGACCAGATCGGTGTGCGATCCGTATAGGGGCCGCCGACCAGCAAACTGGATCTGGACCTCATCCGGGAGTGTAAGAACTCCATGAGACAGATCGAGACGAATACCCGCCGGCACTATGAAATCCATGCCTAAAAGGGCATCCTGAACGGCCAGCTTGCCAACCCACGCGCTGAAGAAGTAGACCAACGAACCCGATAGGGTTATCTTCACACGCATCCTTCCTTCGGTAATGCAAGAGTTTTCGCCGATTCCGACGCATTCTTGTCTCTGGGTGTCGTCTATACGACATCCGACCTTACGAGCAAAGGCGGAGTCGATAATCAAGACTTCGGCCCCAGAGTCGAACAACATCGTTGCCTTCTGGTTGTTTATCTTACCACAGGCTTTTTCCTGCTTGAACCATTTGTCGGGCGCATGATACTTCCAGTATCCGCAAGATTCCCCAGGCAGCAGATAAAACTGCATGACCACCTTTGATCGGGAATATTCATCGGTCGTGAAATTGTAGACCGGATGATCCCGATCGACGCAATTGAGAATAGAAAATGTATTGTCGGTTTTATTCTCCTTGCCGACATATGCATAGATGCCAAACGTAGATCGCTCTGCTCGATCCAGATTCCAACCTGGCGAGCGTTCTAGTTTAACATCTTACAACGTCAGGGGGAAGCATCCCCGCGTGATTGCCCGGCACATACCACTTGCACATCAGATTGAAGAACTCTTTGAGCTTGCACTGGCCGGCCTCCTGGATCTCTCCACATGACTTGCACACGAAGAGACAGTGATCGGTGGGGTGGCCGCGTCTTTCGCAATTCTCGCATATCAGCTTCTTCCAGAAGTCCCCACCATCGTGCTTGCCTTACCCGCAGTGAGAACACTTCTTGCGAGGTCGGTCCGGATCGGACTTGTTCCCACTCCTGCTATTTCGATCTGCCTGGTTAGTCGTCGATTTGGTTCTTGGGGCTGGTTCCGTGACGAAGATGTGGCGATATTGGTCCTCGTCTGACTCCCGACTGTACTGGCCACTACTTTCTTCTTCCGATCCAGTGCTGTCTTCAGTCGCGATCGCCTTAACAGCACGGGCCGATCTGGTTAAAGGCCTCTTCAAGGGTCGGTCTGGGTCTTCGATCTGTAGCGACCCGATCCAACGGCGCCCTTCGCCCTCATACTGCGCGAGTGTTGCAGCGTCCGCAACGTCTGCTCCACTTCCCCCACATCTTTGAGGCGCAGCAGAGTGAGCTGATCTGCCATCTCTTGGTCATCAAGGGTACTGATATAGTGATCCAAGTGCTCCATGGCGGCACCGGTCGGCGGGTTGCCTTCCTTGATCACTATCTCTGCGCGAATTTCAGCCATGTTCAAGAGGTGCAAATACTCTATCGGCGTCTCGTCGCCCCGCTTCTGCATATGATGGTATTTGCGGTCGGTAGAGAACCCGGAGTTGCAGTACTGCCCCAAATTCTAAACATAGCAGATCGGACATCCCGGCTCAGCCATTTATTCCAGTTTACAGCCGGTCCTTTCAGTCTGAAGATCAAACACCGTTCCTTTTTTGGTGTCTGATCCCGCAAGAAAGCATACTTGACCCGACCAAACCACGATCTGGATTGGTCCTCGTTGGCGTCCTTGTCAGTGAAATCCTTGAGATCAGTGGTCGCAGCCATGCGAATGCGTGGGATCGCAGTAGATCCAAAATCAAAGGCGGTCGTAGAGGCTAGGTTAGTCCTGCGCGTTCTGCCCGCACCTTCACCGTCTGACCCATAGTGGTCATCCGGATCGCCGATCGACTCCATGTTGAAATCGCTGTTCTTGCTTGATCGGCGCGGTCGGGCTGGCTGCAGCTTGCGTCTTCCTCTGCCAACGGGTTTGCCACCTGGGTAGCCTTATCCGTTGATGCCACTGACTACATATCAATATACCGGCAAGTATTGACATTTTGCTGGGCAGATCGGTCCTGGGCATGCGGGCGCGGAGGCGATCGGCATCGGTCTCCCATGAAACGCTCCATAATTGCCTCAAACATGGCTTGGACGTTAGCTTGGGTCATGGGCAGCGGGTTGGAATCCTCCTTTGGAGGTACTGAAACCTGTGGGGGCTCCTGGGGCCCCGACAGGCATGCAGCCCCATGCTGCCGCACGTCCTTTTTATGCTCCCATGGGGTCTGGTCCGACCCCATAGTCATCCGCTCAACACCGACCTCCAACTCCGATGAATTATTAGAGGCAGGTGGAGACTGATACAGAGATCTATCATCGGAACACACATCATCGTGTGCTGCCGTGGCTTCAGCGACCTTCAATGCCACGGTGGGAGTTGGGCTGCGAACCGTCCCCACCAACAGCACCAAATGATCATGGAGGGTCGACATCGACATCTCCAGCTTCCAAGTGTCCATATCAAACAGTTTCTGTACGTTGGCGAGGTTTTGCACTTCTATTCCGACCTCAGCCAACATCACCAGCAGGTTCTTCACCAATAGAAACGGCCGATCACTTTGGATCGGCTCGGTGGTGGGTCCGAGAAGGCGATCGGGGATCTGGGGGTTTAAGATCTGCATGACCTGGCCTTCACGAATAAATCGCTTTAACTCGTGGATGTAATACATCCTGGTCAGGTCTTCTTCCTTGATAACCCCATCCCCGACCTGCAACTTTTCTTCCAAGTCGTCTTCATCGGGTGGCATTCCTAGCCTCTGCTTGGGAACCTTGGAAGCGTGGATCGGATCGTTCCGATCAGCCTCCAAGTCGTTTTCATCTTTAACTTTATTTTCATCAAAACATTCATTCAAATGCATAGGATCAGGGCAAAAGTCCTGATCCTTTCCGGAACTATAGCAAGACTTGCTATAGTCCCGATCTGGTCCTCCACCCGACCAGATCGGACATCACCATATTTGTCGACAACGAGAACATAAGGAGATAACCGTTCCTTATGTCCTCTCCATAACGATTCCACATTTAATTCGTTATAATCAATTCTTGACGATATATCATCTCGGTGATATCCACGATCACCAAGTGATCCGGGGACGCGCACCATTGTGGTGGAGTCAAGTTCAAAATTGAACACCGAAGTGTCGAGAACCTGACCACCATCGTGCCCAGCCTTCCAACTGACGGGGGGGGGCGAACCTTCGCCACGATCCGATCTGATCGTCCGCTGCTAGCAGACGACCGATCATCAGCATAGGACGCCTGGTCCGATTCTTTCGTCATCTCACCTTGTGTACCCGATGGAATGGTCTGGTTGCACAATTGGTAGATCGTCGCTGGGAATTGATGTGGGTCTTAAAATGTGAGACCGTGCTGGGTGGTGTACCCTGTGCGGAACTCTGCACCCTGGGTACGGGCAAACCGGCTATACTTAAAGTAAGTATACTCCAAAGGGCAGATCGCTTAATAGATCGTAGAGCCCAACCAATGTGAGAAGAAAAGTCCAATATTCCAATGTGGAGATCTAATGAGTACGTGACAAACTCCACGAACGATATCTCCACGTAACAATCCAAAACTTGTTTACACGTTCCAAAAGTGTGTGACTTGGGCTTGTGAAGCCGACCAATGCGTACTCCCGTCGAGGGACTTCCGGCAGGCCAAGTACGTCTGAAACGCGTCCCGGCCGGGTATAATGAGCTAAAGGGGATTACTCGACCCTCTGCTCCCAAACACTCTGCGGCGTGCAGAGGCGACCAACTTACTTAGCAAAGATTCTAACGACTTCCTTGTTGTCGAGATAAAGACCAAAAAATAACAACTAACCAATCCTATCTCCCTACGGCCCCCAATATGTACAACATGAAATGTGTAAAGTACACGCAATATCATGTGACTCACCAAAATCTGCGTTCTTGACACTTCTTGCACATGATAGGCTTAAAAGCCTCCTTGATTTACACCAATCCGATCGCCGATAAGCCGATCGGCGTGCCGCTGACACAAAGTGACTGAAATTCTTGAGTCCATTTTACCACAATACTCTTGGAAGAAGTCGTCGCTCTCGCGGAGGCTTTTATCTATGGGTAGATAATGCGTCGACGCCCAGATCGTCTGAGCGTGATGGTCTAGAAACGACTGGTACTTTGCTTCAAAGTCGTCAAACCAGCCGACCGAGCGGAAAGAGGCGGGTGGCAGCATGATCTTGAAGGTATCCCAGTGGCGTCGCGAGTACAGAAGCTCTACCTCCGGCTGGGTGATCAGGTGGTGACTACACCATTGATAAGCCAAAGGGGCGCGTGTAGCAACTGGAAATAACCATCCTTCGGGGCGTGTTAAGTAGTCGAAGACCACTTGTGCCGATACGTTGCTCAGATCAAAACCGTCAAGTTGACACGGAGTCCACGGCAAGATGTCTTCATCTGCTACACCATCAGGCACCAAGATCAACGACTTGTAGTCACCCTTGCGAGGGAAGAGGAACCCCGCAGAGCCTTGATCAAGCGAACCCTCACTCCCGAATTCGCTGATCGTGGGACTGGATGGAATTTGCGTGTCGATCAAGGCAGGGAAACCGCCTTGACTGTCATCTGGTTGATCAGGAATGAGTGTGCGATAATCATCCGACTTCTTCTATGAAATAGGAAGAACGTGGCGTTGCCGTTTGGGCCGAGATCTGGATTGCGAACGTTGAGCACGCCTCTTGGGCGAAGAAGTGGGTCGAACGATGGAATCTTCTGGAGAATCACCCTGAAGGTCAACAGACGAGCTTGTAGCCTGATCAGAACTCACTACGCCGGCCATTTGAAGAGACACACCATTCAACACGGATTGGAGACGCGAGTGGAACACCTGCAACTGCGTATGTTCAGCTTGAACCTGACGCAACTGGTCGCGCAGTGCGTCACGATCTGCAGACACGTAATCGAAGCGACGCCGCGCTGTCGAAAGTTCCGTCTTTAACTTGGAATTTTCGATGCGTGGACCCTCCAGCTCGGTCCTGATAGCTGACGCCCCATCGACGCGGTCGCATATCTCCTCCATCTGGGATATGATAGCGACATATTCATCCATTTTTATGAGATTGGACTCATTTTCCTTCCGGACGTGATCGCGTTGGTGCTTACGTCTCTCCGCCTTGGAGTCGAACTTGAACGCCAGCTCGATCAGGCTCTGGTTCTTGGCGACGGCTTGATAATACGTTTCTTGTAGCACGCCCAAGCGCTGTTGGAGTTGACTAATCGTCACTTGATCAGGGAGTGCCTCAAGGCGCGAGATTTCCCGCGCGTGATCACCAATGATCTCCTCTTGAACAGACAGCAGGTAGCGGTCCCGATCGCGGCCACCCTCCAGATTGCGGATTTGAGCGCGTTGATCGGCTATAGTTTCCTTAGCAGCCTTTAGCTTGGACTTAAGATCGTTGAAATCTGCACGGATATAAGCGCGCAGGGGCGCGAGCTGCTCACAGAACCACTTGGGCTTTACGGTTGGCTCATGCGAGTTGCTCTCGAAGGATGTTGTCCTCGAGCACCTAGAGCGAGTTGGATACCTCGACGACCTCCTCATCTCGCGCGCGGAGTGCCTCTTGCAGAGTGTATGCTTGATTGACCGTAGCGATCATTTCATCGGCCTTAGACCGATCGAGGGAAAGAACGCTGTTCGAGCTCGCTGGAGCGCTGTCCGTGATCGCTTGGGCGCCGTTCGTGATCGTTTGCATGATTGAAATGTGTAAACGATCGATCACGAGGGCCTGATCGCTGATGCCACGGTTAATAAGTGGTAACAGCCTGATCGGTTGTGACTTGATCGATGGGAAAAAGGGCTGAGTGATGGGTGTTGACTGTCAACGACGTCATGGTTGATGGGTGTGGACTACATGACCAATGGTGGCATGGTCCAGGGCAGAAAACGGCATGATCGACCCCCGCCCCAGCCGCTTACGGCTGGGACGAGGTTCAGGGGCGGCTGTGGTGAAGTGTGCCTTAAAATTGGTACACAATTGTGGGTGTGACTATGGGCACCACTGTGTGTGTAACTGTGTGTGTAACTGTGTGTGTGACTTTGTGTACAACTGCAGGTACATGGACGGTACATAGACGGGGCATCGTGAGAAGGGACGACTAGGTACGGGTACCTAACGGTTAGCGACGGACGACAGAGAAATCAGGTTGACTGGTCGACGGAGTGCATTGGAATGGGTAGTTCTGACTGGTTAATATTAGGAAATTGGTAGTATTTAGGATATAAGTGCTAATTAAGTTCTCCTTTTGCGTCCAACTACTAAGGACACTCAGGGACGGCACCTTTGCGCCTCCCCTTATTAACTCGCACCTCTACGTCCCGGGCGGGGGAACTTAGTGCATTTTTGGCCCACCGGCAGGCGTAGAGTGTTGAGAGCTCGCCCCGCAACTCCGCCTGCTGCGTCAGTGGTAGTTTTTAAAGGTTTCTTGGGAAAGTGATCGAGCAGTGCGCTATCACCTCTTCCCCTATTGGTCTACTCCCTTTCCCTAGAAGTTCGTCTGCTTTAAGCGCCCCTAAGGAACTCTAGGTGGTTTTTAGTGGAAACCTTCGATCAGCCCTTTGCTGATCGACCCTCCTCTTAAGTTTAAGCGTAGAATACATAATATATTGGGTATTATATTAGCGTACTAAGTTTAAGAGGCTCGGCGATTGGGTGGTGAAGACTTCCGCTGCCTGATCAAGTACCCCTTCGCTGATCACCACCAAGATGATCGATCTGCTACCTGCGACCTGCGATCATCAACCCGCAGTCGCGCCAACTCGTGCTGGATCAGATACATCGATCAGGAACTTGAGATTATCGATTATTGGTCCTGATCGCACTTGATCGACACCGGTCGATCTACTACGAGTTTACCCCTATTTTGCATCGGAATCTCGCGGATCTACGTCCCGGTCATATGAAGAGCGACCCACGCCCAAGCCGTCGGGTACACAAGGTGAGCAAGACAAAAGACCACTCACACAAGACAACCGGAGGGCCCCCTTCGTTAGTCGGCACTCCGGGAGCCGTGGTAACGCCTGATCAAGCTTCAAAAACTCTGATCAGCCGCCCCACCACAACTGGTCGGTGCTCAAAATAGCGAAAATACAGGGCGAGAACCACCGGGTGATTCTCGCCCTATGTTTTCGCTACCCTAACCCTCGAAATACATGGGGGCAAGTTTTGTAGACGGACAGACGGTTTTTATGCCCTGCCCTGTCGGTACGACGGGTACCTACACTTGTTCTAAAATAAAAGTTTCCATCGCATACCATACAAACTGAAAGACGCACGGTATCATTAATAGGGGATTGCTTAAAAAACAAGTTGTTTTGCTAAACGAGCTGATGAGGCTGTACGATACCTTTACGCAGTAACTTTTTAAGAATAGAGGCCTTCACTGGACCCTTTTGCTGTCCTGTGATGGCATCCAAATAGACTCATAACTCCGTTGCACATGTTGTCATACTTTTATGAATATATATACAAGATCCCCACCCTTTTTGTCATAAATCACAAAATACCCACCCTTTTTTGTAAAAAGTCACAAAAGCTTCACCCTTATTGTGATAATTCACAAAAGCCCCACCCTTTTTGTCAAAAGTTACAGAAATCTATTTTTATTATATAGTAGAAAAACAAGTTGATGATGTAATACGTAACTAATGTGTGTAATAAGCAACTAATGTGTGTAATGCAGAGTAGCATTCATCACCTAGTTAAGAGCATCGATGAGGGACATTACGCCGCTGACGTCTGCGACTCCCGTATTCAACGAAATGACACGTACGAGTCTGAGGTACGCTTTGTTTTGATTTGCAACGGTTGGTGTTGTTTATCTCACAATTTCTGTGCCAACAGATTTCAGAAGACTATGCTTTACAATCGTACCGAAGCCAACGGTCGTGCTACATGTTCTTTTATGTCCTGATATTAATGGCGATGGCAAGAAAAATGTACATTAAAGTAGCGCTTCGCTTCAGGATGAAAACGACGAAAATTCGAGACAGCAACCAGAACAAGCTGCAAGTGGTGGCCTAAAGGCTTTCTTGTAGCTTTCCGTACTTCTGAGTATATTACTATTTTACAACTTTTCCGTTTTCTGTCATGTTTGCATTGCGCGGCGTCGGTACCGTTCACAACTGAATTTCCATTGGGATTATGCTCGGGGAGTCTTACTGAAGCCAAATCGCTTGAATCTTTTGATCACAATCCCCAATCAAATGCGTATTACATCATCAACTTGTTTTTTACCAATCAAATGCGTATTACATCATCAACTTGTTTTTTTTGGCAAAAACAACTTGTTTTTTAGCATTGGCCCATTAATACTGATCTACATGTTTTAGTACTATAGTCAACCCTCTCTTTAAGAGCCACTGTTATAAGATCCATCCACTATGAGAGCCATTGCCAGAACCATACGGATTTCTGCCAGCAAAAATCCTCTCTCTATAAGAGCATTCCATTTATAAGAGCAAGATCCGTGCAAGAATATACGTTTTATACATCGTGACCCTCGCTTTAAGAAGTACTAAATTTGTAGTATTTTAGAATTGGTTACCAGATTGCCATGGAAAGCCTCGAAATGCTTCTGAACTGTTGTTTTTCTGTATAGATTTACCAAAACAATCAGATATATAAAAGGGGAGCTCAGTATCTCACCCATCAGCCATCACTCAGCCCACACAGGTGTACAACAGTCCTGTATTTTGTCACCGCATCACATCAGGTACATTTTTCCCAGCACCAAGATGCCACCGAAAACAAGTCAGGCCATCCCTTTAGAAATAAAGAAGGCAATTTTGGACTACCATGAGAGCCATCCTTCTCTTACCCATGAACAGCTTAGGGAAAAATTCAACCTAGCCAGCCGTAAAACTGTTACAGGTATCATCCACGAGAGGGGGAAAATTTTACAAGCTGCCATCGAGGCTACAGCAGGCAATGACGATCCTCAACGCAAAAACACTACGCGTGTGTGATTTCCCTGAGGTGGGTGCCTTCTTTAGTGCTCTCCTCATCACGCACCTTGATGATCTTGCTAACTTTACCACGCGTCAGCAGTTGGACAAGGCTGTCAAGATCTGGTTTGTCCAGATGAGGTCCAATAATGTGGTGCTCACTGACGCTCTCGTAATTGCCAAGGCACTTTTCTTTGCAGAGTCCCTTCGAATTAATACCCCCACGCAGGAGTTCTCTGGGTCTGACGGGTGGCTTCAGCGATTCAAGTCACGCCACAACATAAAGTCCTACCGTCTACACGGAGAGGCTGAGAGTGCCCCAATTCAAGATCTGACTGCATTCCGCCTTGAACTCCAAGATATTACTGGAAACTATGCCCGTAATGATGTTTTCAATTGTGATGAAACTGGTCTGTTTTTCCGTATGTCCCCCAACAAGACACTTGCCCAGTCTGTTGAGAAAGGGTTTAAGAAGGACAAGGCCAGAATTACAATTCTTCTGGCGTGCAATGCCTCCGGTTAGTGGTTCTGTGACCTTGGTGTCTGTTTTTTTATTCATTTTCTCTCTTAAAATGTTGCCCAGGATCTGAAAAACTCAAACCATTAGTAATCGGGAAAGCGGTCAAGCCCCGTTGCTACCGGAACGTGGACATAACAAAGCTAGCGCATGTCAATTACTACAATAATAATAAAGCATGGATGAGAAGCGATATTTTTAAGTCATGGATCCTTGAAATGAACCGCAAATTCCGACGCGAAGATCGTAAGATCTTGCTTCTTGTCGATAATGCCAGTCCCCACACGGTCGAGGAATATGAAGGTCAACTCACCAACATAAAGGTGAACTCGTGGTGGCGATAAGAGTATGAAAGAATTTTCACATGCTAAATGAGTCCTTTTCAGGCTCACTATCTTCCACCAAACACAACCTCTCACCTGCAACCAGAGGATGCTGGTATTATTTCTAATTTTAAGGCAAAGTACAAGGCGAGGTACATAGAATACTTACTGGACAGGTTTGAGACCACGGGCGAGCATCCATTTACTGGTAAAACGAAGTTTAACCTGCGCCAATCCATCAACATGCTTGTTGAGGTGTGGAATGAAGTCCAGCCCACAACAATTGCCAATTCCTAAAAAAAACTGGGATTTTAGGACCCCGTTATCGTCACGTGGAAATCAATTCCTTGCCTAATGAGGAAGAAATATATCCGGTTCGCCAGGTCTACAACTACTTGACAGGATCCCTCATGATGACATTTACCAGCCGATGGAATCACAAGCCTACCTGGAGGTGAAATGTCCCTGCCGGTCATCGAAATCCTTACTGATGAAGAGATTCTGGCTGAAGTATCTCCTCAAAGCGAGCAAAACGCGGTGGAGGGCGGAGATGAGGACAGCGGTGAGGAGGAGTCCCCGGTGCCGGTGACCTTGGGCCAAATGCAGGAGGCTGTGGACATCCTCCTTAGTGGTCTCGAAGGAAGAGCATCTGGGTATGAAAGGGCAGAGGGGCTGGATCTGCAGCTGCGTCAATTCCGCCTTTTTTTTTTCTCTCTAGCGAGGTCTCGACCTCGAAGCAGACAACCTTGATTGACTTTTTCAGGCAGAACAAAGGCAAAGGGCGTGCTGAGGATTGAAAAGGGCGCTCCACAGCAGGTTAGTTAAATTAGTATTGTAGCTGGCAGAATGCTCACACCACTATCCCTGAAAAACCTTCTGTTTGAAAATTCGCCTATAACATACAATACAGTTAATAAAATCTGAGGACCTTATATGTGAGTAAGATCCACTCGCTATAACAGGAAGAAATGTGGTATACAATCGGGGATGTTATAGAGAGGGTTGACTGTACTACCAAGTTGCGTTACCGGTTTATGTATTTTCAGTATAGGGATGGACACCGTAATTTACAAGCCCCGTAATTTACATAAATTATCCGTAAATTGCCGTAATTTATTTTTGTTTACATAAGGTCGGAAATATAGAGGCAAAGGCAAAAAAAGGACAAAAAAATAAACAAAAAAGCAGCGCCTGCCAGGATCGAACACAGGTTGCTGGTTAAAAAGTTGATATCATACCAACTGAGCCCAGCAGCACCTAATAGCTTCGAAATTAGGCCAAGATGACACCATGTATGCCTTACATAATTTAGAAAGCAAAAACTCGCCACCACAATCTGACCTGCAGCACCCCAACACATCTTTCCCAATTAGCCTGAATCCTACCATCACCCTCTTCCATTGCCTCAGTGCCCCATCCATCAACACCCCTCCTCCTTCTGCTTGCCATCTCTACCACCTGCTGCCATGGGAAGGAAGATGGATGAGCATGTCCATCGGCAATTTGCAGACCAACCAAGCTCATCGAAATCTGGGGTCGTCAAATGCCGTCATTGTGGCAGAACCTTCGCAAAGAATGCTACAAGAATGAAGGAGCATTTACCTCAGTGCAAAGCGTAACTTCGCAGCATTGATGGCAGACCCCAGAAGCGTCTCACCAGCATCAGCATCAACAAAAAGGGTCGTATTGGCGTCTTCGCTCCCGACGCCAAGTAAAAGATGGACAAGGCCTTCGCTTTGGCTGCTTATTGCAAAGGTTTGGGGCTCATTCAATTTATTGTAGTCAATCCCTGCTATATCTTACCTGCATTTTCTTATTTTCAAACCACAGCTCGCCCTTTCACGGTTTACGATGACGAATGGATGAATGACGCTTTTGGTCTTCTCGGAACCAGTTACTGTCCTCCCTATCGCAAGAGACTTGCCGGGACGCTCCTCGACGACGCCTATGCTGAATATAAAGCAATAATAGAAATGGCTCTTGAATACTCCGCGTTGGTTTCTGTTACTCTTGATGCCAGCGAGGACGTTTCCCACAACCGTATCATCAACCTTTGCGCTGTCGCGGATGCCGGTACTTTCTTCATCAATTCGAGGGATAGCGCCGACGAAAATCATACAGCTCAGTTCATTTAAGAATGGGCAAAGAAGAAGCTGCAAGTCCTCCTGAAAGGTAAAGTCCCTTCCAAAATTATCTTTTCTATTCATGTGTGCGTTCGGACTTTAACCCCAAGCATTTTTTCTTTCTCTTCTTTTTTTTCTTGTTTTTTGCGTAATTTAGGTATATTTGCAAAAATGAATGGTATCGCAACGGATACGTGCTGGACAATGCAATCTTTCTGGCAAATTCTTGAACACGGTCCTCAGCTGTCATTCTCCTTTTTTTGTACCGTGCATCTGCCATGTGCTGCAACTTCTCATCAAGGACATATTGGAGCTCCCTACATTTGCGCCCTATCTTTCTTCTGCAAATGCCATATTCACCTTTTTCAACAAGTCCACCCTTCAGCTTTCCATCCTCCGCCAACGTATGCATGATGAACGTGGCAAGGTTCTGACGTTCATTAAATCGGTGATCACGCGCTGGGGAACCCAATACAAGCTTTTCTGCCGTCTGTTGGAGATCAAGGGTGCACTCAAGACGTATGCTGTCTCTCCTAATTGCAGCCTTATGGAATACAACGCCGTGCGAGTTAGCATTTTGTCGACTTCGTGGTTTGTACTCAAATAGTCCTCTTACCTTCTAATACCGTGCTTATTTGACTTACTAACACACTTTGTGACAGGTGGAACACTCTAGAAACGATTACCGATTTTCTCAAACCAATCAATATGTTTCTCAGAAGCGAGGAAGCCAATTCCTATTCGATCAGCAAAGTTTTCCCGGTTTGGATGAAGATGAGCGGCACTCTGTCTGTCTTGCAACAAGAGCATCCCAAATATGGAAATGTAATAGAGCCAATGACAAAAGGTTTGTGAGCGCCCAAAATTATGTTGGATTTTTTCAAGGTGCTAATCTAATGAAACATGTGTTTACATTTCAGGTGGACCTACTTGATCCGACCAGCGAATATTCTGGGCTATTCGTCGGACCCAGGCTACGTCAATGAACGTCTCCAATCAGGATTCAAGACAACCTCTTCCAGATTCTCCGTCGGTACAGTCGTCAACCGGAAAGTATTTTGGCCGTATTTGCCAAATTTAAGGCCAGGAGCGGGATGTTTGTGTGGAGAATCGTGCCCAAAATTTGGCACACTTCTGGTCAAGTTTCGTCAAGGCATTTGGTCTAATTTCGGATTGGTTTAAACAAGGGGGTGGGCTTTTCAGCCTATCAGACTCAAGAAGTGTCAAGAACGCAAGTTTTGGTGAGTCACCCGACTTTGGGTATTTTACATTTTTTGTGGGGGTACATTTAGGGACTATAGGGTAGTAGTATTTTAGTTGTAGTTTTACCTTTTAGGACAGAGGTTATACCTTTAAGTAAGGAAATCTTTTAGCTTTCGGATAAGTGGAAAAAACCTCTTCTGGTCTTGGTTCACACCAAAGCTAGGGGTCGCCGTTCTTTCCTTTTCGTACACTAGTCGCCTCCGCACTCCGCGGAGTGTTTTGGGGAAGAGGGTCGAATTATCCCCTCTCGCCCATTATACCCGGTCTGGACGCGCCACACGCGCACTTTGGCCCACCGGAAGTCCCTCGACGGGAGTACGATTTGGCGATCTCAACACCTCAACTCAAATACGTTTGGAAAGTGCTATTCACTGGATTGGTCTTGGCGTGGAGATATCGTTTGTGGAGTTTCACGAGCATATTGGGTCTTTACGCGGACATATTGGCTTGTTTTAATATTGGTTGGAAACTAGACCGGTTTTGGTCTTATTTCGTATTGGTCAGTGGCTAGACCGTAACGGTCGGTCTACCCTCTATTAGTTCGTATTGGTCAGGTCTTGATCGTTTGGACGATCGACCTATTGGAAGTTATATCTTGGGAGTGTTTTTGGTCTGTTTGTGTCTGGGGTGAAGAGTTCCGCCCCAGAGATACCTACCCAGATCGGTCTTCTATATTCAAGACCACTTCGATCCAATCTGCGATCCCGATCCACCGAGTGTGTAACTAGCCCATTCCATCGGGTACACAAGGTGAGATGGACACTAAACAATCGGACCTAGTGGGTTCTGATGACGACCGGTCGTCTGCTTGCAGCGGACGATCGGACCAGATCTAGAGTGGTGGTCCGCGGAGTACCCCCTCCGAAAGTTGGAAGGCTGGGCGCGATGGTGGTAGTCAGGTTATCGATGCTAATGTTTTCGATTTAGAACTTGACTCCACCACAATGGTGCGCGTGCCCGGATCACTTGATGATCGTGGATATCATTGTGCTGATATTCCATCAAAAATTGGATTCGAAGATTTGAATGATTTGAATATGAAGTCGTTCTGGAGAGGACGTAAGGAAAGGCTATCGCCTTACGTTCTCATTGTTGATTAAGATGGCGATGTCCGATCTGGCCTGGTGGAGGACCAGATCGGGATTAATAAGTTTTTTCCTCTCCAAAAGGCTCCCACCGGAGCCGATCGGGGCTATAGCAGGTCTTGCTATAGTTCCGGAAAGGATCAGGACCAAGGTCCTGATCCTATGTATATGAATGGAAAAAATTAATGGAAAACTAAAAGATGAAAATTACTTGGAGGCTGACTGGAACGATCCGGTCTACCTCCCATAAGTCCCCAAGGTACCCAAGGTGCCCAGAAAAGGGCTGGGAATGCCACCCGACGAAGACGACTTCGAAGAAAAGTCGAAGGTCGGGGATGAGGCTATCACCGAACAAGACCTGGACAAGATGTATTATTTTTTTGAATTGAAGCGATTTGTTCGCCAAAACCAGGTCTTTCGGGTGTTGGACCTCCATATCCCCGACCGTCTTGTCGGTCCCACTACCGAGCCGATCCAGAGTGATCGACCAGTACTGCTCGTCAAGAATTTGGTGGCGATGTTGGCGGAGGTTGGCATTAAAATGCAGAACCCCGCCGGTGTCAATAAATTGTTTGAATTTGATGCTTGGAGACTGGAAGCGTCGATGTCGGACCTCCACGACCGTTTGGTGCCACTGGTGGGGGCGGTTCGCCGCCCAACTCCCACCACGGCAATGAAGGTCGCCGAAGCCTCCACAGAGCTTGTTGACATTGGTTCCGATTATGAATCGATCTACCAGTCTCCACCGGATTCTAACAGCTCATCAGAGTTGGAGACCGGTGTCGAGCGGATGACCATGGGGGTGGACCATGCCCGGTCTGAACAAAAAATGGACATGCGGCAGCAAGGGGCTGTTTGCCAGTCGGGGCTCCAGCAAGCCCCACAGGCCTCAGTTCCGCAAAAGGAGGGTATCAACACGTTGCCCATGACGCCAGCCAACGTCCAAGCCATGTTTGAGACGATGATGCAACGTTTCATGGAAGAACGGGTTAGACCACCTATGCGCCCACATGTCCAAGACCGGTCTACCTGTCAAGGTGTCAATGTTTGCAAAGATGTGGATATGTAATCGGTAACATCTATGGATAAGCCTATTAGAAGTGATAAACCAACCGGAAAGGGAAGGCGCCATCCGCAACCGGCAAGACCGCGTAGACCAAGCAAGACAAGTGACTGTGATATGGAGTCGGTCGGCGGTCTTGACGACCATGGTGGGTCAGATGGTACAGGCGAAGGCAAGGTGCGCAAGGCTAACCTAGCCTCCACTACTGCCTACGACTTTGGATCTGCTGCGATTCACGCATCCGTATGGCCGCGACGACCGACCTCAAGGACTTCACCGACAAGGATGCTGATGAAGACCAGGCCCGGTCTTGGTTCAGTCGGGTCAAGTCTGCGTTTCTGCGAGACCAGACCCCAAAAGGCGAACGTTGTTTAATCTTCCGGGATTTGTTAAAAGGACCGGCTGCGAACTGGATTCAACAGTTGGGTACGGGCGTCCGGTCTGACCGGGACCTGGTATGTGCGGAGTTTGAAGGTCGATATTGTAACTCCGGATTTTCAAGCGCCCGTAAGTACCACCATATGCAGAAGCGGGCCGACGAAACACCGATCGAGTATTTGCATCGGTTGAACGTGGCTGCACTTCGCGCCGGTATAACAATCAAAGAGAATAACCCGCCGAACGGTGCCGCCTTAGAACATGTGGGTCACTATATTAGTACCCTTGACGATCAAGAACTGGCGGACCAGCTTACTCTACTGCGTCTTAAGGATGCGGGCGAAGTCGAACAGACCCTGCGGACGTTACAACAGTCGCGTAGTATGAGAGAGAAGACCGCTGGTGGATCAGTTCGCTATCGTTCCAAGACCCAGACGGATCCGGTCAAGAGACCTTGGACCAGACCGACCCGAGCGGTCAAGGCAATTGTAGCTGATGACAGCACGTGGTCAGAAGGAGAAAGTGGAAGTCCAGCCAGCCAGGAGTCATCGGATGAAGACCAGTATCGTTACGTCTATGTTGCGGGACCTTCCCCGAAGACCAGGTCGAAGTCCGACCAGGTAGACCGGAAGGGAATGAACGGAAGCAAGTCCGATCTAGACCGACCTCGTCAGAAGTTCTCCTACTGTGGGTCGAGCAAACATGATGGTCCAAACTGCTGGAAGAAGATGGTGTGAAAGAAGTGCGAGAGACGCGGCCACCCGACGGACCATTGCCTCTTCGTATGCAAGTCATGTGGAGAGATCCACGAGGCCGGCCACTGCAATATTGAAGAATTTTTTAACATGATGTGCAAGTGGTACGTGCCGGACAAGCACGCGGGGATGCTGCCGCCGGACGCAGAAAAGATGTTAAACTAGAACGCTCGCCAGGTTGGAATCTAGATCGAGCCGAGCGTTCTACGTTTCACATCTATGCATATGTCGGCAAGGAGGATAAGACCGACAATACACGTTCTATTCCAAATTGCGTCGACCGAGACCATCCGGTCTACAGTCTGAAGACCGATGAGTACTCCCGGGATAAGTTGGTTATGCAGTTGGACTTGATGCCTGGAGAATCCCGCGGATACTGGAAGTATCACGCGCCTGATAAAGGGTTCAAGCAGGCGAAAGCCTGTGGCAAGATTAATAACCAGAAAGCGACGATATTGTTCTACTCTGGAGCTGAAGTATCGATAATAGACTCCGCCTTTGCTCGTAAGGTCGGATGTCGTATAGACGATACCCAGAGATAAGAATGCGTCGGGAACGGCGAAACTCTTACATGACCGAGTGAAGAACGCGTGTGAAAATTAGTTTGTCGGTATCGCTGGTCTACTTTTTCAGCGCTTGAGTTGGCAAGTTGACTGGTCAAGACGCTTTACTAGGAATGGATTTCATGGTCCCAGCTGGTATTCGCCTAGACCTGTCACATGGAGTGCTTACGCTCCCGGATGAGTCCAGGTCCAGTTGGCTGGTCGAAGACCTCTGTATGGTTCGTATACCGATCTGGTCCGGTGGGACCAAGACCTCACTATCCCAGTCGGTCGGTCTTCCGATACCCCGGTTGAGAAAGGTTTTCGTTCGAGGAAGTTGTGGTTGACCAGGGGTGATCGGTGGGTCCCGACCTTCGTAAAGAGTGCTGGTCGACGTGATTTTGTCCGTTTTACCAATATCGGTGACAAACCGCTGACACTGGACAACACACTATTTTGGGTATGTGGTTAGCAGAAGGGAAGGTACCAAGGAAGATGGGGTTCGTCTCGATTGGATCAAGGCGGTATGTCGAGTGGCAAAACCTGTCGTACCAATAGACCACCGATATTATCAGCGATGATGGGTCGGTGGAAGAGGATACCTCACCTTTAGTGGAAAGACCAAGTTATGTCACCCCAAAAAAGATGTTGTTCGAAGAAAGGCGCCGCAGTCACCAGGAACGGTGGACCATCAAGTAGCCGAGCCAAGGTTAATCAACGTGGTGTCAGCACAAGACCAGGAGACAGCGGAGCAAGAAACGGAAGAAGGGGAACATGAAATTGCTAGGTTGGACCATGACGGTGTTCCCAATCAGACCGATATCAGTGAAGGACAGCCCGTCGATTAAGACCAGGGGCGTTCAGACGGTCCAGATGGTCTAGGTGATATCGCCCCAGAAGATGAACAAGTCTGTATACATGAAGGCGGGGAACACTATATTCAGGAGCTGGAAGGCTAAATGGCAGTACTCCCTGAAGTGTCTGCCGACTCGCCCGAAGTTACAATGGATGGTTTACAAATGGGTGATCAAGACCTTAACAGTCCAGACCAGATCGAGCAGTTGAAGAGTATCATATGGAAGAAAAGACATCTGCTGATTGAAAAGGGCAACGCCTTACCACCTGCAGCCCGTGGTGCGATTTGAGATATTGACGTGGGAGATGCCAAGCCGATTGCCCAGCGATGTCGACGCGTGGCGCCACAGTACCGTGAAAAGCTTTCTGATCTCATTAAAGGACTGTTGGTCACCAAGATTATTATACCGTCGACATCTCCATGGGCCTCGCCGATCTTAATTGTTATCAAGAAGAACGGCGTTGACATTAGACTGTGCATCAACTATCTGCTGGTAAATCGGTTGACTAAACTCATGGTTTACCCGATGCCGCTGATTAATGATTTGTTGGAAGACCTCGACAAGACCTTGTGGTATTGTTCGCTAGATATGGCAAGTGGATTTTGGGTGGTCT
>CM047585.1:1163390-1179996 GCA_026184515.1 Peronosclerospora sorghi | reverse complement strand
CCAAGGTCGCCTATTTAGGTCATATGGTCTCGAACAATGGTCTAGAGGCTAATCCTAAGGACCTGGATTCGTTAAGCAACCTCCCGTTTCCCAAGTCTCTGAAGGCAATGCAGTCCTTCCTAGGAAGTTTAAACTACTACAGCCGCTTCATCGAAGATTTTGCTATCTACGCGGCTGTGTTGTATGAGCTCCGGGAAGTGGACTACCATATGTTGCGCGAAGAAGACCGGGCAACTTTACATGGGGGCGCCGACTCTGGTCTTGCTGAAGATTGTCCGCAAGTGGAGGCCGAAGATCATATGAAGCGTGCAAATTTTTCTTTTGGTATGTTGAAGGCTAAGATGGTGACGGCACCGATTTTGAAGCATTTCGATCCCGAAAAGGTCCCGACCATTATTGTATATGCTAGTCAGTGGGCCATTTCGGCCACTCTAGTACAAGATCATGATGGTGTGTACGATCCGGTCACGGTCACGAGCAGAACGCTAAAGCCAAATGAAGTGAACTATGGAATTGTCGAGAAAGAAGTTCTGGCGTTGCTGCGAATTCTGGATATGTGTTACAACCTGCTGGTCGGCCGACCTATAAAGGTCCTGTCAAGGCGGTCTACTTTGGACTGGCTATTATCAGCCAATGGGACGGACGGAAGTCTAGGCAGATGGTCGGCGGTCTTGTCGCAGTGGACCCTCGAGGTCGTTAAGTGCACCAGGGGCGAGGAAGAGATATTGGGCACATTAGCTGCCAGTATCACCCCTCGGTCTGAAGTGGACGAGTCATTGATAGCGATTGCCCCGAGGAAGCAACCTCGGCAGTCAGTTTCGAGACCGCCACCTACCGTCGACCATGATGAAGAGCTCTTGGTCTTAAGTTTGACGGATCGGCAAGCTTGATGAAGAAGGTCGGCGCCTATAGTGCCATAGTGTGGAAGTTGCCACAATGGTCTATAGTTGCAGCCGCTGCTCATTTCACGCCGGACATTACTGTGAACGAGGCGGAGTACCGAGGTCTACTTCTATGTATGGACCTGCTGTCGTCACAAGAGGAGGGGCGAGTCATCATATGTGGTGACTCGAACCTAGTGATCAGGCAGGTCACCGGAGAGATCGACTGCAAGGCTCCACGACTAAGGACGCTAAATGATCGGGTAATGAAGGCATTGAAAGAACGTCCCAACCACGAGCTGTTGCACGTGAAACGGTACTGGAACAGAAGCGCCGACTACCTAGCGACCAAGGCAATGCAAGATCAGACCGGGGCTACGATTACCGAGGAGGCCGTTCTTGATGAATTGATGAATATAAACAGGCTCCCAGAAGTAATCGGACCCAAGAACGCTCCGGACCAGGTGCTTGTGATGGTCGCGACAATACCGAAAGCTCGGAAGTCCCACCAACCGTTCCCAAAGGAACGGTTGAGTGAATCTGTTGTGCAACGACTAAGGGCAGAACGGATCCTCAAGGCGCAGGACGAAGAAGAATGGATTGTGAATTTGAAGACCTACCTGCGCGGTGAATTGTCTAAGTTGAAGAATGGTCAAGCGAAAGAATGTGCCAAGATCACAGACAGTTACCAAGTGGATGAGGATGGTTTACTATATTACTGCCTCGATGCCGACCAAGACAGTGTAGACCGGGACCGATTGGCGAAATTGGTGATATCTGAGTTGCTGCAGCCGGATGTCCTCCATCCCTACCATGTGAGTCTAGAAGGGGGACATCAGGTCCTAGGCAGAACGTATCACAAGATCAGGTCCCACTTTCACTGGAGAGGTCTTTTCCGAAGTGTACAGAAATATGTGGGTTGTTGTACGGATTGCGAGACCGGAAAGGGTAGACCGGTAATCAAGGGGCGATCGCCCGGAAATATCGAAGCTACCTACCCTTTCCAGGTCATAGCGATGGACCATATACCGTCGCTGCTTAAATCGACATATGGCAATACTGAGTTGTTAATCTGGGTAGACCTGTTCACCGGTCTAGTTATTGCGAAGGCAAGTGCGTCCCGGTCCGCCGAGAAGATCGCTAAAAGTTACGAAGAATGCGTGTTCCGAAGGTTCGACGCCAGCGAGGTCATCAGACACGACCGAGAACCCGGTTTCATGGCCGAGGTGTTCCGGTCGTTTAACAATATGCTGGGCCAGAAACAGAGCGCGACGATGGCATATCGTCCGCAAGCGAATGGATCGGCAGAACGTATGGTACAAACTATTACAAGAGCAATCAAGATGTACTTTGCCGATCCAGACCAGCGCGATTGGGACGAATACGCAGAAAGGCTGGTGTTTGCACTCAACTCGTCGACCGATCGGGTCCGAGGAGAAACGCCTTTTTATCTTGCGTATGGATGGGACCCCCGGTCCACTCTTGAAGCCGCGATACTTATTGGCTGCACTCGGACCCGCGATCGTGATTCTCGACGTTGGCGCATGTAGGTCCAGAAACATTACCAGCATGCAAGAGAAATTGTCAACGAAAAGTTATGTCAAGCTACACAAGACCGGGCAGACCGGAACAACGACCAGGTACAACCCCACGGTATAGAACCAGGGGCGAGGGTATGGTTGTACCTAGACCGAGTGAAAAAGAGATATGCGAAGAATCTGGATCGCATGTGGCACGGCCCTTTCCGTGTTGCCGAGCTGATCGGTGAGCACGCTGCCCGTCTAGTAACAACCGGCACGGACTACAAGGTCTTCCCGATCGTACATGTGTCCAAGTTAAAACTGGTCCGAGAATTTCCTGATCGTCCGAAAATGCCCTGTCTGGTAGACGAGGCAGAACGGTTTAATTTAGATGAAGCATTACTGCCGGAGGACAGTTGGGAACGAACGCTGGATAAGGACGAATTTGAAGTGGAAAAGGTCTTAGATGTCCGATCGATCAAGAAGACTAGGTTCGGCCGGACCCACCAAGAATATCTGGTCCGATGGAAGGACCATGATGAAACAACTTGGATCGTTGAGTACGACCTGTACTGTGGAGCACTACTACGAGAATTGGAACGGGACCGAGTCAGTCGGAACCGTTTCGCAGTGATGCAGACCCATGAAGACCAAGACCAAGACATGCAGTAGCATCGGTCTTCCCGACCGACGTGAAGAGGTGGAAGATCTTGTGCCTCGTGTATTGTGTATTGTGAATATGTGACGAATTGGAATAGTGGAGTGACGAACGTGGATTGTTTTTTTCGCGATGTAAGTGGAACGGCTGGTGATAACGTGTCTAGTTCAACTCTGGAGAAAGTGGTGGAATTAACTCAAGTGATTTGATGAACGAACATGTGAAAAAGAACGATGATATATATTAAGTGTTATCTGGTCGACTACTTACGACCTCACTCGCCATCACCCCACAGACGGCCGACGGTCAACGACGGATGCTTTTCAACTTTGTCCTGGTACTGGTTGCGCCAAGGTTCTTGTTGATCTAGTTGGACCAAAGCATCCTTGAGGTCCAAGACCGGTGTAGTGCACCCAAGACCGGGGTACCATGTGCCACCGTCAGCCAGCAGCCGGGTCTTCTCGACGCGACGCCGTGGCATATGAAGTACAACTGGATATAAGAACACATCGACGTCGCACTCGTGGGCCAGCATCCCGTCCAAAACATATTGGCACAGGAACTGCCAGTCCTCATCCGCTCTGATCCGACGCCGCTTGCGCTTGTTCTGGATGGTCGCCAAGCCAGGGTCTTGCCGAACTCGTTCCGGGGGAAGCACCAGATAGTGGAATGCCTCCCAGATGGCTTGAGCGTGAGTCTTGTTAGAATATTTCACCCGACTCATGAAAGCATTGGCTCACGGAGTCGAGTGGAAGATGAACCCCAGCTTGGGATGCTCGAAAATCTTCCACGGCTCGTCAGCGTACAAGCAGGAGATCTGTGCCGACGTGATCAAGTCCGGCCGCCATTCCGACGCGGCAGGAACGTTCTTCGCCGGCGGGAAAAGCCAATGGTCTGTACGAGAGAAAGACCGGGCCAGGAGCCGCTTGGTCGGGGTGGACCGGCGTAAACAACCGATCTGCCCTGGCGACCATGGCAAAGTATCCTCACGCGTTCGTGGCGGAAGGGAAGAACTGTCGATTGCCACGTTGGCCAACAAAGCATCTTTGTGGAGATTGGACGTCCCAGGCAAGACCGTAGGTGTTGACTTTGTCGACGCATGAGGTGGTGGAACGCCACCATGCGGACCGGTCTTCTTGGTCTGCTCCGAAGTAGATGCAACTTGAACAAAACTTTCATGTGGACTTGTTCGCGACTTGGTTGGGATGGGGACAGCAAACTCCGAATCACCGGAGTCTTCGCCGGAGTCATCCCAGGACGAGACCTCTGAATACTTGGCACGGTCAGCACCGGCGGTCGAGGGAGATTGATTTTTGGAGATGTTACTGTCGTCATCCTCGTCCAAGCTTGGGCCCATGAGAATCGCCTGGTCTTGGCTCGCTTATGGGGCACCGCACGCTTCTCTTCGAGTTCAGGGTCGCACGCTATGCCCCGCTCCCTCGAGCTACCCGGTGCGTCCGCGTACTTCTTTGATTTGTGTGGAATTTCGGGCTGGAGAATTTCGGCCAATGAACGGCCTTGGTCTTGGTCCCGGTGTAGGTCCACCAAGGCGGCCGACTCAGACCGGTCTACGCTGGAGGCAGCAACCGGATGCCGACGAGGACGCAACAGTTCAGCCAAGCGCTGATGACATTCTTTTAATACCGCCCGACGACCGTTCGCTGCCTGCGTCCAATCGTTCGACTTGCGTTCACAAGGCTGGACATCCTCGGTCTGGTCTTTAATCGATATTCGGAGCTCAGTGAGACGCCTCTCGAGGTCGTCGCTTTGAATGATCAACGTGGTCTGGTCAAGCAGGTCTTCTGCTTGCTGCTGTTGGACCAGCACAAGCTGCTCCCGGAGATGAAGCTGATGAGCTTCCAAGAGGGTCAGCTTGTTGCGCGCGTTTATTAGTCCGGTCAAAATCTGACGCAGCTGGAGGTCATGCGTGTTCGACTGCCGATCGGCGTCAAGCAGGGCATGGATCGCCTTGCTGATGCCAGGAGGTATACGGGCTGGAGGTATACGGGCTGAAGACAAATGAAGGTTAGAACAGGTCCAAGGTGAATACCGGACATGCATGCTTACGTTGTGTCGCCTGTTGAGCAATCTTCTCCTGGAGACGTGCGATCTCTTCAAATACGTCTTGCAACTGCGCGTCGGTCCCGGTCTGATGCCCTGTCGATGTCTGAGGTGCAGTAGAACGATGGGAGCTGCCATACCGGACCGACCGGACGGACGAAGCGACGTGCGATGACGTGGTATGCGAGGTGCCTACAAGAACGGTCGTTAAGGAAATACAAGAAGGTCAAGTCCATCAGTGCAAGTACCTGGAACGGATGAAGAAGATGGTTGTTCCATGTCGGAAAAGTCTGAATGACCAAGGTTCAACTGAATTTGATGGACGAGCTCATACCGTTGTCGTTGTGCGACACGGTCTGACTCAGGGGCGGGTGTGGAGAAGCGTGCCCAAAATTTGGCACACTTCTGGTCAAGTTTCGTCAAGGCATTTGGTTTAATTTCGGATTGGTTTAAACAAGGGGGTGGGCTTTTCAGCCTATCAGACTCAAGAAGTGTCAAGAACGCAAGTTTTGGTGAGTCACCCGACTTTGGGTATTTTACATATTTTTGTGGGGGTACATTTAGGGACTATAGGGTAGTAGTATTTTATTTGTGGTTTTACCTTTTAGGACAGAGGTTATACCTTTAAGTAAGGAAATCTTTTAGCTTTCGGATAAGTGGAAAAAACCTCTTCTGGTCTTGGTTCACACCACAGCTAGGGGTCGCCGTTCTTTCCTTTTCGTACACTAGTCGCCTCCGCACGCCGCGGAGTGTTTGGTGTAAGAGGGTCGAATTATCCCCTCTCGCCCATTATACCCGGTCTGGACGCGCCACACGCGCACTTTGGCCCACCGGAAGTCCCTCGACGGGAGTACGATTTGGCGATCTCAACACCTCAACTCAAATACGTTTGGAAAGTGCTATTCACTGGGTTGGTCTTGGCGTGGAGATATCGTTTGTGGAGTTTCACGAGCATATTGGGTCTTTACGCGGACATATTGGCTTGTTTTAATATTGGTTGGAAACTAGACCGGTTTTGGTCTTATTTCGTATTGGACAGGGGCTAGACCGTAACGGTCGGTCTACCCTATATTATTTCGTATTGGTCAGGTCTTGATCGTTTGGACGATCGACCTATTGGAAGTTATATCTTGGAAGTGTTTTTGGTCTGTTTGTGTCTGGGGTGAAGAGTTCCGCCCCAGAGATACCTACCCAGATCGGTCTTCTATATTCAAGACCGCTTCGATCCAATCTGCGATCCCGATCCACCGAGTGTGTAACTAGCCCATTCCATCGGGTACACAAGGTGAGATGGACACTAAACAGTCGGACCAAGTGGGTTCTGATGACGACCGGTCGTCTGCTTGCAGCGGACAATCGGACCAGATCTCGAGTGGTGGTCCGCGGAGTACCCCCTCCGAAAGTTGGAAGGCTGGGCGCGATGGTGGTAGTCAGGTTATCGATGCTAATGTTTTCGATTTCGAACTTGACTCCAACACATTTGCAGAACACAGTCAAGTATGGACAATTGAAGACCCCGAGCAATTCTGGAGCATTCTTGCAACGGAGACTCCTGCATTGTCAGAGCCGGCCATCAGGATCTACAGCTTGCCCGTTCACATATTTGCAATATACCGTCAATCTTTTCCGTACTGAAACTGCAGTTAACATCTCTTTGATATGAAGTGTTGTAATCGAACGTAGCTTCTCAACCGAGAATTTGATCCATTCCAAGCTTCTCAACCGGCTCTATCCAAGCAAGGTTAACAAGCTCTGCTTTGTTTATGCTAATGCTCGTGTGCTGCGGGGCACAAAGTATATCAAGCTCTATGACGATGCTGTGCAGGAATCCTGTGAAGGTCAAGATCAAAGCGAAGCCGAGCAGCACGGGGCGTCTTCAGATGAGGAGGAGAGCGGACCCTCTGGTTTGGAAGATGGTGAATGGGAGGATGACGAAGAAGAAGATAGCGACAAATGAAGGGTTGAACATGTGGTTTGTGAAGAAGTTTATGTGTTATGGCATGTCCTGTTAGTTGTAGTGAGATGTAGTCGAGTATTGTTTAGGAGAGGGACAATTATAACAGAGGTTGTCGGTCAAAAAATACGGCCCCATTCGTAATTTACAACTTCGTAATTTACGAAAATTACCATATAACCGTAATTTACGGTAATTTATATAAATTAAGGTAAAATATCCGGCGCCTCAATGTTCGCGCGGCTGTCGGCTGACAAAGCATTCATTTTGTTTCTACTGAAATTCAGTCACTGAAATTCAGTAGAAACAAAATGAATACTTTGTCAGCCGACAGCCGCGCGAACATGAGGCGGCGCAGCTACGACATGACTGCACCATTTAGCAGCACGTTTTCGCCGTCGTTGCTGCAATCGTTCAATCATCCTTATCTCAATCATTTGCGCATGTATGGAAAACATTTGGGCTCCGCTAAACGCCTTGAGCAGGGTCAGAAAGAAGGCCCTCCCTTCCTGACATTCATATTACCCAACCATGGCACTGTATGGACACGAGGGAAACCTGTTGACGTCAAGTGGGAAGTAGTGGACACGAATGTGGAAAAGGTCCGCATTGAGTTGCTGGAGGATGGACGAAATGCGACGACACTTATCGCGTTGGAAGCCCCCAACACTGGCTTCTTCACGTATCCCAAGGTGCCGTGGGGCATGGAATCGGGCTCCAAGTATTTTTTATGCGTGTCGGCGGCCGATGAGAGGACGGATCGGTATCACACGAGCAGTTTCTTTCAAATCAGTTCGTCGCCATGACAACCTATTCGCTCGTGTAGTGAAGAAGTTAGGAGGATGTTGTTTGTGAAGTTTATCTGATGTTATTTGCCAACGTAGTATGCAGAGATGTTGCAGATACGTTTATGCTCCATCTACCCACCTGTCACAACAAATATAAACATGTGTCACCCTTTTCTTGAATACTTGTAGTTTGAGCCTTCGGCGTACATGCGATTAAGACAGTCTCTTGACATTGCCGCAACCGAACCGAGTCACGTGCATTCTCAAACATAATGCAATTTGCCCCCCCCCCCCGTTTCAAGCAACTTGAAGTTCGATAGCTTCAAGATACAAATTTCAACATTAAGAAGCGGTGTTCGGCTGATAATTGGCAGTATATTTCAATAAGAGGAGAAGCCTCGCCTGTGAATGGCGACAGGTTACACCACGTACGGAGCCTTGCTTCTATTGACTTTTCTTGTCCAACTTTTTTAACGCACGCTTACGTAGCGATTGGTGGGTCTTCATTGCGGCCTGAATCATAGCACATTACGTACGACCTCGTTTGTAAGAAATTAAAAAAATTAACAGAGTGAGCACAAACATACGTAGCTTAGTAGCCATGTTGGAGCGCTCTCATACAACCAAATCTGTAGCGCATGTGGCCAGTAGGGAGAAATGAGAGTATCGTAACCCAAGTGGTTCATCGACGCGCGCGCGTACGTGGCGGGTGATGGCACCATAAAGCTTGCATAGCCAATTTTGGCTAACTTCGTGGACACAAACATGGGCACGTGACATTGAATGTGCACATTCTTAGAGCTGTACTCAGCTGCAAGGCATAATGTCAACTGTTCAATGTACTTCTTCGTAGCGCTATACTGGCTGAGAGCGGGACAACCAAGCGACCGGATCCCGAGCTAACATTAACAATTGCACCACGTTTGCGTTGCGCCATGCCGCGTAGCACCAGCTTGGTCATAACAGTAGCCGCAGTCACGTTAAGCTTAATGAGGATGTCCATACGGTCTTCCGAGCTGGTCAAAGAATTCGGGGTAGTCGTACGACGCGCCCACGTTGTTGAAGAGAACACCAACGTCATTTACTTGATCCAGCGTCTTATGCAACGACTCGCGCACGTTTGGCTCTTCGATGCGATTAAGCTCAACTACCAAAATCTTCACTTCCACTTTAGGATACCTGTCCAGGATTTCTTTTCGTGCGTCCTCAAGACGGCTTTGAGTGCGACTCATGAGTATCACGTCCATGCCTTTACGTGCCAATTCCATGGCTAGTGCTTTGCCAATGCCATCTGTGGCGCCAGTGACCACGCCGCTTTTGCCAAAGTTACGTAGACTTTTGGCCGGACGCAGGAAATATGTGTAGAGCGAACTCACTATCAGCAGTGCGAGGCGAGATAGTAACAGAAAACCGATGAATTTCGAGAGATTCACGGATATGATCAGCGCTGTGCATGCATTTTGTTGGTGGCCACATAAATACTTATGTATTATACACTTTTCTGTCGTACACATGTTTATATTGGGATAACCTATTCGCACATGATGTTTTTCCTAACGGCACATGATTGCGAATAGGTTATCCCTTTCCCTACCAGTCCCGATCTTAATAGTGCGAATAGGTTATCCCTTCCCCTAGCAGTCCCGAGCTTGCTACGTCTACGAACCGCACCAGACCCAAAAATCGCCGCTGTCTCTCGCTGAATGGAGACGAGCGGGAAGAATTTATATGCGCCTGGACGGGCACGAGTCCAGCGCTGCCACGCCCTCGAGCAGCGAATGGCGCTCCCCTCACGATCACGCACGAGCTTCGATCACGCGTCGTCGAGATGGAGGCGGAACTGCGGGATCTGAACCGCAAATGGGCGGCCCAGCTCTTGAATCAACGCACGCTCGCCATCGCCCAACGCTCTGCGAAAGAAAAACATGGCGTTCATCAGACGGAAATGGCCCATGGTGAGCTGCAGCACATGCTTCTCGAGCAGCAATTGCTCTTTGCTTCCTTGCAAGCAGCGGTCTTGCGGGCGCCACTCTATTCCAATGGACAGGACATGTTTGAGGCCCTCCACTTCAATACGCATCTTGGGTACGATGACGACGAGCGCGAGAAGCAGTTGCTCGCTCACAAGGAGCGTTCCGTCGAGACGTTACCGTCCATAGTGAATAACTTTACGAAAATGACAATTAACAAGGTTATGGCGGCCCAAGACAAGAACCGTACGAAACCTGTGTTACCGCTCTCGCAAATTGATATCACAGGATGCAAAGATTGCACGCTCATTTCGAGTATATTTTGTGGTGGATTCAAGTTCGAAATCGAATACATTTGTATCGACAACCTGACCACCACCATCGTGCCCAGCCTTCCAACTTACGGGGGGGGGGTACCCCGCGGACCTCCATTCGAAATCTGGTCCGATCTTCCGCTGCTGGCAGACGACCGGTCATCATCCAGAGACACTTGGTCCGATTCACTTAAGACCATCTCACCTTGTGTAACCATTGAAGTGGGCTAGTTACACACTCGGTGGATCGGGATCGCAGATCGATTTGATTCGGTCTTGAATATGAGACCGTGCTGGCTAAGTGTACCTAGGGCGGAACTCTTCACCCCAGTTACGTACAGACCAGAAACACTTCGAAAAGATAAATTCCAATAGGTCGATCGTCCAAACGATCTAGACCTGACCAATACGAATTAATAGAGGGTAGACCAATCAACCGGTCTATCCCCTGATCAATATGAGAGAGGACCGAAAACCGGTCTAAACTCCAACCAATGTTAAAATGAGCCAATATGTCCACGTGAAAACCCAATATGCCCGTGAAACTCCACAAACGGTATCTCGACGTAAAGACCAATCCAATGAATAGCACGTTCCAAACGGTACTTGAGTTAAAGTGTCGAGATCGCCAAATCGTACTCCCGTCGAGGGACTTCCGGCTGGCCAAAGTGCGCGTACGGCGCGTCCAGACCGGGTATAATAGGCGAGAGGGGATAATTCAACCCTCTACCCCCAAACACTCCGCGGCGGGCGGAGGCGACTAGTGTACGTGCAAAGAAAACGGGCGACCCCTTACTGTGGTATAGACCAAGACCGAAGGACTTCTACTTAGTAAAATCCTGCAACCAAAAGACTTCTATTCGGAAAAACCACAACCAAAAGACTTCTTTTCGGAAAAACCACAACTAACCAATGATACTACCTTCCTATGGTCCCTAATGTACCCACACAAAATTATGTAAAATACCCAAAGTCAGGTGACTCACCCAAGACCAGCGTTCTGGAATTTGATAGGCTAAAAAGCCCCCCTTGTTTGGACCAATCCGAAATTCGACCAACTGCCTTGACCAAAAGTGACCAAATTTGTGGTACACTTCACCACAGCCGCCCCTGAGTCCGACCGTGTCGCACAACGATAACGGTCTGACTCACCCATCACTCGACCAACTGGACCTTGGTCACTCGCACTTCTTCACCATGGACCAAACATCTTCGACACCTGCGTCAGGTACTTCCTTTACTGCACTTGATCTTCTTGTGCTTCCCTTTGACGCTTGTTCTTGTCGTTCTTGCAGAAACTCTATGCACCGAGTCGCCCCATATTGCTTCACCTGTCCGGTCGGCTCGGTCTGGCAGCCCACATAATTCTCCTGCACTTCAAACATCAAAAGGGTGTCAGACCGAAGCCGACACGCGGATGCAAGATATGCTCGCAGAGAACACGCGGCTCAGGACCCAGGTGGCCAACCAGGCAACACGAGGTGCGCATCTTAGGTCTTCATCTTGTACACTTCTTGACCCTCGTTTGTCTTCAGATCTCATCTCTCCCAACATAGTCCAGGCAATAGGTGCCTTGGTCGATGCCGATAGGCAGTCTGACGATCACGCTGACCAGCTTCCACACATTTTGGAGGAGCTGATAAGCGCGCGCCATGAGCTGTCCCGTCTGGAGGCTCATCAGTCTCATCTCCGGGATCAACTTGCACTTGTTCGACGGCAGCATCTGGGCGGACAGCTTGATGCGACTTCACTGTGCATGCAAGGCGACGACCTCGCGCGACGAATTGCCGAGTTGCAAATTGCGATTCAAGACCAGACCGGGAAGGTCCGGTCCTTTCAAGACAGGTCCGACGCTTGGACGCAAGAGTCGGGTCGTCGTCGGGTGGCACTAGACAAGTGCCGCCAGCGCTTGATGAACTTGCTACCTCCGCGTTCTACTGCTTCCTCCAGCATAGATTGGTCCGCATCGGCAACCTTAGTCACCTCGGGTCAAGACCAAGACCGCTTGAAACAGGACCAAGACCGACGTCGCTCATTGGCTGATATTCAGCATCCCGAAATTACATCAAAATCGAAGAAGCGCGCGGACGCGCCGAGTAGCTCGAGGGCGAGGGGCACTGCGCGCGGACACGGAATCGGGGGGGGAAGTGTGCAGTGTCTCATAAGCGAGCCAAGACACAGGTGCTTCTCATGGACTCGGATTCGGACATGGACGACATCTACAGCCCCTCGGAAAGTCGATCGCCCTCGCGCCGTACTGCAAGTCGCATCCAGCACACAAGGGTCTCGTCCGAGGAGGACTCCAGCGAAGTGTCCGGCGATTCCGAGTTCATGATCCCCATCCAGTCCAAGTCACGAACAAATTTGCGTGACAGTTTCGTCCAAGTGGCATCGACAGTGGGGTCAGAGCAGAAGACTGGTCTGCCAAGTGACGCTGCACCGGTATCAACATCCGCGACTCCGGCGCCTTCGGTTCTCCCCGGGACATCCTGTACCCGGTGTTCCTCCACATGCCAAGGCGTCGCGTTGAGAAGACCAGACTGCTGGCCGACGACGGCACCCGGTACCCCGGTCTTGATTGCGCTGAGCCGGTAGCGGACCTCAAGGATGCTTTCGTACAGCTTGACCGGGAGGACCCCTGGCGTAACCAGTTTCAGGATCAAGTGGAACATCATCCGGCAATGGTCATCGGCCTTCTTTGGGGCGATATCAAGTAAAGTCGTAGGTAGTCGACCAGATAACTCGTAATACATATCATCATTTCTTTTCATATGTCTGATCATCAAATCACTTGAACTAATTTCACCACTTCTTCGGAGTTGCACCAAACACTTTATCGTAAACAGTTCCACTCCCATCACGAAAAATACTCATCACATTCGTCATTCCGCTACTCCAATTCGTAACAGTTCATCACAATTTCACATCAACTCCGGACCTTTCACATCTTCACACCGGTCTAGACCGACCGATGCTACTGCGTGTCTTGGTCTTGGTCTTCATGGGTCTGCATCACTGCGAAGCGATTACGACTGACTCGTTCTCGTTCGAAATCTCGTATAAGATCCCCACAATTCAAATCGAGCTCGTCGACCCAAGTTTATTCATCATGTTCCTTCCATCGGACCAGGTACTCTCGGTGAGTCCGACCGAAATTGGTCTTCTTGGTCGACCGAACATTAAAGACCTTCTCCACTTCGAACTCGTCTTCCTCTAATGGTCGTTTCCAACTGTCCTCCGGCAGTAATGCTTCATCGAAATCAAATCTTTTTCTTCGTCTACCAGACAGGGAGTTTTGTGTCGATCCGGAAAGTCTCCGACCAGCTTCAACTTGGACACATGCACAATTGGGAAGACCTTGTAATCTGTACCAGTTGTTACTAGACGGGCAGCGTGCTCACCAATCAGTTCGGCAACACGGAAAGGGCCGTGACACATGTGAGCCAGCTTCTTCGCATATCTCTTTTTCACTCGGTCTAGGTACAACCATACCCTCGCCCCTGGTTCTATACCGTGGGGTTGTACCTGGTCGTTGTTCCGGTCTGCCCGGTCTTGTGTAGCTTGACATAACTTTTCGTTGACAATTTCTCTTGCATGCTGGTAATTTTTCTGGACCTACATGCGCCAACGTCGAGAATCACGATCGCGGGTCCGAGTGCAGCCAATAAGTATCGCGGCTTCAAGAGTGGACCGGGGGTCCCATCCATACGCAAGATAAAAAGGCGTTTCTCCTCGGACCCGATCGGTCGACGAGTTGAGTGCAAACACCAGCCTTTCTGCGTATTCGTCCCAATCGCGCTGGTCTGGCTCAGCAACGTACATCTTTATCGCCCTCGTTATGATCTGCACTATGCGTTCCGCCGATCCATTTGCTTGCGGACGATATGCCATCGTCGCACTCTGTTTCTGGCCCAGCATGTTATTGAACGACCGGAACACCTCGGCCATAAAACCGGGTTCTCGATCGTGCCTGATGACCTCGCTGGCGCCGAATTTTCGGAACACACATTCTTCGTAGCTCTGGGCGATCTTCTCCGCAGACCGAGATGCACTTGCCTTCGCAATAACTAGACCGGTGAACAGGTCTACCCATATCAGCAGCTCAGTGTTGCCGCGCGTCGATCTAGGCAGTGACGGTATGTGGTCCATCGCTATGACCTGGAAAGGATATGTAGCTTCAATATTTCCGGGCGATCGCCCCTTGATTACCGGTCTACCCTTTCCGGTCTCGCAATCCGTGCAACAGCCCACATATTTCTGCACACTGCGGAAAAGACCTCTCCAGTGGAAGTGGGACTTGATCTTGTGATATGTCCTGCCTATGCCCTGATGTCCCCTTTCTAGACTCACGTGATAGTGAGGAAGGACATCCGGCTGCAGCAACTCGGGGATCACTAATTTCGCCAGTCGGTCCCGGTCTGCACTGTCTTGGTCGGCATCGCGGCAGTAATACAATAATACATTATCATCCACTTCGTATCTATCCGCGATCTTGATGCACTCTTTCGCTTGATCTTTCGTCAACTTGGACAGTTCACCACGCAGGTAGGTCTTCAGGTTCATAATCCATTCTTCTTCGTCCTGCGCCTTGAGGATCCGTTCCATCCTTAACTGTTGCACTGCATATTCGTTCAAACCTTCCTTTGGGAACGGTCGGCGAGACTTCTGAGCTTTCGATCTAGTCGCGACCATCACATGCACCTGTACTGGGGAGTGCTTGGGTCCGATCACCTCGGGGAGCCTGTTTATATTCACCAATTCATCCAGAACGGCCTTCTCGGTGATCGTAGCCCCGGTCTGGTCTTGCATGGCCTTGGTCGCGAGGTAGTCGGCGCTTCTGTTCCAGTCCCGTTTCACGTGCAATATCTCGTGGTTGGGGTGGTCCTTCAATGCCTTCATTACTCGATCATTTAGCGTCCTTAGTCGTGGATCCTTGCAGTCGATCTCTCCGGTGATCTGCCTGATCGCTAGGTTGGAGTCACCACATATGATGACTCGCCCCTTCTCTTGCGACTACAGCAGGTCCAGACATAGAAGTAGACCTCGGTACTCCGCCTCGTTAACAGTAATATCCGGCGTGAAATCGGCAGCGGCTTCAACTATATACCATTGTGGCAACTTCCACAATATGGCACTATAGGCGCCGACATTCTTCTTCACGCTTGCCGATCCGTCAAAACTTAAGACCAAGAGCTCTTCATCATGGTCGACGGTCGGTGGCGGTCTCGAAACTGACTACCGAGGTTGCTTCCTCGGGGAAATCGCTATCAATGCCTCGTCCACTTCAGACCGAGGGGTGATACTGGCAGCTAATGTGCCCAATATCTCTTCCTCGCCCCCGGTGCACTTAACGACCTCGAGGGTCCACTGCGACAAGACCGCCGACCATCTGCCTAGACGTCCGTCCATCCCATTGGCTGATAATAGCCAGGCCAAAGTAGACCGTCTTGACAGGACCTTTATAGTTCGGCCGACCAGCAGGTTGTAACACACATCCAGAATTCGTAGCAACGCCAGAACTTCTTTCTCGACAATTCCATAGTTCACTTCATTTGGTTTTAGCGTCCGGCTCGTAAACGTGACTAGATGATACACACCATCGTGATCTTGCACTAAAGTGGCCGAGATAGCCCACTTACTGGCATATACAATAATGGTCGGCACTTTTTCGAGAGAGAAATGCTTGAGAATCGGTGCCGTAGCCATCTTAACATTCAACATACCAAAGGCAAACTGTGCACGCTTCATATGATCTTCGGCCTCCACTTGCGGACAAACTGCAGCAAGACCAGAGTCGGCGCCCTCCTGTAAAGTTGCCCGATCTCCTTCGCGAAACATATGATAGTCAACTTCCCGGAGCTCGTACAGCACAGCCGCGTAGATAGCAAAGTCTTCAATGAATCGGCTATAATAATTCAAGCTTCCCCGGAAGGACTGCATTGCCTTCAGCGATCTGGGGAACGGGAGGTTACTCAGTGAATCCAGGTCCTTGGGATTATCCTCTAGACCATTGTTCGAGACCATATGGCCTAAATAGGCGACCTTGGACATACCCCAAAAACTTTTCACGGCACTGATAGATAGGTTCCAGCGGTCGCATGTCTCCAACAATCGTTAAACCTTCTCGCACAGATCGTTCCATGACGAGGCAGGTATCAGAATGTCGTCGATGTACGACCGCCTCCCTAGAACGGACGGTCTTCTTTTCCGATCAGCTTCACCCTCTCTAAACACATCATAATTTTCAACGGGGTCCCGATCGGTCTTGATCTTGAAGTGTCCGTACAATGCGTTGTCTATCAGCCTTTGATAGATCTGGGGTGCGTTCTTCAGACCGAACGGCATACGATTCCACTCGAAAAGACCAAACGGCGTCACAAATGCGTAAATCTCACGGGCTCGATCAGTCATCGAGACCACCCAAAATCCACTTGCCATATCTAGCGAACAATACCACAAG
>CM047585.1:1145669-1159538 GCA_026184515.1 Peronosclerospora sorghi | reverse complement strand
ACCATATGACCTAAATAGGCGACCTTGGACATACCCCAAAAACTTTTAATGGCGCTGATAGATAGGTTCCAGCGGTCACATGTCTCCAACAATCGTTCAACCTTCTCCCACAGATCGTTCCATGACGAGGCAGGTATCAAAATGTCGTCGATGTACGACCGCCTCCCTAGAACGGACGGTCTTCTTTCCCGATCGGGTTCACCCTCTCTAAACACATCATAATTTTCAACGGGGTCCCGAGCGGTCTTGATTTGAAGTGTCCGTACAATGCGTTGTCTATCAGCCTTTGATAGATCTGGGGTGCGTTCTTCAGACCGAACGGCATACGATTCCACTCGAAAAGACCAAACGGTGTCACCAATGCGGAAATCTCACGGGCTCGATCAGTCATCGAGACCACCCAAAATCCACTTGCCATATCTAGCGAACAATACCACAAGGTCTTGTCGAGGTCTTCCAACAAATCATTAATCAGCGGCATCGGGTAAACCATGAGTTTAGTCAACCGATTTACCAGCAGATAGTCGATGCACAGTCTAATGTCAACGCCGTTCTTCTTGATAACAATTACGATCGGCGAGGCCCATGGCGATGTCGACGGTATAATAATCTTGGTGACCAACAGTCCTTTAATGAGATCAGAAAGCTTTTCACGGTACTGTGGCACCACGCGTCGACATCGCTGGGCAATCGGCTTGGCATCTCCCACGTCAATATCGCAAATCGCACCACGGGCTGCAGGTGGTAAGGCGTTGCCCTTTTCAATCAGCAGATGTCTTTTCTTCCATATGATATTCTTCAACTGCTCGATCTGGTCTGGACTGTTAAGGTCTTGATCACCCACTTGTAAATCATCCATTGTAATTTTGGGCGAGTCGGAAGACACTTCAGGGAGGACTGCCATTTAGCCTTCCAGCTCCTGAATATACTGTTCCCCGCCTTCATGTATACAGACTTGTTCATCTTCTGGGGCGATATCACCTAGACCATCTGTACCGGCTGAACGCCCCTGGTCTTGATCGACGGGCTGTCCTTCACTGATATCGGTCTGATTAGGAACACCGTCATGGTCTACTTGATGGTCCACCGTTCCTGGTGACTGCGGCGCCTTTCTTCGGACCAACATCTTTTTTGGGGTGACATAACTTGGTCTTTCCACTAAAGGTGAGGTATCCTCTTCCACCGACCCATCATCGCTGATAGATCGGTGGTCGATTGGTACGCCAGGTTTTGCCACTCGACATACCGCCTCGATCCAATCGAGACGAACCCCATCTTCCTTGGTACCTTCCCTTCTGCTAACCACATGCCGACAATAGTGTTATTGTCCAGTGTCAGCGGCTTGTCACCGATATTGGTAACACGGACAAAATCACGTCGACCAGCACTCTTTACGAAGGTCGAGACCCACCGATTGCCCCTGGTCAACCATAGCTTCCTCGAACGCAAACCTTTCTCAACCGGGGTATCGGCAGACCTACCGACTGGGATAGTGAGGTCTTGGTCCCACCGGACCAGATCGGTATACGAACCATACAGAGGTATTCAACCAGCCAACTGGACCTGGACCTCATCCGGGAGTGTAAGCACTCCATGTGACAGGTCTAGGCGAATACCAGATGGGACCATGAAATCCATGCCTAGTAAAGCGTCCTGTCCTGCCACTTTTCCAACCCAAGCGCTGAAAAAGTAGACCAGCGGTACCGACAAAGTAATTTTCACACGCGTTCTTCCTTCGGTCATATAAGAGTTTTCACCGATCCCGACGCATTCTTGTCTCTGGGTATCGTCTATACGACATCCAACCTTACGAGCAAAGGCGGAGTCGATTATCGAGACTTCAGCTCCAGAGTCGAACAACATCGTCGCTTTCTGGTTATTAATCTTGCCACAGGCTTTCGCCTGCTTGAACAATTTATCAGGCGCGTGATACTTCCAGTATCCGCGGGATTCTCCAGGCAGCAAGTCCAACTGCATAACCACCTTATTCCGGGAGTACTCATCGGTCCTCAGACTGTAGACCGGATGGTCTCGGTCGACGCAATTTGGAATAGAACGTGTATTGTCGGTCTTATCCTCCTTGCCGACATATGCATAGATGTGAACCGTAGAACGCTCGGCTCGATCCAGATTCCAACCTGTCGAGCGTTCTAGCTTAACATCTTTTCCGCGTCCGGCGGCAGCATCCCCGCGTGCTTGTCCGGCACGTACCACTTGCTCATCATGTTAAAAAAATTATTCAATCTTGCAGTGGCCGGCCTCGTGGATCTCTCCACATGACTTGCATACGAAGAGGCAATGGTCAGTCGGGTGGCCGCGTCTCTCGCACTTCTTGCACACCATCTTCTTCCAGCAGTTTGGACCATCATGTTTGCTCGACCCACAGTAGGAGAACTTCTGACGAGGTCGGTCTGGATCGGACTTGCTTCCGTTCCTTCCCTTCCAGTCTACCTGGTCGGACTTCGACCTGGTCTTCGGGGAAGGCCCCGCAACATAGACGTAACGATACTGGTCTTCATCCGACGACTCCTGGCTGGATTGACTTCCGCTTTCCCCTTCCGATCCCGTGCTGTCTACGGCTACGATCGCCTTGACCGCTCGGGTCGGTCTGGTCCAGGGACTCTTGACCGGATCGGTCTGGGTCAGGGTCTTGGATCGGTAGCGACCTGATCCACCAGCACTCTTCGCCCTCATGCTACGCGACTGCTGTAGCGTCCGTAGAGTCTGTTCAACTTCACCCGCGTCCCTAAGACGCAGGAGAGCAAGATGGTCCGCCAGTTCCTGATCGTCCAGGGTACTAATGTAGCGACCCACATGTTCCAGAGCAGCACCGTTCGGCGGGTTATTCTCTTTAATTGTTATGCCGGCACAAAGTGCAGCCACGTTCAACCGATGCAAATACTCGATCGGTGTCTCGTCGCTCCGCTTCTGCATATGGTGATACTTGCGGGCACTCGAAAATCCGGAGTTACAATATTGCCCTTCAAACTCTGCACATAGCTGGTCCCAGTTAGATCGGACATCCCGACCTAACTGTTGGATCCAGTTGGCAGCCGGTCCTTTCAACAAATCCCGGAGAATCAGACACTTTTCACTTTTCGGGGTCTGGTCTCGCAGGAACGCAGACTTGACCCGACCGAACCAATACCGGGCCTGGTCTTCATCAGTATCCTTGCCAGTGAAGTTCTTGAGGTCGGTTGTCGCGGCCATACGGATGCGCGGAATCGCAGCAGATCCAAAGTCGTAAGCAATAGTGGAGGCTAGGTTAGCCTTGCGAGGCTTGCCAGCGCCCGTACCGTCTGACCCACAGTGGTCGTCAAGACCGCCGACCGACTCCATGTCAGAGTCACTTGTCTTACTTGGTCTACGCGGTCTGGCCGGTTGCGGCTTGCGCTTCCCTTTGCGGACTTGCTTACCACTTCGAGTGGGCTTGTCCACAGATGTTACCGATTCCATATCCACATCTCGGCAAACATTGGCACTTTGCTGGGTAGACCGGTCTTGGGCATGTGGCCGCAGAGGTGGTCTAACCCTGTCTTCCATGAAACGCTCCATCATCGTCTCAAACATGGTTTGGACGTTAGCTGGAGTCATGGGCAACGTGTTCATGCCCTCCTTTTGCGGAACTGAGACCTGTTGGGGTCGCTGGAGCCCCGACTGGCAAGCAGCCCTTTGCTGCCGCACGTCACTTTTTTGTTCGGGCTGGGCATGGTCCACCCCCATGGTCATCCGCTCGACACCGGTCTCCAACTCTGATGAGCTGTTAGAGGCCGGTGGAGACTGGTAGATCGATTCATCATCGGAACCAATGTCAACAAGCTCTGTGGAGGCTTCGGCGACCTTCATTGCCGTGGTGGGAGTTGGGCGGCGAACCGCCCCCACCGGTGGCACCAAACGGTCGTGGAGGTCCGACATCGACGCCTCCAGTCTCCAAGCATCAAATTCAAACAATTTATTGACACCGGCGGGGTTCTGCATTTTAATGCCAACCTCCGCCAGCATCGCCACCAAGTTTTTCTCCAACAGTAATGGGCGATCACTCTGGACCGGCTCGGTTGTAGGACCGAGAAGACGGTCGGGGATCTGGAGTTTCAACACCCAAAAGACCACATCAAAACGAACAAATCGTTTCAGCTCAAAAATGTAGTACATCTTGTTTAGGTCTTCTTCAATGATGCCTCCATCTCCGACCTGCGACTTTTCTTCGAGGTCGTCTTCGTCGGCCGGCATTCCCAACCCTTTATTGGGAATCTTGGGTAGCTTGCGGACCTTGGGGAGGTTGGTCTGATCGTTCTGACCAGCTTCCAAGTATTTTTCGTCTTTTGATTTTCCATAAACTTTTTTATGCACATACATAGGATCTTGATCCTTTCCGGGACTATAGCATGACTTGCTATAGTCCCGATCGGCTCCGGTGGGAGCCTTTTGGGGAGGAAAAAAAATACTAATCCCGATCTGGTCCTCCACCAGGCCAGACCGGACATCGCCATCTTTATCGAGAACGAATAAGTAAGGTGATAGCTTTTCCTTACGCCCTCTCCAGAACGATTCCAAATTAAAATCCTCAAATTCAATCTTTGATGACACCTCGCGGTGATATCCACGATCACCAAGTTATCCGGGCACGCGCACCATTGTGGTGGAGTCAAGTTCGAAATCGAATACATTTGTATCGACAACCTGACCACCACCATCGTGCCCAGCCTTCCAACTTACGGGGGGGGGGTACCCCGCGGAGCTCCATTCGAAATCTGGTCCGATCGTCTGCTGCTGGCAGACGACCGGTCATCATCCAAAGACACTTTGTCCGATTCACTTAAGTTCATCTCACCTTGTGTACCCGATGGAATGGGCTAGTTAAACACTCGGTGGATCGGGACCGCAGATCGATTTGATTCGGTCTTGAATATGCGACCTTGCTGGCTAAGTGTACCTAGGGAGGAACTCTTCACCCCAGGTACGTACAGACCAGAAACACTTCCGAAAGATAGATTCCAATAGGTCGATCGTCCAACGATCTAGACCTGACCAATACGAAATAATAGAGGGTAGACCAATAAACCGGTCTAGCCCCTGACCAATATGAGAGAAGATCAAAACCGGTCTAAACTCCAACCAATGTTAAAATGAGCCAATATGTCCACGTGAAGACCCAATATGCCCGTGAAACTCCACAAACGATATATCCACGTAAAGACCAATCCAATTAATAGCACGTTCCAAACGTACTTGACTTAAAGTGTCGAGATCGCCAAATCGTACTGCCGTCGAGGGACTTCCGGTGGCCAAAGTGCGCGTGCGGCGCGTCCAGACCGGGTATAATAGGCGAGAGTGGATAATTCAACCCTCTGCCCCCAAACACTCCGCGGTGGGCGGAGGCGACTAATGTACGTAAAAAGAAGAACGGCGAACCCTTGCTGCGGTGTGGACCAAGACCAGAAGAGGTTTTTGCCTCTTATTCCTAGACCAAAAACCTTTACCGGAAAATCCGTAACCAAAAGACTCTTACTTGGAAAATTCGCAACCAAAAGGCTCTTACTTGGAAAACCCGCAACTAACTAATAATACTACTTCCCTATGGTCCCTAATGTACCCACACAAAATTATGTAAAATACCCAATGTCAGGTGACGCACCCAAGACCGGCGTTCTTGATACTCCTTGAATTTGATAGGCTAGAAAGCCCCCCTTGTTTGGACCAATCGGAAACTAGACCAACTGTCTTGACCAAAAGTGACCAAATTTGGGGTACACTTCACCACATTAAGGAACAAACTGCGCCCCAAGTTTGTGGGGCCTTTCAAAGTGCTAGCCCGAAAGGACTTGGCGTATACATTGGATATTCCCTAAGGCGATGCGTACGCATCCAACCTTCTATGTTGGTATGCTTAATCTATACCAGAACCCGGAGTCGGGTCCCCTCTTGGAGGGGGTTGAACAGCCAGGTAGCCGTAAGATCCGTAAGACACGGCAGGGAGGAGGAAGTCCGGCAGGGCAAAAATGCGACCCAGAAGCTCCGCAAAGGTCGGCTCGAGAAAGCCAAGCCGCATCTCGAAGCGTTCAATGGCATCCCACTGCTCGCGGAGTCCCTCGTGGACATCATGGCTGCGATGGCTGTGTCGATCACAGAGCTCGCAAATCTCACGTCGCAATTGCGCGACCTCCTCCTCCAATTCTCGATACGTAGGGTACTCCACATTACCATGTGGAACGTCTGATGGCGCGACGCCATCATAGGGGTCAAACCCAATATCTGGTGAAGTGGAAGGGTTATTCACATTCACAGAGTTCGTGGGAGTCCGAGACTCCCCTGCGGCAGGATTTCCGAGACGTCGTTGACGCTTTCGAGCGGGAGAATACCGCTGTGAGTGGGCGATCAAAGGGGCGGGGAAAGCCCCTTCACTCACAGTAGTTGGGAGTTCGCCAAAGGCAGATGCAGATTGTGCATTGCTCTCCGGCACCACATAGAGGTCACGGGCGCTAGCACGACGCGTGCATAAGGGACAGGTAATTGCCGCAGCGCTTTGTCTCTGGCAAACGCCAAGCGCAATGACCTCTCCACCCGAACATCACGACGAGAATAGCTGTTGTGCAGCTCATTAAAACTAGGGAGGAGCTTCTCCCCTTCCACCCAAGCGCGGAATTTCCTTTCTGCATCTTCGGCACTTTCTCCCGGAGAAAGAACAATAGGAACCTCGTGGAGATTCTCAACAGGGGCACCCTGTGCCTGTTTTCCGAGGCGCGCTCGGTAAGAGGTTGCAGTGAACTGCTTCGGAGTGAGCAGTTTGTCCCGGAGTTGTTTCCGGCGTGCGATTTCACGCGGCTGTACAGCCGCAGGGCCAGGGGTATGGAGGGTTAGACACCTCTTTATCTCGTTTTTAGCCCACCTTTGGGGGTCACGAAGACCCGTAGAGCGATGGACTACCCGTGAAGGGTGTTTAGAGGCGCGTAACGCAGCCTCTCGTGCCTGTGCGGCAGGTTGGGCGTGTTGGTAATGGTGTCACGCTAGTTAGCGCATTTTCCCCACGTATTGGGAAAGGATTAGGCTGCAGAAATCGCCGTTCGGCGTTGTCGGAGCGGTCATCCTTAGGGCAGCTATCCCCAAGGGCACCCTCCTCCGAGATATCAGAATCAAAAGAGTCGACATCCTCTTCTCGAGGAGAATCTTCACCACCACTAAATGTGTTCATTGAAGGCCAGAGTTCTGGCGGTTGGAGTTCTCCAACTATAATTGATTATTGCGTGGCAATAGTCTTGTTGGGGGAGGATGTAACAGGGTTACATTTAGTTATGTTGTGTACGTAAGTACACTACGGTTGGGGTCAGTATTGACCGGTCCGAAAGGTTTGGACATATTGGTTATTTTAACCAATCAGGGCGAGAGCCCTTAGTGAAGGCGTGGCAGCCTGCCACGTGTTGGTACACTGGTGTGTACATTACATTTTGGCTAGGTACGAATTGAGTAAGTTTACTTAGTATTACATATAGTTTACAAAATACACTATATCCAGCTAGACGCTCGATAGAAAGGGTCGAGCGTGCTGTGAGTGTTTTAGAAATAGGGAGCACCTCCCTTATCTACCCTCTTACTAAGGGAAGCCTTGGCATAAGGCGTTAGAGTTTACTAGCCGTAAACTCAGGGAATCTAGCCCCCGAGTGAGAGAGCAATCTCCCACTAAACCCTTATATAAGGGCGTATCGGCTAAGTAGCGGCGTTTCGCCGCTTAAGGAAAGTCTTCCTCTGTGCGCTAGCCGCACCGTGCGTATACACACCGGCTACAGATAATCGTGAAGAAGAATGGGGTTGATATTCAATTATGTATTGATTATAGCGCGGTGAAACAACTCATGCGCCTGTTGGTGTACCCAATTCCCTTGATCTCTGATCTGCTCGAAGATCTGGATAAGGCGTCGTGGTTTTGCTCTTTGGATATGGAAAGTGGTTTTTGGGTCGTGTCTATGATCGATCGAGCACGTCAGATTTCATCTTTTGTTACCCCGTTTGGATTGTTTGAATGGAATAGAATGCCTTTGGCCTAAAGAATGATCTGCAGATCTAGCAGCAGTTGATCGATAATGCATTGTATGGGTATCTCAAGGTTAAGGACGTTGCCGATCTAACCAAGTCAACTGATGTATTTACTACGGAGAGCCTGATGAAGCCCAAGGCCCGTCTGTGCTGCAACGACGATCACATATCGATTATATTTTGATCCCTGCACCTACATGGACGATATTGTGTGATAAAGTGCGAAATCTATTGGAAAAGTGCGATCAGTGGAACTTGTCGATCACCGTGGCTAAATCGTACTGGGGGCGAAGTGAAGTTCCTTATTTAGGACATCACGTCTCTATACGTGGTTTGGAAACAAATCAGAAGAATTTGGATGATCTGATTGATTTGCCTTCTCCTGGTACTTTGCGTGCTATGAAATAGTTTTTGCGGAGTCTGAATTACTATCGTAAATTTATTGAAGACTTCGCGATCTATTCATGAGTTACGAGAAACGGATTATCAATAATTAAAGGGTCGATCATCGATCAATGAGAGTCCATATCGCGAAGATGATCGATTGATCAGGGCGCAAGTGGCATTCAGTATGCTGAAGGCAAAGATCGCGTCAACCCCAACCCTACGTCATTTCGATCAAGCCAAAACACCGGTGATCGTGGTTTATGCTAGCAAGTTGGCAGTGTCTACCGCGCTAGTGCAAGAGCATGACCAAGTATATTGCCCCGTCGAATTTGCGAGCCGGACACTGAAGAGCGGTGAGCTGAATTACAGCCCCGTCGAAAAAGAAGTTTTGGCTCTTCGGCGAATTCAGGACGTCTATTTTATGATGTTGGTCGGAAAGGCGATCACTGTTCTGTCACGTCTGTCTACGTTGAAGTGGTTGTTAACATCCATCGGGCTAAACGGACGATTGGGGAAATGGGCTGCGATCTTGTCACAATGGGACATGGACATCAAGAAATGTGTGCATAGAGAAGGCAAGGTACTAGGGGCGATCGCCGCAGGTATCACCCCTCGCACAGAAATTGATGAAGCCCTGATCGCGATCGCACCGAAAAAGCAACCTCGACAGATGATTGAAGTGCCACCTCCCAGGGTTGAGAAAGGCGAAGATCTATACGTGATCGGTTTCGATGGATCTGATAGTGTTAAGCGATGTGTTGGTGCGTTTGGTGCTATTGTGTGGAAATTGCCAGAGTGGAAGATCATGATCGCGGTTGATGATCATGCACCTAACATCACGTTGAATAAAGCCGAGTATCATGGATTGCTTCTAAGTTTGAATCTACAGTCGCTATATCCCAAAGGAAGGGTGATCGTGTGTGGGGACTCGCATTTGGTGATCAGGCAATTGCGTGGCAAACTAGAGTGCAAGGCACCGCGACTACAAATATTACAGCAGCGTGCCTTAAAACTCCTTCGCGAATGGTCTGATCACGATCTGATGCACGTTAAAAGGGAGTGAAACAAGAGTGCCGATAGCATCAACACTACGGTCATGCGGGATGAAGCACAATGTGGGATTGATGACAAAAAACAGCTGAAAGAACTGGTCAATCTCAATAGATTGTCAGAAATGATCACTTTGAAGGAAGATCCCACTGTCCCGCAAGTGCTGGTGACAACGCGATCATGTAATCTTCATCAAACGCGGCCGTCAACGCGGCCCGAAGTATCCATAGAAGAGATAAAAGCGGAACGTGTTAAAAAGGCGCAAGACGAAGAGAAGTGAATTTGTGATTTGCGATGTTACTTGCATGGTAACGTTTTACAATTGAGCATAGACGAGGTGAAGGACTGCGTGAAAATCGCCGACAACTATGATGTGGATGATCAAGGGTTGTTGATCTACTGTGGAAATATGGATAAAGGAAAACAAGCGGTGATCGAGATGATCAAGATGATCGACACTCCTTGATCAAGCTGGTTTTACCTGAGACCCTACTTGCGGATGTTGTAGCCGGTGCGAACACGCACGGTGCGGCTAGCGCACAGAGGAAGACTTTCCTTAAGCGGCGAAGTGCCGCTACTTAGCCTATACGCCCTTTGTGAAAGGGATTAGTAGGAGAGTTCTCTCCTACTCGGGGACAATATTTTCCTTGGTTTACTTGTTAGACTTAACTAACGACTTGAGACAAGGCTTCCCTTAGAAAGGGTGTGGCTAAAGGAGGTATTACTTTTGGCCACAAACACTCACAGCACGCGCGACCGGTCGAGGTCGTGCGTCTAGCTGGATAGGCGTGTTTTGTAAACCGAATGTATATTTAATATGTAATTAGCCTAAATTAATTTAAACTAATGTAAACTATATGTAATACTAAGTAAAACTTATTAAATTCGTACCTAGCTAAATGTAGTGTACACCACCTGTGTCCTAACACGTGGCAGGCTGCCACGCCTCCACCAAGGGGATCCTTCCCTGATTGGTTAAAATAACCAATAGGACCAAACCTCTTGGACCGGTCGATACTGACCCCAACCGTAGTGTACTTACGTACACAACATAACTAAATGTAACCAGAATGTAACCCTGTTACAGATGTCCTCCACCATTATCATGTGAGTTTTGAAGGAGGAAATCAGGATATAGGGCGTACATATCAGCGGATAAGCGAACTTTGCATTGGCGTGGTGGTTTATTTCGCAGCGTGCAACGATTTGCTGGGCAATGCGTATATTGTGAGACGGGGAAGGGCCAACCTACGATCAAGGGTATGTCGCCGGGAAACATTGAAGCTACGTACTCATTTCAAGTGATAGCTATGGATCATATCCCGTTGTTTCCCCTATCAACTTAGGGGCATACGGAATTGCTGATCTGGACTGATCTGTTTACGGGTATGGTGATCGCAAAAGATGGATCATATCGGAAAGCTCAGAAAGTCGCCGAAAATTACGAAGAATGTGTATTTTGTCGATTTGGAGCTAGCGAAGTGATCAGGCATGATCGAGAACCCGGTTTTATGTCCGAAGTATTTCGTGCGTTCAACAATATCGTGGAACAACGACAGAGTGCCACTATGGCGTACCGTCCACAAGCAAACGGTAAGGCGAAAAAAATTGTGCAAACAATCACACGAGCGATCAAGATGTATGTATCAGACGTCGTTCAGAAGGATTGGAGCTTGTATGCAGAACGATTGGTATTTGCGCTAAATTTTACCCCTGATCGGATCCGTGGAGATACACCATTTTACTTAGCATATGGGTGGGATTCGCGATCATCGTTGGAATCAACGCTGCAACTTGGTGGAATTCGGCGCAAAGATCGTGATGCTCGTCGGTGGAGATATAGACTTCAGAAATACTACCGTTACGACCGAGGTAAAGGTATTGCTCGATTGCACCAAGCCATGGCTGATCGAGCTAAAAAGCATAATGATCAAGTGTCACCGCACAAGATCGAAGCCGGATCGAGGGTTAAGTTATGCATCGATCGGGTGAAAGAAGGGTTCGCGAAGAAACTAGCGCATATGTGGCATGGACCTTTCAGAGTTGATGAGGTGATCGGTGATCATGCTGCAAGATTGATTACGGTCGGCACCGACTATCGCATATTTCCAGTGGTGCACCTATCCAAGTTGAAATTGGTCAAAGAATTCTCAGATCGACCTACTACTGTGATGGCATCTGGGGTAGAAGATAATTTTGATTTTGATGAAGTCTTACTACCTGAAGACAGTTGGGAAAGAGCTCTGGAGCCAGAAGAATTTGAAGTTGATCGCATCACCGACGTCCGATCTGGTCGAAAGATTAGGTATGGCAGAACGTTACGCGAGTATCAAGTTTACTGGAAGGGTTACGATGAGACATCATGGGTAGACAAATCAGATCGAAATTGTGATTCTCTGATCAAAGAGTTCAAAAGGAAGATGATTAACAGACATCGGTTCGACGTGATGCAAGTGGACAAAGAGTCCAACTAACGCATGATCGACGAATCGACTATTGAAATTGTGACTGACGAACCCTCTTTTAGAGAAAAATCGATTGATGAAATCACGATTAATGGAGAAGTGACTGTTGATTATGAGATGATAAATTTACGACTGATGATATGGATAGGGAGTGATGTTAGATTCGGTCCCGAATGATCAAGTTCACATGTATTTAAGATATTAATTGATGCAAAACCTAGGAATGGCGTGATCAATAGATTTTATTGATCGAGAAGGTTATTAACTGTGACATACTCAAACGACATGTCCGATGCGATATCTGATTGAATCAAAAGACAAAAGTAGTGGACGCTTTCCTTGCGTGTAAGACCATGCAAGCTGCCTCAGCTGCTCGGGCTTGATCACGCTGTTTTTTAAGGTTGGTAAGCCTTGCTTGATAACCTGCGAACTTCCTCGGAGTAAAATTGGGCACGAAGCATAGCCTGATCACGTTCTTTTGACGCGGCATTCAAACGCGATTTCAACTTGATAATCGCGGTTCGATCTGGAAGCATGTGATTTATCTTGGTGTTGGCCTCCTGAAGCGCCTTTTCGAGGTGGGGGAGTATTTGCTGCTTGATCATGGATAGTTTATGTGAAGGCAGACTGTTGACGGCTATCACCCTTGATCACCCTTGATCATCGATCAGCGATCAACCTGATCAATTCATCCGCCTTCTGGAGATCAAGGAATGGACGGTCCAAGGATAATGACATGATCATGCGCGGACTGTGGAGACGTATGAAAGTGAGTGATCATGTAGACAAAAGCTACGAGGGACACGATGTACCAATTAAGAGTGAAGGATGGATGGTGCTTCTCGATAACAAGTAGAACCACGCCCCAACCGATGCACAACTGGATGAGGCTCAGGGGCGGCTGTGGAGAAGCGCATGGAAGATTTTTTGGTCAACGTTCAAGAATATGGACGGTCCATTGTGGAGAAGCGCATGGAAGCTTTTTTGGGCTACGGTTGTGAACATGGACGGGCCATCCGGAGAAGAAGCGACGCAGGGTACAGGTACATGATGGTAAGCGACAGACGGATGATATATCAGGTTGATTGGTCGATGATGCATATCAGGATGGGTAGAGTTGATTGGTCGATATTAGTTAATTGGTTGATTTTAGGATATAAGGCTAATAAAGTTCTCTTTTTGCGTCCGATCAACACGATCATCAATTGGGACGGCGTGATAACTTCGCGCCTCCATCTCATTGAATACACACCTTCACACGTCGCGGGCGGGAGCACGTAGTGCACTTTTTGGCCCACCGGCAGACGTAAAGTTCTTGAGAACTCGCCTGCAACTCCGCCCCGTATGTCAGCGGCCCCTTTTTGGAAAGGTTACTGGGAGGGTAATCGAGCTAAGTGCTCTCAACCCTTCCCCCATTGGTTTGCATCTTTCCCCTATAAGTTGGATGTTTTAAGCGCCCCTTGGGAACTCTAGGTGGATTTTTTGTGAAATACGTCCATCTTCACATAGAAAGTGCAGATTGACCCCCTTCCTCTTAAGTTTAGGCTACGAAAAAATAATATATGGGTATTTCGTTAGCGATCTAGGCTTAAGAGACTCGACGATCAAGTGGCGAAGACTTCCGCAACGTGATCAAGTACCCCTTCGCTGACTACCCTAGATCGACAGCGTCGATCTTCTACCTGCGATATGCGATCATCATCCTAAATCTCGCCAATTCGTACAAGATCAACGAGCTCGATCTGCGATCTTCAATCTGCGATCATCATCCGAAATCTCGCCAATTCGTACGAGATCAAATAGCTCAAGCTGCGATCATCTATCATCTATCATCGATCATCGATCTGCGATCATCCGCAATCTCGCCGATTCGCAAAAGATCAACTAGATCGATCTGCGATCCGCGATCATCCGCTATCCGCTATATCGCCGATTCGCA
>CM047585.1:1105189-1132117 GCA_026184515.1 Peronosclerospora sorghi | reverse complement strand
TCAGGTGACTCACCAAAACTTGCGTTCTTGACACTCCTTGAATCTGATAGGCTAAAAATCCCCCCTTGTTTAGACCAATCGGAAACTCGACCAACTGCCTTGACCAAAAGTGACCAAATTTGTGGTTCACTTCACCACATATGAAGCTGTCAAGTGATGAGTAAAATGCTAGTATGTTGGGGTCCATGAAGCCTGTTGGTCTTCGGGATGATATGAGTGCATCCTGGGATCTCTACTTTTCAAAATTTATCACTGCGTACAAGAACCAAGGGATTTCTTTCTGGGGTCTTACACCACAGAATGATCCCGAGTTTGCGGCACCATGGGAAGCTTGTGCCAATGACCCCTCATATAAAGCTGCATTCATTGGAGACTACTTGGGTCCCGTACTCGCTCGTGACCATCCTGGCTTAACTCTCCTGGTGTTTGACCATAATCGCAACCATATGAATCAGTGGGCCGACGTCATCTATCACCACCCAACAGAAAGTAAAATACGTCCATGATATGGCCTTCCATTAGTACGAAGATGGCAGGTAACGCTATATGGATGGAGTAGACTACCCCGAGTATTTAAAAGACACGTTCTTTATCGATCCAAACCGGTTCATGCTTTCCACGGAAATCTTCAATTGTCCAGGAGTGGCAGTCGGTCAAGACGCGTGGTTCCGTGCTCAGTGCTACGGTCACAATATTCTGACTGATCTAAACAACCATGTGGTTGGGCGGGTGGACTGGAATCTACTGCTCGACCACACGGGGGGGCAACCATAAAGGCAATCTCTGTGATGCTCCGATTATTTTGACTGAGAAAGGAAACGATTTCGCGATTCAGCCCATGTATTACTTCATTCAGCACTTTTCCAGATTCCTTAACAAACATTTCGCCTTGGTATTCCAATGAGTTAAGTGCATACAGCCGTGGCAAACGGTTGATCAGCGTTGGCTTTTGGTGCAGGCACATAGCGGGTGATCTCGTCGAGAAGCGGCAGCATACTGTCACGTGGCTCATTCTTTACTGATCCTCCTAAACGGTTCATGTCGCGGTCCACCTTGTTGACAACCACAAGCGGCTTCAGTCCAAGGTGTAATGCTTTCGTCAGGAAAAACTTTGTTTGTGACATTGGTCCTTCTGTAGCGTCCACCACAAGTACGACTCCGTCCACCATAATCAAAATGCGTCCCACTTCACTGTCTTGAACAAGACCATCTGCACTCGACAGTTTCGTGGCGTCTGTGAGGAGAATACATAGCATTGCATAAGGGAGTCAAGACGTAGACGCAACTTACTAGTACAATGGCGGGTTCGTTCATGAGAGTGAAGCCACCGGAAAATTATGCGCCCTCAGCGTAATAATGCATCATCAAATGGCGCTAGGGCACATGATATAACGAGGCCAACAGACTATGAAGGAGAATTGTTAGCATTGCATAAGGGAGTCAAGACATAGGCGCATTTTACCAGCACAACGGCGGGTCCGTACTGAGAGGCAGATCCAACGAAAAGTTAGGCGCCCTCGGCTGCTTGGGTCGATCGCTTGGATGGTCTTGAATGTTCTCAAGTGATGAAGTATTTTGATTTTGGATGAGTGATTTTGACCAATCATCAGCAACCTGCGATGGACAGATTCCGACGGACAGATCGCGATGTCAAAGCTAATCAATCAAGTTTCAGAGGGTGCGACGGACAGATCGCGACGGCCAGATCGCAATGTCAAAAATGATCAATCAAGTTACAAAGGGTGCGACGGCCAGATCGCGATGTCAAAACTGATCAAATCAAGTTTCAGAGGGTGCGACGGACAGATCGTGACGGACAAATCGCGACGGACAGACCCCTCGCGAAGTTAAAACGGATCAATCAAGTTTCAGAGGGTGCGACGACCAGATCGCGACAGACAGATCGCTATATCAAAACTGATCAAATCAAGTTTCAGATGATGCGGCGGCCAGATTGCAACGGCAAATATGATCAATCAAATTACAGAGGATTGCGACGGCCTCAGAGTCCAGTATTGAAGCCAGCGCTGAAGTAACCAAGAAGTAGTGGGTGAGAAAAGTGATTGAATTTGATGTAGGAGTTAGTAACACTTAATAGAACGAAATTTCCCCTGTACTGCACAGGTCTCTGGCGGCTTTCAAAACCTTTCCTTTTTAACCCCATACAAAAAAACAAGTGTAACACAAAGAAGTCAGTGAGCACAAGCCCTAGTGAGCGAAGCAGCAGCCTGTTGAAGTGCGCAAGTGTTGGGGGCAGCCCGGGACAGCCTTGTGAAGTACACACCAAGTGTAATTGATTCATTTGTTGGTTCATACGGAAGTATTAAGTACCCGGGAAGTTAAACAAGGAGGACTGGCTTAACACCTCTTTGTGTTGTTAATTACGTGGAATTATAATAATTTTCAACCCCTTCACGACAACGGTGTTTGATTTTGAACTTGACTCCACCACAATGGTGCGCGTGCCCGGATAACTTGGTGATCGTGGATATCACCGAGATGATATCTCGCGAAGAATTGATTATAACGAATTAAAGGTGGATTCGTTCTGGAGATGACATAAGGAACAGCTATCGCCTTATGTTCTCGTTGTCAATAAGGATGGTGATGTCCGATCTGGCCGGGTGGAGGACCAGATCGGGATTAATAAGTTTTTTCCTCCCCATAAGGATCCCACTGGAGCCGATCGGGACTATAGCAGGTCTTGCTATAGTTCCGTAAAGGATCAGAACTTTTGTCCTGATCCTATGCATTTGAATGAATATTTTGATAAGAAAGTAAAAGATGAAAACGACTTGGAGGCTGATCAGAACGAACCGATCCACTTTCCCAAGGTCCCCAAGCAAAGGCTGGGAATGCCACCCGATAAATATGACTTGGAAGAAAAGTCGCAGGCCGGGATGGGGTTATCAAGAAAGAAGACCTGACCAGGATGTATTACATCCACAAGTTAAAGCGATTTATTCGTGAAGACCAGGTCATGCAGATTCTAACCCCCCCCCCGATCCCCGATCGCCTTCTCGGACCCACCACCGAGTCGATCCAAAGCGATCGGCGGCTGCTATTGGTGAAGAACCTGCTGGCGATGTTGGCTGAGGTCGGCATAAAAGTGCAAAACCTCGCCAACGTGCATAAGCTGTTCGATCTGGACACTTGGAAGGTGGAGATGTCGATGTCGACCCTCCATGATCATTTGGTGCCGTTGGTGGGGACGGTTCGCAGCCCAACTCCCACCGTGGCATTGAAGGTCGCTGAAGCCACGGCAGCACACGATGATGTGTGTTCCGATGATAAATCGCTGTATCAGTCTCCACCTGCCTCTAATAACTCATCGGAGTTGGAGGTCGGTGTTGAGCGGATGACCATGGGGGGCAGATCATACCCCCATGGGAGCATAAAAAGGACGTGCGCCGGCATGGGGATGCATGCCTGTCGGGGCCCCAGGAGCCCCCACAGGTTTCAGTACCTCCAAAGGAGCATGCCAACACGCAGCCCATGACCAAGCAAACGTCCAAGCCATGTTTGAGGCAATGATGGAGCGTTTCATGGGAGACCTATGCCGATCTCCTCCGCTCCCGCATGCCCAGGACCGATTTGCCCGGCGAAATGTCTATACTTGCCGGGATGTTGATATGGAGTCAGTGACATCAACGGATAAGGCTACCCGAGGTGTCAAACCAGTTGGTAGAGGAAGACGCAAGCCGCAGCCAACCCGACCGTGCCGATCAAGCAAAAACAGCGATTTCGACATGGAGTCGATCGGCGATCCGGATGACCACTATGGGTCAGACGGTGCAGGGGCGGGCAGAACGCGCAGGGCTAACCTATCCCCTACGACCGCATTTGATTTCTGCTTTACTGCGATCCCACGTATTCGCATGTCTGCGACCACGGATCTCAAGGATTTCACTGGCAAGGACGCCGACGAGGAGCAAGCCAGCTCGTGGTTCGGTCGGGTCAAGTCTGCTTTCTTGCGGGATCAGACACCAAAAAAGGAACGGTGTTTGTTCTTCAGGGATCTGCTGAAAGGACCAGCTGCGAACAGGATCCAAAAGTTGGGTCTGGATGTCCGATCTGACTGGGATCTGATATGTTTAGAATTTGAGGGGCAGTACTGCAACTCCGGATTCTCTACCGCCCGCAAATACCATCATATGCAGAAGCGGGGCGACGAGACACCGATTGAGTACTTGCACCGTTTGACTGTGGCCACAATTCGCGCCGGGATAGTGATAAAGGAAGGCAACCAGCCGACCGGTGCCGCTGTGGAGCACGTGGGTCACTATATCAGTACCCTTGATGACCAAGAGCTGGCAGATCAGCTTACTCTGCTGCGCCTCAAAGATATAGGGGAAGTGGAGCAGACGTTGCGGACGTTGCAACACTCACGCAGCATGAGGACGAAGGTCGCCGTTGGATCGGGTCGCTACAGATCTAATACTCAGACCGACCCCGTGAAGAGGCCCCTGACCAGATCGGACCGTGCTGTTAAGGCGATCGTGACTGAAGACAGCACTGGAATGGAAGAGGAAAGTAGCGGCCTGTCCGGTCGGGAGTCAGACGAGGACCAGTATCGCCACATTATCATCACGGAACCAGCTCCAAGACCAGTCCCAAGAACCAAATCGACGCCTAACCAGGCAGATCGGAAGGGCAGGAGTGGGAACAAGTCCTATCCGGACCGACCTCGCAAGAAGTGTTCTCACTTCGGGTCAAGCAAGCACGATGGTCAGGACTGCTAGAAGAATCTGATATGCAAGAAGTGCGAAAGACGTGGCCACCCCACCGATCACTGCCTCTTCGTGTACAATTAACGTGGAGAGATCCACGAGGCCGGCGATTGCTAAATCGAATAGTTCTTCAATCTGATGCGCAAGTGGTATGTGCCGGGTAAGCACGCGGGGATGCTTCCACCTGATGTCGAGAAGATGTTAAACTAGAACGATCGCCAGGTTGGAATCTGGATCGAGCCGAGCGATCTACGTTCTACATCTATGCATATGTCGGCAAGGAGAATAAAACCTACAATACATGTTCTATTCTCAATTGCGTCGATCGGGATCATCTGGTCTACAATCTCACGACCGATGAATATTCCCGATCGAAGGTGGTCATGCAGTTGGATCTGCTGCCTGGGGAGTCTCGCGGATACTGGTAGTATCATGCGCCCGACAAATGGTTTAAGCAGGCGAAAGCCTGTGGTAAGATAAAAAACCAGAAGGCAACGATGTTGTTCGACTCTGGGGCCGAAGTCTCGATTATCGACTCCGCCTTTGCTCGTAAGGTCGGATGTCGTATAGACGACACCCAGAGACAAGAATGCGTCGTAATCGGTGAAAACTCTTACATGATCGAAGGAAGGCACGCGTGAAGATCACACTATCGAGTTCGTTGGTCTACTTCTTCGGCGCTTGGTTTGGCAAGCTGGCCGGTCAGGATTCCCTGTTAGGCATGGATTTCATGGTGCCGGCAGTTATTCGCCTTGATCTGTCTCATGGAGTGCTTACACTCCCGGATGAGGTCCAGATCCAGTTAGCTGGTCGGCGGCCCCTATACGGATCGCACACCGATTTGGTCAGGTGGGACCAAGATGTCACCATTCCAGTCGGCCAATCCACTGATACCCCGGTCGGCAAAGGTTTTCGATCAAGGAAGTTATGGGTGACCAGGGGCGATTGGTGGGTGCCGACCTTTGTGAAGAGCGCCGGCCGATACGATTATGTTCGAGTCACTAATATCCGTGACAAGTCGCTTACGCTCAACAACAACACGAGTGTTGGAATGTGGCTGGCAGAAGGGAAAGTGCAAAGGAAGATGGGGTTCGTCTCGGTCGGATCGAGACGGTATGTTGAGTGGTAGAACTTGGCATACCAAGCGACCGCCGATCTGATCAGCGATGATGGATCGGTGGAAGAAGATACATCACCTATGGTGGAACAACCCAGCTCTGTAGCCCCAAAGAAGATGTTAATTAGAAGAAAGGCACAGCAGTCGCCGGACACGGTGGACCATCAAGCATATGAGCCCAGGCTTGTCAACATGGTGGTTTCACAAGAACAGGCGACAGAGGAGCCGGAAATAGAAAAAGGGGAACATGGGATTGCTGGGGCTGACCACGATGGCGCGCCTAAGCAGATCGATGTCATTGAAAGGCAGCCCGCCGATCGGGAACAGCAGTGTCTAACCGATAAGGACAGTTTGGGTTATATTTCCTCGGAAGACGATCAAGTTTGTATCCATGAAGGCGGGGATCAATATATTCAGGAGCTGAAGATCCAGATGGAAGTCCTCCCTGAAGTGTCTGCTGATCCGCCCGAAGTCACCTTGGAAGATCTGCAAGTGGGTGATCGGGATGTCAACAGTCCCGATCAGATCGATCAGCTAAAGCAGATCATATGAAAAAAAGAAACATCTGATTATCGGGAAAGGAAACGCCTTACCCCCTGCTGCTCGCGGAGCGATCTGTGACATCGACGTGGGTGATGCCAATCCGATCGCCCGGCGATGCCAACGTGTGGCGCCACAGTACCGCGAAAAGTTGTCCGATCTTATTAAAGGACTGTTGGCTACCAATATCATTAAGCCGTCGACCTCGCAGTGGGTCTCGACGATCGTGATTGTGATCAAGAAGAACGGCGTCGACATCAGGTTGTGTATCGATTATCGGTTGGTAAATCGGTTGACCAAGCTTATGGTGTACCCGATGCCGCTGATCAGCGATCTGCTAGAAGATCTCGACAAGAACCTATGATATTGCTCACTGGATATTGCAAGTGGATTTTGGGTGGTTTCGATGCCCGATCGGGCTCGCGAGATCTCCGCATTTGTTACGCCGTTCGGTCTGTTCGAGTGGAACTGTATGCCGTTTGGTTTGAAGAACGCGCCCCAGATCTACCAGATGCTGATCGACAACGCACTGTACGGACATTTCAAGATCAGTACCGATCGGGATCCCACCGAAAACCATGATGTATTTACAGAGGGTGAACCCGATCGGGAAAGGAGACCGTCCATTCTGGGGAGGCGATCGTATATCGACGACATTCCGATCCCTGCTTCGTCATGGATCGATCTGTGCAAGAAGGTCGAACGGTTGTTGGAGAGATGCGATCGCTGGAACCTGTCGATCAGTCCTGTGATGAGTTTTTTTGGGCATGTCCAAGGTCGCCTAATTGGGTCATATGGTTTCAATCAGTGGGCTGGAGGCTAATCCTAAGGATCTACAGTCACTGAGCAACCTCCCGTTTCCCAGATCACTGAAGGCAATGAAGTCCTTCCTAGGTAGCCTGAATTACTACAGCCGTTTTATTGAATTCTTCGCGATTTACGCGACCGTGCTGTACGAGCTCCGGGAAGTCGACTGCCATACGTTGCGCGAAGGCGATCGGGAAACTTTACGGGAGGGATGCAACTATGATCTGCCTGTATATTTTACGCAGTGGAGGCAGAGGATCACATGAAGCGTGCAAAGGTTGCTTTCGATATGTTGAAGGCTAAGATGGTGACGGCACCGATTTTGAAGCATTTCGATCCCGAAAAGGTCCCGACCATTATTGTATATGCTAGTCAGTGGGCCATTTCGGCCACTCTAGTACAAGATCATGATGGTGTGTACCATCCGGTCACGTTCACGAGCAGAACGCTGAAGCCAAATGAAGTGAACTATGGAATTGTCGAGAAAGAAGTTCTGGCGTTGCTACGAATTCTGGATGTGTGCTACAACCTACTGGTCGGCAGATCTGTAAAAGTTCTTTCATAAAGTCGACACTGGCCTGGATATTATTGGCCAATGAGATGGACGGTCGGCTCGGCAGATGGTCAGCGATTTTCTCTTAGTGGTCCCTCGAGGTCGTCAAGTGCACCAAGGGAGAGGAAGAGATATTGGGCACATTGGCTGCCAGTATCACCCCTCGGTCCGAAGTGGATGAGGCTTTAGTGGCGATTGCCCCGAGGAAGCATCCACGACAGTCAATCTCGCGGCCGCCACCGATAGTCGATCGGGATGAGGAACTCCTGGTCTTGAGTTTCGACGGATCGGCTAGCGGGAAGAAGAAGGTCGGCTCCTATAGTGCCATACTGTGGAAGTTACCACAATGGTCTATAGTAGCAGCCGCCACCGATTTCACGTCTAGCATAACGGTCAACGAGGCGGAATATCGGGGGCTACTTCTATGTCTCTATCTGCTGTCATCACAAAAGAAAGGGCGGATCATCATATGTGGTGACTCCAACCTAATGATAAGGCAGATCACCGGGGGGATCGACTGTAAGGCACCACGGCTGAAGCTGCTGAATGATCGGGTGATGAAGGCACTGAAAGACTATTCCAACCACGAGCTATTGCACGTGAAACGGGATTGGGACAGAAGAGCCGACCGCCTCGCGACCCAAGCTATGCGGGACCAGATCGGGGCGACGATCACCGAGGAGGCCGTTCTACATGAACATAAACAGGATCCCGGAGTTGATCAAGCCTAATGACAGCCCAGATCCGGTGAATGTGATGGCGGCGACTAGATCGCGAACTAGGAAGTCTCGCCGATCGTTCCAAAAGGAAAGGCTGAGTGAGTACGTTGTACAACAGCTAAGGGCGGAACGGATCCTCAAGGCGAAGGACAAAGAAGAGTGGATCGTCAACCTGAAGGCTTATCTGCGCGGTGAATTGTCCAAGTTAACAAATGATCAAGCTAAAAAAAATTGTGTACCAAGATCGCGGACAGTTACGATGTGGATGACAATGGATTGCTGTATTACTGCCATGATGTTGACCAAGACAGTGCCGATTGAGATCGACTAGCGAAACTGGTGATCCCTGAGTTGCCACAGCCGGATGTCCTTCATCACTACCATGTGAGTCTAGAAGGGGGACATCAGGGCATAGGCAGGACCTATCACAAGATCAGGTCCACTTCCACTGGAGAGGTCTTTTCCGCAGTGTGCAGAAATATGTGGGCTGTTGCACGGATTGCGAGACCGGAAAGGGTAGACCGGTAATCAAGGGGCGATCGCCCGGAAATATCGAAGCTACATATCCTTTCCAGGTGATAGCAATGGACCACATACCATCACTGCCCAGATCGACGCGCGGCAACACTGAACTGCTGATCTGGATCGACCTTTTCACTGGTCTGGTGATCGCAAAGGCTAGTGCATCCCGATCCGCGGAAAAGATCGCCCAGAGTTACGAGGAATGGGTGTTCAGAAGGTTCGTCGCCAGCGAAGTTATTAGACACGATCGGGAACCCGGTTTTATGGCTGAGGTGTTCCGATCGTTCAATAACATGCTAGTCCAGAAGCAGAGCGCGACGATGGCATATCGTCCGCAAGCGAACTGATCGGCTGAACGCATGGTGCAGACAATAACAAGGGCGATTAAGATGTATGAGGCCGATCCGGACCAACGTTACTGGGATGAGTAAGCAGAGAGACTGGTGTTCGCACTCAACTCTTCAACCGATCGGGTCCGAGGAGAAACGCCTTTCTATATAGCGTATGGATGGGATCCTCGATTGACACTTAAAGCAGCGATACCGATCGGCTGCACTCAGACCCGCGATCGCGATGCCCGTCGTTGGCGCATGCAGGTCCAGAAGCATTATCAGCATGTGAAAGAAGTCGTCAATGAAAAGTTGCGTCAGGCCACGCAATATCGAACAGATCGGAATAACGATCAGGTCCGCCCTCATGGTATTGAACCAGGGGAGAGGGTATGGTTATACCTCGATCGGGTCAAGAAAGACTATGCAAAGAAGTTGGCTAATATGTGGCACGGTCCTTTCCGTGTAGCAGAGCTGATCGGTGAGCATGCTGCCCGTCTGATCACGATCGGCACGGATTATAAAGTTTTTCCGATCGTGCATATATCCAAACTGAAGCTGGTCAGAGAGCTCCCCGATAGGCCTAAAATGCCCTGTCTGGTGGACGAAGCGGAGATATTCGATTTTTATGAAGCTCTGCTGCCGGAAGACAGTTGGGAAAGGCTATTGGAAGAGGACAAATTAGAGGTGGAAAAGGTGCTAGATGTCCGATCGATCAAGAAGACGCGTTTCGGTCGCACCCACCGAGAATATCTGATTCGCTGGAAGGAGCATGACGAAGTAAATTGGATCGACGAACTCGATCTAAATTGTGGAGCACTGCTACGAGAGTTCGAGCGAGAACGAGTCAGTCGGAATCGCTTCGCAGTGTTGCAGACTCATGAAGATGAAGGAAGATCAAGACACACAGTAGCACCGATCAGTATATCGATCGGTGTGAGTATGTGTAAGGTCTGAATTATTGTGAATTAGTGTGATGAACTGTGCTGAACTGGAGTAATGGAATGACGAACGTGGTGATAATTTTCGCGATGTGGATGGAAACTGTGTGTGATAACGTGTTGGTGCAAGCTTGGAGAAAGTGATGAAATTTGGTCAAGTGATCGGGTGATCAGGAATATGGAAAAATGATATGGATTATCTGGTCAGATAACTGCCTCATCAAGAATCGCAATCACCCACAGACGACGAATAGCTAATGCCGGATGATCTCCGATCTGGTCCTGATGCTGATTGCGCCAGGGCTCCTTCCGATCGATCTGGATCAAGGCGTCCTTCAGGTCTGCAATCGGCGCGTCACAATGGAGACCAGGATACCAGATAACGTCCCCAGTCAACACCCCGGGGCTCTCAACGCGACGATTGGCCATGTGAAGAAACACCAGATACAAAAAGATGTCGATGTCGTATTCGCGGGCCAGCATCCCTTCCAATATAAACTGGCATAGAGCCAGCCAGGCCTCGCCCGCCCGAATCCAGCGCTGGTTTCGGCGCTTCTGAAACAGGATCAGGTCTTGGTCACGTAACTTCCGACCCTTGGGAAGGAGGAGATAATCGGTAGACTCCCAGATCGCCTGGCAGTGGGCTGTATTAAGAGCCCGAATTCGACCCAGAAGCGAATCGATCCAAGGAGTCGACGCGAATGTGGAGTCCAACTTGGCGCTGAGCAGCAATTCCCATGGTCGATCTGCATATAGACGGGTCATTTGCGGTCCTGTAACCAGATCTGCCCGCCACGCAGACGGGTCAGGGGTTTTCAAAGCTGGAGGGAAGAGCCAGAAATATGTTCGGGAGATCGACCGGGCTAGATCTTGCTTGGTCAGGGATGATCGGTGCAAGCTACCGATCTGCCCCGGTAACCATGGAAAAGTGAAATCTGAACTCAGCGATGGGAGAGGCCGATCTCTGGTCGACACCACTTTCAATCGGGCGTGATGGCGCAGACCAGATGTGCCGGGCTGGAACGAAGGCACCGATCCGGTTGACTCACGCGTCCGTGCAACACCATCACCCTAGGAGCTGATCACCTTATCAGCCCCCGATGCAGGCTTCACCGGAACCGGACCTCGGCGTTGATCGGATCGGGACTTGGACAAAGCAGTGAACAAGAACTCAGTATCTCCCGATCCGTCCTCCGAGTCCTCTCCGGAGGGGATCTCTATACGCTTGGTGTGAGCAGCGCGGGGACGTTAGGGCGCATGCGATTTGACGGTGATGGACGTGTCACCTGCGTCCGATCTTGGGCTTGGATGATGCGCCAGCGTCTTGGCTTTCTTTTCAAACACCGATCGCTTCTCCTCGAGTTCGGAGTCGCGCGTTACTCCCCGCGCCCTTTAGCCCTTCGATACGTCCTTACGCTTCTTGGAAACTTTTGGAATTTTGGAGCGCTTACTTTTAGCCAATGAGTGGCGTCGTGTCCGATCTTGGTGCAGATCGACCAGAACGGCCGATGCAGACCGGTCAGCGTTAGAGCAGGCAGCGGGACGCCGGTGCAACAGGTCAGTCAACTGTTGGTAGAACCGGTTTACGGCCGCCCAGCGACGGTCTGACTCCTGGGTCCAGGCGTCCGATCGGCTCTGGAAGGACTCGACCTTCCCGATATGGTTCCTGACAACGACCTGCAACTCGCCAATCTGCCTCTCCAGGTTACCATGTTGGGTGCGGAGTAAAGTCCGATCGGACTGGTACTCCAACCTCTTCCGGTCGACCAGCGTGAGGTGTTACAGGAGGTGTCACCTGTAGGCCTCCAAGCGAGAAAGATCATGCCGAGCGCCGATCAGCCCGTCCAAGATCTTTCGGAGCTGAGCGCAGTGGTCATGCGACTGCCGATCAGCCGCGAATAAAGCGTCAAACGTTTTGGCGATGTCGGTGGGAAACCGATCTTCACGCGAAAGAAGGTTAGATCAGATCCAAGACGAAAAACAGACCGATCGGCTTATCTCGCGTTGTTTATTGGGAGATCTGGGCCCGGAGATTAGCGTTTTCGGCGATCACCTCCTGCAACTTCGTGGACATGGGGATCAAAGTATCCACCTCCTTCCGCAGTTGCAGAAGTGATGAATTCTCGACCTCCAACTGCGACTGAAGCTCCCGTACTGTTTTCCGGAGCTGATCGACCTCAATATGATGACCATACGGTGTGTCGGACTCTGGGGGTGTTGCTAGGGCTGTCAGATCGGAACGATCTGGGAGGAGAATTGTCATGGAGCGATGGGGAACACAGGGAACCTGCAGCAACGAACGTCAAGAGTGGTCACAAGATGATCAGATGTACAAGGCAAGTACCTGGCGAAGTTGGACTCGAAGATGTGTCCATCGGTGAAGTCCGCTACTGTGAAGATGTGGAATGGGGTGAGATCGGGTCGCTACCGTTGCGCGGCTACGACCAGACTCAGGGGCGGTGGTGAAGCGGACTCAAGAAATTCAGTCACTTTGTGTCAGCGGCACGCCCATAGGCTTATCGGCGATCGGATTGGTGGAAATCAAGAAGGCTTTTAAGCCTATCGTGTGCGAGAGGTGTCAAGAACACAGATTTGGGTAAGTCACATGATATTGCGTGTAATTACATACTTTCATGTTTGTACATATTGGGAACCGTTGAGAGATAGGATTGGTTAGTTGGGATTTTTGGCCTTTAACTCAACAAGGAATTCGTTAGCATCTTCGCACTGTACATCAGTCGCCTCTGCACGCCGCAGAGCATAGGGTTGAGTAATCCCCTCTAGCTCATTATACCCTGCCGGGACGCGTTATATACGCACTTGGCCCGCCGGAAGTCCCTCCACGGGAGTACGCATTGGTCGGCTTCACAAGCCCAAGTCACACACGTTTGGAACGTTTTAATCAAGTTTTAGATTGTTACGTGGAGATATCGTTCGTGGAGTTTATCACGTTCTCGTTGGATCTCTATATTGGAGTATTGATCTTTTATTCTCGTATTGGTTGGGCTCTACGATCGGTTAAGCGATCTGCCCTTTGGAGTATACTTACTCGGAGTATAATTGGTCTACCCGTACCCAGGGTGAAGAGTTCCGCCCAGGGTACACTACCCAGCACGGTCTCACATTTTTAGACCCACATCAATTCCCAGCGACGATCCAACAAGTGTGTAACCAGCCCATTCCATCGGGTACACAATGTGAGATGACGAAAGAATCGGACCAGGCGTCCTATGCTGATGATCGGTCGTCTGCTAGAAGCGGACGATCAGATCGGATCGTAGGCGAAGGTTCGCGGGGTACCCCCCCCCCCCGTCAGTTGGAAGGCTGAGCACGATGGTGGTCAGATTCTCGACACTACGGTGTTCGATTTTAAACTTGACTCCACCACAAAAAGTGTTCGATCCTGGGCGATCTATTAAAAGTAACAGCGCACAATTGGCATCGCCAGCTGAGTAGAGACACTCGATCAAGTTGGAAAAGTCTCGTGTATGAGTTTGGGAGTTCAATACTGTAAAGTGGTCAGTCGGCATCCCTCCAGTATTATTACACGAAGCAGCGGTTGGATGAAAGCCCTATTGAGTATCCGCACCGGTTGAATGTGGCGGGACTGCGAGCCAAGTTGCCGATCAGGGATGGATCGCCTACGACCTTACGCGAGCATGTGCACTATTTTCTGTATACATTGGCTAATCACGAGCTTGCTCATCAACTGGAACTTCTGCGGTTGGATACCGCTACGGATCTGAAAGAGACGTTGCGGTCGTTTGCGCGCAATAGGAGGTACCAGCCAACAGCGGCGGTAGGTACCAGCAGATTCCGCCAGAAATTCGGCGATGATCGGGCACCTTCTCCGTCGCAAAAGCCCAAGGCAGTACACGCGATCAAGGTGACGTCTGGGAGTGAATAATCAAGTTCCGACGACAGTGGAAGTGATGGTGATCAGCGCCGTTACATGATTGCTGCTATGCGCGATCAACCAGGGGAGCATGATCAACCTGGTGAGTCCGGATCGGGTAAACGAAGTGATTTAAGTGCAATAGATCAAGGGGCGGTCAAGAAATGCAGTCATTGTGGGTCGATCAGACACGATAATTTACGTTGCTGGAAGCGCCTTACCTGTCTCAAGTGTGTAAAAAAGGGAAACCCGACCGATCAATGCTTTTACGTCTCCCGAGCATGCGGCGAAGTTCACGATTCGGGCAAATGCCCTATGGAGGAATTCTACAATCGCATTCTTCAGTGGTACAATCCTACAAAGCTTGCCGGAATGTTCCCCAAGGAAGCAGAGGACATGTTAAACTAGGACGCTCGCCAGGTTGGAATCTGGTACGAGACGTGCGTTCTAGTTTGTGTGTTTTTGCATATGTGGATAAGAAGAAGGCTGATCAAGCAGAAGAAAAGGATGATGAAAGATGTGATCAGCCTGATTTACCATGTTTGGCTAATTTCCGCATTAATGCGTTTTCTCGGTCCCCGGTGATCATGAAAGTTGATCTACTTCCGGGTGAATCACGTGGATATTGGAAGTACCACTCGCCCAAGAAGTGGTTTAAACAGGCCAAGGAGACTGGTAAAATTAATAACGAGCGTGCCACGTTGCTATTTGATTCTGGTGCCGAAGTGTCGATCATCGACTCAACCTTTGCTCGTAAGGTGGGTTGTCAGATCGACACGAGCCAAACACAACAATGCGTTGGTATCGGAGAAAGTACATACAACATAGAAGAGCGTACTAGAATCAAGGTGACGTTAGCGGTCTCGTTGGTTCATTATATCCATGCATTGGTGGGCAAAATTGTTGGTCAAGATGCTATACTGTGGTGGAGTCAAGTTCGAAATCGAAAACATTAGCATCGATAACCTGACTACCACCATCGCGCCCAGCCTTCCAACTTTCGGAGGGGGTACTCCGCGGACCACCACTCGAGATCTGGTCCGATCGTCCGCTTCAAGCAGACGACCGGTCGTCTTCAGAACCCACTTGGTCCGATTGTTTAGTGTCCATCTCACCTTGTGTACACGATGGAATGGGCTAGTTACACACTCGGTGGATCGGGATCGCAGATTGGATCGAACCGGTCTTGAATATAGAAGACCGATCTGGGTAGGTATCTCTCGGGCGGAACTCTTCACCCCAGACACAAACAGACCAAAAACACTTCCAAGAGATAACTTCCAATAGGTCGATCGTTCAAACGATCAATACCTGACCAATACGAATAATAATAGAGGGTGGACCGACCGTTCCGGTCTAGCCCCTGACCAATACCGGTCTAGTTTCCAACCAATATTAAAACAAGCCAATATGTCCGCGTAAAGACCCAATATGCTCGTGAAACTCCACAAACGATATCTCCACGCCAAGACCAATCCAGTGAATAGCACGTTCCAAACGTACTTGAGTTGAGGTGTTGAGATCGCCAAATCGTACTCCCGTCGAGGGACTTCCGGTGGGCCAAAGTGCGCGTGCGGCGCGTCCAGACCGGGTATAATGGGCGAGAGGGGATAATTCGACCCTCTTCCCCAAACACTTCGTGGCGGGCGGAGGCGACTAGTGTACAAAAAGGGAAGAACGGCGACCCCTAGCTGTGGTGTGAACCAAGACCAGAAGAGGTTTCAGCCACTTATCCGAAAGCTAAAAGATTTGCTTACTTAAAGGTATAACATCTGTCCTAAAAGGTAAAACCACAACCAAAAGCCTCTTACTTGGAAAAACCACAACTAAAATACTACTACCTTATAGTCCCTAAATGTACCGCCACAAAAATATGTAAAATACCCAAAGTCGGGTGACTCACCAAAACTTGCGTTCTTGACACTTCTTGAGTCTGATAGGCTGAAAAGTCCCCCTTGTTTAAACCAATCCGAAATTAGACCAAATGCCTTGACGAAACTTGACAAGAAGTGTGCCAAATTTTGGGCATGCTTCTCCACAGCCGCCCCTGAGTCAGACCGTGTCGCACAACGACAAAAGGTCTGACCTCGTCGATCAAATTCAATTAAACCTTGGTCATTCAGACTTTTCCGACATGGAGCAACCATCTTCTTCATCCGTTCCAGGTACTTGCACTGCTGGACTTGACCTTCTTGTATTTCCTTAACGACCGATCTTGTAGGCACCTCGCATACCACGTTATCGCATGTCACTTCGCCCGTCCGGTCGGTCCGGTCTGGCAGCCCCATCGTTCTACTGCACCTCAGACATCGGGAGGGAATCAGACCGGGACCGACGCGCAGTTGCAAGACGCACTTGAAGAGATCGCACGTCTCCAGGAGAAGATTGCTCAACAGGCGACACAACGTAAGCATGCATGTCCGTTCTTCACCTTGGACCTGTTCTAACCTTCGTTTGTCTTCAGCCCGTATACCTCCAGCCCGTATACCTCCTGGCATCAGCAAGGCGATCAATGCCCTGCTTGCCGCCGATCGGCAGCTGAACACGCATGACCTCCAGCTGCGTCAGATTTTGACCGGACTAATAAACGCGCACAATAGGTTGACCCGCTTGGAGGCTCATCAGCTTCATCTTCGGGAGCAGCTTGTGCTGGTCCAACAGCAGCAAGCGGAATACATGCTTGACCAGACCACTTTGAGCATTCAAAGCGACGACCTTGAGAGGCGTCTAACTGAGCTCCGAATTTCGATTCAAGACCAGACCGAGGAGGTACAGTCTTGTGAACGCAAGTCGAACGATTGGACGCAGGCAGCGAACGGTCGTCGGGCGGTATTAAAAGAATGTCATCAGCGCTTGGTTGACCTGTTGCGTCCTCGTTGGCATCCGGTTTCTGCCTCCAGCGTAGACCGGTCTGCGTCGGCCGCCCTGGTCGACTTGCACCAGGACCAAGACCGGCGCCATCCATTGGCCAAAATTCCACAGTCCAATATTTTACAAAATTCCAAGAAGCGCGCAAGCGCGCCGGGTATCTCGAGGGCGCGGGGCATAGCGCGCGACCCCGAACTAGGGGCGAAGCGTGCGGTGCCCCATAAGCGAGCCAAGGCGCAGGCGCTTCTCGTGAACCCAAGATTGGACGTGAGTGATGCCTGCAACCCTGCCAAAACACAAGCGCCCTCGCGCCCTCGTGCTGATCATGCCGAGTATTCAGAGGTCTCGTCCTGGGATGACTCCGGCGAAGACTCCGTTAATTCGGAGTTTGCTGTCCCCATACCAACCAAGTCGCGAACAAGTCCACATGAAAGATTTGTTCAAGTTGCATCGACTTCGGAGCAGACCAAGAAGACCGGTCCGCATGGTGGCGTTCCACCACCTCATGCGTCGACAAAGTCAACACCTACGGTCTCGCCTGGGACGTCCAAGCTCCACAAAGATGCTTTGTTGGCCAACGTGGCAATCGACAGTTCTTCCCTTCCGCCACGAGCGCGTGAGGATACTTGGCCGTGGTCGCCAGGGCAGATCGGTTGTTTACGCCGGTCCACCCTGACCAAGCAGCTCCTGGCCCGGTCTTGGGTGCATTACACCGGTCTTGGACCTCAAGGATGCTTTGGTCAAACTAGACCAACAAGAACCTTGGCGTAACCAGTACCAGGACCAAGTTGAAAAGCATCCGTCGTTGATCGTCGGCCGTCTGTGGGGTGATGGCGAGTGATGTCGTAAGTAGTCGACCAGATAACACTTAATATATATCATCGTTCTTTTTCACATGTTCGGTCATCAAATCACTTGAGCTAACTCCACCACTTTCTCCAGAGTTGAACTAGACACGTTATCACCAACCGTTCCACTTACATCGCGAAAAAAAACAATCCACGTTCGTCACTCCACTATTCCAATTCTTCACATATTCACAATACACAATACACAAGACACAAGACCTTCCACCTCTTCACACCGGTCGGGAAGACCGATGCTACTGCATGTCTTGGTCTTGGTCTTCATGGGTCTGCATCACTGCGAAACGGTTCCGAATGACTCGGTCCCGTTCGAATTCTCGTAGTAGTGCTCCAAGTTCAGGTCGGACTCATCGATCCAAGTTGTTAATCATGGTCCTTCCATCGGACCAGATATTCTCGGTGGGTCCGGCCGAACCTTGTCTTCTTGACCGATCGGACATCTAAGACATTTTCCACTTCAAATTCGTCCTTCTCCAGCGGTCGTTCCCAACTGTCCTCCGGCAGTAATGCTTCATCGAAATCAAACCGTTCTGCCTCGTCTACTAGACAGGGCATTTTGGGACGATCAGGAAATTCTCGGACCAGTTTTAACTTGGACACATGTACGATCGGGAAGACCTTGTAGTCCGTGCCGGTTGTTACTAGACGGGCAGCGTGTTCACCAATCAGCTCGGCAACACGGAAAGGATCGTGCCACATGTGAGCCAGCTTCTTCGCATAGCCCTCCTTCACTCGGTCTAGGTACAACCATACCCTCGCCCCTGGTTCTATACCGTGGGGTTGGACCTGGTCGTTGTTCCGGTCTGCCTGGTCTTGTGTAGCTTGACGTAACTTTTCGTTGACGATTTCTCTTGCATTTTGGTAATGTTTCTGGACCTGCATGCGCCAACGTCGAGCATCACGATCGCGGGTCCGATTGCAGCCAATAGGTATCGCGTCTTCAAGAGTGGACCGGGGGTCCCATCCATACGCGAGATAAAAAGGCGTTTCTCCTCGGACCCGATCGGTCGACGAGTTGAGTTCAAACACCAGCCTTTCTGCGTATTCGTCCCAATTGCGCTGGTCTGGATCGGCAACGTACATCTTGATTGCTCTTGTAATAGTTTGTACCATACGTTCTGCCGATCCATTCGCTTGCGGACGATATGCCATCGTCGCACTCTGTTTCTGGCCCATAATATTGTTAAACGACCGGAACACCTCGGCCATGAAACCGGGTTCTCGGTCGTGTCTGATGACCTCGCTGGCGCCGAACCTTCGGAACACGCATTCTTCGTAACTTTTGTCGATCTTCTCGGCAGACCGGGACGCACTTGCCTTCGCAATAACTAGACCGGTGAACAGGTCTACCCAGATCAACAACTCAGTATTGCCATATTTCGATTTAGGCAGCGACGGTATATGGTCCATCGCTATGACCTGGAAAGGGTAGGTAGCTTCGATATTTCCGGGCGATCGCCCGTTGATTACCGGTCTACCCTTTCCGGTCTCGCAATCCGTACAACAACCCACATATTTCTGTACACTTCAGAAAAGACATCTCCAGTGAAAGTGGGACCTGATCTTGTGATACGTTCTGCCTATGCCCTGATGTACCCCTTCTAGACTCATATGGTAGTGATGGAGGACATCCGGCTGCAGCAACTCAGGTATCACCAATTTTGCCAATCGGTCCCGGTCTGCACTGTCTTGGTCGGCATCGCGGCAGTAATATAGTAAACCATCCTCATCCACTTCGTAGATGTCTGCGATCTTGGCACATTCTTTCGCTTGATCATTCGTCAACTTAGACAATTCACCGCGCAGGTAGGTCTTCAAATTCACAATCCATTCTTCTTCGTCCTGCGCCTTGAGGATCCGTTCTGCCCTTATTCGTTGAACAACAGATTCACTCAACCGTTCCTTTGGGAACGGTTGGTGGGACCTCCGAGCTTTCGGTCTAGTCGCGACCATCAGATGCACCTGGTCCGGAGCGTTCTTGGGTCCGATCACCTCGGGGAGCCTGTTTATATTCATCAATTTATCAAGAACGGCCTCCTCGGTGATCGTAGCCCCGGTCTGGTCTCGCATGGCCTTGGTCGCGAGGTAGTCGGCGCTTCTGTTCCAGTCCCGTTTCACGTGCAACAGCTCGTGGTTGGGATGGTCTTTCAATGCCTTCATTACCCGATCATTTAACGACCTCAGCCGTGGAGCCTTGCAGTCGATCTTTCCGGTGATCTGCCTGATCACTAGGTTGGAGTCACCACATATGATGACTCGCCCCTTCTCTTGAGACGACAGCAGGTCCATACATAGAAGTAGACCTCGGTACTCCGCCTCGTTTTTTTTTTTAACAGTAATATCTGTCGTGAAATCGGCAGCGGCTGCAACTATAGACCATTGTGGCAACTTCCACAATATGGCGCTATAGGCGCCGACCTTCTTCTTCACGCTTGCTGATCCGTCAAAACTTAAGACCAAGAGCTCTTCATCATGGTCGACGGTCGGTGGCGGTCTCGAAACTGACTGCCGAGGTTGCTTACTCGGGGCAATCGCTATCAATGCCTCGTCCACTTCAGACCGAGGGGTGATACTGTCAGCTAATGTGCCCAATATCTCTTCCTCGCCCCCGGTGCACTTAACGACCTCGAGGGTCCACTGCGACAAGACCGCCGACCATCTGCCTAGACGTCCGTCCATCCCATTGGCTGATAATAGCCAGGGCAAAGTAGACCGTCTTGACAGGACCTTTATAGGTCAGCCGACCAGCAGGTTGTAACACACATCCAGAATTCGTAGCAACGCCAGAACTTCTTTCTCGACAATTCCATAGTTCACTTCATTTGGCTTCAGCGTTCTGCTCGTGAACGTGACCGGATGGTACACACCATCATGATCTTGTACTAGAGTGGCCGAAATGGCCCACTGACTAGCATATACAATAATGGTCGGGACCTTTTCGGGATCGAAATGCTTCAAAATCGGTGCCGTCACCATCTTAGCCTTCAACATACCAAAGGCAAACTGTGCACGCTTCATATGGTCTTCGGCCTCCACTTGCGGATAATCTGCAGCAAGACCAGAGTCGGCGCCCTCCTGTAATGTTGCCAGGTCTTCTTCGCGCAACATATGATAGTCAACTTCCCGGAGCTCGTACGGCACAGCCGCGGAGATAGCAAAGTCTTCAATGAATCGGCTATAATAATTCAAGCTTACTAGGAAGGACTGCATTGCCTTCAGCGATCTGGGGAACGGGAGGTTACTCAGCGAATCCAGGTCCTTGGGATTAGCCTCTAGACCATTGTTCGAGACCATATGGCCTAAATAGGCGACCTTGGACATACCCCAAAAACTTTTCACGGCACTGATAGATAGGTTCCAGCGGTCAAATGTCTCCAGCAATCGTTCAACCTTCTCGCACAGATCGTTCCATGACGAGGCAGGTATCAGAATGTCGTCGATGTACGACCGCCTCCCTAGAACGGACGGTCTTCTTTCCCGATCGGGTTCACCCTCTGTAAACACATCATAACTTTCGGCAGGGTCCCGATCGTTCTTGATTTTAAAGTGTACGTACAGTGCGTTGTCTATTAACCTTTGATAGATCTGGGGTGCGTTCTTCAGACCGAACGGCATACGGTTCCACTCAAAAAGACCAAACGGTGTCACAAATGCGGAAATCTCAGGGGCTCGATCAGTCATCGAGACCACCCAAAATCCACTTTCCATGTCCAGCGATCAATACCACAAGGTCTTGTCCAGGTCTTCCAACAAATCATTAATCAGCGGCATCGGGTACACCATAAGTTTAGTTAACCGATTTACCAGCCGATAGTCGATGCACAACCTAATTTCGACGCCGTTCTTCTTGATAACAATTACGATCGGCGAGGCCCATGGCGAGTCGACGGTCTAATAATCTTGGTAGCCAACAGTCCTTTAATAAGATCAGAAAGCTTTTCCCAGTACTGTGGCGCCACGCGTCGACATCGCTGAGCAATCGGCTTGGCATCTCCAACGTCAATATCGCAAATCGCACCACGGGCTGCAGGTGGTAAGGCATTGCCCTTTCCGATCAGCAGATGTCTTTTCTTCCATATGATATTCTTCAACTGATCGATCTGGTCTGGACTGTTAAGGTCTTGATCACCCACTTGTAAATCATCCATTGTAACTTCGGGCGAGTCGGCAGACACTTCAGGGAGGACTGCCATTTGGCTTTCCAGCTCCTGAATGTACTGTTCCCCCGCCTTCATGTATACAGACTTGTTCATCTTCTGGGGCGATATCACCTAGACCATCTGGTCCGGCTGAACGCCACTGGTCTTGATCGACGGGCTGTCCTTCACTGATATAGGTCTGATTAGGAACACCGTCATGGTCCGACCTAGCAATTTCATGTTCCCCTTCTTCCGTTTCTTGCTCCTCTGTCGCCTGGTCTTGTGCTGATATCACGTTGACTAACCTTGGCTCGTCTACTTGATGGTCCACCGTTCCTGGTGACTGCGGCGCCTTTCTTCGGACCAACATCTTTTTTGGGGTGACATAACTTGGTCTTTCCACTAAAGGTGAGGTATCCTCTTCCACCGACCCATCATCGCTGATAAGATCGGTGGTCGATTGGTACGCCAGGTTTTGCCACTCGACATACCGCCTCGACCCAATCGAGACGAACCCCATCTTCCTTGGTACCTTCCCTTCTTCTAACCACATGCCGACAATAGTGTTATTGTCCAGTGTCAGCGGCTTGTCACCGATATTGGTAACACGGACAAAATCACGTCGACCAGCACTCTTTACGAAGGTCGAGACCCACCGATCGCCCCTGGTCAACCACAACATCCTCGAACGAAAACCTTTCTCAACCGGGGTATCGGCAGACCGACCAACTGGGATAGTGAGGTCTTGGTCCCACCGGACCAGATCGGTATACGAACCATACAGAGGTCTTCGACCAGCCAACTGGACCTGGACCTCATCCGGGAGCTTAAGCACTCCATGTGACAGGTCTAGGCGAATACAAGCTGGGACCATGAAATCCATTCCTAGTAAAGCGTCTTGACCAGCCAACTTGCCAACCCAAGCGCTGAAAAAGTAGACCAGCGATCCCGACAAAGTAATTTTCACACGCGTTCTTCCTTCGGTCATATAAGAGTTTTCGCCGATCCCGACGCATTCTTGTCTGTGGGTATCGTCTATACGACATCCGACCTTACGAGCAAAGGCGGAGTCGATTATCGATACTTCATCTCCAGAGTCGAACAACATCGTCGCCTTCTGGTTATTAATCTTGCCACAAGCTTTCGCCTACTTGAACCATTTATCAGGCGCGTGATACTTCCGGTATCCGCGGGATTCTCCAGGAAGCAAGTCCAACTACATAACCACCTTAGTCCGGGAGTACTCATCGGTCTTCAGACTGTAGACCGGATGGTCTCGGTCGAAGCAATTTGGAATAGAACGTGTATTGTCGTTCTTATCCTTCTTGCCGACATATGCATAGATGTGAACCGTAGAACGCTCGGCTCGATCCAGATTCCAACCTGGCGAGCGTTCTAGTTTAACATCTTTCTGCGTCCGGCGGCAGCATCCCCGCGTGCTTGTCCTGCACGTACCACTTGCGCATCATGTTAAAAAATTCTTCAATCTTGCAGTGGCCGGCCTCGTGGATCTCTCCACATGACTTGCATACGAAGAGGCAGTGATCCGTCGGGTGGCCGCGTCTCTCGCACTTCTTGCACACCATCCTCTTCCAGCAGTTTGGACCATCATGTTTGCTCGACCCACAGTGGGATCACTTCTGACGAGGTCGGTCTGGATCGGACTTGCTTCCGTTCCTTCCCTTCCGGTCCACCTGGTCGGACTTCGACTTGGTCTTCGGGGCAGGTCCCGCAACATAGACGTAAAGATACTGATCTTCATCCGATGACTGCTGGCTGGATGGACTTCCACTATCCCCTTCTGACCCCATGCTGTCATCAGCTACAATTGCCTTGACCGCTCGGGTTGGTCTGGTCCAAGGTCTCTAGACCGGATCGGTCTGGGTCTTGGAACGGTAGCGACCTGATCCACCAGCGGTCTTCGCTCTCATACTACGCGACTGTTGTAACGTCCGCAGGGTCTGTTTGACTTCGCCCGCATCCTTAAGACGCAGTAGAGTAAGCTGGTCCGCCAGTTCTTGATCGTCAAGGGTACTAATATAGTGAACCACATGTTCTAAGGCGGCACCGTTCGGCGGGTTATTCTCTTTGATTGTTATGCCGGCGCGTAGTGCAGCCACGTTCAACCGATGCAAATACTCGATCTGTGTTTCGTCGGCCCGCTTCTGCATATGGTGATACTTACGGGCGCTTGAAAATCCGGAGTTACAATATTGACCTTCAAACTCCGCACATAACAGGTCCCAGTCAGACCGGAAGCCCCGACCCAACTGTTGAATCCAGTTGGCAGCCGGTCCTTTTAACAAATCCCGGAAGATTAAACAACGTTCGCTTTTTGGGGTCTGGTCTTGCAGGAACGCAGACTTGACCAGACTGAACCAAGACCGGGCCTGATCTTCATCAGCATCCTTGCCGGTGAAGTCCTTGAGGTCGGTCGTCGCGGCCATACGGATGCGCGGAATCGCAGCAGATCCAAAGTCGTAGGTAGTAGTGGAGGCTAGGTTAGCCTTGCGCACCTTGCCTGCGCCTGTACCATCTGACCCACCATGGTCGTCAAGACCGCCGACCGACTCCATATCACAGTCACTTGTCTTGCTTGGTCTACGCGGTCTTGCCGGTTGCGGCTTGCGCCTTCCCTTGCCGATTGGTTTATCCCTTCTAATAGGCTTATCCATAGATGTTACCGATTCAATATCCACATCTTTGCAAACATTGACACCTTGACAGGTAGACCGGTCTTGGACATGTGGGCGCATAGGTGGTCTAACCCGTTCTTCCATGAAACGTTGCATCATCGTCTCAAATATGGCTTGGACGTTTGCTGGCGTCATGGGCAACGTGTTGATACCCTACTTTTGCGGAACTGAGGCCTGTGGGGCTTCCTGGAGCCCCGACTGGCAAGCAGCCCCTTTCTGCCCCATGTACCTTTTTTGTTCAGACCGGGCATGGTCCACCCCCGTGGTCATCCGCTCGACACCGGTCTCCAACTCTGATGAGCTGTTCGAAGCCGGTGGAAACTGGTAGATCGATTCATCATCGGAACCAATGTCAACTAGCTCTATGGAGGCTTCGGCGACCTTCATTGCCTTGGTGGGAGTTGGGCGGCTAAACGCCCCCACCAGTGGCACCAAACGGTCGTGGAGGTCCGACATCGACGCCTACAGTCTCCAAGCATCAAATTCAAACAATTTATTGACACCGGCGGGGTTCTGCATTTTAATGCCAACCTCCGCCAACATCGCCACCAAATTCTTGACGAGCAGTAATGTTCGATCACTCTGGATCGGCTCAGTAGTGGGACCGAGAAGACGGTAGGGGATATGGAGGTCCAACACCCGAAAGACCTGGTTTTGGCGAACAAATCGCTTCAATTCAAAAAAATAATACATCTTGTCCAGGTCTTGTTCGGTGATAGCCTCATCCCCGACCTTCGACTTTTCTTCGAAGTCGTCTTCGTCGGGTGGCATTCCCAGCCCTTTTCTGGGCACCTTGGGGACCTTGGGGACTTTAGGGAGGTAGACCGGATCGTTCCAGTCAGCCTCCAAGTAATTTTCATCTTTTAGTTTTCCATCAATTTTTTCATCATACACATAGGATCAGGACCAAGGTACTGATCCTTTCCGGAACTATAGCAAGACATGCTATAGTCCCGATAGGCTCCGGTGGGAGCCTTTTGGGGAGGAAAAAACTTATTAATCCCGATCTGGTCCTCCGCCAGGCCAGATCGGACATCGCCATCTTTATCAACAACGAGAACGTAAGGCGATAGACTTTCCTTACGTCCTCTCCAGAACGACTCCATATTCAATTCATTCAAATCTTCGAATCCAATTTTTGATGGAATATCAGCACGGTGCTATACACGATCACCAAGTGATCCGGGCACGCGCACCATTGTGGTGGAGTCAAGTTCGAAACCGAAAACATTAGCATCGATAACCTGACTACCACCATCGCGCCCATCCTTCCAACTTTCGGAGAGTGTACTCCGCGGACCACCACTCGAGATCTGGTCTAATCGTCCGCTTCAAGCAGACGACCGGTCGTCTTCAGAACCCACTTGGTCCGATTGTTTAGTGTCCATCTCACCTTGTGTACCCGATGGAATGGGCTAGTTACACACTCGGTGGATCGGGATCGCAGATTGGATCGAACCGGTCTTGAATATAGAAGACCGATCTGGGTAGGTATCTCTGGGTCGGAACTCTTCACCCCAGACACAAACAGACCAAAAACACTTCCAAGATATAACTTCCAATAGGTCGATCGTCCAAACGATCAATACCTGACCAATACGAATAATAATAGAGGGTAGACCGACCGTTCCGGTCTAGCCCCTGACCAATACGGAATAAGACCAGAACCGGTCTATTTTCCAACCAATATTAAAACAAGGCAATATGTCCGCGTAAAGACCCAATATGCTCGTGAAACTCCACAAACGTTATCTCCAATCCAAGACCAATCCAGTGAATAGCACGTTCCAAACGTACTTGAGTTGAGGTGTTGAGATCGCCAAATCGTACTTCCGTCGAGGGACTTCCGGTGGGCCAAAGTGCGCGTGCCGCGCGTCCAGACCGGGTATAATGGGCGAGAGGGGATAATTCGACCCTCTGCCCCCAAACACTCCGCGGCGGGCGGAGGCGACTAGTGTACGAAAAGGGAAGAACGGCGACCCCTAGCTGTGGTGTGAATTAAGACCAGAAGAGGTTTCAGCCACTTATCCGAAAGCTAAAAGATTTCCTTACTTAAAGGTATAACCTCTGTCCTAAAAGGTAAGACCACAACTAAAATACTACTGCCCTATAGTCCCTAAATGTACCCCCACAAAAATATGTAAAATACCCAAAGTCGGGTGGCTCACCAAAACTTGCGTTCTTGACACTTCTTGAGTCTGATAGG
>CM047585.1:1084900-1105179 GCA_026184515.1 Peronosclerospora sorghi | reverse complement strand
GTGGCTCACCAAAACTTGCGTTCTTGACACTTCTTGAGTCTGATAGGCTGAAAAGCCCCCCTTGTTTAAACCAATCCGAAATTAGACCAAATGCCTTGACGAAACTTGACCAGAAGTGTGCCAAATTTTGGGCACGCTTCTCCACACACGCCTCGGCACGCTATTCTTATCACATACAATCATCAAGTTGAAAGGAACGTTCGGACATTTCGGGGATGTGTCTATTGCTTGAAAATCCACGTTTGATCTACATTTTTGCCCACGTCTTCTCGGGAAAGAAAAAATTTGGACGCCACGGCTAGTGGCGTCATGGATTGCGTATCGTGTAATGTGACGCTCACACCAGCGAGCACCAAGTTTTTTACAAGTTCTTATCCGAGCGTGGATAGACCGCTGACGAGAACGCGTGAATTTTGAAGACGTTTCTGGGCTTCCACGCCCCACAGGCGCATCTACCGGTCGTACACGGCTGCTTCCGCCGCGCTGAACGTTGCCATGAAATACGAACTAGTAGTCTATTACAAGTAATATATTTGACTATAACTAAATTATAGTCTGATACAAATACACAAACATTGAGTATACCTTTTTGGGTCTTGTACGAATATGTCCAACTTTAAATGCCTTGATCCGCGCATAAAAGTCCCAAAAGGGTAAAAAAGTATATCCTTTTTGGTACTTTATTTGTTTTTCGTAGTCGCTGCCTCACTTGCTGCTAGTTAGTCTTTCACTTGCTGCCGTTTAGCCTGAAGGCGTTAAAAATGTATTTACTTTTGAACTGAAAACTGAACTCAAAACTTTTTCAAAACTTTTTTCAAAACTCGTGTATAAAGGGTGCCTGAGTCTAACTAAAGCCCAATAAAACCCACAATAAAACCTAAAGTGCGCAGCGTTGCCAGCGATTTTGTCGCACAGCTTTTTAAAAGTAATAAACAAGTTTACTGTGGACCACCTTTTATGCTTTATTTGGAGTATATATTGCTTTTCGACCAATCAGATGCAAGTGCGACGGCCATCCATATCGCGACGGCCATATCGCGACGGACTGTTAAGTTGCATATTAGGAGACTCTCAAGTTCCATATTGGTGGGACTGGACACTTAGGTAACTATACATAATACTTCCCTACCCTTTTTGTCCTAAGTCACAAAGGCCCTACCCTTTTTTGTAAAAAATCACAAAAGCTACACCCTTATTGTCAGAATTCACAAAAGCCCCACCCTTTTTTTGTCAAAAGTAACAGAAATCCATTTTTTATTATATAGTAGAAGCCCGAACACTACCACGGACCATTTTCCAGTGCTTTTGGGCAAGAAGTTTGCGGTGCACCTTGAGGCGGTGAGCACTACGAGCACGAATAAACTGCTTGCAAATAGCAAACATGCGCATCATTTCCTGCATCTTTACGATCGCAGCCTTGCGTCTTCTCGTATTTTTCAATAGCCGCAAGAACGTCCGTTGGGCCAATACTTTGGCCAATGCATAACGCAAACGACGCCGGGCAAGCCACTTACGGCGGCGAGCAACAATCACGGACCCATCTTTTTCATGTCGACCTTTACCAAAGCGTCAAGCAGAGCAATCTTGCCCGTTTTAAAGAACACCTTTGTCCGACCCCGACGAGAAGCATCAGGTTCTACACGGAATGACCACAGCACAGCTTCCGTAAAGGTACGGTCATTATACGCATTGAACATCGGCGTGACAGACGGCGGCAGCACAGGTTTGTAGATTTGGCAAATTTCTTCGTATGCCACACGCGTAGGTAGACCGACCTTGACCAGTTCGCACGTTGCTAGCATACCGGAACAACGCAGCTGGTCCACAACATGTCCGTGATCAAAAATGCCGGGCGACATCGTGAGATTTGGCTTGATACATCGAATAAAATTGCAACGCGTCGCATTCAGCGTATCCGTCAATTAATGCATTTGATCACAAAACTTTGCCGAGACGCTCTGTTTATGGAGTTGGCTCGTGTTGGACGCACTGCTCATAGTCTCCAGGTCCAATGTAGCCAAAAACAATTCCTCTTCACCAAACAAGTCGCGGCCAGCCTGCGCTAGTTGTTCTTGACGTAGTACATCACCAGCAACGGCCTCGCCTTCTATCTTAGCGTTGTCGCCAGCAACCAAGCTCATATCAGCATTCTGGAGCGACTCTTGGCCCACCATTGCGCCAGCAACACCCATCGATCCAACAGCGCCAATCTGACCGGCTTGACCAGCGGATGCTTGCAGTGGCTGCACAGAGTCCAACGTTGCTGGCTGGCTACCAGCGACACCGGCAACACCCAGTGAACCCAGCGCAGGGGCGATTCCAAGCGTGCCGGCAGTAGCACTCCCTCACCATATGAGTTGACAATCTCATTCCAGACGACCACAAAACGCAGCATTATTTTCGGTTGGTACGCAGCAGCTGAGCCGTTGCTGCCGTATCATTTGAGCGCGCGAGGGTAGTCGCAACCTTTTTGCCGAAGCACAGTAAGGTAGATTTGTGTATCATAGTTGACGATAACAATCACTGGAAGGCACAACGCAGCAATAACACCAATGTTATGGAACGACACGACGTTGCTTCCATACTCGAGTTTCATCGCGTAAATAGCGACAGACGGAAGCACCAACGGACGGACGAGGATGAAATACGATACAAATGCCTTCAGTAGCCAAAGTATGATCCAAAACGTGACGTACTTAACTTGGTAGCTTAGTCGTGGGGCCATGTTACATGCAACATAGCAACGTCCACCCTCTCTGATGGACTTGGCTGCAATCGGCTTTTTCTTTTCCTTGTCACAATGGCAAAAGCTCGTCGTGACGCAAGGTTGATTCTCCTCTCCCAACCTGTGTTCCCACTATTTTACTTCATTGTCTTCGTCAGCTGCATCCACGTCTTTCACCTCTGCGTTTGTGGTGAAGACTCCTACACCCTTCTTCCCTCGTGTTATCCTCGTTCCATCCATCTTCCAAAACTCGCTGGAACCGCCATGGTCACGAGTTGACTTTGGTTCGGCTGTCAAAATGGGTAAACATAGTCGCTAGATGCTGGCTGGTCACTGCCAAATGCTGGCTGGCTGGCGAAAGACTGGACACTGGCAGAAGCAAACAAACACAAGTGATTCTCCTGCTCTTCGTAGCCGTTTTGCATGGACGATGAATGTCAGAAACTTGGTCGAACTGGTTCGTGCCAAATAAAGACGCAAAATCCGCAAATTCGTAGCAAACGCTGCGAGGCGTACGAAATTTTTCTGCGCTTGATTATCAACGGTCAATTTGGTTGGGTCGGAAGATCGCGTATGCAACGTGCCCTTTATTGTTGATGGACACGTCGTTCCACTAGCGGATGCTTCGCAATTTATATCAGTCGCGTATACTCTTGAACGAGATCACAGGGAGCTACCCCAACGCCTTCCACACGCAGAGCACGCGACGACAGGGCAAAAAAGCTGGGTCTTGCCAAACATGCGGGAACACGTCCACGATGTTTTAGTGACAAGCAAACACATCCACCCGGCGTCGTGAGTACCATCTTGGAAAAGATTACCAACGTCACAGTCGTCATCGTTTTGATGGAAGGTAAGTTGTGCACGGCGCGTGGGGTGGCTACGGCGTCGTAGTTGATGCGATCATTGGGTTCGGCACGTTACGGAACCTAGAAACGCGTTTAATCACAACGCGGACCTGCTCTTCAATGCGGATGTACACTTACGGAGTGGAACGAAACTTGCTAGCTTTTACAAGTCTAGCCTGACCTTTTGAACGACCATCCCGTCGATCGCTTTTAAACGTTCTTTCCATCGCTTCTTAATTCCCCTTTAATGCATGCATCGCCGTCGAGCTTTTGCGCCAATTGGAACAAGATCCGTTCGAGGCACAGCACGAGCGCTGACTCGCGCGTTTTTGCATTCCGGTCCTTTTGAGGATAATTGGCAGGCACAGCCTTGACGACAACGTGCACAACGTACACATTACTTGCTCGTGCTTTCGAAGACTGCATCGCATCCATGGGCCTGTGCGAGTTTCGGACAAATGGCATCGTGCAAGTGCTGATGGCGAACAATGAACTTGGAACAGGCCTACAAAAAAAGAACCAGCACGTTAGGGGAATCGGTACGCCCCCAATGTAGAAAAACCAAACCGACAGCGGCTCACTCCACATTTCATCATCCAACTTGAGCTTGGCCTGCAAATTCTTCTTCATCTCCTGCGCATAGGCTTGCGCCGATAGTGCGTGATAGAACGACGACATTACAAACAAATTCGGGGTGGCAAGAACTGCCACCACCACGACAGCATTTAGCAATAATGGCCATGACTTTCCGTTCTTTTCGTATCCTGAATGATAAAGGTACCCCTCAGGAGTAGCCGACAGAGTTCAAGATTGAGAGGCATAAGGCAGACAAACGTTCCAAATTGCGTCAAACGAGAGGTTTTTTCGTCGGTGGCGTTGATGGCATCAAAATACGACATCAGCTCGTACGCTCCACCTATATGAGCGAGGTTTCGTGGATCCAAAGCTTGTAGGAGAAGTGAGCTGGGCACCCCAAACTGTGAAGGTGTCCTTTTTCAGCTGCAGTACAATACGATCAAGCGGTTTGCGCAGCAACTCCGGCGTGTTGTATTGTGCTAAACACACGTCCCGAAATGACTCCGTAAGTAATGAAACGCTGTCGTCGGCATGACTCGACCCGCACGCCCTGAGCGCTGTAGCGCAGAGGCACGGGAGCACCAAGTATCCATTACAACCTCTGCATGGGTCCTCTCTGCATTCGGCATCTCAATTTGCTTTTCGATGGCACAATTTATCACGTGCGTAACATCTGGGATAGTCGCACTACTGTCGGCAATGTTTGTCGATAGAATAATTTTCACAGAATTCGCTCTGAGCAATTTGAACGCATCCTGCTGATGTTCCAGCTCAATTTCAGAGTGCAAGACCAGCACGTGGACGTTTCGACTTTTTGCAATAACGCTCAAAGCATCGTATAGCGTGTAAATACTTCCAATACCGGGCAAAAAGATAAACACACAACATGAGCCAGTTGGATGGTTCTCGACGAGCAAGCGCACCATTTCCTTGATAACAATGAACTGGTTTTCATGGACTTTCCCAATCGCTTTCCTCGCTTTCTCACTATGCGCACTCAAGCGATCACGCGAGAGCTTTTTGAACTCCACTTTCATTCCGTCGATTTGTTCCTGGCATCGTCGCCAGAGACTTGGAAACCAATTCGAGAGTTCGTTCGAATAGACATTCTTCACGGGAAACAACTTGTAACCCACAAAAAGAGGTGTACGGCTGACTAAGCGCGTTGACAATGCCTTGCTAAGTAAGGTACGTAATCAGAAACTGTGCATCCATCGTAGTAGACATGATGATGAGGCAAATATGCGGGTGATCTTTTAATTGAAGTTTCAAGAGCAGCAGCAAGATGTCCACACCCATGCTGCGTTCATGCACCTCATCAAGCACTAAAGGCGTAATGTTTCCCAGCGCATTTGCGTCGCGTACTTAAGAACCTAACCTAAAACATAATATAAAGATAAAATTCCAAAGTAGCTAAAAATGCATAAATGCATAAGTGACCACAATAGTCGCGCCTCACTTGAAGTTTGTATGTAGTCTGCAGTTTGTATGTAGTTGAAGTGGGGACAAGAAAGGACGAATTACTGGTGCTTGGAGATTTAAGCAGTCTGGTTGTCGACCGGAGAACACTTGAGTGTTCCTTGTGCCATTCTCAAAGGGGAATGGAATCGTTCAATGCGCACATAAGCGATGTCTAACTTCTTTTCATGTCAGTTGTGCAGCATTTGCACGTTATCGGATGGATATATTAGACACTCAGGGCAAAGACTCGGGCAATGGGACCTTGTTTCTAGCGTATTTTTCGCTCCATCGTAACTCAAAAGCTTCCGTTAAGCAGCAAGCGGCTTTATCATCCCTACTGGATCAATTACGACGACGGAGACGTCATCTCCGAGCCATATGCTGACTTCACCTCCATCTGCAGAGGTAAAGAAAAAGTATAGGACGTTTCGACGGTTGAAAAATAATTATGAGGTGACGCATTCGCAAGTGCTATCACCATCAGGAATTCAGGATTCGGATTCGCCGTGGCAAAAGAGCATTCGACCGTCAAAGCGGCGACGAAAAATGAATCGTATCTTGGCAGCGGTGTATATTGAAGACACCGTAGAAGTTCGAGGAGAAAAAGACGATGACGAGGAGGAAGAGGAAGTGGAAGAGGATTATGGGGACAACATAGATAAAGCAGGGGACGACTCGTTCATCAACGATTCGTCTCAGCTTCTCTATTCGCAATCGGTTGTGTCTCAGGAACAGAGTGATGATCTAGACTCGACGAAGAAGAAACGTGCTATCTATGCGCGCTCACTATTTGAATCCCAGAGCACTCCCTTCCTACAGCGTCGAAGAGGACGACATTTCTTGGCGCTTCCCTCAAATGAAATAGCTCGTTCCTGTTTGGAAGCGATGGATGATGATAAATTTTCAAGTCGTTGTGATGAGTCACAGACTGCAGATGATCCGCTTTTGGTGACACCATCAGCTTCAACTGCTACTGGGAATGAAGCGGATGAAGCTGAAACTTTGCCGAGATTTAGCTTACTTGGTGCGAAGATAGCCTTTGAACCTGCGCAAGTGGGACCTCGTGCATAGGAAGAGCAAGAAGAGGGAAATGGCGCAAAGACCGAGGATGATGAATTGTCGTCGCCAAGTTTTAACATATTGGGAGCTGTGAGTGCGTTTTGTGGTGCATCAAGTACGAGTGCGAAGGAGTCAAAGTGTCTACACGAAAAGAGTTATCAGAAATATACAAAGGACGCAGAGCTGCATTTGAAGATTGACAAAGCGATTGAAAGCGCTGAAAAAGTTGGAAGAACGCAGACAATGCAAGCTCCAACTAGACGACGTTGCGTCACTGTCGATGACACCGCAACGGAACGAATCTCCAAAGTGGATCATCTACGTGAGCTCCACATTTGCTAGCTCTCGTCCTTTTTTTGACCTTTCGATCGACGAAACATTCAGCATGCGTTGTAGCCGTTGATACTTCGTTGGAAGCATGTACGCTCTTAAGTGTCCGTGTGGCAGTCTACTTTCCACCTGATCAAGAGCTACAAGATTTGGCTCGCGCTTCCTCGACTTAGAAGGTCACAACTAGCCGTAGATTAAAAACGCTGTTGGCAATGCACAAGAGAACCGTTATAGCAATCGTCCATAGTTGCAACGAGTTGCCTGGCATTCGACAACTTCAACAGCTCCAGAATGGCACGGTCATTATTCAACCAACTATTGATTCCTTGTGTGAACAGCTGCATGAAGTGGCCCACCAGTAACGGACACAAGGGTATGAGCTCCCTTCTCCACGTGCCTGTAGCCCCGATACTTCCACTGGTGATCCCGACGCATCGTTTAGGTCGCGGCTCCAGTTTTTCCGCACGTTGTCCCCATTATCACTGGACAGTGCGATATCTCTAAGCTTTCGCTTTAAGAACTTTACAGCAAAGCAAGTACCAGTGCTCCGATTGAATGTTATGCATTGGCGACGGATTTTACCGTGGATTTCCGAGTCGACAGCCCAAGACATTCAAACACACCTGATACAAAAGGTGCCGCAACACTGAGCTGTATGTTCTGGAGCATGGAGCTGCTGCATGAGCAACGTCTATAGGTGGTTCAGTTCCTCATGACTCGGATCGACTCGTCCAGTGTCTGGTCGTCTTTGCAGATCGCAAGACGCACGATACCTGGTGCCAAGCGGTTTTCTGGACGACTGAAGATGTAGCCGGTGCGTATATGCACGGTGCGGCTAGCGCACAGAGGAAGACTTTCCTTAAGCGGCGATGTGCAGCAACTTAGCCGATACGCCCTTGTAAAAGGGCTTAGTAAGAGAGTTCTATCTTACTCGGGGCCAAGATTTCCCTTGGTTTACCTGTTAGAATTAACTAACGCCTTGAAATAATTCTTCCCTTAGAAAGGGAGTAGCTAAAGGAGGTATTCCTTTTGGCTACAAACACTCACAGCACGCGCGACCGGTCGAGGTCGCGCGTCTAGCTGGATTGGCGTGTTTTGTAAACTGAATGTATATTTAATATATAATTAGCCTAAATTAATTAAACTAATATAAACTATATGTAATACTAAGTAGAACTTACTCAATTCGTACCTAGACGAAATGTAATGTACACCACCTGTGTACCAACACGTGGCAGGCTGCCACGCCTCCGCCAAGGGCTCCTACCCTGATTGGTTAAACTAACCAATAAGTCCAAACCTTTCGGACCGGTCAATACTGACCTCAACCGTAGTGTATTTATGTACACAACATACCCAATGTAACCAAATGTAACCCTGTTACATCCTCCCCTATCAATACTATTGCTTACGCAATAAATCAATTATAGTTGGAGAACTAAAAACTGCGAACTTCTGGCTAACCATGAGCGCCTTTAGTGGTGCTGAGGGTTCTCCTCAAGAGGAGGAAGTTGACTATTCCGATTGATTGGAAGTGGATGCCCCTGGGGGTATCTCCCCAATGGCTGACCACTCCAACATCGCCGAACGGTGATATCGGGAACACAATCCGTTCCCCACACGTGGGGAAAATGCACTAGCTAGTGCGCCACCCCTGCCAATGTCTGATGATACATCCGGATAGCCGAAGGCGATCATCACCAATGAGTTGGATGCGGTTGAAGAAGCCCAACTTGCCACACAGGCACGAAGGGCTGCGTTGCGCGCCCGTCTCCAAAGACCTGGAGTGAGATGCATCCGATGGTTGAATTTGCTATCAACAATTCGGTCCATGCATCTACGGGGTTTACCCCGTTTTACGTGAACGGATTAGTGAATCCGAGGGTTCCGTTGACGCCACGTGTGTGTGGCCCAGGGCTTAAGGGGGGAGGATTCCCTGATATCAGCCTTTTGTCTGTGCGAAAGCACATCGATAAGTTTCTAGCGACGCGCCTTAGTGTCTTACGACACGTTGCGATGCCATGGCGGAAAGCGAAGACAAGCAAAAGAAACAGGCCTACCGCAAGGGTCGGCGTAACAAAATGGCGTACAAAGTAGGAGAAAGTGTTTTATTAAACGCTAAGAATCTTCCTACACATGCAGTTTCCAATGTGTTACGGAGCAAACTGCGCCCCAGGTTTGTGGGGCCTTTCAAGATGCTAGCCCGAAAGAGCTTGGCGTACACATTGGATATTCCGAAGGCGATGCGTACCCATCCAACATTTTACGTAGGTATGCTTAAGCCATACCAGAACCCGGAGGCGGGTCCCCTCTTGGAGGGGGTTGAAAAGGCGAATAGCCGTAAAAGCCGTAAGGAGCGGCAGGTCGTAATAACTCCGACAGGGTCGAAAGGCAACCACGCAACTCCGCAAATGTTGCCTCAAGAGAGGCAAGCCGCGTCTCGGTGTGGTCAGTCGCACTCTCCTCATCGCGGAGACCCTCCTGGACATCACGTAAGCGATGGCTGTGTCGATCACATCGCCCGTGAATCTCACGTCGCAATTGCGCGACCTCCTCCTCCAATTCTCGATACGGAGGGTACTCCACATTATCATGTGGAGCGTCTGATGGCGAGACGCCATCATCGGGGTAGGAACGCTGGCATAGCGTGTGAAATAGGGGAACGTAATTGCCCCATAGCTTTGGCTCGGGCAAACTCCATGCACAACGCCCTCACCACCCGAACGTCACGTTCGGAATAGCTGTCGTGCTGCTGAGTAAAGCTAGGGAGGGGTTTATACCCTTCCGCCCAAGCGCGGAATTTCTTTTCGGCATCTTCGGCACTTTTCTCCCGGAGAAAGAACAATAGGAACCTCGTGGAGGTTCTCAACAGGGGCACCCTGTGCCTGTATGTCGAGGCGCTCTCGGTATGAGACGCTAGTGAACTGCTTTTGCGTGAGCAGTTGTTCCCGGAATTTCTTCCGGCGTTCGCATTGATACGGCTGTTTAGCCAAAGGGATTGGAGTATAGAATGCTAAACCATTCATTACCATAGTCCTAGACCACTCTAGGAGGTCACGAGGACCCTTAAACATATATGCCGCCCGTGGCGGGCGTTTGGGACTCCGGGCATAAACTCTGGAGAATATTTTCCTAAACGCGATTAACGCGTCCCGTTTGTCCGTCCGTCTGCGGACGATCCGCAGTGGACATGAGGAGCTTGGTGCTCAGCACCTTAAACAACGCCCCCCAAAACTGTCCCGTAAAACGGGGATCCCGATCCGATACAACGGAATCGGGTAGACCATTCTGTCGAAATACACGGTCTAGGAACACTTTCGCTGTTCCTTGTCCATCAATGGACTCTGGCACCGCCTCCAGGTGAGCCATCTTGCGCAAACGGTCTACAAAGACCAATATGCTGGTGTTACCGGCCTTTTCCTTCAGAAAACTGAAGATAAAATCAATACTAATGGATTTTCAACACTCCGTAGGAACGGATAAGCTCGCCAAAGGCGCAGCTGAACTTGCAGAGGGTTTAACCCTCTGACACGTCTCACAGGTGCGTATATACGCACCGACCCACTTATACATGTTGGGCCACCAATATAAAGCGCTTAAAGCGCTGTAGGTCTTATCTCGACCTGAATGACCCCCGGTAGGGGCGTCATGTGCCTCAAAGAGGACTCTATACTTTAGTTCCTCATCATGAGGAACAACTACCCGCGAAGTGTCCTCCGCGCTCGTGCTATAATATAGCAAACCGTCACAGTACCTGTAACGGTGTAAACGAGCTCTAGCTCGACGTGACAGGGTTGGCTCAGACGCGCCAAGACCCTTTCACCTAACGCGCGGATAAGCGCCGTACATTGAGGGTCTTTGTCATACGCCTGGCGTATGAGATCTACCACAGACGTGGTGACGAATGTCGCGTGAGCGAGCTCGTAATCGGGACGACGCGATAACGCGTCCGCAAGCACGTTCTGCTTGCCAGGTTTATACTTAACCTAAAAGTTGTACTCCGCAAAGAAGGAGACCCAACGGTCCATCCGTTGCGAGAGATGAGGTGACTTTTTCGCTGTCCGTAAGGACGCGTGGTCAGTATAAACCACGAACGGCTTTGAGCCGAGTAGGTGAACCCTAAATTTGACAAGAGCATACTTCATTGCAAGTAGCTCCTTGTCATGAACGGGATAATTCCGTTCTGCAGCTTTAAGCTGCCTCGACTCAAACGCAATTACGCGTTCCCTTCCTTCATCGTCTGCTTGTAACAAAGCACATCCGATTGCGAAATCGGAGGCGTCGCAGACGACACTAAATGGTTTCCCAGAGTATGGGAGAGCAAGAACGGGAGCTTTTAACAAGCTCCCCTTAACCGCTTCAAAAGCGTTTTGGTGTTCAGTTTCCCAACACCAAACAACATACTTCTTAAGAAGGTCGGTCAATGGTTTCGCCATTTAAGCGTAGTTCTCGCTGTACTTATGGAGATAGTTGGCTAATCCTAGCCACTTCCGTAAATCTCTAAGATTTACAGGCGAAGGCCACTCCACAATGGCTTTCACCATCGCGGGATCCGCCCGCACTCCATCCTTACCGATGAAGCATCCGAGGAAAGGAATTTCCTCAGCACCAAAGATACACTTGGATGCGTTTGCATGTAACTTATGCTCTCGCATACATTCGAGCACTGATCGAAGGTGTATCAGATGCGTCTGAACACCAGACGAGTCGCCTTCCGCACGACTATGGACGAATATGTCGTCGAAGTACGTCTGAGAGTACTTCCTATGAGGGCGGAAGAGTTGAGTCACCAAGCGATTGAAAGTCGCTGGTGCATTTGAAAGCCCTTGTGGCATAATAATCTACTCCCACAGCATGCCACTAGGCGTGCTAACCGCTGTCAGCGGAATATCGGACGCTCGCATGAGCACCTGATAATACCCGTCCACCAGATCTAAGGCACTGTACACAGTACAGCCCGCCATATTGTTCTGGAGGACATCCTTCCGAGGAATCGGAGTCTGCATGGGTACAGTAGCTGCGTTCAGCTTGTTATACGCATGCACAATGCGCCACTTTCCGTTCGGTTTACGAACACAAAAAGTGGGAGATGAGTGGGGAGACTTACTCTCCCGTACCATCCCTGCCTCTTCTTTCCCCTTGAAGAATGCGTCGATGACGTCGCATTGTTCCTTGGGGAGAGGCCACTGCCTAGTGACGCAGTATTTGGTTCCTGGAACCAAATCAATTTCATGTCGGACTCCCCGATCCGGCGGTAACCCCATCGGCGGGTTGTCACTAATGACATCTCCGAATTCCTTTAATAAGGAATGGTAAGGGTCCTCAGGATCCGCAAGGATCTTGAGGCCGCTCCGGGCATTCAATGCCTGTTTGGTTTGCACCAAAACTGACTCGCCCATCGTGGATGAGGAACTCAACCAACTCCTCTTCCGGAAACAACACGACAATCTCGTCGATTTCACCTGCTTTTACAGCAGTTTCCAACTCGTTGAAGGACATCTCCTCCAACGACAACAGTTGGCCTACCCCAGGCAACCGTTCTAGGCTTACGCCTTCTGTGACAACACCTGTCGCACTATTCAGCATCCTGTAGGACTGCTGACTACCAGCCTCGGGACTCATCCCGGGACCCAGATGGGGGGAGTCAACTTCCCCATCTATTGGAAGCGCATCGCGCCTATCCACAGAGGTATCTACCTCTACCACGGGTGACTCGCCGGTCTCACCTAATAAGGCGTGGTCGGAATCATTTCCGACGTGCGAAACAGACGAACTCCGGGTCTCTTCGCTTGGAAGCGCCTCGCGCTTAACCACAGTGGTTTCTACCCCTACCACTGGAGTTACCACAGGTAACTCACCAGTCTCGCCTATAACGGCGTGGTCGGAATCATTTCCGACGTGAAAAAGAGACGAAGTACGGGTCTCTTCGCGTGGAAGCGCCTCGCGCTTAACCACAGGGGTCTATACCCCTACCACTGGAGTTACCACAGGTAACTCACCAGTCTCGCCGTTCACGGCGTGGGGATTAACCGCCGAATCCCCCTCGTTAAGTAACTCTTCCTTAACGCCATTGGGAATGATCATTTCAGACATCCCAATCTCTGTCATCTCACGCCAGAATCGCTTTTGCGATCGAGCAAAGGTGGGCTCATGACTCGCCAATGCTTCACCCGACCGCGGGTGCGTTGAGCCAATGGACTTAGACTTCCAGTCTATCCATGGCTCGTGGCGTTCCAGCCACTTCATGCCCAGAATGAGGTCATACCTCGAGTCCAAATCCAGGACTAGGCAACGTTTTAAGCTGTCGAAGTCTGCAAACTTCAGCTTAAGGTCAATCGAGACCTTGGGTACAGAAACCTGTACGCCCGTCGCAATACGGACCGTGACAACGTCACGAGAACGTGCCTCTAGGGCCTCGGCATACAGCCGACTCTTCTCCACAGAAGCCCGTATGACATAATTGTCAGACGCTCCAGAGTCTATCAAGACTCTCCAAGGCTTATCAAAGCCTTTCACGTCCGCAAGGACTACCAGCAAACCTGGCGGGTACACCAACTCGGTGCTAGAAAGCACCGCTTCCCTCGGGGCTTGTGCTGTCGTCCCCTACCCTGGGGCTTAACAGCACTGAGGGGTCCCCCAGTAGGGCGCCCCGCACCTACTGGGAGCCGTCGTTTCCCGACAGCTTGGACAAGGGCTTTTTCCCCACCCTTAGTCCCTTGTAGCGAGTGTCTCGCTGGGGATTTTTCGGACATCTGTTCCGCAGATGATCCATGCTCCCACACCGGAAGCATCTCACCGGCCCACGCCGCTGCAACATAGCCAAGAGCTCTGTCTCGAAGCTCTGTGAAAAAGAGTCCGAATGACTCTTAGCGGGAGGTTTCTCCTCCGCTTCGACCTGACTCAGGTCCATGGGATCGGGACCCACCTTAGAGGAACGGAAGTTCCTCTCGGCGTTGAACGCCATCTTGAACGCCTCCCCAGGGATTGGGGTCGGCATCGGAAGATCTTCGAACGTGCTGGACCTTCTCTCAGGCCTCCCATGAAGACGGGGATGGACACATCGTCCGAATACGCTTTCGCGTACATCCCTGCCAACAGGGTCTTAAGTTCTTGGATATATGTTTCCAAGTCCCTAGTACCCTGACGGCACCTCAGAAACGCCAGCTGATTCTGAAAAACCAGATCAGGCGTTGCGTACATGTCCATAAGCTTCTGCTTAAGGACCTCCCAGGTAGGGAACATGTTCGTGACCGAGTCCGAACACGTAAACGCCCATGAACGGGCTTTACCCGTAAGATGGGTCAGCGCAAGTCCCACTTGCAAGTTATCAGTGATCACATTCGCTGTGTCGAAGGCCGTTTCGACCTATCGTAACCACACATAAAGGTTATCACCATTTTCCCCAGTGAATTCCTTTATCTTAAAGGACAATGGGGGACGCACCCCCGTGGAACGACCTCCACTACAACTCGCCTCATGAGCGATGAGGGAATTTACCCTTGCCTTTACGGCCTCAAGGCCCTGCTCCACTAGGAGCTGCATACCATTCTCACTCAGTAAGGGTAACAGCCTTTTAAAGGCTTCCTGTTGGACGAGGGTCAAACTATCCCAATCGTCCTGATCCATCCTTTGCAGAGGATGCCTAGTCTACCAAAACAGGTGTTGGATTGACTACAAGTGCTACCAGATGTAGCCGGTGCGTATACGCACGGTGCGGCTAGCGCACAGAGGAAGGTTTTCCTTAAAGCGGCGTTCGCCGCTACTTAGCCGATACGCCCTTATTAAGGGCTTAGTAGGAGAGAGCTCTCCTACTCGGGGCCAAGATTGCCGGGTTAGTTTACTCTAGCCTGTACTAGTGCCTTAACGCAAGGCTCCCTTACACAGGGTGTAGCTAATGGGAGGGCTTCCCTTAAGCTACGGCACTCACTACACGCACGACCGGTCGAGGTCGTGCGTCTGTATGAGAGTGAAATGTAAACTGAATATATTTAATATGTAATTATTTAAACTAATATAAACTATATGTAACACTAAGTAGAATATTCTTAATTCATACCTAGCTAAAATGTAGTGTACACACCTGTGTACTGACACGTGGATGGCTGACACACCACCACACCAAGGGTCCATGCCCTGATTGGTTAAAATAACCAAAGGTTCGAAACCTTTCAACCCGGCCAATACTGGCCTCAACCGTGGTGTACTCATGTAAACCAACACTCAGTGTTACCCGAATGTAACCCCGTTACAGATACCGTTCTTCTTGATCACGATCACGATCGGTGAGGTCCATGGCGAGGTCGACGGTCTGATGATCTTGGTAGCCAACAGTCCTTCAATAAGGTCAGACAATTTTTCGCGGTACTGTGGCGCCACACGTCGGCATCCCTGGGCGATCGGCTTGGCATCTCCAACGTCGATGTCACAAATCGCTCCGCGAGCAGCAGGGGGGAAGGCATTGCCTTTACCGATCAGCAGATGTTTCTTCTTCCATATGATCTGCTTTAGCTGATCGATCTGATCGGGACTGTTGAGATCCTGATCACCCACTTGCAGATCGTCCATAGTAACCTCGGGCGGGTCAGCAGACACTTCAGGGAGGACTGCCATCTGGCTCTCCAACTCCTGAATGTATTGGTCCCCGCCCTCATGGATGCAGACCTGGTCATCTTCCGGGGCAATAACACCCAAACCGTGATCGGCTGAACACTGCTGTTCCCGATCGGCGGGCTGCCCTTCACCGACATCGACCTGCTCAAGCGTGCCATCATGGTCCGCCCCAGTCTCGCCATGCTTCCCTTTTTCTATTTGCGGTTCCGCTGTCGCCTGTTCTTGTGTCGCCACCACGTTAACGAACTTTGGCTTATCTACTTGATGGTCCATCGTATCCGGCGCCTGCGGTGCCTTTCTTCGAACTAGCATCTTCCTAGGGGTTACATAGCTGGGTCGTTCCACCATAGATGAGGTATCTTCTTCCACCGATCCATCATTGCTGACCAGATCGGTGGTCGCTTGGTATGCCAAGTTCTGCCACTCAACATACATACCGTCTCGATCCGATCGAGACGAACCCCATCTTCCTTGGCACTTTCCCTTCTGCCAGCCACATTCCAACACTCGTGTTGTTGTCGAGCGTAAGCGACTTGTCACGGATATTAGTGACTCGGACAAAATCATGTCGGCCTGCGCTCTTCACAAAAGTCGACACCCACCGATCGCCCCTGGTAACCCATAACTTCCTTGAACGAAAACCTTTATCGACCGGGGTGTCAGCGGATTGACCGACTGGAATGGTGACATCTTGATCCCACCTGACCAAATCGGTGTACGATCCGTATAGGGGCCGCCGACCAGCTAACTGTATCTGTACCTCATCCGGTAGTGTAAGCACTCCATGAGACAGATCAAGGCGAATACCCGCCGGCAACATGAAATCCATGCCTAACAGGGCATCCTGACCGGCCAGATTACCAACCCAAGCACTGAAGAAGTAGACCAACGAACCCGATAGGGTGATCTTCACGCGCGTCCTTCCTTCGGTCATATAAGAATTTTCACCGATCCCGACGCATTCTTGTCTCTGGGTATCGTCTATACGACATCCGACCTTACGAGCAAAGGCGGAGTCAATAATCGAGACTTCAGCCCCAGAGTCGAACAACAACGTCGCTTTCTGGTTATTTATCTTACCACAGGCTTTCGCCTGCTTAAACCATTTGTCGGGCGCATGATACTCCCAGTATCCGCGAGACTCTCCAGGCATCAGATCTAGCTGCATGACCACCTTTGATCGGGAATATTCATCGGTCGTGAGATTGTAGACCGGATGATCCCGATCGATGCAATTGAGAACAGAACATGTATTGTCGGTTTTATTCTCCTTGCCTACATATGCATAGATGCCAAACCTAGACCGCTCGGCTCGATCCAGATTCCAACCTGGCGAGAGTTCTAGTTTAACATCTTTTCCACGTCAGGTGGAAGCATCCCCGCGTGCTTGCACGGCACATACCACTTGCACATCAGGTTAAAAAATTCTTCAATCTTGTAGCGGCCGGCCTCGTGGATCTCTCCACATGACTTGCACACGAAAAGTCAGTGATCGGTGGGGTGGCCGCGTCTTTCGCATTTCTTGCATATTAACTTCTTCCAGCACCCCCGAAAATCATGATTGCTTGACCCGCAGTGAGAACACTTCTTGCGGGGTCGGTCCGGGTCAGACTTGTTTCCGCTCCTGCCCTTCCGATCTGCCTGGTCAGGCGTCGATCTGGTTTTCGGGGCAGGTTCCGCGACGAAGATATGGCGGTACTGGTCTTCTTCTGACTCCCGACTGGACTGTCCGCTGCTTTCCTCTTCCGATCCAGTGCTGTACTCAGCTACGATCGCCTTAACAGCACGGGCCGATCTGGTCAAGGGTCTCTTCACCGGATCGGTCTGGGTCTTGGATCTGTAGCGACCTGATCCAACGGAGCCCTTTGATCTCATGCTGCGGGAGTGTTGCAACGTTCGCAACGTCTGCTACACTTCTCCCACATCCTTTAGGCGCAACAGGGTGAGCTGATCTGCCATCTCCTGGTCATCAAGGGTACTAATATAGTGACCCACGTTTTCCAAAGCGGCACCGGTCGGCGGGTTGCCTTCCTTAATCACTATGACGGCGCAAATTGCAGCCACATTCAGACGGTGTAAGTACTCGATCGGCGTCTCGTCGCCCCGCTTCTGCATGTGATGATATTTGCGGGCGCTGGAGAATCCGGAGTTGCAGTACTGCCCCTCAAACTCTGAACATAGCAGATCCCAGTCAGATCGGACATCCCGACTCAACTGTTGGACCCAGTTCGCAGCCGGTCCTTTCAGCAGATCTCTAAAGATCAAACGACGTTCCTTTTTTGGTGTCTGATCCCGTAAGAAAGCAGACTTGACCCGACCAAACCACGACCTGGCCTTCTCCTCGTCGGTGTCCTTTCCGGTGAAATCCTTGAGATCAGTAGTCGCAGCCATGCGAATGCGCGGGATCGCAGTAGATCCGAAATCAAAAGCTGTCGTGGAGGATAGATTAGCCCTGCGCGTTCTGCCCGCACCTGCACCGTCTGACCCATAGTGGTCATCCGGATCGCCGATCGACTCCATGTCATAATCACTGTTCTTGCTTGATCGGCGCGATCGAGCTGGTTGCGGCTTGCGTCTTCCTTTTCCAATTGGTTTAACACCTCGAGTGGCCTTGTCCACTGATGCTACTGACTCCATATCTACATCCCGGCAAATATTGACATTTCTCCGGGCAGATCGGTCCTGAGAATGTGGGCGCGGAGGTGATCTGCATCGATCTCCCATGAACGCTCCATCATTGCTTCAAACATGGCTTGGACGTTATCTTGGGTCATGGGCAACGTGTGGGTATCCTCCTTTGGAGGTACTGACACCTGTGGGGGCTGCTGGGGACCCGACCGGCATGCAGCCCCATGCTGCCGCACGTCCTTTTTATGCTCCCATGGGGGTATGATCTTCCCCCATGGTCATCCGCTCAACACCGACCTCCAACTTCGATGAGCTGTTAGAGGAAGGTGGAGACTGATATACCGATTTATCATCGGAGCACGCATTGTCATGTGCTGCCGTGTCTTCAGCAACCTTCAATGCCATGGTGGGAGTTGGGCGGCGAACCGCCCCCACCAACGGCACCAAATGATCATGGAGAGTCGACATCGACAGCTCCAGCCTGCGAGTGTCCAGATCAAACAGCTTGTGGACGTTGGCCGGGTTCTGCACTTTTATGCCGACCTCAGCCAACATCGCCAGCAGGTTTTTCACCAGCAGCAGTGGTCGATCACTTTGGATCGGTTCGGTAGTGGGTCCGAAGAGGCGATCAGGGATCTGGGGGTTCAAAATTTGCATGACCTGGTCTTCACGAATAAATCGATTCAACTCGTGGATGTAATACATACTGGTCAGGTCTTGTTCGCCAATAACCCCATCCCCGACCTGCGACTTTTCTTCCAAGTCGTCCTCCTCGGGCGGCATTCCTAGCCTTTGCTTGGGGACCTTAGGCATGTGGATCGGATCGTTCCGATCAGCCTCCGATTGGTTCTCATTTTTTATTCCATCAATTTTTCCATGTAAATGCATACGGTCAGGACAAAAGTCCTGATCCTTTCCGGAACTATAGCAAAACTTGCTATAGTACCGATCGGCTCCGGTGGGAGCCTTATGGGGAGGAAAAAACTTATTAATCCCGATCTGGTCCTCCACCCGGCCAGATCGGACATCGCAATCTTTATCAACAACGAGAACATAAAGTGACAGCTTTTCCTTATGTCCTCTCCAGAACGATTCCACATTTAAATCACTTAAGTCAACTTTTGACCGGACATCATCTCGGTGATATCCACGATCACCAAATGATCTGGGCACGCGCACCATTGTGGTGGAGTCAAGTTCAAAATCGAACACAGTTGTGTCGAGAACCTGACCACCATCGTGCCCATCCTTCCAACTTACGGGGGGGGGGGGTACCCCGCGGACCTTCGCTTGCGTTCCGATCTGATCGTCCGCTGATTGCAGACGAAAGATCATCAACAGAAGACGCCTGGTACGATTGATCTTGCGTTGCCATCTCACCTTGTGTACCCGATGGAATGGGCTAGTTCAACACTCGGTGGATCGTGTCGCTGGTTGACTTGGGTCTGATAGTATGCAGACCGTACTGGGGGGGATGTACCCTGGGCGGAACTCTTCACCCTGGGTACTTGTAGACCGGTTACACTTGAAATATGTATAGTCCAATGGGTCGACCGTCCAATCGATCTAGACCCAACCAATACGAGATAATAAAGTGTAGACCACTCAACTTGTCTATCCCCTGACCAATATGAGAGAAGACCAAAGCCGGTCTAAACTCCAACCAATGTTATAATAAACCAATATGTCCACGTAAAGATCCAATATGCTCATGAATTCCACAAACGATATCTCCACGTAAAGACCAATCCACTTGTTAGTACGTTCCAAACGTACGTGAATTAAACTTGTGAGAAGTCAGCCAATGAACACTCCTGTCGAAGGACTTCCGGCGGGCCAAATGCGTCTGCGACGCGCCCCGGCCGGGTATAATGGGCAGGAGGGGATTACTCGACCCTCTGCCCCCCAAAACCCCGCGACGTGCGAAGGAGACTTAGAAAACCAAACTTTTAGAGAGTCTCTTAGGACCTCTTATCCACTTTTCCAATCCAAGATCAATTTACTTCTTTTCCACTAACCTTACGGTCCCAATATGTACCAAA
>CM047585.1:1032291-1076776 GCA_026184515.1 Peronosclerospora sorghi | reverse complement strand
TAACTAGCCCATTCCATCGGGTACACAAGGTGAGATGAACTTAAGTGAATCGGACCAAGTGTCTTTGGATGATGACCGGTCGTCTGCCAGCAGCGGACGATCGGACCAGATTTCGAATGGAGGTCCGCGGGGTACCCCCCCGTAAGTTGGAAGGCTGGGCACGATGGTGGTCAGGTTCTCGACACAACCGTGTTCGATTTTTAACTTGACTCCACCACAATGGTGCGCGTGCCCGGATCACTTGGTGATCGTGGATATCACCGCGAGGTGTCATCAAAGATTGAATTTGAAGATTTGAATTTGTAATCGTTCTGGAGAGGGCGTAAGGAAAGGCTATCACCTTACGTCTTCGTTGTTGATAAAGATGGCGATGTACGATCTGGCCTTGTGGAGGACCAGATCGGGATTAATAAATTTTTTCCTCCCCAAAAAGCTCCCACCGGAACTATAGCAAGTCTTGCTATAGTTCCGGAAAGGATCAGGACATTTGTCCTAATCCTATGTATGTGCATAAAAAAGTTGATGAAAAATTGAAAGACGAAAAATACTTGGAGGCTGATCAGAACTATCAGAACAACCTCCCCAAGGTCTTCAAGATTCCCAAGAAAGGGTTGGGAATGCCGGCCGACGAAGACGACCTCGAAGAAAAGTCGCAGGTCGGAGATGGAGGCATCACTGAAGAAGACCTAAACAAGATGTGTTACATTTTTGAGCTGAAACGATTTGTTCACTTTGACGTGGTCTTTCGGGTGTTTAACCTCCAGATCCTCGACCATCTTCTCGGTCCCACTACCGAGCCGATCCAGAGTGATCGCCCATTACTGTTGGTGAAGAACTTGGTGGCGATGTTGGCGGAGGTTGGCATTAAAATGCAGAACCCCACCGATGTCCAAAAACTATTTGAATTTGAGACTTGGAGGCTGAAATCGTCGATGTCGAACTTCCACGACCATTTGGTCCCACTGGTGGGGGCGGTTCGCCGCCCAACTCCCACCGCAGCAGTGAAGGTCGCTGAAGTCTCTACATCGCTTGTCGACATTGGTTCTGATGACGAATCGGTTTATCAGTCTCCACCGGCCTCTAACAGCTCATCAGAGTTGGAGACCGGTGTCGAGCGGATGACCATGGGGGTGGACCATGCCTAGCCTGAACAAAAAAGGGACATGCGGCAGCAAAGGGATGCTTGCCAGTCGGGGATACAGCGACCCCCACAGGCCTCAGCTCCGCAAAAGAAGGGTATCAACACGTTGCCCATGACTTCAGCTAACGTCCAAGCCATGTTTGAGAAGATGATGGAACGTTTCATGGAAGAACGGGTTAGACCACCTCTGCGCCCACATGTCCAAGACCGGTCTACCCGTCAAAGTGTCAATGTTTGCCGGGATGTGGATATGGAATCGGTAACATCTATGGATAAGCCTACTTGAAGTGATAATAAAGTCGTCAAAGGGAAGCGCAAGCCGCAACCGGCCAGACCGCGTATACCAAATAAGACAAGTGATTGTGACATGGAGTCGGTCGGCGGTCTTGACGACCACTGTGGGTCAGACGGTACAGGCGCTGGCAAGCCACGCAAGGCTAACATAGCCTCCACTATTGCTTACGACTTTGGATCTGCAGCGATTCCGCGCATCCGTATGGCCGCGACGACCGACCTCAAGGACTTCACTGGCAAGGATGCTGATGAATACCAGGCCCGGTCTTGGTTCGGTCGGGTCAAGTCTGCGCTCCTGCGAGACCAGACCCCGAAAAGTGAAAAGTGTCTGATCTTCCGGGATTTGTTGAAAGGACCGGCTGCCAACTGGATCCAACAGTTAGGTCGGGATGTCCGGTCTGACTGGGACCAGCTATGTGCAGAGTTTGAAGGGCAATATTGTAACTCCGGATTTTCGAGTGCCCGCAAGTATCACCATATGCAGAAGCGGAGCGACGAGACACCGATCGAGTATTTGCATCGGTTGAACGTGGCTGCACTTCGTGCCGGAATAACAATTGAAGAGAATAACCCGCCGAACGGTGCTGCTCTGGAATATGTGGGTCACTACATTAGTACCCTTGACGATCAAGAACTTGCGGACCAGCTTACTCTTCTGCGTCTTAGGGACGCGGGTGAAGTTGAACAGACTCTACGGACGCTACAGCAGCCGCGTAGCATGAGGGCGAAGAGTGCTGGTGGATCAGGTCGCTACCGATCCAAGACCCAGACCCAGACCGATCCGGTCAAGAGACCCTGGACCAGACCGACCCGAGCGGTCAAGGCGATCATAGCCGAAGACAGCACGGGATCGGAAGGGGAAAGTAGAAGTCAATACATCCAGGATTCATCGGATGAAGACCAGTATCGTTACGTCTATGTTGCGGAACCTGCACCGAAGACCAAGTCGAAGTCCGACCAGGTGTACCGGAAGGGAAGGAACGGAAGCAAGTCCGATCCAGACCGACCTCGTCAGAAGTTCTCCCACTGTGGGTCAAGCAAACATGATGTTCCAAACTGCTGGAAGAAGATGGTGTGCAAGAAGTGCGAGAGACGCGGCCACCCGACGGACCACTGCCTCTTCGTATGCAAGTCATGTGGAGAGATCCACGAGGCCAGGCGCTGCAAGATTGAAGAATTTTTTGACATGATGCGCAAGTGGTACGTGCCGGACAAGCACGCGGGGATGCTGCCGCCGGACGCAGAAAAGATGTTAAACTAGAACGCTCTCCAGGTTGGAATCTGGATCGAGCCGAGCGTTCTACGGTTCACATCTATCCATATGTCAGCAAGGAGGATAAGACCGACAATACACGTTCTATTCCAAATTGCGTCGACCGAGACCATCCGGTCTACAGTCTGAAGACCGATGAGTACTCCCGGACCAAGGTGGTTATGCAGTTGGACTTGCTTCCTGGAGAATCCCGCGGATACTGGAAGTATCACGCGCCTGATAAATGGTTCAAGCAGGCGAAAGCCTGTGGCAAGATTAATAACCAGAAAGCGACGATGTTGTTCGACTCTGGAGCTGAAGTCTCGATAATCGACTCCACCTTTGCTCGTAAGGTCTTATGTCGTATAGACGATACCCAGAGACAAGAATGCGTCGGGATCGGTGAAAACTCTTATATGACCGAAGGAAGAACGCGTGTGAAAATTACTCTGTCGGGATCGCTGGTCTACTTTTTCAGCGCTTGGGTTGGCAATTTGGCTGGTCAGGACGCTTTACTAGGAATGGATTTCATGGTCCCAACTGGTATTCGCCTAGACCTGTCACATAGAGTGCTTACCCTCCCGGATGAGGTCCAGGTCCAGTTGGATGGTCGAAGACCTCTGTATGGTTCGTATACCGATCTGGTCCGGTGGGACCAAGACCTCACTATCCCAGTTGGTCGGTCTGCCGATACCCCGGTTGAGAAAGGTTTTCGTTCGAGGATGTTATGGTTGACCAGGGGTGATCGGTGGGTCTCGACCTTCGTAAAGAGTGCTGGTCGACGTGATTTTGTCCGTGTTACCAATATCGGTGACAAGCCGCTGACACTGGACAATAACACTATTGTCGGTATGTGGTTAGCAGAAGGGAAGGTACCAAGGAAGATGGGGTTCGTCTCGATTGGATCAAGGCGGTATGTCGAGTGGCAAAACCTGTCGTACCAATCGACCACCGATATTATCAGCGATGATGGGTCGGTGGAAGAGGATACCTCACCTTTAGTGGAAAGACCAAGTTATGTCACCCCAAAAAAGATGTTGTTCGAAGAAAGGCGCCGCAGTCACCAGGAACGGTGGACCATCAAGTAGTCGAGCCAAGGTTAATCAACGTGGTGTCAGCACAAGACCAGGAGACAGCGGAGCAAGAAACGGAAGAAGGGGAACATGAAATTGCTAGGTTGGACCATGACGGTGTTCCCAATCAGACCGATATCAGTGAAGGACAGCCCGTCGATTAAGACCAGGGGCGTTCAGACGGTCCAGATGGTCTAGGTGATATCGCCCCAGAAGATGAACAGGTCTGTATACATGAAGGCGGGGAACAGTATATTCAGGAGCTGGAAAGCCAAATGGCAGTCCTCCCTGAAGTGTCTGCCGACTCGCCCGAAGTTACAATGGATGATTTACAAGTGGGTGATCAAGACCTTAACAGTCCAGACCAGATCGAGCAGTTGAAGAATATCATGTGGAAGAAAAGACATCTGCTGATCGGAAAGGGAAACGCCTTACCACCTGCAGCCCGTGGTGCGATTTGCGATATTGACGTTGGAGATGCCAAGCCGATTGCCCAGCGATGTCGACGCGTGGCGCCACAGTACCGTGAAAAGCTTTCTGATTTCATTAAAGGACTGTTGGTCACCAAGATTATTAGACCGTCGACATCACCATGGTCCTTGCCGATCGTAATTGTTATCAAGAAGAACGGCGTTGACATTTGACTGTGCATCGACTATCGGCTGGTAAATCGATTGACTAAACTCATGGTGTACTCGATGCCGCTGATTAATGATCTGTTGGAAGACCTCGACAAGACCTTGTGGTATTGTTCGCTAGATATGGCAAGTGGATTTTGGGTGGTCTCGATGACTGATAGAGCCCGTGAGATTTACGCATTTGTGACGCCGTTTGGTCTTTTTGAGTGGAATCGTATGCCGTTCGGTCTGAAGAACGCACCCCAGATCTATCAAAGGCTGATAGACAACGCATTGTACGGACACTTCAAGATCAAGACCGATCGGGACCCCGTTGAAAATTATGATGTGTTTAGAGAGGGTGAAGCTGATCGGAAAAGAAGACCGTCCGTTCTAGGGAGGCGGTCGTACATCGACGACATTCTGATACCTGCCTCGTCATGGAACGATCTGTGCAAGAAGGTTTAACGATTGTTGGAGACATGCGACCGCTGGAACCTATCTATCAGTGCCGTGAAAAGTTTTTGGGGTATGTCCAAGGTCGCCTATTTAGGCCATATGGTCTCGAACAATGGTCTAGAGGATAATCCCAAGGACCTGGATTCACTGAGTAACCTCCCGTTCCCCAGATCGCTGAAGGCAATGCAGTACTTCCGGGGAAGCTTGAATTATTATAGCCGATTCATTGAAGACTTTGCTATCTACGCGGCTGTGCTGTACGAGCTCCGGGAAGTTGACTATCATATGTTTCGCGAAGGAGATCGGGCAACTTTACAGGAGGGCGCCGACTCTGGTCTTGCTGCAGTTTGTCCGCAAGTGGAGGCCGAAGATCATATGAAGCGTGCACAGTTTGCCTTTGGTATGTTGAATGTTAAGATGGCTACGGCACCGATTCTCAAGCATTTCGCTCTCGAAAAAGTGCCGACCATTATTGTATATGCCAGTAAGTGGGCTATCTCGGCCACTTTAGTGCAAGATCACGATGGTGTGTATCATCTAGTCACGTTTACGAGCCGGACGCTAAAACCAAATGAAGTGAACTATGGAATTGTCGAGAAAGAAGTTCTGGCGTTGCTACGAATTCTGGATGTGTGTTACAACCTGCTGGTCGGCCGAACTATAAAGGTCCTGTCAAGACGGTCTACTTTGGCCTGGCTATTATCAGCCAATGGGATGGACGGACGTCTAGGCAGATGGTCGGCGGTCTTGTTGCAGTGGACCCTCGAGGTCGTTAAGTGCACCGGGGGCGAGGAAGAGATATTGGGCACATTAGCTGCCAGTATCACCCCTCGGTCTGAAGTGGACGAGGCATTGATAGCGATTTCCCCGAGGAAGCAACCTCGGTAGTCAGTTTCGAGACCGCCACCGACCGTCGACCATTATGAAGAGCTCTTGGTCTTAAGTTTTGACGGATCGGCAAGCGTGAAGAAGAATGTCGGTGCTTATAGTGCCATATTGTGGAAGTTGCCACAATGGTATATAGTTGAAGCCGCTGCCGATTTCACGCCGGATATTACTGTTAACGAGGCGGAGTACCGAGGTCTACTTCTATGTCTGGACCTGCTGTAGTCGCAAGAGAAGGGGCGAGTCATCATATGTGGTGACTCCAACCTAGCGATCAGGCAGATCACCGGAGAGATCGACTGCAAGGATCCACGACTAAGGACGCTAAATGATCGAGTAATGAAGGCATTGAAGGACCACCCCAACCACGAGATATTGCACGTGAAACGGGACTGGAACAGAAGCGCCGACTACCTCGCGACCAAGGCCATGCAAGACCAGACCGGGGCTACGATCACCGAGAAGGCCGTTCTGGATGAATTGGTGAATATAAACAGGCTCCCCGAGGTGATCGGACCCAAGCACTCCCCAGTACAGGTGCATGTGATGGTCGCGACTAGATCGAAAGCTCAGAAGTCTCGCCGACCGTTCCCAAAGGAAGGTTTGAACGAATATGCAGTGCAACAGTTAAGGATGGAACGGATCCTCAAGGCGCAGGACGAAGAAGAATGGATTATGAACCTGAAGACCTACCTGCGTGGTGAACTGTCCAAGTTGACGAAAGATCAAGCGAAAGAGTGCATCAAGATCGCGGATAGATACGAAGTGGATGATAATGTATTATTGTATTACTGCCGCGATGCCGACCAAGACAGTGCAGACCGGGACCGACTGGCGAAATTAGTGATCCCCGAGTTGCTGCAGCCGGATGTCCTTCATCACTATCACGTGAGTCTAGAAGGGGACATCAGGGCATAGGCAGGACATATCACAAGATCAAGTCCCACTTCCACTGGAGAGGTCTTTTCCGCAGTGTGCAGAAATATTTGGGCTGTTGCACGGATTGCGAGACCAGAAAGGGTAGACCGGTAATCAAGGGGCGATCGACCGGAAATATCGAAGCTACATATCCTTTCCAGGTCATAGCGATGGACCACATACCGTCACTGCCTAGATCGACGCGCGGCAACACTGAGCTGCTGATCTGGGTAGACCTGTTCACTGGTCTAGTTATTGCGAACGCAAGTGCATCTCGGTCTGCGGAGCTGATCGCCCAGAGCTACGAAGAATGTGTGTTCCGAAGATTCGGCGCCAGCGAGGTCATCAGGCACGATCGGAAACCCGGTTTTATGACCGAGGTGTTCCGGTCGTTGAATAACATGCTGGGCCAGAAACAGAGTGCGACGATGGCATATTGTCCGCAAGCAAATGGATCGGCGGAACGCATGGTGCAGACCATAACGAGGGCGATCAATATGTACGTTGCTGACACATACCAGAGAGATTGGGACGAGTATGCAGAAAGGCTGGTGTTTGCACTCAACTCGTCGACCGATCGGGTCCGAGGAGAAAGCCTTTTTATCTGACATATGGATGGGACCCTCGGTCGACACTGGAAGATGCGATACCTGTCGGTTTCACCCGGACCCGCGATCGCGATGCTCGACGCTGGCGCATGCAGGTCCAGAAACACTACCAGCATGCAAAAGAAGTCGTCAACGAAAAGCTGCGTCAGGCCACACAAGACCGGGCAGACCGGACTAATGACCAGGTCCGACCCCACGGTATAGAACCAGGGGCGAGGGTATGGCTATACCTAGACCGAGTGAAAGAGGGCTATGCGAAGAAGCTGGCTCACATGTGGCACGGCCCTTTCCGTGTTGCCGAGCTGATCGGTGAGCACGCTGCCCGTCTAGTAACAACTGGTACATATTACAAGGTCTTCCCGATCGTGCATGTGTCCAAGTTGAAGCTGGTCCGAGAATTTCCGGATCGACCCAAAACTCCCTGCCTGGTAGACGAAGAAAAAAGATTTGATTTCGATGAAGCGTTACTGCCGGAGGACAGGTGGGAACGACCATTAGAGTAAGACGAGTTTGAAGTGGAGAAGGTCTTAGATGTTCGGTCGACCAAGAAGACCAGGTTCGGTCGGACTTACCGAGAGTACCTGGTACGATGGAAGGGCCATGATGAATCAACTTGGGTCGACGAGCTCGACTTGAACTGTGGGGCTCTTCTACGAGAGTTCGAACGAGAACGAGTCAGTCGTAATCGCTTCGCAGTGATGAAGACTCATGAAGACCAAGACCAAGACACGCAGTAGCATCGGTCGGTCTAGACCGGTGTGAAGATTGGAAGGTCCGGAGTTGATGTGAAATTGTAATGAACTGTGACGAATTGGAGTAGCGGAATGACGAATGTGATGACTATTTTTTGTGATGGGGGTGGAACTGTTTACGATAACGTGTTCGGTGCAACTATGGAGAGAGTGGTAAAATTAGTTCAAGTGATTTGACGATCGGACATATGAAAAAGAAATGATGACATGTATTACGAGTTATCTGGTCGACTACCTGAGCCTTCACTTGCTATCGCCCCACAGACGGCCGATGACCATCGACGGATGATTTTTCACTTGATCCTGAAACTGGTTACGCCAGGGGTCCTTCCGGTCAAGCTGGACCAAAGCATCCTTGAGGTCCGCGACCGGCTCAGCGCAATCATGACCGGGGTACCATATGCCGTCGTCGGCCATCAGTCTGGTCTTCTCAACGCGACGCCTCGGCATGTGGAGGAAAACCGGGTACAAAAATACGTCGACGTCACACTCGCGGGCTCGCATCCCGTCCAAAATGTACTGGAACAGGGACTGCCAAGCCTCGCCCGCCCGAATTCGACGTCGCTTGCGCTTGCTCTGGAACGTCGCCAGGCCCGGATCTTGTCCCACCCGGTCGGGGGGAAGCATCAAGTAGTGGGACGCTTCCCAAATTGCTTGGCCGTGGATCTTGTTGAAATTCTTCACCCGGCCTAGCAAAGTGCCGATCCACGGAGTCAAGTGGAACACAAGTCCTATCTAGGGGTGTTCGAAAATTTTCCATGGTTCATCGCCGTATAGGCGGGAGATCTGCGCCGACGTAATCAAGTCCGCCCTCCATGCAGACGCGGCAGGGGTTTTCTTGGCCGGTGGAAAAAGCCAGGGGTCCGGGCGAGAGAAAGACCGGCCAGAAGCTGCTTGGTCAGGGTAGACCGGCGCAAACAGCCGATTTGCCCCGACGACCACGGCAAAGTGATTTCAAACGTCCGCGGCGAAAGGGATCTGGTGTCAACCGCAATGTTCTTCAGTAGAGAGTACTTGTGAAGCTCGGATGTCCCGGGGAGAACCGAAGGCGCAGGCTTCGTTGATGTCGATACTGATGTGGCGTCACTTGGCAAACCGGTCTTCTGTTCTTACCCCAATGTCGACGCCACTTGGATGAAACTTTCACGTAAATTCGTTCGTGACTTGGACTGGATAGCCACCATAAACTCGGAATCGCAGGACCCTTCGCTGGAGTCCTCCTCGTACAAGACCCCTGTGTGCTTGGTGCGATTTGCAGTACGGCGCGAGGACGCTCGACTTTCCGAGGGGCTGTCGATTTCGTCCGTGTCCGAGTCCTAGTCCATAAGAAGCGCCTGTGTCTTGGCTCGCTTATGAGGCACGGCACGCTTCCCCCCGAGTCTGTGTCCGCGCGCGGTGCCCCGCGCCCTCGAGCTACCCGGCGCGCCCGCGCGCTTCTTCGATTTTTGTGCAATTTCGGGCTGCTGAATATCATCCAATGAACGATGTCGGTCTTGGTCCTGCTGCAAGCGGTCTTGGTCTTTCTCCGAAGCGACTAAGGTTGCCGACGCAGACCAATATATGTTGGAGGAAGCAGCCTAACACGGATGCAGCAAGTTCATCAAACGCTGGCGGCACTGGTCTAGTGCCACCTGACGACGACCCGACTCTAGCGTCCAAGCGTCTTACTTGTCTTGATAAGGCCGGACCTTCCCGGTCTGGTCTTGAATTGAAATCTGAAGCTCGGAAATGCGTCGTGCGAAGTCGTCACATTGCATGCGCAGTGAGGTCGCGTCAAACTGTCCATCCAGCTGCTGCCGGCGAACAAGTGCAAGTTGATCCTGGAGATGGGACTGATGAGCCTCCAGACGGGACAGCTCATGACGAGCGCTTACCAGCTCCTCTAAAATTGGTCGAAGCTGGTCAACATGATCGTCGGATTGCCTATCGGCATCAAGCAAGGCACCTATTGCCTTGACGACGCTGGGAGGGATGAGATCTGAAGCCAAACGAGGGCCAAGACAAGTACAAGACGAAGACCAAAGATGCGCACCTCGTGTTGCCTGGTGGGCCACCTGGGTCCTGAGACGCATGTTTTCTGCAAGCATATCCTGCATCTGCGTGTCGGCTTCAGTCTGACGCCCTTCCGATGTTTGAAGTGCACGAGAGTTACGTGGGCTGTCAGACCGAGCCGACCGGACAGGCGAAGCAAAGTGGGGCGACTCGGCGCATATAGTTTCTGCAAGAACAACAAGAACAATCGTCAAAGAGAAGCATAAGAAGATCAAGTGCAGTAAAGGCAGTACCTGACGCAGGTGTCGAAGATGTTTGGTCCATGGGGAAGAAGTGTGAGTGACCAAGGTTCAGTTGGTCGAGTGATGGGTGAGTCAGACCGTTATCGTTGTGCGACACGGTCGGACTCAGGGGCGGCTGTCGTGAAGTGTACCACAAATTTGGTCACTTTTGGTCAAGGCAGTTGGTCGAGTTTCCGATTGGTCTAAACAAGGGGGACTTCTTAGCCTATCAGACTCAAGGAGTATCAAGAACGCAGGTCTTGGGTGCGTCACCTGACATTGGGATTTTACATAATTTTGTGTGGGTACATTAGGGACCATAGGGAGGTAGTATTATTGGTTAGTTGCGATTTTTCCAAGTAGAAGTCTTTTGGTTGCGGATTTTCCAAGTAAAAGTCTTTTGGTTGCGATTTTTCCAAGTAGAAGTCTTTTCGTTGCGGATTTTCCAAGTAAAAGTCTTTTGGTTGCGATTTTTCCAAGTAGAAGTCTTTTGCTTGCGATTTTTCCAAGTAGAAGTCTTTTGGTTGCGGGTTTTCAATGTAAAAGTCTTTTGGTCTAGGAATAAGTGGCAAAAACCTCTTCTGGTCTTGGTCTACACCGCAGCAAGGGGTCGCCGTTATTCTTTCCACGTACACTAGTCGCCTCCGCCCGCCGCGGAGTGTTTGGGGGCAGAAGGTTGAATTATTCCCTCTTGCCTATTATACCCGGTCTGGACGCGCCGCACGCGCACTTTGGCCACCGGAAGTCCCTCGACGGGAGTACGATTTGGCGATCTCAACACCTCAACTCAAGTACGTTTGGAACGTGCTATTCACTGGATTGGACTTTACGTGGAGATATCGTTTGTGGAGTTTCACGGGCATATTTGGTCTTTACGTGGACATATTGGCTCATTATAACATTGGTTGGAGTTTAGACCGGTTTTGGTCTTCTCTCATATTGGTCAGGGGCTAGACCGGTTAAATGGTCTACCCTCTATTATTTAGTATTGGTCAGGTCTAGATCGTTTGGACGATCGACCTATTGGAATTTATCTTTTGGAAGTGTTTCTGGTCTGTACGTACCTGGGGTGAAGAGTTCCGCCCTAGGTACACCTAGCCAGCACGGTCTCATATTCAAGACCGAATCAGATCGATCTCCGATCTCGATCCACCGAGTATGTAACTAGCCCATTCCATCGGGTACAGAAGGTGAGATGAACTTAAGTGAATCGGACCAAGTGTCTTTGGATGATGACCGGTCGTCTGCCAGCAGCGGACGATCGGACCAGATTTCGAATGGAGGTCCGCGGGGTACCCCCCCCCGTAAGTTGGAAGTCTGGGTACGATGGTGGTGGTCAGGTTGTCGATACAAATGTATTCGATTTCGAACTTGACTCCACCACACATTCGTACTTATCCGAAATGTAATGTACACACCTGTGTACCAACACATGGCAGGCTACCACCCCTCCACAAAGGGATCCTGCCCTGATTGGTTAAAATAACCAATAGGTCCAAACCTTTCGGACCGGTCAATACTGACCCAAACCGTAGTGTACTTATGTACACAACATAACTAAATGTAACCAAAATGCAACCCTGTTACATACTCCCCCATCAATACTATTGCTTACGCAATAATCAATTATCGTTGGAGAACTCCAACTTCCAGAACTTCTAGCTAACCCCCCATGAGCACCTTTAGTGATGCTGAGGATTATTCTCGGGAAGGGGATGGAAACTATTCCGATAACTCGGAGGTGGGTGCCCTTGGGGATATCTCCCTAAAGGCTGACCGCTCCGACAACGCCGAACGGCGATGTTTTCAGTCCAATTCGTTCCCCACACGTGGGGAGAATGCACTAACTCGTGCACCACCTCTACTAAATACGGATGATGCATTCGGGTCGCCGAAGGCGACCATCACCGATGAGCCAGACACGGCTCAGGAAGACCGACGTGCCGTAACGGCACGGAAGGGTCCTCGTGACCCTCAAAAAAAGGCTAAAAACGAGGTGAAGAGGGGATTAGACTCCTATATCCCTGGGCCTGAGGCTGAACTGCCGCGTGAAATCGCGCGCCGGAGTCAACCCCGGGCAAAACCGCTAACACCAAGGCAGTTTACTGTCAACTCATACCGATCGCGCCTCGGGAAAAAGGCGCGGGGAATCGTCGTTGAGACCCTCCGCGAAGTTCCCTTCGTTCTCCAACGAAGCGAATATGTTGAGGAGGCAGAGTGGGCATTCTGCGCTTAGGCGGAAGGGGGAAGCGTCTCACCAACTTTGACGAGCTGTACAACAGCTATTCCGAACCCGACGTTAGGATAGAGAGGGCGTTGCGCTGGGCGTATGCCCAGGCCAAAGCGCTGGGGAAATTACCTGCCACTTATTGTACGCACCCTGATAGCACTCCTGCCCTCGGTGTGGTGCCGGAGAGCAATGCAAACTCTGCATCTGCCTCCGGCAAACTCCCAGTTACTGGGAGTGAAGGGGCTTCGTCCGCCCCTTTGGTCGTTGACCCACAGCGGGGTTCTCCCGCTCGAAAGCGTCAACGACGTCACGGCAATCCTTCCGCAGGGGAGTCTCGGACTCCCACGAGCTCTGTGAATGTGGATAACCTTTCCACTTTACCAGATATTGGGTCTCACACCGATGATGGCGTCGCGCCATCAGACGCTCCACATGGTAATGTGGAATACCCTCCGTATCGAGAACTGGAGGGTGAGGTCGCGCTATTGCGACGTGAGCTCCACGAGAGCTGTGATCGACACATCCGTCGCATCCAGGATGCCCAGGAGGGACTCCGCGACGAGGGAAGTGCGAATGACCGCATCGAGAAGCGGCTTGCCTCTCTCGAGTCTGTCGTTGCGGATTTACATGGTCGCATTTTGACCCTGTCGGCGCTATTCCGACCTGTTGTGCCTTTTGGCTATCCGACATCCCAGCCTCCTCCAAGAAGGGACCCGCCTCCGGGTCCTGGTATTGCTTAAGCATACCTACATAGAAGGTTGGATGCGTACGCATCTCCTTCGGAATATCCAAGGTGTACGCCAAGCCCTTTCGGGCTAGCATCTTGAAAGGCCCCACAAACCTGGGGCGCAGTTGGTTCCGTAACACATTCGAAACTGCATGTGTAGGAAGGTTTTTAGCGTTTAATAAAACACTTTCTCCTACTTTTAACGCCTTTTTGTTACGCCGGCCCTTGCGGTAGGCCTGTTCCTTTTGCTTGTATTGGCTTTCCGCCATGGCATCGCAAACGTGTCGTAAGACACTAAGGCGCATCGATAAAACTTATCGATGTACTTTCGCACAGATACAGGGATGACATCAGGGAATCCTCCCCCTCAAGCCCTGGGCCACACACACGTGGCGTCAACGGAACCCTCGGATTCTCTAATCCGTTCACGTAAAACGGGGTAAACCCCGTAGATGCATGCACCGAATTGTTTATAGAAAATTCGGCCATAGGAAGCATCTCACTCCGACTCTTTGGAAAATCCGAACATAAACTCCGGATAAAATCCTCTACAACGCGATTAACGCGTTCCGTTTGACCGTCCGTCTGCGGATGATCCGCAGTGGACAGGAGTAGCTTGGTGCCCAGCACCTTAAACAACATCCCCCAAAACTGTCCCGTAAAACGGGGATCCCGATCCGATACAACGGAATCGGGTAGACCATGCTGTCGAAAGACACGGTCTAGGAACACTTTCGATGTTCCTTGTCCATCAATGGACTCTGGCACCGCCGCCAGGTGATCCATCTTGCTCAAACAGTCTACAAAGACCAATATGCCGGTGTTACCGGCCTTATCCTTCGGAAAACCGAATATAAAATCCATACTAATGGATTTCCAACACTCCGTTGGAACGGATAAGCTTGCCAAAGGCGCAGCTGAACTTGCAGAGGGTTTAACCCTCTGACACGTCTCACAGGTGCGTATATACGCACCGACACACTTATACATATTGGTCCACCAATACAAAGCGCTTAAAGCGCTGGAGGTCTTATACCGACCTAAATGACCACCGGTAGGGGCGTCATGTGCCTCAAAGAAGACTCTATACTTCATTTCCTCATCATGAGGAACTACCACCCGCGGAGTGTCCTCCGCGCTCGTGCTATAATATAGCAAACAGTCACAGTACCTGTAACGGTGTAATCGAGCTTTAGCTCGACTTGACAGGGTAGGCTCAGACGAGCCAAGTTCCTTTCCACCCAACGCGCTAATGAGCGCCGTACATTTTTTTTGGGGGGGGGGGTCTTTCTCATACGCCTGGCGTATGAGATCCACCACAGACGAGGTGATGAATGTCACGTGAGCGAGCTCGTAGTCGGGACGACGCGACAACGCGTCTGCAAGCACGTTCTGTTTACCAGGATTGTACTTTACCTCAAAGTTGTAATCCGCGAATAAGGAGAGCCAACGGGACATCCGTTGGGAGAGATGAGGTGACTTTGTCGTAAGGACGCGTGGTCAGTATGAACCACGAACGGCTTTGAGCCGAGTAGGTGAACCCTAAATTTGACAAGGGCATACTTCATTGCAAGTAGCTCCTTATCATGAAGGGGATAATTCCGTTCTGCAGCTTTAAGCTGCCTCGACTCAAACGCGATCACGCGTTCCCTTCCTGCATCATCTGCTTGTAACAAAGCACACCCGATTGCGAAATCCGAGGCGTCGCAGACGACACTAAATGGTTTCCCAGAGTCTGGGAGAGCAAGAACGGGGGCTTTTAACAAGCTCCCCTTAACCGCATCAAAATCTTTTTGGTGTTTGGTTTCCCAACACCAGTCAACATCCTTCTTAAGAATGTCCGTCAATGGCTTCGCCATTTCAGCGTAGTTCTCGCTGTATTTGTGGAGATAATTGGCTAATCCAAGCCACTTCCGTAAATCTCTAAGATTTACAGGCGAAGGCCACTCCACAATGGCTTTCACCTTCGAGGAATCCGCCCGCACTCCATCCTTACAGATGAAGCACCCGAGGAAAGGAATTTCCTCACAACCAAAGATACATTTGGATGCGTTTGCATATAAATTATGCTCTCGCATACATTCGAGAACCGATCGAAGGTGTATAAGGTGCGTCTGAACATCAGACGAGTCGCCTTCCGCGCGACTATGAACGAATATGTCGTCGAAGTACGTCTGAGAGTACTTTCTATGAGGGCGGAAGAGTTGAGTAACCAAGCGATTGAAAGTCGAAGGCTCATTCGAAAGCCCCTGTGGAATAACAAGCCACTCCCACAGCATGCCACTAGGCTTGCTGACCGCTGTCAGCGGAATATCGGATGCTCGCATAAGCACCTGATAATACCCGTCCACCAGATCTAAGGCACTGTACACAGTACAGCCCGCCATATTGTTCTGGAGGACATCCTTACGAGGAATCGGAGTCTGCATGGGTACATTAGCTGCATTCAGCTTGTTGTACGCATGCACAATGCGCCACTTTCCGTTCGGCTTACGAACACAAAAGTGAAGGAAAATGGGGAGACTTACTCTCCCGTAACATCCCTGCCTCTTCTTTCCCCTTGAAGAATGCGTCGATAACGTCGCATTGCTCCTTGGGGAGAGGCCACTGCCTAGTGACGTGGTATTTGGCTCCAGGAACCAAATCAATTTCATGTCGGCCCCCCGATCCGGTGGTAACCCCATCGGCGGGTTGTCACTAATGCCATCTCCAAATTCCTTCAGTAAGGAATGGTAAAGGTCATCAGAATCCACAAGGATCTTGTGGCCGCTACGGTCATCCAATGCCTGTTTGGTTTGCACCAAAACTGACTCGTCCATCGTGGATGAGGAGTTCAATTCCTCTTCCGGACGCAACACGACAATCTCGTCGAGTTCACCTGCTTTTACAGAATTCTCAAACTCGTTGAAGGAAATCTCCTCCAACGAATCTATTGGAAGCGCATCGTGCCTATCCACAGAGGTCTTTACCTCTACCACCGGTGACTTGCCAGTCTCACATAATAAGGCGTGGTCGGAATCAATTCCGACGTGCGAAAGAGACGAAGTACGAATCTCTTCGCTTGGAAGCGCCTCGCGCTTAACCACAGAGGTCTCTACCCATACCACTGGAGTCGCATCTTGTTCGCCGATCACGGCGTGGTCGGAATCAGTTCCGACCTGCAGAAGAGACGAACTTCGGGTCTCTTCTCTAAGCGCCTCGCGCTTACTCTCAGAGGAATTTACCTCTATCACTGGAGACTCACCAGTCTCGCCTATATCGGCGCGGGGATTAACCGCCGAATCCCCCTCTTCAAGGAACACTTCCTTGACCTCATTGGTACTGATCATTTCAGACATCCCAATCTCTGGCATCTCACGCCAGAATCGCTTTTGCGATCGAGCAAAGGTGGGTTCATGACTCGCCAATGCTTCATCCTACCGCGGGTGCGTTGAGCCAATGGACTTAGACTTCTAGTCTATCGATGGCTCGTTGCGTTCCATCCACTTCATGCCCAGAATGAGGTCATACCTCGAGTCCAAATCCAGGACTAGGCAACGTTCTAAGCTGTCGAAGTCTGCAAACTTCATCTTAAGGTCGATCGAGACCTTGGGTACAGAAATCTGTACGCCCGTCGCTAGACGGACCGTGACAACGTCACGAGAACGTGCCTCTAGGGCCTCGTCATACAGACAACTCTTCTCTACAGAAGTCCGTCTGACAGTTATGTCAGACGCTCCAGAGTCTATCAAGACTCTCCAAGGCTTATCAAAGCATTTCTCGTCCGAAAGGACGACCAGCAACCCTGGCCGGTATACCAACTCGGTGATAGAAAGCACCGTTTCCCTCGGGGCTTTGTGCTGTCTGCCCCTACCCTGGGGTTTAACAGCACTGAGGGATCCCCCAGTAGGGCAACCCGCACCTACTGGGAGCCGTCGTTTCCCGACGGCTTGGGCAAGGGCTTTTTACCCGCCATCGTCCCCTTATTCTCGAGTGTCACGCTGGGGATTTTTCGGACATCTGTTCCGCAGATGGTCCGTGCTTCCACACAGGAAGCATCTCAGCGGCCCATGCCGCTGCAGCATTGCTAGTATCTCCGACTGGAAGCTCTGCGAAGTAGAGTCAGAGTGACTCTTAGCGGAAGGTTTCTCCTCCGCTTCGACCTGACTCAGGTCCATGGGTTCGGGACCCACCTTAGAGGAACGAAAGTTCTCTCGGCGTTGAACGCCATCTTGAACGCCTCCCCCAGGGATTGGTGTCGGCTTCGGAAGAGCTCCGAACGTTCTGGCCCTTCTTTCAGGCCTTCCATGAGCACGGGAATGGACACATCGTCCGAGTAAGCTTTCGCGTACATCCCTGTCAACAGGGTCTTCAGTTCTTGGATGTACGTCTCCAAGTCCTTAGTGCCCTGACGGCACCTCAGAAACTACAGCTGATTCTGTAAACCAGATAAGGCGTGGCATACATGTCCATAAGCTTTTGCTTAAGGACTCCCCAGTTCGGGAACACGTCCGTGACCGCCTCCGAACACGTGAACGACCATGCACGGGCTTTACCCGTAAGATGGGTCAGTGCAAGTCTCACTTGCAAGTGATCTGCGATCACATTCGCTGTGAAGAAGACCGTTTCGACCTCTCGAAGTCACACATAAAGGTTATCACCTTTTTCACCGGTGAATTCCTTCATCTTAGAGGACAACTGAGGGCGCACCCCCGTGGACGTGGAATGACTTCCACAAAAATTCGCCTCATGGGCGATGAGGGCGTTGACCTTCGCCTTTACGGCATCAAGGCCCTGCTCCTCTAGGAGCTGCATGCCTTCTTCACCCAGTATGGATAACAGCCTGTTAACGGCTTCCTGCTGGAAGAGGGTTAGCCTATCCCAATCGTCCTGATTCATCCTTTGCAGAGGATGTTGTCGTCTCCCAACACAGGTGTTGGATTGACTACAAGTGCTACCAGATGTAGCAGGTGCGTATACGCACGGTGCGGATAGCGCACAGAGGAAGACTTTCCTAAAGCGGCGATGTGTAGCTACTTAGCCGGTACGCCCTTATAAATGGGCTTAGCAAGAGAGTTCTCTCTTACTCGGGGCCAAGATTTCCCTTGGTTTACCAGTTAGAGTTAACTAACGCCTTGAAACAAGGCTTCCTTTAGAAAGGGAGTAGCTAAGGGAGGTATTCCCTTTGACTACAAACACTCACAGCACGCGCTACCGGTAGAGGTCGTGCGTCTAGCTGGATTAGTGTATTTTGTAAGCTGAATATATATTTAATAGGGGGTTTCAAAGTTAAATTTTATCTTTTTTGATTTCGGCCGTTAAAATCCTATTTTACCACGAGTTTAAAAAAAATATCTGGGAAATCAAAATCTGATAAACCATTTTTATCGTCCATTTTTTATCGACCTGGTCGGCCCCAGGTCAATAAAATTTAAACGGGGTTGATAAAAATTTGCTTCTGATAGTATCACGCGGCTGAAAAGGATGGCTAGTAAGAAGCTGGGAGAACGTGCGAAGCGGCTGTTCCTCTCGAGTGGTGCAGAGATCTCGGACGTGGATGAGCTACAGAATAATGACACGCTATACATTTCGCAGGGCGAGCCCTTCTACAATTCGCTCGGTAGGACACATCGATTCTGCTGCTAAGAATGAGGCGAATGGAGCTCACATTTTTCAGGACCTGCTAATGGACAGGAGACTTTCCAAATGTCAGTGCTGGGATCAGGTGGTGTGGGCAAAGTGCAAGTGCACTTACCTTGTGCTTTGTGAGATATTTTTTGTGAAGGACTGGAGCCCGTATATGCCTGAAATACTGGACACTTCTGGGCAAGATGTACGACGATCGCGGTTGTTACACTTGATGAGATCTTGGTTTTGTGCTGATGTGATGTTTGGTTTGTTCAGGACTTTGAATCCCTGCGAGGGCAGTGGATGATGGACAAAGATGGCTATGTTTTTGTCTATAGTATGGATTCCCGAATTTATCTTCACGTAAGTACTGAGATTGCATTATGTGGCAAATAGGACTAAATAATCTTTTTGGTCCTAGTAGGAATTGCAACCTTTTTTTGACCTACATCTTCAGATCAACGAGAGTCGCCGCCCACTCCCGCCGATCATTCTCGTGGATAATAAAAAAGATGTGGTCGAGCGCGAACCTAACAAGTGCCAAGTGGTACTGAGGAAGGTCGACGAATATCACATTCATACAATGCGCGCTATATAGAGACGAGCGCGTTCACAGGAGCAAATGTAACGGCGTATTCGAGACGTTCGTGCGGGAAGTACGCCGAAAGAAAGTGCCAAAGCCCAAGAAGAGAGCATGTTTTCTTCTATAGCGTCGCTATAGTTAGAAATATGTCTGTAATGCCATCTCAGACATGTACGATGGCAAATGAGTGAAGACCCCCCCAAACACACATACTGCTAGTATATACATACTTAAAGAAAACAGACAATAATTGTTTATTGGAAAGCTTCGGCATTGTTGTCACGGTTGAAGGTAACTTTGATACGGGCAGGGAATAAAATTCTTAACAGGTTTCAAAACGTTCGATAAATCATTTTTAACTCGAGGGGGGGTCTAACTTTAATACCCCTGATAAAACGCTATCGGGTGCCGATCTAAAATCTTTTTATCCACCCCTTTTATGGTAACTTTGACACCCCCTAATATGTAATTAGCCTAAATTAATTAAACTAATGTAAACTATCTGTAATACTAAGTATAACTTACTCCATTCGTACCTAGCCGAAATGCAATGTACACACCTGTGTACCAACACGTGGCAGGCTACCACGTCTCCACCAAGGTCTCCTGCCCTGATCGGTTAAAATAACCAATAGGTCCAAACCTTTCGGACCGGTCAATACTGACCCAACCCGTAGTGTACTTATGTACACAACATAACTAAATGTAACCAAAATGTAACCCTGTTACACGCACCTCCACGCGTTTTTTAATGTAGTCTTGAGCCATCTCCTCAGACGCTTCCACGAAGCTCTCACCAATAAAGAGCCTGGACAACATGTCCAACCTTGGCATGTGCACTGTACCATCCATTGCATTATTACAAAGAATTACTGCACGTTGTCACCTTCGCCCATCATGAGGTCCGTGTTCGCGTCGTCCAACGTGTCGAGCTTGTTCGTGAGCGCCTTCCTCTGTTCACGAATCTCGTGCAGCCTTGCGTTGTTTCCAAAATGGTATATGGTTTGATATGAATGGTTCATATTGGATATAAACATGTCATATTCGGGAAAAGGTGGTGTCAATCTTAACCTTATAGCATGTTATATGGGTGAAGTTTTTATATCACCCATATAAGTTCCCGATTTCCCGAATATGACATGTTTATATGCAATTCAATAACCCACCTCTCGAGGTGGTCTATATCCAATATGATATACGCTTTATATCAAATTCGCATATGCTAAGATTGACACCCCCTAATAGGGTATGCATACACCCTAATAGGTTATACGCTGATATACGCTTTATATCAAAATTCGCATATGCTAAGATTGACACCCCTAATAGGGTTTGTCAATCTTACCATATGCGAATTTTGAAAACTTCATATGGGTGATATAAACTTCACCAATATAACATGCTATGTGGATATGGTTAAGATTGACACCCCCTATTACTAAAACTAAAATAAAAGTATCAATCATACCCTGCTTTAATACAAAACCGGTATTATGAATACTTTTAACAGTTAATAATTCGAAATAGTGACTACAACTTGCGACCATGTCAAGAAAGAGGTGAACATGCGATGTCAAAGTGCTCGAGGACAGCTGATACTCTATTGTTGATAATGATCGTCGTCCATCTGGTTGTACGTACTTCGTCACACAGGTTCCAGGTACCACGTACTACTGTGTGATGTTCCAATACAATCGAATAGGGTTAACAATTAGCGTAACAGTGAATAATCAAACTCCAAACGTAATCCAATTCTCCACTGTCCTTTAGCGACTTAAGCGTAAAGACCAGCAACTCAAATCAACCAACGTAAAACAAGAGAATCCAATGCGTAACAACCACTCCTACTGCCACTGCAGTGTACTGGGTATTCACGTAAAGTAACTCCAAACAAGACACTCACAGTTTCGCGCTTGTTAACCACTCGTTATAATCCACACGTAAGTTAATAAACAAATTCAGAAGTGATTTATTAGAATTAAGTTTACACCTAAAACTAATAGTATGCAAATACACAATGTTTTGTACCTAACCTAAAGTTATGTACAATACATCACATTTTTACCTAACCTACAGTTATGTACAATACATCACCTGTTCACCTAAAAGTCGCTTGAAAGCCAAAATGGCGACGCGAGATGCTGCGCAAAAAGCGCGCACTTCCAACACTCCTTCTCGACTTTCCGGTGAAAACCAATTACTCCATCGCAATTGCTGCCATTCCTAGACCCTTCTGCGCACGTCTCAGCTCCTCAGCACTCAGTGGATTCGTGAAAACGTCAGCTAAATTTTCGTCGGTAGGCCGATAGCTTGTCTTGATCACGCCATCTTTAAACTTCGAGAGTAAAAACTTCACTCGAGCATCCATGTGTTTAGTCTTGGACGTCTTCCCATCTCCTTCCAACATATTAATTGCTGCCTGGTTGTCGCAAGACAACTTCATCGGCAAAGCAACCTTTAATCCCACTTCACTCGACATTTCCTTGAAACCTGTGAGCTCGCATAGAGATACCGATGCTGCGTAAATTTCGCCTTCCATTGTCGAAAGCGAAACAAAAGACTGTCGCTTGCATATCCAGTGCACAATGCACCCTTCCACGAAAAATACACCACCACTTGTAGACTTCCGGTCTTCTTTCGAGCCGGTGAAATCCGCATCGCAATAACCTTCAATATTAATTTCGTCATTCTTTTTCGACTTCGCATTTTCCTCTGTCTCCAAACGTAACTTCATGCTTGCCGTCCCCTTGAGGAATCGTAAGATCCTCTTCGCCGTCATCCAATCCAGTTTCGAGGGCGCATGAGCCCTGCGCTTGGCCTTGTGCACTGCATACGCAATGTCTGGCCTTGAACAACGCGCGATCCACAACAAACTTCCGGTTAGAGACTGTAAATTCTTGATTGTTGGTGATCCATCCTTTCCACAACTTGTTATTATGTCTTGGTCCTTCAAATTTTGATTTTCGAATTCGTCTCCGATGGGTGCCTTCACCGCGTTTGCCTCCTCCATGCCATATACCTTGAGTAGGTCCTTGATCATTACTTCTTGGTCCAGAAAGTAACCGCGATCTTCTTGATATTCCACTCGCATCCCTAAAAATTTCGTCACTTCACCCAAATTTTTAATTTCCAGATCCTTGAACTCCTCGAATTTTTTCCACATGTTCTTGTTTCGTGGCCATGATCAATAGGTCATCCACGTAAACTCCTACCACCACAGTTTCGCCACGAACTTTCTTGAAATACAGACAACCGTCTGTGAAACTCTGTTCGTATCCTTGATTCAGTAGATTGGAATTCAGGAGGCGGTTCCATTGCCTCCCTGCCTGCTTCAAACCGTAAAGCATTTTCTTCAAGTTTAAGACCACGTCATTCGAATTTTCAACTTGTAATTCCTTGATTTTTTCGGGTTCGACCTTCATTCCGCCAGGGGTGAACAAATATATTTCATGTTCATCCTCAAACGCTTTCACATAATCGTTGGGGATATCCCCGTGCACCGCTCGTACTCTCCATTTCCGAGCGAGCATCAGAATGAACCGTACAGTGGTCTTTTCCATCAACGCGGAAAAGGCTAGTTCGTAATCGACCCCAAAACGCTGCTCGTTTCCGCAGGCCACTAACCTCGCCTTGTATCGCTCCACTTGTCAGTTCGCATCGGTCTTGATCTTGAAGACCCACTTCGAGTGCAATGGCTTAGAATTTGACGGTTTCTTGGCAATTTCCCATACATCGTTTCCTTCCAAAGCCTTTATTTCTTGGTCCATGGCGTCGATCCATGTGTCAGAATCTTGGCTACCCATCGCATCCCGATAATTTCTAGGGTCGCCCTCCATCACCATATTAATGGATTCTTCATCTCCATCAACATCATCGTCATCTTCTTTCTTGCTTTCCGCCTGAGCCATGCGCTTGGCGTACTGGCGCGTAACGTGACGGTCCCTCGTCCAACGCGGATTTCGTGTCGTCTTCTTTCTCCCGACTTGCTCGACACTTGGCGCCACCACTGCTCCTTCTGACCCTTGGTCACTTGGTGGGGCTTCCGACTTACATTCTTCACTTTCGGGAATACGGTTTCTTGGTGGCATTTCCGCGTTGCTAACTTCGCCTTTACCGATTATCAGCTGTCAGTTCTGCACGTCCGTGAGCGTGTCCACGTTTTTAACGTGCTGGGTGACGGCCACCTTACGCTAGGCCTTCAAATATACCTTGAAGCCCTTGGTCTCTTCGCTTCGACCGATGATCACCCCGACCTGCGCGCGGTGCGCTAGTGTCTTCCTCCCGGGGTTCCTATACACCGTACACGGCGAACCAAACGTGACAATAGCGCCTAAATTCGGCTTATTCCCTGTCAAAAGTTCCACCGGCGACATCCGCTTAGGATTCGCACTCGTTGGGGTGCGGTTCAGCACGTAGGCTGCATACTCCGCCGCATCCCCCCAAAACGATAAGTTCAAACCACTTCCAAACAGCATGCACCGGGCCATATTAATCACGGTCCGATGCATGCGCTCGGCCTTGCCGTTACTTGCTTGATTCCCGGCTTCGCTTATCTGCCGAGCGATGCCAGTACTACGACAAAAGTAATCCACATTTCGATATTCAGCGCCACCATCAGTCCTTAAAACGTGAATTTTGCACTCGAAAGTTCTATCTAAAAACGCCAGAAAATGTTTAAACTTCTTGGCCGCAGCGTCCTTGCTTTTCGCCAAAAAAAATCTGGTATAGTTACTATTAAAGTAAAAAAATTGACCAGCTAACGATTTCCTAAACGATCCTTTGGTGTGATTGGACCTTTGAGGTCGGAAGAAATCACACCACCGATCCGATCAATAGGCGCGTTTTTGCCGCTGTCTTTTTTGCTTGATCGTTCTTGGTTTGTTTTCCCTGCGCGCAGGTGACGCAGTGCCTGCGCGTCTCGTCTGTGATCCGGATTCCATATTCCGGATCCTTTGCCAACTTCAATATCGTTTCATAGTTGAGATGGCCCATTCGAACATGAAAGTGCATTAGCGAACCACTCTGTATGTCGTCTTCTGGCACATAATTATCTTCCATCGGGTATTGCACCGACATAATCATTTCCTTGTATGTTTTCTTAGGACGATCCACTTCACCATCCACGGTGAACACATTATTTATCGAACGAACTCGAGTGATCTGCAGGCGCGTGTCATGCCTGAAAAGCGTCCTTTCTCCATCCACGTAATTGATTACGAAACCGCCTTTTTCGAGAACACCATACAAAAAAATGTTTCGAGCAGCTCCTTCTACGTAGAAATCATCTTTTATTTTTACGCGGGTTTCCACGTTTCCATGCACAAAACGAATGAACATCGTGCCCTTTTTATTCAGAATGAAAGTCTTTCCATCCACTTGATGGCACTGTCGATCCACAGTCTTCACATCCGTCAAGAAAGTGAGATCTGGCGTCAGATGCACACTTGCACCGCTGTCTATAATACAGGTATCTCGACCGGATGGTACTTTATCTCGGGCGATCATTAAAGCGAAATCCGCTTTCTGAATTTTCTTCTTTTTTGGGCAATCTCTTTTGAGATGCCCCCGCTCGCCACATCCGTAGCAACCGCGATTTTTCATCGGCACAGCCTTTTTAGGCTTCTCCACAATCATGTTAACCGATCCGAAGCCGTGACCTTTCTGCCGCCGGCTGTTGAACTCAACAGCCTGCGCAAACTGTCAAATTTCTTCAGCTTGGCGCAGATGTTCCATCCGCAAATGATTGTAGCGGGACATGAGGAAACTCGACATCTCAGGCATGGCATGGTAGATGATGTTGTCCAACACCATCGCATCGCAGTTGGATCCAACTGCATCCGCCACTGCCGTAAGATATAAAAAGTGATCCAGCCAACTCCTTTTTGGTTTCCTTGCGCGCACCTAGGAGCTTCATCCCCTCAGCGTGCGTTATGCGCACGCTGAAAGCGGCATGCATCTTGTTCATGATGTGGCGCAACGCTGGCTCTTCACTCCACCAGCCTTCCGCAAACCGGTCGTAGTATGCCTCCGCCGGGCCAGCTAGGTAATGGCCCAGCAACACCACCTTGATGTCCTCTGTCCATCTGAAACCACAACATTCTTCGGCGATCGAAATCTGCCTGAAATATTTGATTCCCCAGCCCCAAAAACCAGACACATACCCTTGTATGCTTCAGTCCCATCGAACGGCCAAAGTTGTAATTTCTTCTCCTTGGCCGTCGGTTGGTCTTGGTATCCGGTATGGTCGTGCCTGCACATTTCCAGGCGTAACATATGCCTGTTGCTCGTTTCCGGGTTCTGCGTATGCCTGTTAAGCATTTCCCGGCGCTGCGTATGCCTGCTGGGCATTTCCCGGCGCTGCATATGCCTGCTGCGCATTTCCCGGCGCTGCATACGACTGTTGGACATTCACAGGTGCCGCATACGCCTGCTGAAACTGATCCACGACTTGATGTTGCGTGTACACCTTCTGCGGCTGCTGTAGCCGAGTGCGTACACGCACGGTGCGGCTAGCGCACAGAGGAAGACTTTCCTTTAAGCGGCGTTCGCCGCTACTTATCCGATACGCCCTTATAAAGGGCTTAGTAGGAGAGAGCTCTCCTACTCGGGGCCAAGATTCCCGGGGTGGTTTACAGATAGCTTTCGCTAACCCCTTTCAACAATGCTTCCCTTATAAAGGGAGGTAGCGTAGGGGAGAACTCCCTTAGGCTACAATACTCACTGCGCGCGCGACCGGGCGTGGTCGCGCGCCTAGCAGTCTTAAGTATTTTTGTAAACTGATTTATATTTAATATATATAATTAGCCTGAATTAATTAAACTAATGCTAACTATATGTAATACTAAGTAGAACTTACTAAATTCGTACCTACCTAAAATGTAGTGTACACCACCTGTGTACTAACACATGGATGGCTGACACGCCACCCCCAAGGGCTCCTGCCCTGATTGGTTAAAATAACCAATGGTTCAAACCCTTTCGAACCGGTCAATACTGACACAAACCGTAGTGTACTCACGTACACCACCTACTAAATGTGACTCGAATGTAACCCTGTTACATCCTCCCCCATCAAGACTATTGCTTACGCAATAAACAAAATTTTGTTGGAGAAATCCAACTTCCAGAACCTCTGGCTGACCATGAGCACCTTTAGTGGTGCTATGGAAGAAAACTATTCCGATAACTCGGAAGTGGATGCCCTTGGGGAGATCTCCCCAACGTCTGACCACTCCGACAGCGCCGAACGGTGCTGTCGGTCATCCAACCCATTCCCTACACGTGGGGAAAATGCGCTAACTCGTGCGCAACTATTACCAACCTCAGATGGCATATCCGGATCGCCGAAGGCGATCACCAATAATGAGCTGGACGCAGTTCAAGAGGCTAAAAATGCCGCACAGGCATTACAGTCTGCCTTGTACGCCCCCATGCGCCCTCCACGGGCGGCATATCGTTTTGGAGGTCCTTGTGACCTCCCAAAGTGGACCAAGAATGAGAGAAAGAAGGTTTTAGTCTTCAATACCCCTGGTCTCGTGACTGTACAGCCGCAACACATCACACGCCGGAATAAACTCCGGGAAAAATTGCTCACGCAGAAGCAGTTCACTGCTACCTCATATCGAGATCGCCTCGAGAAACAGGCACAGGATGCCGTTGTTGTGAACCTCCGAGAGGTTCCCTTCGTTCTCCTGCGAGGAGAAGATGCCAAAGAGGCAGAGCAGAAGTTCCGCGCTTTGGCGGAGGGGAAAGACGTCTCCCCGAGTTTTTAAGGCTGTACAACAGCTATTCCGAATGTAACGTTCGGATAGAGAGGGCATTGTGCTTGGAGTTTGCCAGAACCAAACACATGGGGCAGTTACGTGCCCCTTATCGCATGCGCTGTGCTAGCGCCCGTGCCCTCACTGCGGTGCCGGAGCACAGTGCGGGTTACGCATCTGCCTCCGTAGAACTCCCAACTACTGGGAGTAAAGGGGCTTACCCCGCCCCTTTGGTCGTTGACTCACAGCGGAATTATCCCGCTCGAAAGCGTCAACGACGTCACGGCAATACTGCCGCAGGGGAGTCTCGAACTCCCACGAACTCTGTGAATGTGGATAACCCTTCCACTTCACCAAATACTGGGTTTTACCCCGATGATGGCGTCGCGCCATCAGACGCTTCACCCCGTCTTGCCGTACCTTACGGCTAGCCACCTTTTGCTTGTCTTGGCTTTCCGCCATGGCATCGCAAACGTGTCGTAAGACACTAAGGCGCGTCGATAAAAACTTATCGATGTGCTTTCGCACAGATACAGGGCTGACATCGGGGAATCCTCCCCCCTCAAGCCCTGGGCCACACACACGTGGCGTCAACGTAACCCGCGGATTTACTAATCCGTTCACATAAAACGGGGTAAGCCCCGTAGATGCATGCACCGAATTGTTTATAGCAAATTCGGCCATAGGAAGCATCTCACTCCGACTCTTTGGAAAATCCGAACATAAACTCCGGAGGATATCTTCAACAACGCAATTAACGCGTTCCGTTTGACGGTCCGTCTGCGGATGATCCGCAGTGTACATGAGGAGCTTGGTGCCCATCACCTTAAACAACACTCCCCAGAACTGCCCCGTAAAACGGGTATCCCGATCCGACACAACGGAATCGGGTAGACCATGCTGTCGAAAGACACGTTCTAGGAGCACTTTCGCCGTTCCTTGTCCATCAATGGACTCTGGCACCGCCGCCAGGTGATCCATCTTGCTCAAACAGTCTACAAAGACCAATATGCCGGTGTTCCCGGCCCTATCCTTCGGAAAACCGAAGATAAAATCCATACTAATGGATTTCCAACACTCCGTTGGAACCGATAAGCTTGCCAAAGGCGCAGCTGAACTTGCAGATGGTTTAACCCTCTGACACGTCTCACAGGTGCGTATATACGCACCGACCCACTTATACATATTGGGCCACCAATACAAAGCGATTAAAGCGCTGTAGGTCTTATCCCGACCTAAATGACCCCCGGTAGGGGCGTCATGTGCCTCAAAGAGGACTCTATACTTCAGTTCCTCATCATGAGGAACTACCACCCGCGGAGTGTCCTCCGCGCTCGTGCTATAATATAGCAAACCGTCACAGTACCTGTAATGGTGTAAACGAGCATTAGCTCGACTTAACAGGGTTGGCTCAGACGAGCCAAGACCCTTTTCACCCAACGCGCTAATGAGCGCCGTACACTGTGGGTCTTTCTCATACGCCTGACGTATGAGATCCACCACAGACGTGGTGACGAATGTCTCCTGAGCGAGCTCGTAGTCGGGACGACGCGACAACGCGTCTGCAAGCACGTTCTGCTTGCCAGGTTTATACTTAACCTCAAAGTTGTAATCCGCGAAGAAGGAGAGCCAACGGTACATCCGTTGCGAGAGATGAGGCGACTTTGTCGCTGTCCGTAAGGACGCGTGGTCAGTATAAACCACGAACGGATTTGAGCCGAGTAGGTGAACCCTAAACTTGACAAGGGCATACTTCATTGCAAGTAGCTCCTTGTCATGAACGGAATAATTCCGTTCCTGAGCTTTAAGCTGCCTCGACTCAAACGCGGTAACGCGTTCCCTTCCTGCATCGTCTGCTTGTAACAAAGCACATCCGATTGCGAAATAGGAGGCGTCGCAGACGACACTAAATGGTTTCCCAGAATCTGGGAGAGCAAGAACGGGAGCTTTTAACAAGATCCACTTTACCGCTTCGAAAGCGTTTTGGTGTTTGGTTTCCCAACACCAATCAACGTCCTTCTTAAGAAGGTCGGTTAGTGGCTTCGCCATTTCAGCGTAGTTCTCGCTGTACTTGTGGAGATAATTGGCTAATCCAAGCCACTTCCGTAAATCTCTAAGATTTACAGGCGAAGGCCACTCCACAATGACTTTCACCTTCGCGGGATCCGCCCGCACTCCATCCTTACCGATGAAGCATCCGAGGAAAGGAATTTCCTCAGCACCAAAGATACATTTGGATGCGTTCGCATATAACTTATGCTCTCGCATACATTCGAGCACCACTCGAAGGTGTATAAGGTGCGTCTGAACATCAGACGAGTCGCCTTCCTCACAATTATGGACGAATATATCGTCGAAGTACGTCTGAGCGTACTTCCTATGAGGGCGGAAGAGTTGAGTCACCAAGCGATTGAAAGTCGCTGGTGCATTTGAAAGCTCTTGTGGCATAACAAGCCACTCCCACAGCATGCCACTAGGCGTGCTAACCGCTGTCAGCGGAATATCGGACGCTCGCATGAGCACCTGATAATACCCGTCCACCAGATGATCTAAGGCACTGTACACAGTACAGCCCGCCATATTGTTCTGGAGGACATCCTTCCGAGGAATCGGAGTCTGCATGGGTACAGTAGCTGAATTCAGCTTGTTATACGCATGCACAATGCGCCACTTTCCGTTCGGTCTACGAACAAAAAAAGTGGGAGATGAGTGGGGAGACTTACTCTCCCGTACCATCCCTTCCTCTTCTTTCCCATTGAAGAATGCGTCGATAACGTCGCATTGTTCCTTGGGGAGAGGCCACTGCCTAGTGACGCAGTAGTGTGTTCCGGGAACCAAATCAATTTCATGTCGGACTCCCCGATCCGGTGGTAACCCCATCGGCGGGTTGTCACTAATGACATCTCCAAATTCCTTTAGTAAGGAATGGTAAGGGTCCTCAGGATCCGCGAGGATCTTGAGGCCGCTTCGGGCATTTAATGCCTGTTTGGTTTTCACCAAAACTGACTCGTCCAGCGTGGATGAGGAGTTCAACTCCGCTTCCGGACGCAACACGACGACCTCGTCGATTTCATCTGCTTTCAAAGCAGTCTCAAACTCGTTGAAGGACATCTCCTCCAACGACAACAGTTCGCCTACCCCAGGCAACCGTTCCAGGCTTACGCCTTCTGTGACAACACCTGTCACACTATTCAGCATCCTGTAGGACTGCTGACTACTGCCCTCGGGACTCATCCCGAGATCCAGATGGAGGTAGTCAATTTCCCCATCTACTGGAAGCGCCACGCGCCTATCCACAGAGGTCTCTACCTCTACCACCTGTGACTCACCGGTCTCACCTACAAAGGCGTGGTGGAAATCAATTCCGACGTGCGAAAGAGACGAACTACGGGTCTCTTCGCTTGGAAGCGCCTTGCGCTTAACCACAGGGGTCTCTACCCCTACCACTGGAGCTACCACAGGTAACTCACCAGTATCGCCTATAACGGCGTGGTCGGAATCATTTCCGACGTGCAAAAGCGACGAACTACGGGTCTCTTTGCGTGGAAGCGCCTCGCGCTTAACCACAGGGGTCTCTACCCCTACCACTGGAGTTACCACAGGTAACTCACCAGTCTCACCGTTCACGGCGTGGGGATTAACCGCCGAATTCCCCTCGTTAAGGAAATCTTCCTTAATGCCATTCGGAATGGTCATCTCAGACATCCCAATCTCTGGCATCTCACGCCAGAATCGGTTTTGCGATCGAGCAAAGGTGGGTTCATGACTCACCAATGCTTCACCCGACCGCGGGTGCGTTGAGCCAATGGACGTATACTTCCTTTCTATCCACGGCTCGTGGCGTTCCAGCCACTTCATGCCCAGAATGAGGTCATACCTCGACTCCAAATCCAGGACTAGGCAACGTTCTAAGCTGTCGAAGTCTGCAAACTTCAGCTTAAGGTCAATCGAGACCTTGGGTACAGAAACCTGTACGCCCGTCGCTAGACGGACCGTGACAACGTCACGAGAACGTGCCTCTAGGGCCTCGGCATACAGCCGGCTCTTATCAACAGAAGCCCGTCTGACATAATTGTCAGACGCTCCAGAGTCTATCAAGACTCTCCAAGGCTTATCAAAGCCTTTCACGTCCGCAAGGACTACCAGCAAACCTGTCTGGTACACCAACTCGGTACTAGTAAGCACCGTTTCCATCGGGGCTTTGTGATGTCGTCCCCTACCCTGGGGCTTAACAGCACTGAGGGGTCTCCCAGTATGGCGCCCCGCACCTACTGGGAGCAGTCGTTTCCCGAAGGCTTGGGCCCGGGCTTCTTCCCAACCCTTGGTCCTTTAAGCGAGTATCTCGCTGGGGGTTCCGCGTACATTTGTTCCGCAGATGATCCGTGCTCCCACACTGGAAGCATCTCAGCGGTCCATGCCGCTGCAACATAGCAAGGAGCTCTGCTCCGAAGCCCTGCGGAAAGGAGTCAGAGTGACTCTTAGCGGAAGGTTTCCCCTCCGCTTCGACCTGACTCAGGTCCATGGGTTCATGACCCACCTTAGAGGAACGAAAGTTCCTCTCGGCGTTGAGCGCCATCTTGAACGCCTCCCCCAGGGATTGGGGTCGGCATCGGAAGAGCTCCGAACGTGCTGGCCCTTCTCTCAGGCCTCCCATGAAGACGGGGATGGACACATCGTCCGAATACGCTTTCGCGTACATCCCTGCCAACAGGGTCTCAAGTTCTTGGATATATATTTCCAAGTCCCTAGTGCCCTGACGGCACCTCAGAAACTCCAGCTGATTCTGTAAAACCAGATCAGGCGTTGCGTTTATGTCCATAAGCTTCTGCTTAAGGACCTCCCAGGTAGGGAACACGTTTGTGACCGAGTCCGAACACGTAAACGCCCATGAACGGGCTTTACCCGTAAGATGGGTCAGCGCAAGTCCCACTTGCAAGTGATCAGTGATCCCATTTGCTGTGTCGAAGGCCGTTTTGACCTCTCGTAACCACACATAAAGGTTATCACCTTTTCCCCAGTAAATTCCTTTATGTTGAAGGACAATGGGGGAACGCACCACCGTGGAACGACCTCCACTACAACTCGCCTCATGAGCGATGAGGGCATTTACCCTTGCCTTTACGGCCTCAAGGCCCTGCTCCACTAGGATCTGCATACCCTTCTCACCCAGTAAGGGTAACAGCCTTTTAAAGGCTTCCTGCTGGACGAGGGTCAAACTATCCCAATTGTCCTGATCCATCCTTTGCAGAGGATGCCTTAGTCTACCAACACAGGTGTTGAATTGACTACAAGTGTTACCAGATGTAGCCGGTGCGTATACGCACGGTGCGGCTAGCGCACAGAGGAAGACTTTCCTTAAAGCGGCGTTCGCCGCTACTTAGCCGATACGCCCTTATTAAGGGCTTAGTAGGAGAGAGCTCTCCTACTCGGGGCCAAGATTCCCGGGTTAGTTTACTATAGCCTTTGCTAGTGCCTTAACGGCAAGGCTCCCTTACACAGGGTGTAGCTAAGGGGAGGGCTCCCCTTACGCTACGGCACTCACTACACGCACGACCGGTCGAGGTCGTACGTCTGTATGAGAGTGAAATGTAAACTGAATATATTTAATATGTAATTATTTAAACTAATATAAACTATATGTAACACTAAGTAGAGTATTCCTAATTCGTACCTAGCTAAAATGTAGTGTACACACCTGTGTACTGACACGTGGATGGCTGACACACCACCACACCAAGGGACCATGCCCTGATTGGTTAAAATAACCAAAGGTTCGAAACCTTTCAACCCGGACAATACTGGCCTCAACCGTGGTGTACTCATGTACACCAACACTCAGTGTTACCCGAATGTAACCCCGTTACATGTGGAGTGCTTCCAGTATGAAGGATATCATCGTTGCTTGTATCATCCTGCACTACATGATATTTGAAGACGAACGTCATACTTACAAGACTCATGAGTATCTGTTTGACGAAGACTTTGAGCGTCCTCTGATAAGACCGGCTCCTCAGATTTCTGCTGAAATGGAGGTACAGCGAACAAACCTACGATATCTACACAATTCTGACTTGTCCAAACAGCTACAGCAAGATCTTATTGAACATATCTGGCAAAACTTCGGCGACGAGATGGAGCTGTAACTTCTCTGTTTATAATTGCTCGAGTCTACGCTTGAACTTGGCTAAGTACTCTTGCCGTTTCAGCTTAATAAATTCTTTGTAATCCTCCGAGTCTGGATCACTGCCGAATATCTTAAAGGAGTATTCATCTTCAGCTATTTTTTTGAGCTCTTCGGCAACGCGTTTTTTCTCCTCGGCGATTCGCACGAGGTCACGTGCCGCTTGGACGAGCTGTCGCCGACGATCTTCTCGATCTTCGAACTTCGTTTCGCCCGTTTATTTCCGGGCGGGCGCTCACCGGAATCATCAGCCAGCGATCCCGCTGGACTGTCAGTCACCACGGGAACAGCAGCTCCAATCATTTTGAATTTTGGTGCGTCTTTCAAAACGTGGAACGCTTTCAGGAATTTGAAGAGCTTCTTTGATTGGTCTTGAAACCGCCTCAAGGTTTCCTCCAGGGCCATCGCCTCGTTCCATCCTGAAGGTAGGTCCCGTAAGAGGCGATTGAATATACCGCAGACGATCGATACAGCCCTGGACACGGTAGTCCAGTGACACTGTAGGGCTGCCAGAGTTCGCTCTGGCGAACTTTCATCTTTGATGCTGCTTAACTCAGCAGTTATTTTCTCCCAGAACGTCGACGACTGCTGTTCGCAGCCGGAGATGGTGTAACAGGACTGATCCTGTTACAGGCTTACACTGTTTTTGTGCGAGGAAGCGCGCAATACAAAGGGGTAGGATTAGTTGATGATAACTAATCCTATACTAAAACTAAATATATAAATATTTACTTGTCTATTAGAACGCAAAATTAAGAGTGTTTATTAAATGGGTGGTTAGCGGCTAATAGTATAGTAATTACCTAACTAATATAATAATATCAAGTCTTAAACTAACTGTACTATTAGTTAACCTTCATGATTCGGTATTTATACCGAATCGACTTTTCCTTCGTAGATTATAATAACTTATAATCTATTATTTGAATTTCAGACAACGCGTCTGAAATTAAACTGTGATATTCTAACTTGAACATCACCCCCCCCACTTAAGGTGGTTGGTCAATAATAATTCTTATTTTGGCCAATCATAGGTGGCACTTGTTCGTCGTTCTCATTTACCAACTGATTGACCATCGACTCGATGGTCAAAGCACGCGGCGGCGCTCTAAAGAGCGCTGCTGAAAACATCGAAGGAGTTTCTTCCTCCGCCTCAGCACTAGGTGCTGGGGTGTTGAGTGACAACAGTGAAGCTGCATTAGCAGCTTCAACTACGCAAAGGTCGGAAGACGTACCGTCTTCGACCACATATGCTGATAAGGCGGTATCTGGCAAGAAACAGGGAGATGTTGCTAATGCAACATCTCGCACGATGGCAACTTCCGAATGGCGTGTTGCCAAGAGGGCCATGTTCGGGAGTTCTGACTCCGAACAAAGTGATGGGGATACAGATGTCCCCACTAAAGGATCTAGCGAGTCGAAACTCGCTAGGTGCTCATCGCCTAACAGCGATGACGACTCTGGTGTCGCTTTCAGCTATGACAGCGACAACGATTATCACAGGTGGTTTCGGGAACGCAGATCCTCACCTGGACCAAGTACTTCTCCACGTCGGGGTGATTTAACCCCGGCTCGTGGTGTTGAAGCAGGCGGTGCTCCTCCTGCTAAAAGAGCTCGAACAGAAGCGGCACCTGCCGCTTCTAAAGCGTATCATCGTACATAAACACATGTTCCGTACAGAGTGGGGTTTTGGACCCCTGGTTGGGCTATTGCCCCCAACAGTGGCGGTCACCGTAAACGGGACTGCCAGTATGCGTTGTTCGATATCAACGTGCTGGGTGACTGCGAAGACATCCAGTCACGTCGATTCGATCGAAGTACAGACGATAGACGTCTGTACTTTATTGACCTCTTTTTCCAGGTTCGATATTATTCGAGCCGGAAAGGGTCAAGGAGGAACAGGGACGATAAAGACGCCCTGACTAAGAGTTGGAACGCTTTTGTTGGCAACTACAACAAAAGCCCAGATGATTACGTGAATAAAGTTCACGTAATGCGCGAGAGCTTTTTAAAGCTCTCGCAAACAGGCAAAATGGAATACATCCATTTTGCTCGTATCAAAGAAGGGTTGAAGTGTGGTGTCCCTTCTCACCTCGTTTGCCCGCGGTGTACGCAGGGCGCTCCTCGTCTGTCAGAGGAGGAGTTGCGGGGGGTACGGTGGCTTTTCCGTACCCGCCGAAATTCAGGGTTTAATTGATACCCTGAATGCATCAACACCTACTGTTGATGCTACTTCGCATTATGAGTTTGAAACTTCTTTTCAAACTCAGTCAAAAGGTCTGGGGCGTCGGCCCTCAGAACCTCAATCGGCTCCCAAGAGTCGAACTCTTGAAGGTATCCCAGCCAGCGTACTAAGTACTCGGTACGCTGCCCCTTCTTCGAAAGCACCGAGCGCTTTGAGATCAAGCGCTCGAGAATGTATCGCTTATTCCCCTGATTATCGATCAGGGGCGGCGGAGGTTTAGAAATCCCTCGCCGTTGTTGTTGCGGAGAATGGTTCTTTGCTCCGCAATCTCGAGGACGGTTATTCCTCCTTGAGCAGCGATATGTCTCACTCTGTGAAGACATATCGGTCTCTTCGCGAGGATGTCCGCGACATCCTCGGGGCGCACACTGCCCTTCAGCAGAAGAATGATCTTCTGTACATCGAGATTTCCCGCTGTAAGGAAGAGCTCGATCGGCACAAGGCTGGTCTTGTGCAGTCGAAGGCGGAGGTAACGACTCTCCGCTCTGCTCACCAACGGCTGGAGGCCGATTACAAGTCTCTCTTGGGAGACTTGGAGAAGCACGGTATCTTCTGGGGTTCTGCGTCTCGTTGTAAGACGAAGACGAGTGATACGTCTTGAGCCGCCCAACATAGAATGTTGGGTGGAGCCGCATTGCTGTGGGAATGTCTAAGGTATAGGCATTCCCCCGAATCTCTTGGAACTTGAAAGGTCCAATGTACTTAGGAAGCAACTTCCGTGTAGGGAAGTTGCTTATTGCATGTATAGGCAAATTTGTAGTACTTAATAATACCAATTCACCTTTCAGAAAGGAGTTTTTGTTGTTCCTTCCTTGCTTGTCTTCATTTTGATTCTGCTTATCAAAAGCGGAGGCAAGTGCATCTTTTATATAGCGTATTACAGCTTGGCGCTGTAATACGAATTCATCTACCGCTTTATCAGCAGTAGGGTCGTTGTCCTCATTGTCTGAAGCCATTGTTGCAGACACATAATCATCATATGCAGCTTCAGTTTCATTTGAAGCTGCTTTCGCTTCTACTGTACTTTCAGTAGAAGGGCCATAGTTTCGTTCACAAGTTGCAGTTGCAACTTGCGCATTGACTCGCTCAAAATTTGAGCGGATCCCTCCCTCACTTAGATTTGGCGTACCGCCAAGTAAAGCTGTAGTTCGTGGATGCCTTAAGGCATTCACGTAGAACGGTGTATGTTTAGTTGAAGCATGCACCGAATTGTTAATCGCGAGTTCAGTGAGTGGCAGATAGTCACTCCACTGTTCAAAGGCATGTGCGTATGATCGCAACATGTCTCCGAGAACGCGGTTAACCCGTTCCGTCTGCCCATCCGTTTCCGGATGGTCCGCAGTTGACATCTTCAACTGGGTTCCCAACAATGAGAACGTTTCTTACCAGAAACGTCCTGTAAATCTCGGATCTCGATCCGAGACAATGTCTTCCGGCATTCCGTGCAAACGGAATACCGTATCAACGAATATCCGCTCTGTTTGAGCGGCGGTTACATTCGCTGATACTGCAGTAAGATGTATCATCTTACTGAAACGGTCTACAAAGACCACTATCCCGGTCTTCCGACTATTGTCGGGTGGAAGACCGAATACGAAGTCCATCGAAATGGACTTCCAACACTCTGTCAGAACCGGCAGAGATTGCAGCGGAGCCTGTGCAGACTGCGCAGGATTAACGCGCTGGCAAATCTCGCAAGCGCGTACGTATTTCCGTACCAACTGGTTTCGCCAGTAAAAGTCACGTGCGAGAGAAGCGTATGTCTTCTCTCGACCTTGATGCCCCGAAATCGGTGCATCATGATACTCAAACATTATTTGATGTTTGAGATCATCGTCGTTTGGAACGACGATGCGACTTTCATCTTTTTGGTCTGTGTTGTAAAGCAGCAGACCATCGTGCAGTCGATATCGATGCACGCAAGCGCGGAGGAACTCTGGGAGTTCGTCGCGTTTCCCTCTTGATTGATTACGTAAGTAATCAATCAACAGACGTGTCTCCTCGTCTGTTTTGTACGCCTCGCGTACTTGTAGTATAATTGACGACGACAAAGCAGTGCAACGGATCGCGTTTGCACTGGCCCCTTCGGTTACGGACGGTTTCGTCTCGTAATCGGGCCTTCGGGATAGCGCATCCGCTATCACGTTCAACTTTCCGGGTTTTTATTAAACCGTAAAGTTGTACTCAGCAAAGAATGACAGCCATCGAGCCATTCTTTGAGAAATGTGTGGTGAATTCACGGCCGTGCGTAGCAACGCATGATCCGTGTAAACCACGAACGGTCTATCTCACAATAGATAGATCCGAAACTTGGCCAGTGCATACTTCATGGCAAGGAGTTCCTTGTCATTCACTGGATAGTTGCGCTCGGCTGGGCGCAACTGACGCGATTGATATCAGATTACGCGATCACGATCATCGTGATCACGCTGCATCAAAGCACAGCCAATAGCGAAATCGCTCGCGTCGCAAACGACGTGAAACGGACGCTTGTTATCGGCTAGCCAAGACATGCACTTCAGTCAAGCTTTGCTTGACTGCATCAAAAGCATCTTGGCATTGGGTATCCCAATGCCATTCAACATCTTTCTTAAGTAATTGAAAAAGAGGTCGTATTAACCCAGCATAGTTGCACGAATACTTGTGCAAATAGGTTGCCAACCCAAGGAACTTTCGAAGTTCCTTAACGCTGTTTGGCGTAGGCCATTCAACGATCACCCTGATCATTTCTGGATCAGGACGCACCCCGTTCTTGCCCACAAAACATTCAAGAACGGGTATCTCAGGTGCACCAAAGGTGCACTTCTTTAGATTTTCATAGAGCTTATGCTTACGCATAAGCTCTAACACTCGACGTAGATGTTCCCTATGGACATCCACATCGCTTTTATCGTGTTCACCCTTACTATGGATGAACAAGTCATCGAAATAACTTGGTGCGAATTCTCGCACCGGGCGTAATAGATGCGTTACGCATCTGTTAAACGTAGCAGGGGCATTTCGAAGCCCCTGCGGCATAACAAGCTACTCCCAAAGCATGCCGCTTGGGGTGCTTACCACCGTGAGAGGGATATCCTTCTCACGCATTAGGATTTGATAAAATCCATCTCTTAGATCGATAGCACTAAAGATGGTGCTCCCGCACATGCCATCTATGATGACATCTTTTCGCCGTATCGGCGTCTGTGCCGGTACCGTCGCTGCGTTCAGCTTGTTGTAAGCGTGAACGATTCTCCACCCACCTGTGGACTTTTTCACACAAAAGGTGGGGGTAGAGTGCGGTGAGGTAGACTCCCGCACTTGGCCTGCTTTACGACGAGCTTCGAAAAACTCGTCGATCGCTTTTACCTGATCACGCGGCAACGGACATTGCCGCGTAACACAATACTTCCTGCCTGGCACGAGGTCAATCTCATGACGAGTTCCCTTATCCTTAGGGAGATCGCTAGGTACTTCTTCTGGGAATACGTCAGCGTATTCTCGAAGTACCTCATAAAATGGGGAAGTCGCTTTAAGCGACTCCCAGCTCTGCGCTTCAAAGCGCTGAACTCTCTTTTGATCATTGGGAACCTCTTTCCCAATGTTTTCCACTTGTAATATGGGTATTCGTTCACGAATATCCACTACATCATCTGTTGCAACGATGATACAGATCTGTTCGATCTGACCATCGTGCAAGTTTCTCACAAACTTCTTCCAGCTTATCGCTGGAAGAGCCATCACCTCCGAACCCTCTTTCGGAGGGTGTTCCATTAATAGAGACTGGGTAGCTAATCCGGTCTCCGTTTGCGTCAAGACGTTGATCGTCTCGACGGAACTGTCCATGCAATCAGACGCACTCGTCTGATTGACTGCCACACGGTGATTACGATTCACCGTGTGCGAATAATCATCATCATGGTGGCCACTGCCTACCATGGAATTTTCTTGGCGATCAGATGTGCTCGTCTGATCGGCCGCCTGTTCTGCAACACGGTGGTCTTTATCACCCGTGTGCATGGCTAACGCAACGTGGTGGGCACTGGCCACCACGGAGTTGTGCTCACGATTGCACTCGATCGTGAGTTCACTCTCATCAACACGGAATTCTTTCATTGTGTTGGAACCTTCGGTCGCACAGTGGGTGTTTCCCACTGTGGATACTACTTCATTCTCACGGTGGGTGTTTCCCACCGTGGATATCACTTCATTCTCACGGTGGTCTTTATCACCCGTGGAATGTTTCTCTCCAACACGCAACGACTCTTCTGTTGCGTGTGGTAGTCCCTCTGGACTCTCACCAGCGGAGCTACCTACCGCTGATCGTGTCATAACAGACCTGTTGATGCCATCGCTATCCACCAGACTGTCTGAAGCTGCGATTGTATCTTCTGATACAGCCGGATTACACACAGGGTGACCAGATCCTGTGGGTCCGCCGCAGTCGATCGATAGGTTAACCCAGTCGATCGAAGGTTTAAACTTGGACATCCATGGGATTCCAAGTATCACATCGAACTTGTCATGAATTCATCCTCGAATGACAGTTCATTCAACTCGAAGCGTGTTTTAATCACACGCTTTGTAATAGTCACGGTTGCACCTGTTGCTAACCGGACTGACAACATACTTCGTGGGGTTTCTACCTCCACGAAGCTCAACAGCGTTAGACTCTGAGTTCTAAAGAAATTGTTTGACGCTCCTGTGTCAAACAAAGCTCGCATGGGGACATTGCTCCCGTGCGGCTTAACCTCCAGGGTGATAAGAGGCTTCCCATCACCCTGCACCTTTTGACAGGACATAGACCCGTCTGGGGCCATTACCCTCACATGCCCTATGTCGGCATGTGGGATAACATTCCCAGTAGGGCGCCCCGCCCCTACTGGCGATTCTCGTTTTTTTCACCAACAGGGTGATGTCCATGTTGGTGTCGCCGTGCAGCGGACGGTTCCGTCCGCTGACTGCGTGGCACCGGACGCGGTGCCATACACTCACGGGCAAAATGCCCCATTTTCGCGCATCTATTGCAGAGAATATTCTTCTTAAATTTCGGTTGCTTCGTGTTCGAAGCAACCGCAACCGATAGGTCCATCGGCTCTGGACCTCCACCGCCCATGCTCTGGCGCGGGTGGCTGTTTCTTGAGACGAAGTGTGAGCTTCGTCTGCCTGACTGTTGATTGTTGACATGCTGTTGCGGCATGTCAAAAGCGAAGGACTGTTGATCCCTTCGGCTGTACCCAGCATACGATGACGCTGATCGCATGCTAAACTCCTCACGGATGCTCATATCAATGGCATTCTGTAGAGTCTTTGGCGGTTGCCGGTAAAGACTCTGTTTGACGGGACCATCATTGAGTCCCTTCATGAAACCAGTGACCTGCATAGAAGAGGGCACCGGCTCATTCACAACATTTGACAGAAAATATTGCGTCTTCTGAGCGTACGCTTGAAGGTCAAGCTTACCTTGCCGGAGTTCCATGAACTCCTGCCGACTACTTAGCTCCATTTCTGGAGCTTCAAAGTTGAGCTTTAGCTTCAGCTTTTAATTCCTGATAAGTCAGGAACGCAGAGTTATCAGTGGCTCTGTGACTCATCGCCCATGCCCTGGCTCTGCCGCCCAGACATGTTGTGGCGAAGTACGCCTGTTGACGTTCGTCAACAATATTTTGCGCAGAGATGGCATCTTCCACCTCCGCGAACCATCTACGAAGGGGCTCGCCCTCTTTGCCGGTAAAGGGCGGTACTCGCGCCTTTACCACTTCAACGCTATGCGTTGCAGGTGCAGATGCGGTCCGCGCTGCCTATTGCGCGGGCCGTGCTGTCTTTTCTAGGTGGTTTTTTGCCTAAAGCGATTCACCACCTCTATCACTTCCTCCGGGGACTTAGCCTGAGGAAGGTAATGATGTCGGTCCCCATGGACCGAACCATTTCTACCGTCGCGTCTTTACTACGCGACGAGAAGTGGGGGAAGTGTTTCGTCACCACTTCCAGCGTTCTCTCTCGCTCGTCAAGCGTCATGTCTCGCGACATGATGCCGAGCGGCTCTTAATCTTCTCTCCGCTAGTTAACTAGCGTAACGGAACTGTGGTCGTAGGACGGACCACGAAGTGCTACCAGGTGTAACATGACTGATCCTATTACAGGCTTACACTGTATTTGTGCGAGGAAGCGCGCAATACAAGAGGGGAAGGATTAGTTGATGACAACTAATCCTATACTAAAAGTAAATATATAAATATTTACTTGTCTATTAGAACGCAAAATTAAGAGTGTTTATTAAATGGGTGGTTAGCGGCTAATAGTATAGTAATTACCTAACTAATATAATAATATCAAGTCTTAAACTAACTGTACTATTAGTTAACCTGCATGATTCGGTATTTATACCGAATCGACTTTTCCTTCGTAGATTATAATAACTTATAATCTATTATTTAAATTTCAGACAGCGCGTCTGAAATTAAACTGTGATATTCTAACTTGAATATCAATTATGTAATGGCAACCCCATTACAGATGGGGTCTACTGATATCCGCAACCAACATGTTGCCAGCAAGGCGCTTCCATCGGGATGAAAGTTCTTGCCTCGCGCCCGCTGTGGGGTCGAAGCAGTTGCAACACGTTCGTCTTCCTGGCTCATTTTCAGTAAAATGGATAGCTGCGCAAGTTTTACACAGTGTCTATCCGGGAATGTATATTCGCACTATGGGATATTTATTGATACCCAATATGTAAAAAATATGGCGATTTCCTGTATAAAACGGCGCGGTGGATGGACGCCCAAATAATTGCGTAATGTATCCGGAGTTTACACTACCATATACACTGCGCGGTGGAGATGCTCTAATACAATATATTTTGGGAAAGGTGTTTAATTCACACGTGAATTTTCCTTGTGCTATTTAGTAAAAAAGTTCGGTGAAGGGTGTGAATTTAAAAATTTCCTTTTAAATAGACAAAACATTATAATCAAAAACAATCTAGTATTCTCCATTGGCTATATTTACAGCCATAATTACAGGGGTTTTGCATTGCTATTGGACAGTTTGGGGAAGTATAGGGGTTACATTGGTTCAAATTGGCATATGTAATGTCGTATAAAACAAGAATAAAATTCATCCATGCTCGTTGGCGAAAACAATGACCACGTCGTCGACTCTTGCATTATCTTCCGAGTGGGAAAGAATTGTAAGATTTCTTTATGTTACGCTTTTTAATTGTATCTATCAAACTTATTGCCCTGTATTTTATGCAGCTTCATCACGTCGCAGCTGCTTATGGAACACGAACGGGACGAAAAAAAAACTTTTTCAGACCCTGCACAATATATATATTGTCACACTCTGTTGATGCTTCGAGTAAACTGTTTGATAGCAAGCATCTCGCCAACATTATGAGCGCGAACGAGAAAACCAGGACGGAGCTCATGGTACAACTTAATGACTTTTTCTTTTAGAACGTTGTGGCAGCTTTGTCATGAACAATCGGGTAATTAAAAGCTTCACCGTCGACCTGGTCGCTAAGCAAGTCCTGGGGATGCGCATATACGCACATGCAGAGACTAGCTGGCTCCATGGCAAGATGTGGCCACGCCATTCTGGATTACACGCAGGGCGGCAGTTGGAGACGAAAAGCAAGGCCATCGCGTTGAGGCCGACAGGTGGGCGTGCGACAGATAAAGACGTAGAGCGTACGATGGAAAGCGTCCGTTAGGTCATCGAGGGGACAGGAGAGATAGAGCAGGAACGTCAAGGGGATGTGGCACGCCGTACACTCGAGGTCACAAGTGGACGGGATCCCCCGCGGATTTAAAACCACACGGACGCCCCCCGAGTTGACCGCCATCCCATTTTCTCCAATCACGGTGCAACACCTGCGACGTCACGACATCGAGCTAGAACGTTGGATACGACATGTCGCCAGACATGCACACGTCCCCAAGTTGTCACTCGTTCGCGCGAGTCGAATGTACCCCTTCTCCCCCCAGTAGTCTCCCCACGAATGGCGAATCTTCCATTCGTTGTTCGTGGAGCCGACGACTACGACAGCGTGATCGAGCCCATAACTGTTGCAGGACGAGACGACACCACCCGTGTACTGTTTCCATACGCTGTTGCCGGAGGCAACTGCCACAATCACGGGTTGTTTGGCCACGGTACTTGCTAGATCCGTGGCGCCATATACGTTCTCAAAGCCCTTGACGCCCGCGTCCACTGCCGAGCATCTCATGCAGGACGCGGTCCTGCCGTCTGCTGACGTGTAGGGGTAGTCGTTTGCTGTCCACAAGCCATTTTGCTGGACGTACTGCATTGCATACACAGGTGCTACAACCCGAGGACCCAAAGTTGTGACTGTCGCAGCTCGTGAGCTGCTGCTCCGAGTACTTGGTGAATTCTTGCCATTTTTAATGCACTGGCCCGACTCGACCGCTGCCGTGGTGGAACATGCCCAGCAGTTACCACAAATGCCTTGATTTTGAATGGGTGCCATACACTTGGAGGCACTCCAATACACGTTGTGCGAGGTCGAGCCTTTGGACGCGTCCCTATGTCCTGCACCGGTTGCTGTTGGCGTTCGTGATGATGCAGATGGATTCCTTGTGTCCGTAGCTTGTGCGTCACGGTCCGTGGGCGCTGCGGTTGGTGCTCTAGTGAAAGGTGCTGTCGTCTGTGGCGCTGGAACGGGGGCCAAGGGCGCTACCGGTAACGACGGAGTCGAGTCGATTCCAGCAGGTTTAACCGTATCCGGCTGAAAATTATCCCTTTGGCCCATGTTCGCAAAGTTAAATCCGTTGCCTTGCTGCTGCCAGAGCGACGACAGATCGGATCCAAATCCAACAGCTGACGGGAAGCTACTGGGGGGTCCCGACGAAGTTGTGACTTTCGTCGATGCCACCCCCG
>CM047585.1:1009176-1032281 GCA_026184515.1 Peronosclerospora sorghi | reverse complement strand
AAGGTGCCGCCAGATATATTGGAAAAAGTATAAAAGCTAAAACTAGAGGGTGCAGTGGCTCCATAGCAAGCTTGTGGCTATCTGGTGAAAATCTTTTCTGTTAGGCTACGTATGGCCCAATGGTAGCATTGGGTCAAACGTAGCCTGACTAAAAATATTTTCACCAGGTAGCCACAGGCTTGATGACACACGCCGATGACGAGCAATGTGCTGCCTACCACCATTGCGCCAAACGTTTTCTCGCTCCCACATTCGAGCATCTCCTTACAAGCAGTATCTTAACTTTTTTCCGGAACAAATCGAGTTTTCAGCATCTGTAACGCGCTTGCGGACCAGCCTTCCGTTGCTCGTCGCTGGCATTGGTGCGGTCCTTCCCAACAATTTGTCAGCACTGAACTATTGCTGACAATGTCGAAACTGTCCAGCAGCCATGCGGGCGTCGAAGGAATCTGCGCCATTTCGCGGGAACTTTCCTCACTGTCCTTAACATGTAATTTGACGCCGTGATCAAAGTGGTGATCGAAACGTGATCGGCCATTGCCACTACCACATTCAGGAGACGTCAGGCAAGCAGCGGTGTCCATTGGTGTTGAGACCGTAGGAGTCAAATGCTCTAGCTCCAAGACATCGGGTACGACAAAGAGCGCGGGACTCTCAACCGGCTTTGGCGGGTGAAAGATATACACTAACTTTGACAGTCCCGCCGCAAGCACGTCCGTATCAATGTAGGGCGCCGTATAGGCGTTGAGCAAGTAGCGAGCCGCATCTAAACATTCGATGGATAACAGAGCTTTCCTTAAGAATTGCCAGCACCCCATACAACAGAAAATTGTTCACAAGCATAGCAATACCTTTCAAGGTGTGAAGAGGAGTTTTCAACACACTCCACCATGGTTGACCGCTTTCAGTGCACAGGTCAGCCGGTACATAGCTCTCGTAGAGTCCTGCCAAATACACCGCACCAGCTGCCAGGTCAATCGATTCCAGTCGCAAGCACGCCACCGTGTAGGCACTGTCATTTAAAATTGCCCAAGCTACCCGTTTGATTTTACTAGTCTGAACCTTGGCCTCCTGGTCATTAAGACGCTTGAGACGCACCACTTTATCCACTTTATCGTTAATGTACTTGTAAGGGTGCGATAAAGTCAGCTCATAAGCCAAGTTGTGCAAAACAACGCCCTCCATAGAGATGATCTTGCTCGCAATAACTTGGGGGTCGTGTTTTTGAATTGCAAACATCTGATCTTTTTCTACAACCATCCGTATAGCAATGTACTCTCTCGCCACGTAGCTAATGTTCTTGGGACTGTCTTCAACTTTGGAGCCAAGCAATACACACGCAGCTGCGACCAAATATTTTTCATACCGCACCAGAGATTGACGCATGTAAAAACGGTGAAGAAAGTTGTCGGCACTGATTTGGGCAAGTTTGGGCAAGTACAAGGCCTTTGCCATCTTTTCAATGAAGTCGCAGGCGTTGCGACGAAGCACGAGCTCGTCCATATACTTCATGCCATCGCGCATGGAAGGCGTCGAGCATATTTCTTGCTCAGAGAAGATCCAATCGTTCGTCATGGTCGTTATGAGGTAGGAGGTTTGTCATCAACCAATGAAGCGTTTTGGGGGTGTTCGATGAAGCCCACTGAGACAGAAGCAAAATGAATTTCAACTCTTTCTTTCAATTTTTATGGTCTCTCACCTAATATGCTGAGGAAAGCCAACAATCGATGCTTAGAACACGCGAAAATGGGCGGCTGATAGGATTTACCCCCAACCGTTTGATGGCGCGAGATTGATGTAAGGGGTTCCAATGTTTAGGCGAGTCGGTGACCTCCCTACTTCAATACTCCGGGGTTACGCTTGTAGGAAGATAAGCGAGAGCGCAGTATATGCTGCTATCTGTTGAAATTAGCGGCTTTTTCAGTTTACGCATCATGGCACAAATTTGGAAAATAGGTGTACTCAAATTTAAATTTTGGGATTGACTATAATTTAGGTTAATCAAATATATTCAGTTTTATATGTTCTTAGTTTACGACTGAACTTTCGTTTCATTTGTTTCGCGACCTCGGAAGGAAAACGGATTTGCAGCTTGTATTATGTACAAAGATACTAAAATCTGACCGTAACAATTGATGGTTGTCAACCCCCGTTCAATGCTGCGATGCAAATCGAATAGGCCTCATTCCTCTCTCCTTGTACCAAGTCAAATTCTGCAAATTATACACCTTGACCTGCAAATACGATCGGGCTGCTCATTCTACTCGACGAGGCTAAATGTTGAAGTATACCTATGTATATTTCAACATTTTTATCCTCGTCGAGTAGAATGAGCGCCCAACCTCATTTATTTTGCAGCTTGAGCGTTTCTCTCATTGGACGTGTATACCAGCTAAACTCTCCGTTGGCCGTCGCCTCCTGTTCATGTTCATACTCAATCTCGACATATGGCCCTCAGGCTTCTTTGGCTTCCTAATACCCTGTTTTGAGGTTGCAGACGTTTTCCGCTTTTTCAATACGTTTTCCTCTTCGCTGTCGGACACAGTGCTCTCTCCGTCGTCATCGACAGCAAACTCATCCGTCAAATCTTCCAGATCGCTCTCTTCCTCTTCAAAATCCTCAACGTATTCGACATGTCCGACATTCTCGTCTTCTTCTTCTTCATCTTCATCTCCATCCAGATCGTTCTCGTACTCTTCTTCACCCTCACTCTTTTCCTTCTTCATCCGGCGCTTTCCATTGTTCTTGTGGTGGAGTCAAGTTCAAAATCGAACACCGTAGTGTCGAGAACCTGACCACCATCGTGCCCAGCTTTCCAACTGACGGGGGGGGGGTACCCCGCGAACCTTCGCCTACGATCTGATCTGATCGTCCGCTGCTAGCAGATGACCGATCATCAGCATAGGACGCCTGGTCCGACTCGTTCGTCATCTCACCTTGTGTACCCGATGGAATGGGCTGGTTACACACTTGGTGGATCATCGCTGGGAATTGATGTGGGGTATAAAAACATGAGACCGTGCTGGGTGGTGTACCCTGGGCGGAACTCTTCACCCTGGGTACGGGCAGACCAATTAAACTCCGAGTAAGTATACTCCAAAGGGCAGATCGCTCAACCGATCGTAGAGCCCAACCAGTACGAGAATAAAAGACCAATACTCCAATATGGAGATCCAAACGAGAACGTGACAAACTCCACGAACGATATCTCCACGTAACAATCCAAAACTTGTTTACACGTTCCAAATGTGTGCAACTTGGGCTTGAGAAGCCGACCAATGCGTACTCCCGTCGAGGGACTTCCGAAGGGCCAAGTGCGTCTGTAACGCGTCCCGGCCGGGTATAATGAGCTAGAGGGGATTACTCGACCCTCCACTCCCAAACTCTCTGCGGCGTGCAGATGCGACCAACGTACTTAGCAAAGATGCTAACGACTTCCTGTTGAGTGTTAAAGTCCAAAAAATAACGACTAACCAAAACTATCTCCCTACGGTCCCCAATATGTACAAACATGAAAATATGTAAGTACACGCAATATCATGTGACTTACCAAAATCCGTGTTCTTGACACCCCTCGCACACGATAGGCTTAAAATCCTCCTTGATTTCCACCAATCCGATCACCGATAAGCCAATCGGTGCGCTGCTGACACAAAGCGACCAAAATTCTAGAGTCCGCTACGCCACAACCGCCCCTTAGTCTGGTCGTAGCCGCGCAACGGTAGCGACCAGATCTCACCACATCCTAGACCTTCGCAGAAGCAGACTTCACCGATGGACAGATCTTCGAGTCCACCTTCGCCAGGTACTTGCCTTGTACACCTGATCGTCTTATAACCTCTATTGACGCTCGTTGCTGCAGGTGACCTGCGCTCCTCATCACCCCATATCAATTCGCCTACCAGATCGGCCCGATCTGACAGCCCTCACAATACTCCAGAGTCCAAAACACAAGATGGACATCATATCGAGGTCGACCAGCTCCAGAAAGCAGTCAGGGAGCTCCAGTCGCAGTTGGCCATCAAGGATTCATCGCTCCTGCAACTTCGTAAGGAGGTGGACACCTTGATTCCTATATCCACGAAGTTGCAGGAGGTGATCGCCGAAAACGTACATCTTCGGGCCCAGATCTCCCAACAAACAACGCTAGGTAAGCTGATCAGTCTGCTTTCCGTCTTGGGTCTGGTCTAACCTTCCTTTGCGTGCAGATCGGTTGCACATCGACATCGCCAAAACGTTCGACGCTTTATTCGCGGCTGATCAGCAGTCGCATGACCACTGCGATCAGCTCCGACCGATCTTAGACGAGCTGATCGGCGCACGGCATGATCTGTCTCGTTTGGAGGCCTACAGGTCACACCTCCTGGAACAGCTTGCGGTGGTCAACCGGCAGAGGCTTGAGGATCAGTCCGATCGAACTTTACTCCGCACCCAAAATGGTGACCTGGAGAGGCAGATCGGCGAGTTGCAGGTCGTGGTCCGGGAGCAGGTCGGGAAGTTCGAGTCCTTCCAGAGCCGATTGGACGCCTGGACCCAGGAGTCAGACCGTCGCTGGGCGGCCGTAAATCGGTACTACCAACAGTTGACCGACTTGTTGCACCGGCTTCCGGCTTCAGGCTCTTGACCGATCTGCATCGGCCGCTCTGATCGATCTGCAACAAGATCGGACACGACGCCACTCATTGGCTAAAATTAAGCACTCCGAAATTCCAAAAGTTTCCAAGAAACGTAAGGACGCGTCGAAGGGCTCAAGGGCGCGGGGCATATCGCGCGACTCCGAACTCTAGGAGAAGCGAGCGGTGTCTCAAAAGAAAGCCAAGACGCTGTCGCATCTCCCAAGCCCAAGATCGGACGCAGGTGACACGTCTATCACCGTCAAATCGCATGCGCCCTTACGCCCCCGCGCTTCTCACACCAAGCGTATAGAGATATCCTCCGGAGAGGACTCGGGGGACGGATCGGGAGATTCTGAGTTCTTTTTCACTGCTTTTTCCAAGTCCCGATCAGATCAGCGCCGAGGTCCTGTTCCGGTGAAGCCTGCATCGGGGGCTGATAAGGTGATCACATCCCAGGGTGATGGTGTTGCACGGACGCGTGAGTCAACCGGATCGGTGCCTTCGTTCCAGCCTGGCACATCTGGTCTGCGCCATCACGCCCGATTGAAAGGGGTGTCGATCGGAGATCGACCTCTCCCATCGCTGACTTCAGAGCCACATTGCCATGGTCACCGGGGCAGATCGGTAGCTTGCACCGATCAGCCCTGACCAAGCAAGATCTAGCCCGGTCGATGTACCGACCAGATTTCTGGCTCTTTCCTCCAGCTTTGAAAACCCTTGAACCGTCCGAGTGGCGGGCAGATCTGGTCACAGGACCTCAAATCGCCCGTCTGTATGCAGATCGACTATGGGAAGTGCTGAACAGCGCCAAGTTGGACTCCATATTCGCGTCGACTCCTTGGATCGATTCGCTTCTGGGTCGACTTCGGGTTTTTAACACAGCCCACTGCCAGACGATCTGGGAGTCTACCCATTATCTCCTCCATCCCACGGGTCGGAAGTTACGTGACCAAGACCTGATCCTGTTTCAGAAGCGCCGGAAACAGCGCTGGAGTCGGTCGGGGCGAGGCCTGGCTGGCCCTATGCCAATTTATACTGGAAGGGATGCTGGCCCGCGAGTGCGACATCGACATCTTTTTGTATCCGGTATTTCTTCACATGACCAAGCGTCGCGTTGAGAGCCCCGGGGCGTTGAATGAGGACGGAATCTGGTATCCTGGTCTCCATTGTGACGAGCCGGTCACAGACCTGAAGGACGCTTTGGTCCAGATCGATCGGAAGGAGCCCTGGCGCAATCAGCACCAGAACCAGATCGAAGACCATCCGGCGTTGACTATCGGCCGTATGTGGGGTGACTGCGAATCTTGATTCGGCAGTTAGCTGACCAGATAATCTATAATACATGTCATCATTCTTTCCAAATTCCTGATCACCCAATCACTTGACCAAATCTCATCACTTTCTCCAAACTTGCACCGACACGTTATCACACACAGTTTCCATTCACATCGCGGAAATTATCACCACGTTCGTCATTACACTACTCCAGTTCATCACCATTCATCACACTAATTCACAATAATTCAGATTTTACACATATTCACACCGATCGATATACTGATCGGTGCTACTGTGTGTCTTGATCTTCATCTTCATAAGTCTGCATCACTGACAAGCTATTCCGACTGACTCGTTCTCGATCGAACTCTCGTAGCATTGCTCCACAATTTAGATCGAGTTCGTCGATCCAAGTTGCTTCGTCATGATCCTTCCAGCGGACCAGATATTCTCGGTGGGTGCGACCGAAGCGTGTCTTCTTGACAGATCGGACATCTAGCACCTTTTCCACCTCGAATTCGTCCTCTTCCAATGGCCTTTCCCAACTGTCTTCCGGCAGCAGAGCTTCATCAAAATCGAATCTCTCCGCTTCGTCCACCAGACAGGGCATTTTAGGACGATCGGGGAATTCTCTGACCAGCTTCAGTTTGGACATATGCACGATCGGAAAAACTTTATAATCAGTGCCGATTGTGATCATACGGGCAGCATGCTCACCGATCAGCTCTGCTACACGGAAAGGACCGTGCCACATATGAGCCAACTTCTTTCATAGCCTTCCTTGACCCGATCGAGGTATAACCATACCCTCGCCCCTGGTTTAATACCGTGGGGTCGGACCTGGTCGTTGCTCCGGTTTGCCCTGTCTTGCGTGGACTAACACAACTTTTCATTGACGACTTCTTTCGCATGCTGATAATGCTTTTGGACCTGCATGCGCCAACGACGGGCATCGTGATCGCGGGTCCAAGTGCAGCCGTTCGGTATTGCCTCTTCAAGTGTCGATCGAGGATCCCATCCATACGCCAGATATAAAGGCGTTTCTCGTCGGACCCGATCGGTTGAAGAGTTGAGTGCGAATACCAGTCTCTCTGCATACTTGTCCAAGTCACGTTGGGCCGTATCGGCCACATACATCTTGATCGCCCTTGTTATTGTCTGCACCATGCGTTCAGCCGATCCGTTCGCTTGCGGACGATATGACATCGTCGCGCTCTGCTTTGGCCTAGCATGTTATTGAACGATCGGAACACCTCAGCCATAAAACCGGGTTCCCGATCGTGTCTGATAACTTCGCTGGCGCCGAACCTTCTGAACACGCATTCCTCGTAACTCTGGGCGATCTGCTCCGCAGATCGGGATGCACTAGCCTTTCGATCACCATACCGGTGAATAGGTCGACCCAGATCAGCAGCTCAGTGTTTCCGCGCGTCGATCTGGGCAGTGACGGTATGTGGTCCATCGCTATCACCTGGCAAGGTTATGTAACGGGGTTACATTAGATTTACATTTAGTGTTGGTGTACATGAGTACACTACGGTTGAGGTCAGTATTGACCGGTTTGAAAGGTTTCGAACCTTTGGTTATTTTAACCAATCAGGGCAGGGGCCCTTGGTGTGGTGGTGTGTCAGCCATCCACGTGTCGGTACACAGGTGTGTACACTACATTTTAGCTAGGTACGAATTTAGTAAGTTCTACTTAGTATTACATATAGTTTACATTAGTTAAAATTAATTTAGGCTAATTACATATTAAATATACATTCAGTTTACAAAAAACGCCAATCCAGCTAGACGCACGACCTCGACCGGTCCCGCGTGCTGTGAGTGTTTGTAGCCAAAAGGAATACCTCCTTTAGCTACTTCCTTTCTAAGAGAAGCCTTGTCTTAAGGCGTTAGTTAAGTCTAACAAGTAAAAAAAGGGAAATATTGGCCCCGAGTAGGAGAGAACTCTCCTAATAAGCCCTTTTACAAGGGCGTATCGGCTAAGTAGCGGCACATCGCCGCTTAAGGAAAGTATTCCTCTTTGCGCTAGCCGCACCGTGCGTATACGCACCGGCTACATCTGGTAGCACTTGTAGTCAATCCAACACCTGTGTTGGTAGACTAAGGCATACTCTGCAAAGATGAATCAGGACAATTGGGATAGTTTGACCCTCGTCCAGCAGGAAGCCTTTAACAGGCTGTTATCCTTACTGGGTGACGAAGGCATGCAACTCCTAGTGGAGCAGGGCCTTGAGGTCGTAAAGGCGAGGGTCAATGCCCTCATTGACCATGAGGAAAGTTGTCGTGGAAGTCATTCCACGTCCACGGGGGTGAGCCCTCCGTTAAAATTTAAGATCAAGGAATTCACCGGGGAAAAGGTGATAACCTTTATGTGTGGCTTCGAGAGGTTTAAACGGCCTTCACCACAGCGAATGTGATCGCTGATCACTTGAAAGTGGGACTTGCACTGACCCATCTTACGGGTAAAGCCCGTGCAGGGTCTTTTACATGCTCGGAGTCTGTCACGGACGTGTTTCCAACCTGGGAGGTCCTTAAGCAGAAGCTTATGGACATGTACGCAACGCCTGATATGGTTTTCCAGAATCAACTGGCGTTTCGGAGGTGCCGTCAGGGCACTAGGGACATGTAGACATATATCCAGGAACTTAAGACCCTATTGGCAGGGATGTACGCGAAGGCGTACGGGGATAATGTGTCCATTCCCGTGTTCATGGGAGGCCTGAGAGAAGGGCCAGCACGTTCGGAGCTATTTCGAAGCCGAATCCAATCCCTGGGGGGGCGTTTAAGATGGCGGTTAACGCCGAGAGGAACTTCCGTTCCCCTAAGGTGGGTCCTGAACCCATGGACCTGAGTCAGGTCGAAGTGGAGGGGAAACCTTCCGCTAAGAGTAACACTGACTCTTTTACGCAGAGCTTCGAGGCGGAGCTCCTTGCAATGTTGCAGCGGAATGGACCGCTGAGATGCTTCCAGTGTGGGAGCACGGATCATCTGCGGAACAAATGTCCGCGGAACCCCCAGCGAGATACTCGCTTAAAGGACCAAGGGTTGGGAAGAAACCCTGGCCTAAGCCGTCGGGAAATGCCGGCTCCCAGTAGGTGCGGAGAGTCCTACTGGGTGACCCCTCAGTGTTGTTAAGCCCCAGGGTAGGGGACGACATCACAAAGCCCCGATGGAAACGGTGCTTTCTAGAACCGAGTTGGTGTACCAGACAGGTTTGCTGGTAGTCCTTGCGGACGTGAAAGGCTTTGATAAGCCTTGGAGAGTCTTGATAGACTCTGGAGCGTCTGACAATTATGTCAGACGGGCTTCTGTTGAGAAGAGTCGGCTGTATGCCGAGGCCCTAGCGGCACGTTCTCGTGACGTTGTCACGGTCCGTCTTGCGACGGGCGTACAGGTTTCTGTACCCAAGGTCTCGATTGACCTTAAGCTGAAGTTTGCAGACTTCTAAAGCTTAGAACGTTGCCTAGTCCTGGATTTGGAGTCGAGGTATGACCTCATTCTGGGAATGAAGTGGCTGGAACGCCACGAGCCGTGGATAGACAGGAAATCTACGTCCATTGGCTCAACGCACCCGAGGTCGGGTGAAGTATTGGCGAGTCATGAACCCACCTTTGCTCGATCGCAAAAGCGATTCTGGCGTGAGATGTCAGAGATTGGAATGTCTGAAATGATCATTCCAAATGGCGTTAAGTAAGAGTTCCTTAACGAGGGAGATTCGGCGGTTAATCCCCACGCCGTTAACGGAGAGACTGGTGAGTTGCCAGTGGTAGAGGTGGATTCCTCTGAGGTAACTCCAGTGGTAGGGGTAGAGACCCCTGTGGTTAAGCGCGAAGCGCTTCCAAGCAAAGAGACCCGTAGTTCGTCTCTTTTGCACGTCGCAAATGATTTCGACCACGCCGTTATAGGCGAGACTGGCGAGTCGCTATTGACAGAGGTGGATTCCTCTGAGACGACTCCAGTGGTAGGGGTAGAGACCCCTGCGGTTAAGCGCGAGGCGCTTCCAAGCGAAGAGACCCGAAGTTTGTCTCTTTCGCACGTCGGAAATGATACCGATTACGCCGATATAGGTGAGACCGGCGAGTCACCGGTGGTAGAGGTAGAGACCTCTGTGGATAGGAGCGTGGCGCTTCCAATAGATGGGGCAATTGACTCCCCCCATCTGGGTGTCGGGATGAGTCCCGAGGCCAGTAGTCAGCAGTCCTATCGGATGCTGAATAGTGTGACAGGTATTTTCACAGAAGGCGTAAGCCATTAACGGTTGCCTGGGGTAGGCGAACTGTTGTCGTTGGAGGAGATGTCCTTCAACGAATTTGAAACTGCTTTGAAAGCAGTTGAAATCGACGAGGTTGTCGTATTAAGTCCGGAAGAGGAGTTAAACTCCTCATCCACGATGGACGAGTCCGTTTTGGTGCAAACCAAACAGGCATTGAATGCCCGAAGCGGCCTTAAGATCCTCGAGGATCCTGATACCCTTACCATTCCTTATTAAAGGAATTTGGAGATGTCTTTAGTGACAACCCACCGATAGGGTTACCACCGGATCGGGGAGTCCGACATGAAATTGATTTGGTTCCTGGAACCAAATACTGCATTACTAGGCAGTGGCCTCTCCCCAAGGAGCAATGCGACGTCATCGACGCATTCTTCAAGGGTAAAGAAGAGGCAGGGATGGTGCGAGAGAGCAAGTCTCCCCACTCATCTCCCACTTTTTGTGTTCGTTGACCTAACGGAAAGTGGCGCATTGTGCATGCGTACAACAAGCTGAATGCAGCTACTGTACCCATGCAGACTCCGATTCCTCGGAAAGATGTCCTCCAGAACAATATGGCGGGCTGTACTGTGTACGGTGCCTTATCTGGTGGACGGGTATTATCAGGTGCTCATGCGAGCGTCCGATATTCCGCTGACAGCGGTCAGCACGCCTAGCGGCATGCTGTGGGAGTGGCTTGTTATGCCACATGGGATTTCAAATGCACCAGCGACTTTCAATCGCTCGGTGACTCAACTCTTCCGCCCACATAGGAAGTACGCTCAGACGTACTTCGACGACATATTCGTCCATAGTCGTGCGGAAGGCGACTCGTCTGATGTTCAGACGCACCTTATACACCTTCGAGTGGTGCTAGAATGTATGCGAGAGCATAAGTTATATGCGAACGCATCCAAATGTATATTTGGTGCTGAGGAAATTCCTTTCCTCGGATGCTTCATCGGTAAGGATGGAGTGAGGGCGGATCCCGCGAAGGTGAAAGTCATTGTGGAGTGGCCTTCGCCTGTAAATCTTAGAGATTTACGGAAGTGGCTTGGATTAGCCAATTATCTCCACAAGTACAGCGAGAACTACGCTGAAATGGTGAAGCCACTAACCGACCTTCTTAAGAAGGACGTTGATTGGTGTTGGGAAACCAAACACCAAAACGCTTTTGAAGCGGTTAAGGGGAGCTTGTTAAAATCTCCCGTTCTTGCTCTCCCAGATTCTGGGAAAACATTTAGTGTCGTCTGCGACGCTTCCGATTTCGCAATCGGATGTGCTTTGTTACAAGCAGACGATTCAGTTTGAGTCGAGGCAGCTTAAAGCTGCGGAACGGAATTATCCCGTTCATGACAAGGAGCTACTTGCAATGAAGTATGCTCTTGTCAAATTTAGGGTTCACCTACTCGTCTCAAAGCCGTTCGTGGTTTATACTGACCACGCGTCCTTACGTACAGCGACAAAGTCGCCTCATCTCTCGCAACGGATGTACCGTTGGCTCTCCTTCTTCGCGGATTACAACTTTGAGGTTAAGTATAAACCTGGCAAGCAGAACGTGCTTGCAGACGCGTTGTCGCGTCGTCCCGATTACGAGATCGCTCAGGCGACATTCGTCACCACGTCTGTGGTGGATCTCATACGTCAGGCGTATGAGAAAGACCCACAGTGTACGGCGCTCATTAGCGCGTTGGGTGAAAGGGGTCTTGGCTCGTCTGAGCCAACCCTGTTAAGTCGAGCTAAAGCTCGTTTATACCGTTACATGTACTGTGACGGTTTGCTCTATTATAGCACGAGCGCGGAGGACACTCCGCGGGTGGTAGTTCCTCATTATGAGGAACTGAAGTATAGAGTCCTCTTTGAGGCACATGACGCCCCTACCGGGGGTCATTTAGGTCGGGATAAGACCTACAGCGCTTTAAGCGCTTTGTATTGGTGGCCCAATATGTATAAGTGGGTCGGTGCGTATATACGCACCTGTGAGACGTGTCAGAGGGTCGAACCCTCTGCAAGTTCAGCTGCGCCTTTGGCTAGATTGTCCGTTCCAACGGAGTGTTGGAAATCCATTAGTATGGATTTTATCTTCGGTTTTCCGAAGGATAAGGCCGGCAACATCGGCATTTTGGTCTTTGTAGAGACCGTTTGAGCACGATGGCTCACCTGGCGGTGGTGCCAGAGTCCATTGATGGACAAGGAACAGCGAAAGTGTTCTTAGACCGTGTCTTTTGACAGCATGGTCTACCCGATTCCGTTGTATCGGATCGGGATCCCCGTTTTACGGGACAGTTTTGGGGGATGTTATTTAAGGTGCTGGGCACCAAGCTACTCCTGTCCACTGCGGATCATCCGCAGACGGACGGTCAAACGGAACGCGTTAATTGCGTTGTTGAAGATATCCTCCGGAGTTTATGTTCGGATTTTCCAAAGAGTCGGAGTGAGATGCTTCCTATGGCCGAATTTGCTATAAACAATTCGGTTCATGCATCTACGGGGCTTACCCCGTTTTATGTGAACGGATTAGTAAATCCGCGGGTTACGTTGACGCCACGTGTGTGTGGCCCAGGGCTTGAGGGGGGAGGATTCCCCGATGTCAGCCCTGTATCTGTGCGAAAGCACATCGATAAGTTTTTATCGACGCGCCTTAGTGTCTTACGACTCATCCGCGATGCCATGGCGGAAAGCCATGACAAGCAGAAGGAGCAAGCTGACCGAAAGGGGCGGCGTAATAAAAAGGTATATCAAATAGGAGAAAGTGTTTTATTAAACGCTAAAAATCTTCCTACACATGCAGTTTCAAATGTGTTGCGCAATAAACTGCGCCCCAGGTTTGTCGGGCCCTTCAAGGTATTAGCCCGAAAGGGCTTGTCGTATACCGTAGACATCCCGAAGGCGATGCGTACGAATCCAACCTTCTATGTGGGTATGCTTAAGCCATACCGGAACCCTGAGGCGGGTCCCCTCTTGGAGGAGGGTGGGAAGCCGGATAGCCGAAAGGCGCGACAGGTCGGAACATCTCCGACAGGGTTGAAATACGACCCTGAAGCTCCGCAACGAGAGACTCGAGAGAGGCAAGCCTCCCCTCGATGCGTTCATTCGCACCCCCCCCACCTCGTCGCGACGTCCCTCCTGGGCATCCTGGATGCGACGGCTGTGTCGATCACAGCGCTCGTGGAACTCACGTCGCAATAGCGCGACCCCCTCCTTCAGTTCTCGATACGGAGGGTACTCCACATTATCATGTGGAGCGTTTGATGGCACGACGCCATCACCGGGGTGAGACCCAGTACCTGGTGAAGTGGAAAGGGTATCCATATTCCCAGAGCTCGTGGGAATACGAGACTCCCCTGCGGCAGGATTGCCGTGACGTCGTTGACGCTTTCGAGCGGGAGAATCCCACTGAGTGTCAACGACCAAAGGGGCTGAAGAATCCCCTTCACTACCAGTTGTTGGTAGTTCGCCGGAGGCAGATGATGTGCTTGCATGCTCTCCGGAACCACATAGAGATCAGAGCGCGTATAATCGGAGGCAGATAGTTGCCCTTGCGCTTTGGCCTTAGCATAGGCCAAGCGTAGCGCCCTCTCTACCCGAACGTCGTGTTCGGAAAAGCTGTTGTAAGGCGCATAGAAACTTGGGAGGCGTTTCTCCCCTTCCTCCCAGGAGCGGAATGCCTGTCCTTCTTCTTCGACGCTTTCGTCCCTCAAGAGAACAAAGGGAATCTCGCGGATGATATCCACGAGGAAACCGCGTGCCTGCTTCCCGAGGCGCGTCCGGTAGGACTTAACGGTATAATGTTTGGGCGTTAGTAGTCGGGCCCGGAGTTGGTTCCGACGCGCAATTTCACGCGGCATTATAGCCGCTGGACCAGGGGTATAGGAGGCTAGACCCCTCTTGACCGCCTGCTTAGCCCTCTTTTGAGGGCCGCGAGGACCCTTCCGTGACGGTACGGCATGTCGGGCTTCCTGAGCCGTGCCTAGCTCATTGGTGATGGTCGCCTTCGGCGACCGGATGGATCATCCGCAGTTTGTAGAGGTGGCGCACGAGTTAGTGCATTTTACCCACGTGTGGGGAACGGATTGGACTGCCGACAACACCGAACGGCGATGTCGGAGCGTTCAGCCTTTGGGAAGATATCCCCAAGGGAATACACCTCCGAGTTATCGGAATAGTCTCCACCCTCTTCTCGAGGAGAATCCTCACCACCACGGAAGGTGCTCATGGTAAGCCAGAAGTTCTGTCAGTTAGAGTTCTGCAGCTAAATTGATTATTGCGTGGCAATAGTCTTGGTGGGGGAAGATGTAACAGGGTTACATTTGGTTACGTTGGTGTACGTAAGTACTCAACGGTTAAGGTCAAGTATTGACCAGTCCGAAAGGTTCGGACATATTGGTTATTTTAACCAATGAGGGCAGGAGCCCTTGGCGGAGCGTGGCAGCCTACCACGTGTTGGTACACAGGTGTGTACACTACATTTTAGCTAGGTACGAATTTGGAATATTATTCTTAGTATTACATATAGTTTATATTAGTTTAATTTAATTTAGGCTAATTACATATTAAATATATTCAGTTTACATTTCACTCTAAAGTGCAGTCGCGCGACCTCGACCGGTCGCGCGTGCAGTGAGTGTCGTAGGTAAGAGGGAGCCCTCCCTTTACTTACATCCCGTAAAGGGAACACAGCCGTTAAGGCTAATTAGTAAACCAACCCGGGAATCTTGGCCCCGAGTAGGAGATCTCTCCGACTAATCCCTTTATAAGGGCGTATCGGCTAATTAAAAGTAGCGGTAGGAACCGCTTTAAGGAAGAGTCTTCCTCTGTGCACTAGCCGCACCGTGCGTATACGCACCAGCTACAGGGTAAGTAGCCTCGATATTTCCGGGCGATCGGCCCTTGGTTATCGGTCTGCCCTTTCCGGTCTCGCACTCTGTGCAACAGCCCACATATTTCTGCACTCTCCGAAAAACTCCTCTCCAGTGAAAGTGGGCCCTGAACTTGTGGTATGTCCTGCCTATGCCTTGATGTCCCCCTTCTAGACTCACATGGTAGTGATGAAGGACATCCGGCTGTAGCAATTCAGGGATCACCAGTTTCGCTAGTCGATCTCGATCGGAACTTTCTTGATCAACGTCACGGCAGTAATACAGCAATCCATTGTCGTCCACATCGTAACTTTCCGCGATCTTGGTACACTCTTTCGCCTGCTCATTCGTTAACTTGGACAGTTCACCGCGCAGATAGGCCTTCAAGTTGAAGACCCACTCTTCTTCGTCCTGCGCCTTGAGGATCCGTTTCGCCCTTAGCTGTTGTACAACGTACTCATTCAGCCTTTCCTTTGGGAACGATCGGCGAGACTTCCGAGTTCGCGATCTAGTTTTCGCCATCACATGCACCTGATCAGGGCTTTCCTTGGGCTTGTTCAACTCCGGGAGCCTGTTTATGTTCATAAGTTCATGTAGAACTTCCTCCTCGGTGATCGTCGCCCCGATCTGGTCCCGCATAGCTTGGGTCGCGATGTGGTCGGCGCTTCTGTTCCAATCCCGTTTCACGTGCAATAGCTCGTGGTTGGGATAGTCTTTTAGTGTCTTCATCACCCGATCATTCATCAACTTCAGACGTGGTGCCTTACAGTCTATCTCCCCGGTGATCTGCCTTATCACTAGGTTGTAGTCACCACATATGATGAACCGTCCTTTCTTTTGTGATGACAGCAGATCAAGACATAGAAGGAGTCCCCGATATTCCGCCTCGTTGACCGTTATGTCAGGCGTGAAATCAGCGGCGGCTGCTACTATAGACCACTGTGGTAACTTCCACAGTATGACACTATAGGATCCGACCTTCTTCTTCACGCTAGCCGATCCGTCGAAACTCAAGACCAGGAGTTCCTCATCCCGATCGACGATCGGTGGCGGCAGCGAGATGGACTGTCGAGGTGTCAAGGTTGATTCCTCGGGGCAATCGCCATCAAAGCTTCATCCACTTCAGACCGAGGGGTGATACTGGCAGCCAATGTGCCCAATATCTCTTCCTCTCCCTTAGTGCACTTGACGACCTCGAGGGACGACTGTGACAAGATTCCTGACCATCTTCCGAGCCGACCGTCCACCTCATTGGCTGATAATAACCAGGCCAATGTCGACTTTCTCGAAATAACCTTTACAGATCGGCCGACCAGTAGGTTGTAGCACGCATCCAAGATCCTTAGTAAAGCCAGAACTTCCTTTTCGATGATTCCATAGTTAACTTTGTTCGGCTTCAACGTCCGGCTCGTAAAAGTGACCGGGTGGTACACTCCATCATGTTCTTGCACTAAAGTGGCAGAAATGGCCCACTAACTAGCATACACAATGAAGATTGGCATTTTTTCCGGATCGAAGTGTCTTAGAATCGGTGTGGTGGAGTCAAGTTCAAAATCGAACACGGTTGTGTCGAGAACCTGACCACCATCGTGCCCAGCCTTACAGCTTACGGGGGGGGGTACCCCGCGGACCTTCGCTTGCGATCCGATCTGATCGTCCGCTGATGGCAGACGACCGATCATCAACAGAAGACGCCTGGTACGATTCATCTTGCGTTGCCATCTCACCTTGTGTACCCGATGGAATGGGCTAGTTACACACTCGGTCGATCGGGATCGCAGACTGATCTGATTCTGTATTGAATATCGGAGACCGTTCTGGGTAGGTGTACCTAGGGCGGAACTCTTCACCCTGGGTACGAGCAGACCAGAAACACTTCCAATAGATAAATTCCAATGGGTTGATCGTCCAATCGATCTAGACCCAACCAATACGAGATAATAGAGGGTAGACCAATCAACCGGTCTAGCCCCTGACCAATATGAGAGAAGACCAAAGCCGGTCTAAACTCCAACCAATGTTATAGTAAACCAATATGTCCACGTAAAGATCCAATATGCTTGTGAATTCCACAAACGATATCTCCACGTAAAGACAAATCCACTTGTTAGTACGTTCCAAACGTACGTGACTTAAACTTGAGGAAGTCGACCAATGCGTGCTCCCGTCGAGGGACTTCCGGCTGGCCAAATGCGCGTGTGGCGCGGCCAGACCGGGTATTATGAGCTAGAGGGGATTACTCGACCCTCTTCTCCCAAACACTCCGCGGCGGGAGGAGGAGACTGATGCACATAGCAAAGGTTTAAACGACCTCCTGTTGAGGTGTTAGCCCGAAGGCAAAACCAAAAGATTCCAAACGACTTCTTCTCTTTTAGGCAAATCCACAACTCTAACCAATACTACCTCCCTACGGTCCCAATATGTACCCACATGAGAATATGTAAAATACCCAATGTCAGGTGACTCACCAAAACTTGCGTTCTTGACACTCCTTGAATCTGATAGGCTAAAAAGCCCCCCTTGTTTAGACCAATCCGAAATTCGACCAGCTGCCTTGACCAAAAGTGACCGAATTTGTGGTACACTTCACCACATAGGTGCCGTGGCCATCTTGGCCTTTAGCATACCGAAAGCAACCTGTGCATTCTTCATGTGATAGTCTGCCTCCACCTGCAGAAAAATCTGCCGGCAGATTAGAGTTTCATCCCTCTCGTAAAGTTTCCCGATCTCCTTCGCGCAACATATGGTAGTCGACTTCCCGGAGCTCGTACAGCACGGCCGCGTAATCGCGAAGTCTTCAATGAAGCGTCTGTAGTAACTTAAGCTCCCTAGGAAAGAATGCATTGCCTTCAGTGATATGGGAAACGGGAGGTTGCTCAGTGACTCCAGATCCTTGGTATTGGCTTCCAGCCCACTGGTCGACACCGTATGACCCAAATATGCGACCTTGGACATGCCCCAAAAACTCTTCACAGCACTGATCGACAGGTTCCAGCGATTGCATGACTCCAACAACCGTTCGAACTTCTCGCACAGATCGCTCCATGACGAAGCAGGGATCGGAATGTCGTCGATATAAGATCGCCTCCCCAGAACGTACGGTCTCCTTTCCCGATCGGGTTCACCCTCTGTAAATACATCATGGTTTTCGGTGGGGTCCCGATCGGCACTGATCTTGAAGTGTCCATACAATGCGTTGTCGATCAGCCTCTGGTAGATCTGGGGCGCGTTCTTCAAACCGAACGGCATACGGTTCCACTCGAACAGACCGAACGGCGTAATAAATGCGGAGATCTCGCGAGCCCGATCGGTCATCGAAACCACCCAAATCCACTTGTCATGTCCAGTGAGCAATACCATAGGGTCTTGTAGAGGTCTTCCAACAGATCATTAATCAGCGGCATCGGGTACACCATGAGTTATTCAACCGGTTTACCAGCCGATAATCGATGCACAGTCTAATGTCAACGCCGTTCTTCTTGATCACAATCACGATCAGCGAGGCCCACGGCGAGGTCGACGGATTAATGATCTTGGTATCCAACAGTCCTTTAATAAGATCAGACAATTTTTCGCGGTAATGTGGCGCCACACGTCGGCATCGCTGGGCGATCGGCTTGGCATCTCCAACTTCGATGTCACAAATCGCTCCGCGAGCAGCAGGGGGTAAGGCATTGCCTTTACCGATCAGCAGATGTTTCTTCTTCCATATGATCTGCTTTAGCTGATCGATCTGATCGGGACTGTTGAGATCACGATCATCCACTTGAAGATCGTCCATAGTAACCTCGGGCGGGTCAGCAGACACTTCAGGGAGGACTGCCATCTGGCTCTCCAACTCCTGAATATATTGGTCCCCGCCCTCATGGATACAAACTTGGTCGTCATCCGGGGCAATATCACCCAAACCGTCCTGATCGGTTGCACAATGCTGTTCCTGATCGGCGGGCTGCTATTCAACGACATCGATCTGCTTAGGCACGCCATCATGGTCCGCCCCATCAAACCCATATTCCCCTTTTTCTGTTTCTGTTTCCGGCTCCTCTGTCGCCTGTTCTTGTGAAGCCACCATGTTGACGAACCTTGGCTCATCTGCTTGATGGTCCACCGTGTCCGGAGACTGCGGTGCCTTTCTTCGAACTAACATCTTCTTTGGGATTACATAGATGGTTCGTTCCACCATAGGTGAGGTATCTTCTTCCACCGATCCATCATCGTTGATCAGATCGGTGGTCGCTTGGTATGCCAAGTACTGCCACTCAACATACCGTCTCGATTCGATCGAGACGAACCTCATCTTTCTTGGCACTTGCCCTTTCGCCATCCACATGCCAACAATAGTATTGTTGTCGAGTGTAAGCGGTGTGGCAAAGCGGACCCAAGCATTTTGGTCGTTTCCGGTCAGCAGCACACCGATCGGCTTATCGGCGATCGGATTGGTAGAAATCCAGTAGGATTTTAAGCCTATGATGTGCGGGAGGTGTCAAGAACACGGATTTTGGTGAGTCACATGATATGGCGTGCACTTACATATTTTTATGTTTTGTACATATGGGGAACCATAGGGGATAGTTTTACTTAGTAGTCGTTAATTTGCAGGCGTCGTTAATTTTCTTGGTGTCGAATATTTTCTTAGCCTTTAACACTCAACGGGAAGTCGTTTCGTCGCTTCGTACATCAGTCGCCTCTGCACGCCGCAGAGTGTTTGGAAGCAGAGGGTCGAGCAATCCGCTCCAGCTTATTTTACCCGGGAGGGACGCGCTACAGGCGCACTTGGCCCGACGGAAGTCCCTCGACGGGAGTACACATTGGTCGACTTTCCAAGCGCAAGTTGCACATGTTTGGAACGTGTTATCAAGTTATTGGATTATTTCGTGGAGATATCGTTTGTGGAGTGTATCACGTTCTTATTGGATCTCTATATTGGATTATTGGACTTTATTTCTCATATTGGTTGGGCCCTACGATCGATTGCCCGATTTGCCCGTTTAAGTACATTTACTTGGAGTGTAACTCGTCTGTCCGTACCCAGGGTGAAGAGTTCCGCCCAGGGTACACTACCCAGCACGGTCTCCCACATTTAGACCACAAGTCAATTCCCAGCACCGATCCACCGAGTTTGTTACCAGCCCATTCCATCGGGTACACAAGGTGAGATGAAGAACAAATCAGACCAGGCGTCCTGTGTTGATGACCGGTCGTCTGCCAGCAGCGGACGATCGGATCGGATCGTGGGCGAAGGTTCTCGGGGTACCCCCCCCCGTAAGTTGGACTGCCGGGCACGATGGTGGTCAGGTTCTAGACACTACGGTGTTCGATTTTGAACTTGACTCCCCCACAGCGGCTTGTCACCGACATTAGTGACTCGAACAAAATCATATCGACCGGAGCTCTTCACAAAGGTCGACACCCACCGATCGCCCCTGGTCACCCATAACTTCCTTGATCGAAAGCAATTGTCGACCAGGGTATCAGCGGATTCGCCGACTGGAATGGTGGCATCTTGGCACCATCTGACCAGATTGGTGTGCGATCCGTATAGGAGACTCCGACCAGCTAGCTGTATCTGGACCTCATCCGGGAGTGTAAGCACTCCATGAGACAGATCGAGGCGAATACCCGCAGGCACCATGAAATCCATGCCTAACAGGGCATCTTGAATGGCCATCTTTCCAACCCAAGCGCTGAAGAAGTAAACCAACGAGCCCGATAGGGTGATCTTCACGCGCGTACTTCCTTAGGTCATGTAAGAACTTTCACCGATTCCGACGCATTCTTGTCTCTGGGTGTCGTCTATACGACATCCGACCTTACGAGCAAAGGCGGAGTCGATAATTGAGACTTCGGCTCCAGAGTCGAACAACATCTTTTCCTTCTGGTTATTTATCTTACCACAGGCTTTCGCCTGCTTGAACCATTTTTCTGGCGCATGATACTTCCAGTATCCGCAAGACTCCCCAGGCAGCAGATCCAACTGCATGACCACCTTCGATCGGGAATATTCATCGGTCGTGGGATTGTAGACCGGATGATCCCGATCGACGCAATTGAGAATAGAACATGTATTGTAGGTTTATTCTCCTTTCCGACATATGCATAGATGCCAAACGTAGATCGCTCGGCTCGATCCAGATACCAATCTGGAGAGCGTTCTAGTTTAACATCTTTTTCACGTCCGGTGGAAGCATCCCCGCGTGCTTACCCGTCACATACCACTTGCGCATCAGATTGAAGAACTTTTCGATCTTGCACTGGCCGGCCTCGTGGATCTCTCCACATGACTTGCACACGAAGAGGCAGTGATCGGTGGGGTGGCCGCGTCTTTCGCACTTCTTGCATATCAGCTTCTTCCAGCAGTCCCCACCATCGTGCTTGCTTGACCCTCAGTGAGAACACTTCTTGCGAGGTCGGTCCGGATCGGACTTGATTCCACTCCTTCCCTTTAGATCTGCCTGGTTAGGCGTCGATCTGGTTTTCGGGGCAGGTTCCGTGACGAAGATGTGGCGATATTGACCTCGTCCGATTCCCGACTGGACTGGCCGCTACTTTCCTCTTCCGATCCAGTGCTGTCTTCAGTCGCGATCGCCTTAACAGAACAGGCCGATCAGGTCAGGGGCCTATTCACCGGATCGGTCTGGGTCATAAATCTGTAGCGACCCGATCCAACGGCGACCTTCACCCTCATGCTGCGTGAGTGTTGCAACGTCCGCAACGTCTGCTCCACTTCACCCACATCTTTGAGGCGCAGCAGAGTGAGCTGATCTGCCGGCTCTTGGTCATCAAGGGTACTGATATAGTGACCCACGTGTTCCATAGCGGCACCGGTCGGCGGGTTTCCTTACTTGATCACTATCTGAATGCTACCTGAGGTGGAAAACCAGTTGGCAGAGGAAGACTCAAGCCGCAGCCATCCCGAAAGCGCCGATCAAGCAAAAACAGCGATTTCGACATGGAGTCGATCGGCGATCCGGATGACCACTATGGGTCAGACGGTGCAGGGGCGGGCAGAACGCGCAGGGAAAACCTATCCTCTACGACCGTCACGGCAACATAGGAGGATGTGTGCTCCGACGATAAGTCGTTGTATCAGTCTCCACCTTCCTCTAATAGCTCATCGGAGTTGGAGGTCGGTGTTGAGTGAATGACCATGGGGGCGGATCGTACCCCATGGGAGCATAAAAAGGACGTGCAGCAGCAAGGGGATGCATGCCAGTCGGGGGCTCAGGAGCCCCCACAGGTTTCAGTACCTCCAAAGGAGGATGCCAACACGCTGCCCATAACCCAATATAACGTACAAGGCATGTTTGAGGCAATGATGGAGCGTTTCATGGGAGACCGATACCGATCGCCTCCGCGCCCGCATGCGCAGGACCGATCTGCCCGGCAAAATGTCAATATTTGGCGGGATGCTGATATGGAGTCAAGGCATTAACAGCTTTTGATTTAGGATCTACTGCGATCCCACGCATTCGCATGGCTGCGACCACGGATCTCAAGGATTTCACTGGCAAGGAAGCCGACGAGGAGCAAGCCAGATCGTGGTTTGATCGGGTCAAGTCTGCTTTCTTGCGGGATCATACACCAAAAAAGGAACGGTGTTTGATCTTCAGGGATATGCTGAAAGGACCGGCTGCGAACTGGATCCAACAGTTGGGTCGGGATGTCCGATCTGACTGGGATCTGCTATGTTCAGAATTTGAGGGGAAGTACTGCAACTCCGGATTCTCTACCGCCCGAATATATCACCATATACAGAAGCGAGGCGATGAGACGCCGATCGAGTACTTACACCGTTTGAATGTGGCCGCAATTTACTTCAGCGGCCTTCAATGCCGCGGTGGGAGTTGGGCGGCGTACCGCCCCCACCAACGGCACCAAATGGTCATGGAAGGTCGACATCGATATCTCTGTCGTAAAGCGTGTTATAATTGGGTGATTTCGTCACATTATACTTTCTGAAACCAACCAACTTGGTTTGGACCGGGATCGAACCCGGGACCTTCCGGTCCCACAGTGAGTAGTGAACCACTCGATCACGGTCGGATTAACATGTTATAATTGGGCCCAATAACGGGTCTTATTATAGAGCCTTATTAT
>CM047585.1:953978-1009166 GCA_026184515.1 Peronosclerospora sorghi | reverse complement strand
TAAGCGCCCCACGGGAACTCTAGGTGGATTTTAGTGAAATTTATCCCCCCTAGTAGGTCTAGGCTAGGAATACAGATATTTGGGTGTTCCTTTAGCTGTTTAAAGACTCAGAGGCTCCGTGATCGGGCAGTGAAGACTTCCACTGCCTGATCAAGTAACCCCTTCGCCGATCAACACCTGATCGATACTCTGCAACTCGTGACCCGCGATCAACAACTCGCAGATCGCACCAACTTGTACCTGAGCGACGTTTGGCACCTGATCAAGTCTGATAACCGCTGATCAACTACTTTTGGTGCCTGATCAAGCCTGATCACAGCTGATCAACGACTTTTGGTGCCTGCCCAAGCCTGATCACTGCTGATCAAGCCTGTTCGCACCTGTTTTGAGATCGATTACACCGGATCACGTCTGATCAGCACCTCGATCAATTCATTACAAGTTCCCCAATCTTGCATCAAGGAATTGCCGTGTCTACATCCCCGCCACCTGGAGAGCGACCCACGCCTAAGCCGTCGGGTACACAAGGTGAGCAGAAACACAAGCAGTCAAGGACAACCGGAGGACCCCCTTCGTTAGTCGGCAGTCCGGGCGCCGTGGTACCGCCTGATCAAGCGTCAAAAACTTTGATCAGCCGCTCCACCACATCTCCAGTCTCCAATTATCCAGATCGAACAGTTTCTGCACGTTGGCGAGGTCTTGCACTTTTATGCCGACCTCAGCCAACATCGCAAGCAGGTTCTTCACTAATAGCAACGGCCGATCGCTCTGGATCGGCTCGTGGTGGGTCCGAGAAGGCGATCGGGGGTCTGGGGGTCTATAATTCGCATCACCTGGTCTTCACTAATAAATCGCTTCAACTCGTGGATGTAATACATCCTGTCCAGGTCTTCTTCCTTGATAATCACATCCCCGACCTGCAACTTTTCTTCCAAATCGTCCTCCTCGGACGGCATTCTGAGCCTCTTCTTGGGGACCTTGGGAAAATGGATCGGATCGTTCCGATACGCCTCCAAGTCGTTTTCGTCTTTAATTTTCTTTTCATAAAAACATTCATGTAAATGCATAGGATCAGGACAAAAGTCCTGCTCCTTTCCGGAACTATAGCAAGACTTTCTATAGTCCCGATCGGCTCCGGTGGGAGCCTTATGGGGAGGAAAAAACTTATTAATTCCGATCTGGTCCTCCACCCGGCCAGATCGGACATCGCCATCTTTATCGACAACGACAACATAAGGCGATAACCGTTCCTTATGTCCTCTCCAGAACGATTCCACATTTAATTCATTGTAATCAATTCTTCGAGAGATATCATCGCGGTGATATCCAAGATCACCAAGTGATCCGTGCACGCGCACCATTGTGGTGGAGTCAAGTTCAAAATCGAACACCGTAGTGTCGAGAACCTGACCACCATCGTGCCCGGCCGTCCAACTGACGGGGGGGGGGTACCCCGAGAACCTTCGCCCACGATCCGATCCGATCGTCCGCTGCTAGCAGACGACCGATCATTAGCATAGGACGCCTGGTCCGATTCGTTCGTCATCTCACCTTGTGCACCCGATGGAATGGGCTGGTTACACACTAGGTGGATCGTCGCTGGGAATAGATGTGGGGTCTAAGAACGTGAGACCGTGCTGTGTGGTGTACCCTGGGCGGAACTCTTCACCCTGGGTACGGACAGACCAGTTACACTCCAAGTAAATGTACTTCAAAGGGCAGATCGGTCAACCGATCGTAGAGCCTAACCAGTACGAGAATAAAAGACCAATACTCCAATATGGAGATCCAAACGAGAACGTGACAAACTCCACGAACGATACCTCCACGTAACAATCCAAAACTTGTTTACACGTTCCAAATGTGTGCAACTTGGGCTTGAGAAGCCGACCAATGCGTACTTCCGTCGAGGGACTTCCGGAGGGCCAAGTGCGTCTGTAACGCGTCCCGGCCGGGTATAATGAGCTAGAGGGGATTACTTGACCCTCCGCTCCCAAACACTCTGCGGCGTGCAGATGCGACCAACGTACTTAGCAAAGATGCTAACGACTTCCTGTTGAGTGTTAAAGGCCAAAAAATAACGACTAACCAAAACTATCTCCCTACGGTCCCCAATATGTACAAACATGAAAATATGTGAGTACACGCAATATCATGTGACTTACCAAAATCCGTGTTCTTGACACCCCTCGCACACGATAGGCTTAAAATCTCCCTTGATTTCCACCAATCCGATCGCCGATAAGCCGATCGGTGTGATGCTGACACAAAGCGACCAAAATTCTTGAGTCCGCTTCGCCACATTCTCTAGCACTTCAGGGAACTCGCGCTCAGGAAAGTTATAAATATCACCGTATATTCTTTTCTGCAAACGCTCGAGCAGCTCCTTTTCTATCGAATTGTCGAGATTGGTGGCCGCCATAGCTTTTTTCTCTCCTCGCTTCTCTCTCCTTACAATCTTTTTGTTAATAACCACGAGTTTAGGCTTGGTCTTCAGTGTGAGTTTACGCATACGCATGAGATACTGATGGATTTTCGTAAGCCTCTGCGTTTTTCTTGTAATAAGTTTGTTGGGCCAAAATTTTCAACTGCTCATCAATCGGCAGAAATTCCACACGAGGTCGATGTGACGCCGCCTCTTTCTTACTGTTAAAGTTCCTTGCGGCGTCTTCGCTTCCCAAGAGAGCAAAATTTGCGGAGTTAAGTGCCTCATGGTTTGGTCCCCGTTGAGTTGTCGAGCAGTCGATAATAGAACCCAACGTAGCAACATTAATCACGTCAAGTGTCTTAAGTGCGTCACCAATTCCGTGCCCAACGAGTACGAGATGATCAATCTCTTCTTCAAACTCGTTATCGTCTTCAATCACCTTCAACTATTTGCTTGTAGTTGGGTCAAATTCCATCGCATCTTTCCAGAGCTTCAAAACATTGGAATCAGCACGCGCGCGCGGATATCCCCGTTATACGCGGCACTTACTCGTGAATGGCGTCGTACCCGCTAGCAAGCGTTTGTACTGCACGATGGCTTGTACTCCCTTAAATTCAACGAAGTGTCATTCAACCGTAATACTGAGAGTGAAATCTTTCTCGACGCGAGTTGCCATATCCACCTCACTAAAACTAGCAGGAGAGATGAAAAACCCACGCGGCTTCTTAGATTTAAACTCCATCAAACGTTTCAAGCGGGTACAGTCCTAAATAACAGACGAAGGCACTTTCTAGAATAGTTGCCGTCTCTGACGTGTAAGGAGAAAGTCCATAATGGCGTTGCGCATAGACCCATTTAGACCGACACACCTTCGCTGTTCCTTGTCCATCTATGGACTCTGGCACCGCCGCAAGGTGAGCCATCTTGCTCAATCGGTCTACAAAGACCAATAATCGCTCCAGTCGCTCGCTCACTTGGGTATGACTAGCAGTGGTGCGCTCAAGATCCAGTCGACCATTTCCTCTAGCGCAGGACGGTACACTGGTGTCATGCGCATGGTTTCAAAGCCCTCCTCATGGTGAACTTCGTCCACTGGTACAATAATAGCAACAGGTTCTACAGGTCCTCGCATTTAGCTTTTCTGGTCCTGATATTACCGAAACTTTCGTTCAAGACGTCAACCATCATGGGCAGGAAATTAAATCCATCCGCCAGATCTACCAGAATCTGTAGTCGTTATGCTTGTGCTAGGCGGAGTACACTGAGTAGCATTTTCTGCGAGACTTGCACCTGGCGCTTTTCTGCTACGAACTTTCAATCCACTGGGCAAAACCTGTCCATTTCCACTAGAAACATCGATCTTCTTGTAAAACCAAATAGGGAACGTATTGGCACCTTTCTCAGCCAATGTATCAACCAGAGCTTTAGTAGCAGCGATCTGCTGCGGGGTGAGTGAAAGACCACCTACTTCGGGAAATTCACGCTGTAATCACTAGGGGGTTTCAAAGTTGAATGATTTCGGGTCATTTTTGTGAGGTGAAATGGTCGACCATTTGGTCGATTTTTCGTCCATTCCGGAAATCGACTAGCACGATTTGGCGAAATGGACGATTTTCTTTTGCGAAATCGCCGCCCTCTACCCTAACCCGATACACACGCGTTTGGTCCCGAGTCTGAGATTGGGGATGGTAACCACAGTCTCTGCGTCAAGGTTTCTTTTGTTAGTAATTTCGACTGAACAGCTTAGACGCGTTGATTTTGCCGTAGAAGGAGCATTTGCGGTAGAAGTATTGGTAGCGATGACTTTATTATTGATTCTTTCGGGCAGTCGCAGACGCCTAATTCCCAAGTTGCAAGTCCCTTGCGAGGATACCTGGCAGATAATTATGGTTTGAAGCCACAGCTAAAGCGGGAATTTATTAATTTGTGACGGGTGCGTGTGCGTTTGTACAGAGGTACGTCTTTTCATGACGGTACTCTTGTCATGCTCACATGCTATCGTTACTGATTTGTCAGTTTCTTCAAATTGAGATACTAACGCAGATACTTACCTGAATAACTGTCTGCAGATGCTTCCTCAGGCTCATGTTCGTGCTAATCAGGAGATGAAAGCTTGCTCAGTAGTACTTAACAAACATGAAGCTAATGCCGAATGGGAAGAAACGTTGGCAATTATGCGGGGAAAGAAGCTTCTGGACGCGGGTGAAGCACACGAGCGGTTACAGGCTCAACGATACATCAGCTGTAATAGGCGTGCTCAAACTCCGTCGACTGCGACGGAGGTTGAGGATATAGTGCCGCTGATCTTTCTGCGGAATTGTACTAACATCCAGAGGTTATGCCCGAATACATACGAAGAATATGAAATCTGTAGTCAGATGTCACTTGCAGCTGACAGATGATGAATTAATACCGCATTGACAGCTTTGGATATAACTCACAATAAGAATCGCTGCGCAATTGTAGAGATATCACCATTGTTATGTCGGACTGTCACCTGGAGAGATTACGTGTCATGAATGAATACTAGTTTCAGTATTGATAGTGGATGAAGTAAACGTAAATTCGATGACATCCTAACATGGAAAGAATTACAACTCAGCATTTTGATTTTTTCTATCTTTTCATGGCTGGAGAGAATGATGATGGCAAATAGAATATGATGGCAAAAGCAGGCGATGCCGTCGCTCGCTCATCATGGGCCCAGAAACCAATCACTTTTCGCGAACCCTTCACGCGTGCTGATGCTCATCATCGTACGACTCGTCGTTATCCTCTTCATACACATGCTCATACTCTTACACCTCCACGGGGGGTGTTTCGGGCACTGCCACCACCAGGCCATCCAGCTCCTTCTGCAGCACAATCTCCGAGCATAAACTCGGCAGCGCACACTTGTGATTGAGATTCACCACAATGCACGTACGCTCTTGCATGCGTGAAAGCGGCTCGATCAAGGCGCGAAACCCCTTGATTTCCATCCGTCCAGCGTTCCATCCTTGCACTGTCGGCACGGGAGTGCTGCTTTGTACGGACGCTTCGTCCACGCTTCGGCCCAGTAACCGTAATACCCATGTTCATAGACCGCATTAATCCCAAACGCTCTAATGATCGTGTCCCGTTTCAAAAGCGGCGACAAAATCGCGAGATACGCTGCTAATTCCGCACGTCCAAATTCCTCAAGTAACAGCGACTGTGAACAAAAAGGTGTCCAGATACGGTAGAGATCCACTTCACGGATCACTGCAATGGTGTTGAAGATATCGACGCCATCCACCAGTCCTTCGAGCTTAATCCACACCGATCCTTCTTCGTCCGGTTTCCATGATGTCGTGACGTCCAGAATTGTCTGGCCGAATTGCCACGCATCATCTTTGTCCTCGCTGTTGATTTCACGCAATGCATTGACGCCTTTTTGCCGTCGCTCTTTAATATGATCGAGCAAAGCGCGCTCGTGGTCCATGTGCCTCTTGATTCTCGTCTTCGTTGCTGATGGGCTCATAGCCGATACAAAAACTTCGAGTCGGTCAAGGAGGAGTCCAGCCGAGAAAAGACGCTCCGTTGCTTTTAACAGTAACACCTTCTGCCACACCCAGTCCACGTTGTTCGCCGTGACAGTCACAGCAGAATAATCTATTAATCCAGCGTCTTCGGTAGGATTCAATTCCTCGTCCCTCGCATCCCTTTCGCTTTTCCAGTCGTAGGACGACGTCGAGCCGGCACTGGCCGTGGTACTTACATCCGATGCACGTCGATTTTTCCTAAATACACCTGGAAACCGCTTTGAGAGCTTGGACATGATCTTTAGTGCTTGGAGCTTGCTTCCGCGCCACATGGCCATCCCTGCTTTAAACGTCACGACACGTGGCTCGCCCCTGTGACGTAGGCGCTGGACAATCTCAGCAAATGGTACGTTGCGCACGTCCAAGTTGTTGATTTTGTAGACTAGATAGTCTGTAGGGACCAGCACACGTCCTTTCCCTACATGAGGCAAAGAGTTCGAAACATGAACCCTAAACCCTCAGAGGCAAATTTAAATTCCTGAAATGGACAAAAAATTTCCTTAAAATGGCGGGGGGTTCGACCTTGAACAGTTTGATTTGCCAAAAAATGGTCGTCCCCAATTTTGGATGAAATCGTTCTCCGAAATCACCAACTTTGAAACCCCCATTGTATAGCATTTCATTCTGCAGTTTGATGGTAGCTCAGAAATCGAAAAGTCGACTAAATGATATGGATGTTTTTGTGTATTTTTATAGTGGGATGCGATAATAGGGGGTGTCAATCTTAACCATATAACATGTAATATGGGAGAAGTTTATATCACCCATATGAAGTTTATATTCCCGAATATGACATGTTTATATGCAATATGATATAACCCACCTCTCGAGGTGGGTTATATCCAATATGAACCATATATTCATATAAAACCATATATTATTTTGGTGCTTGCCCCCACACTATAATTTAATTAATTATCAGACTCACAGTGCAACCCCAACTGCCGTGCCTCGCGTTTCAGCAAGACGTTCTGCTATTACTCAACTTGAGTTTGCTGTCTTATTTGCCTACTTGAACGACGACGAGTCTTCGTTTGAGGATGCTAGGGAGTTACTATCTCTGATTTTAAGTTCGCGTTACATATACGACGCGGTGCCCCAACCACGGTCGCATGATTTCTTGTTGAACTACCTCATGAGATTATCTGACGTAGGGTTTCGCCAAGCATTCCGGACAAATCGGTCTGCTTTCATGGCGCTCGTTGAGGAGCTGAGTGAAAGCGCGGTTTTCCACAACAGAAGCAGATGCAAACAAACGTCTGTGGCGTGGCAGGTGGCCGTTGCTCTTTCGCGCTTCGGACACTATGGAAACGGTGCAGCTATTGGTGAAGCTTGCGGCACCTTTGCCTTCAGTTACGGAACAGTATGTTTGTTTACCAACAGAGTTGTACAAGCACTTAATGAGCGATTAGCTAAGTGGGTATGTTGGCCAGACCGCGAACGAAAACGCGAGATCAAGGCGTGCCTGGCGGAAGAAGGTTTTCCTGGTTGTGTTGGGTTTGTTGACAGGACGATATTACCGTTATCTTAGAAACTCAACCTAAATGGGAAAGTTTACTATGACCAGAAGCAGAGGTACTCCATCAACATGCAGGTCTTCTGCGACCAGGACAAGCGCGTTACTGCTTTTCACGTTGGGTGGCCTGGATCGTGTGCGGACTCTACAGTATATAAAGAAATGAATCTGTCGAAATAACCTCAGTTGTACTTTGATGATGGGGAATATCTGTTGGGAGATTCCACCTATGCACTCTCGCCCACCTTAATTCCAGCGTTCACAGCTCCCGCAGCTAATTTGAAGATGAATACGGAATTCAACTACTGCTTGGCGAAGTCCAGAGTACGAAATGAACACTTCATCGGTATACTCAAGTCTCGTTTTGCATCGATGCGCGAACTTCGTACTCCACTGCGAACTCCAGATTCCATGCAGGGAATAATTTGCTGGGTATCTGCATGCATTGTCCTCCACAATTATCTTTTCTTGTTCGGTGACCAGTGGAAAGAGATGGAGGATGAAGAAGAGGATGTTGTGCCCATGGCCTTCTGTGGCGCTGGACCACAGGCTGCAGCAAGCTTTCGGGATGCGCTGCGATCTCATACACTAAGTGTTAATTAAGCCAAAGGTAATCTTCCAATACATGCTTCGTAGACATCTACTCTTCTATATTTTCAATAGAATTACTCCCTGTGGGCAACTTTAATTCATTAACTTGAGTATTTCCGCAATCTTATCCGTGTCATAACCATTTTTCAACGCTGCAAGAAAAACTTCACTTGAACGTTTCTTCCGAACTTTGTAACAGGTTTACATTCTGGTTACATTTAGTTATGTTGTGTACGTAAGTAAACTACGGTTGGGGTCAGTATTTACTGGTCCGAAAGGTTTGGACCTATTGGTTATTTAAACCAATCAGGGCAGGAGCCCTTGGTGGAGGCGTGGCAGCCAGCCACGTGTTAGTACACAGGTGGTGTACACTACATTTTAGCTAGGTACGAATTTAGTAAGTTCTACTTAGTATTACATATAGTTTACATTAGTTTAAATTAATTTAGGCTAATTACATATTAAATATACATTCAGTTTACAAAAAACGCCAATCCAGCTAGACGCACGACCTCGACCGGTCTCGCGTGCTGTGAGTGTTTGTAGCCAAAAGGAATACCTCCTTTAGCTACTCCCTTTCCATGGAAGCCTTGTCTTAAGGCGTTAGTTAAGTCTAACAAGTAAACAAAGGGAAATATTGGCCCCGAGTAGGAGAGAACTCTCCTACTAAGCCCTTTTACAAGGGCGTATCGGCTAAGTAGCGGCACATCGCCGCTTAAGGAAAGTATTCCTCTGTGCGCTAGCCGCACCGTGCGTGTACGCACCGGCTACATCTGGTAGCACTTGTAGTCAATCCAACACCTGTGTTGGTAGGCTACGGCATCCTCTGCAAAGGATGAATTAGGACGATTGGGAAAGGTTAACTCTTCTCCAGCAGGAAGCCTTTAACAGGATGTTATCCTTACTGGGTGACGAAGGCATGAAACTCCTAGTGGAGCAGGGCCTTGAGGTCGTAAAGGCGAGGGTCAATGCCCTCATTGACCATGAGGAAAGTTGTCGTGGAAGTCATTCCACGTCCACGGGGGTGAGCCCTCCGTTAAAATTTAAGATCAAGGAATTCACCGGGGAAAAAGGTGATAACCTTTATGTGTGGCTTCGAGAGGTTTAAACGGCCTTCGCCACAGCGAATGTGATCGCTGATAACTTGCAAGTGGGACTTGCACTGACCCATCTTACGGGTAAAGCCCGTGCAGGGGCTTTTACATGCTCGGATTCGGTCATGGACGTGTTCCCGACCTGGGAAGTCCTTAGTAAAAAGCTTATGGACATGTATGCAACACCTGATCTGGTTTTCCAGAATCAGCTGGCGTTTCTGAGGTGCCGTCAAGGCACTAGGGACTTGGAATGTACATCCAAGAACTTAAGGCCCTGTTGGCAGGGATGTACGCGAAAGCGTATTCGGACGATGTGTCCATCCCCGTCTTCATGGGAGGCCTGAGAGAAGGTCCAGCACGTTCGGAGCTCTTCCGATGCCGACCCCAATCCCTGGGGGAGGCGTTTAAGATGGCGTTCAACGCCGATAGGAACTTTTGTTCCTCTAAGGTGGGTCCCGAACCCATGGACCTAAGTCAGGTCGAAGCGGAAGAGAAACCTTCCGCTAAGATTCACGCTGACTCTGCTTCGTTGGGTTCTGAGGCGGAGCTCCTGGCCATGCTGTAGCGGAATGGACCGCTGAGATGCTTCTTGTGTGGAAGCAAGGATCATCTGCGGAACGGATGTCCATAATCCCCCAGCGATACTCTCGCTTTAAGGGGTCGAGGGCGGCAAAAAGGCCTCGCCCAAGCCGTCGGGAAACGACGGCTCCCAGTAGGTGCGGGGCGCCCTACTGGGGGGGGGCTCAGTGCTGTTAAACCCCGGGGTAGGGGCCGACATCACAAAGCCCCGAGGGAAACGGTGCTTTCTAGCACCGAGTTGGTGTACCAGCCCAGTTTGCTGGTCGTCCTTGGGGACGTGAAAGGCTTTGATAAGCCTTGGAGAGTCTTAATAGACGCTGGTGCGTCTGATAATTTTGTCAGACGAGCTTCTGTTGAGAAGAGTCGACTGTATGCTGAGGCCCTAGAGGCACGTTCGCGTGACGTTGTCACGGTCCGTCTAGCGACGGGCGTACAGGTTTCTGTACCCAAGGTCTCGACTCACCTTAAGATGAAGTTTGCAGAATTCGACAGCTTAGAACGTTGCCTAGTCCTGGATTTGGACTCATTCTGGGCATGAAGGGGATGGAACGCCACGAACCATGGATAGACTGGAAGTCTAAGTCCATTGGCTCAACGCACCCGCGGTCGGGTGAAGCATTGGCGAGTCATGAACCCACTTTTCTCGATCTCAAAAGCGATACTGGCGTGAGATGCCAGAGATTGGGATGTCTGAGATGATCAGTCCCAATGAGGTCAAGGAAGTGTTCCTTGATGAGGGGGATTCGGCGGTTAATCTCCGCGCCGATATAGGCGAGACTGGTGAGTCTCCAGTGGTAGAGGTGGATTCCTCTGAGGTTAAGCGCGAGGCGCTTTTTAGAGAAGAGACCCGAAGTTTGTCTCTTCTGCAGGTCGGAATTGATTCCGACCACGCCGTGTTTGGCGAACAAGTTGCGACTCCAGTTGTAGGGGTAGAGACCCCTGTGGTTAAGCGCGAGGCGCTTCGAAGTGAAGAGACCCGTAGTTCGTCTCTTTCGCACGTCGGAATTGATTCCTACAACGCCGTTGTAGGTGAGACCGGTGAGTCCCCGGTGGTAGAGGTAGATACCTCTGTGGATAGGCGCGATGCGCTTCCAATAGATGGGGCAATTGACTCCCCCCATCTGGGTCCCGGGATGAGTCCCGAGGCCAGTAGTCAGAAGTCCTATCGGATGCTGAATAGTGTGACAGGTGTTGTCACAGAAGGCGTAAGCCTTGAACGGTTGCCTGGGGTAGGCGAACTGTTGTCGTTGGAGGATATGTCCTTCAACGAGTTAGGATCTGCTTTGAAAGCAGGTGAAATCGACGAAGTTGTCGTATTGCGTCCGGAAGAGGAGTTGAACTCCTCATCCACGATGGACGAGTCAGTTTTGGTACAAAACAAACAGGCATTGAATTCCCGAAGCGGCCTCAAGATCCTTGCGGATCCTGAGGACCCTTACCATTCCTTGTTGAAGGAATTCGGAGATGTCATTAGTGGCAACCCGCCGATGGGGTTACCACCGGATAGGGGAGTCCTACATGAAATTTATTTGGTTCCTGGAACCAAATACTGCGTCACTAGGCAGTGGCCTCTCCCCAAGGAGCGATGCGACGTCATCGACGCATTCTTCAAGGGGAAAGAAGAGACAGGGATGGTACGGGAGAGCAAGTCTCCTCACTCATCTCCCACCTTTTGGGTTCGTAAACCTAACGGAAAGTGGCGCATTGTACATGCATACAACAAGCTGAATGCAGATACTGTACCCATGCAGACTCCGATTCCTCGGAAAGATGTCCTCCAGAACAATATGGCGGGATGTACTGTGTACAGTGCCTTAGATCTGGTGGACGGGTATTATCAGGTGCTCATGCGAGCGTCCGATATTCCGCTGACAGCGGTCAGCACGCCTAGTGGCATGCTGTGGGAGTGGCTTGTTATGCCACAAGGTCTTTCGAATGCACCAGCGACTTTTAATCGCTTGGCGACTCAACTCTTCCGCCCTCATAGAAAGTACGCTCAGACGTACTTCGACGATATATTCGTTCATAGTCGCGCGGAAGGCGACTCGTCTGATGTTCAGACGCATCTGATACATATTCGAGCGGTGCTGGAATGTATGCGAGAGCATAAGTTGTATGCAAACGCATCGAAATGTATCTTTGGTGCTGAGGAAATTCCTTTCCTCGGATGCTTCATCAGTAAGGATGGAGTGCGGGCGGATCCCGCGAAGGTGAAAGCCATTGTGGAGTGGCCTTCGCCTGTAAATCTTAGAGATTTACGGAAGTGGCTTGGATTAGCCAACTATCTCCACAAATACAGCGAGAACTACGCTGAGATGGCGAAGCCATTGACGGACCTTCTTAAGAAGGATGTTGATTGGTGTTGGGAAACCAAACACCAATAACGCTTTTGAAGCGGTTAAGGGGAGCTTGTTAAACGCCCCCGTTATTGCTCTACCAGACTCTGGGAAACCACTAAGCGTCGTCTGCGACGCCTCCGATTTCACAATCGGATGTGCTTTGTTACAAGCAGATGATGAAGGAAGGGAACGCGTGATCGCGTTTGAGTCGAGGCAGCTTAAAACTGCGTAACGGAATTATCCCGTCCATGACAAGGAGCTACTTGCAATGAAGTATGCTCTTGTCAAATTTAGGGCTCACCTACTCGGCTCAAAGCCGTTCGTGGTTTATACTGACCACGCGTCCTTACGGACAGCGACAAAGTCGCCTCATCTCTCGCGCAATGGATGGACTGTTGGCTATCCTTATTTGCGGAGTACAACTTTGAGGTTAAGTATAAACCTGTCAAGCAGAACGTGCTTGCATACGCGTTGTCGCGTCGTCCCGATTACGAGCTCGCTCACGCGACATTCATCACCTCGTCTGTGGTGGATCTCATACGACAGGCGTATGAGAAAGACCCACAGTGTACGGCGCTTATCAGCGCGTTGGCTGGAAAGGGACTTGGCTCGTCTGATCCAACCCTGTCAAGTCGAGCTAAATCTCGTTTAAACGGTTACAGGTACTGTGACGGTTTGCTATATTATAGCACGAGCGCGGAGGACACTCCGCGGGTGGTTGTTCCTCATGATGAGTAACTGAAGTATAGAGTCCTCTTTGAGGCACATGACGCCCCTACCGGGGGTCATTTAGGTCGGGATAAGACCTACAGCGCTTTAAGCGCTTTGTATTGGTGGCCCAATATGTATAAGTGGGTCGGTGCGTATATACGCACCTGTGAGACGTGTCAGAGGGTCGAACCCTCTGCAAGTTCAGCTGCGCCTTTGGCTAGATTGTCCGTTCCAACGGAGTGTTGGAAATCCATTAGTATGGATTTTATCTTCGGTTTTCCGAAGGATAAGGCCGGCAACATCGGCATTTTGGTCTTTGTAGAGACCGTTTGAGCACGATGGCTCACCTGGCGGTGGTGCCAGAGTCCATTGATGGACAAGGAACAGCGAAAGTGTTCTTAGACCGTGTCTTTTGACAGCATGGTCTACCCGATTCCGTTGTATCGGATCGGGATCCCCGTTTTACGGGCCAGTTTTGGGGCGCGTTGATTAAGGTGCTAGTCACCAAGCTCCTTATCTCCACTGCGGATCATCCGCAGACGGACGGACAAACAGAACGCGTTAAACGCGTTGTAGAGGATATTCTTCGGAGTTTATGTCCGGATTCTCCAAATAGTTGGAGTGAGATGCTTCCGATGGTTGAATTTGCTATCAACAATTCGGTACATGCATCTACGGGGTTTACCCCGTTTTACGTGAACGTATTAGTAAATCCGAGGGTTCCGTTGACACCACGTGTGTGTGTTCCAGGGCTTAAAGGGGAGGATTCCTTGATGTCAGCCCTGTATCTGTGCGAAAGCACATCGATAAGTTTTTATCGACACGCCTTAGTGTCTTACGACACTTTTGCGATGCCATGGCGGAAAGCCAAGACAAGCAAAAGGAATGAGCCGACCGCAAGGGTCGGCGTAACAGAAAGGTGTATCAAGTAGGAGAAAGAGTTTTATTTAAACGCTAAAAACCTTCCTACCATGCAGTTTCGAATGTGTTAAGAAACAAACTGCGCCCCAGGTTTGTGGGGCCTTTCAAGGTTCTAGCCCGAAAGGGCTTGGCGTATACCTTGGATATTCCGAAGGCGATGCGTATGCATCCAACAATCTATATTGGTATGCTTAAGCCGTACCAGGACCCGGAGGCGGGTCCCCTCTTGGTGGGGGTTAGAAAGGCGAGTAGCCATAAAAGCCGTAAGGAGCGGCAGGTCGGAATAACTCCGACAGGGTCGAAAGGCTACCCCGTAACTCCGCAAAGGTTGTCTCGAGAGAGGCAAGCCGCCTCTCTGTGCGGTCAGTTGCACCCTCCTCATATCGGAGTCCCTCCCGGACATCAAGGATGCGATGACTGTGTCGATCACAGCGCTCGTGAATCACACGTCGCAATTGCGCGACCTCTTCCACAAATTCTCGATACGGAGGGTACTCCACATTATCATGTGGATAGTTTGATGGCGCGACGCCATCATCGGGGTGAAAACCAATATCTGGTGAAGCGGAAAGGTTATCCACATTCACAGAGTTCGTGGGAGTCAGAGACTCCCCTGCGGCAGGATTGCCGTGACGTCGTTGACGCTTTCTAGCGGGAGAATCCCGCTGCGAGTCAACAATCAAAGGGGCGCGAGAAGCCCCTTCACTCCCAGTAGGTGGGAGTTCACCGGAGGCAGATGCGGCGCTCGCACCGTTCTCCAGAGCCGCGATGGGAGTAGGAACTCTGCCATAGCGTGTGCGATAGGGAGCAAGTAATTTCCCCATCGCTTTGGCTCGGGCAAACGCCATGCGCAACTCCCTCTCCACTCGAACGTCACGTTCGGAATAGCTGTCGTGCAGCTCAGTAAATCTAGGGAGGAGTTTCTCCCCTTCCGCCCAAGCGCGGAATTTTTTTTTCGGCATCTTCGGCACTTTCTCCCGGAGAAAGAACAATAGGAACATCGTGGAGTTTCCCGACAGGGGAACCCTGTGCCTTTCTGTCAAGGCGCTCTCGGTATGAGACGCTAGTGAACTGCTTCTGCGTGAGCAGCTGTTCCCGGAGTTTCTCCCGGCGTTCGCATTGATACGGCTGTTTAGCAGCAGGTCTTGGAGTATAGAATGCTAAACCATTCCTTACCATAGTCCTAGACCACTTTGGGAGGTCACGAGGACCTTCAAACTCATATGCCACCCGTGGAGGGCGTTTGGGGTCGCGCAACGCAGCCCTTCGTGCCTGTGCGGCAAGGTTGGCTTCTTGAGCCGCATCTAACTCATTGGTGATGATCGCCTTCGGCGATCCAGATGTACCATCCGTCATTAGCAGGGGTGGCGCACTAGCTAGTGCATTTTCCCCAGGTGTGGGAAACGTATTGGGTTCCCGACATCGCCGTTCGGCGATGTCGGAGTGGTCAGCCATTGGGGAGATACCCCCAGGGGCATCCACTTCCGAGCAATCGGAATAGTCAACTTCCTCCTCTTGAGTAGAACCCTCAGCACCACTAAAAGTGCACATGGTTAGCCAGAAGTTCTGGCAGTTGGAGTTCTCCAACTAAAATTGATTTATTGCGTAAGCAATAGTCTTGATGGGGGAGGATGGAACAGGGTTACATTCGGTTACATTTAGTTATGTTGTGTACGTAAGCACACTACGGTTGGGGTCAGTATTGACCGGTCCGAAAGGTTTGGACCTATTGGTTATTTAAACCAATCAGGGCAGGAGCCCTTGGTGGAGGCGTGGCAGCCAGCCACGTGTTAGTACACAGGTGGTGTACACTACATTTTAGCTAGGTACGAATTTAGTAAGTTCTACTTAGTATTACATATAGTTTACATTAGTTTAAATTAATTTAGGCTAATTACATATTAAATATACATTCAGTTTACAAAAAACGCCAATCCAGCTAGACGCACGACCTCGACCGGTCTCGCGTGCTGTGAGTGTTTGTAGCCAAAAGGAATACCTCCTTTAGCTACTCCCTTTCCATGGAAGCCTTGTCTTGAGGCGTTAGTTAAGTCTAACAAGTAAACCAAGGGAAATATTGGCCCGAGTAGGAGAGATTTCTCCTACTAAGCACTTTTACAAGGGCGTATCGGCTAAGTAGCGGCACATCGCCGCTTAAGGAAATTATTCCTCTGTGCGCTAGCCGCACCGTTCGTGTATGCACCGGCTACAACCTTCTTCTCTCTCCTCCTTCCTCTCCTTCATAATATCGGCTCTCTCAGCACGTCTTTCTGATCTCTCCGACTCTCTTTCCAAACCTTTCTCTTGTCTCCTTGCTTCTCTCTCTTATTGTCGCTCCTTTCTCCTCTCTTACTTCTCTTTCTTCGCCTCTGATCGATCGCGTATCTCTTGTGCCCACTTCATTTTCTCAAATTCTAGGTGCTAACTTCTGATGCTATCCTCTCCAGACGATCGAAGTTGAGCTGAACGCTCGAACGCTGTAGCTATTCTGCTGCCACGAGCAGGTGTAACGTTTGTTTTATGCAAGGTACGTGGGTTTTTCCTGCCATCACATCTCTTCCTCCGCGTTGGCTCCTGGGGATCTTCCAGCATACGCGTCGGTGCTGGAAGGTATTTGCATAGTGATATTTTCAGTGGTTCGGAATAATGTTGCAATTCTGCAGTTAAAGATAACATTACTAAGTACCAACCAGCGTTTTCTTCCGTCAAAGCCGTCAATGAAAGTCGAGAGGGGAGGGGCTCTGGCTACTCCTGCTCCACACGCAAGTCTCCAACCCCAGTCTCTTCCTGCATGTTTCGTTCACAAAATTTTCCTTCCTCCTGCCCTTCCTGCTCCTCCCTTTATTCGTGTTCAGAAGAACCCTGTAACTCGCAGTCTTCTATCTCATCATTTTCCTCCTCCCTCCATATCGTCTTAGTTTTTCTTTTGTCCAGAGTGCTTTGGTAAAAGTAATCTGTCAAAGTGTGTGGATTGATGCCAATTTGCAGCAAGGACCTGCATACCTTCATATTCGCTTTCTTCGCGCGGACCATAGGAGTATGGTGCAGTCCTATTTGCTACCAAAGACGAAGGAGGCGTAGAAGAATCAAAGTATGTTTTGGATTTACGTTTGCTTTCTCACTCTCACCAAACAAAGCCTTCATGTGGTAGTAGTGCGTACATTAATCGTTTAGTTTAGCTTCCAAACTATGGAACCCTTTTTGGCGGTCCTGTTCCGTGAGACCGCTTCCAGTAGCAGATGCTACTGCTTTATCGTCAAGATAACGTTTCTTGTCGTTCGAAGGCGATCTTTCATTGACTTGGCATCGAGATGCAGCCTCCCTCCACTGTTCTTATTGACATGCTGTGCTAACAGAGCAAACCCTTGGGTATTTTTAGCAAGCAGTAGTCCTACTTCGGTAGGACCAGAATTCCCAGAGATCTTTGAAAAATTATTTCTATCTTCCAAACACTATACAATCGCCTTTATCGCAATGAACAATGAGTGAAATTGTTGTTTCGAAGATTGTAGTTACAAGTGCTATGTACCTTGTAGTCGTTCTCAGACAAATTCTCTTTAGAGCTGGTTGTAGATCTGTTGGACACGATTCTGCTCAACAATAATGCTGAAGTTTCTAGCACAATAACGGTTGATGTTATCTGACTGTTTGTTCGGAATCTCTATTGTGACTTAACCTCTTCTCCTCTCCTGTAATTCTATCTCCCTCTCTGCCCCTACTTATACCCAAAGCGCCGCCCCAGAAAGTGTAAACAAACCAAGGCTCGACTTGGTAATACTAACAACCAAGAACCGACTTGGAAATTCTACCAACTCTCGTCAATTTAAGGAAAGAGGGGTAACACGCTGAAATTTTATCATGGTCCAAAATATTTCCTCCGACACTGGACATTTTTTTCGCGGACAGCAAGTTAAATAGTTTTATTTGTTGACTGAAGCTATATATCTATTTAAGTACATTTACAAAACTATGGGCGTGGTTGTAAGGAGAAAAAAAGGAACAGAGGGAGGCCTTCCCCTCAACTAGGGATGAAGTTGGGGAGGCCTTGTTGAGTGGATGGGAAATTTTCTATATGAACACTAGCCGGTGAGCAATATGACAAGGGAACCTCAAGTTTGACGCGCTTCATATCAACAGGACATAAAATTTATATGCGGTGTGGCAGGTGGGTTGATATACGCTTTTTAACGGAACAACTGCGTGTAATCGGTCTGAGAGTTGGCTTGCATGCGGACCTGGCATTGGGTCGTATACGCAGTACGCAAGAGTTCTTGCATTGTGAGTTCTGGATCAGTCATTTCCATCCCTGGTGGAGATGGGGATTGGATAGAATCCTTTACCTTGCGCATATCGCCACCTTGCCGCCGTATTACCCTTCTCATCAGTGTATTCCACGGATTGCAACATTTGGAAAGTTGCTTAGAAACAAATACTTGTCTCCAGCTAACAGTCCGCGCACAAAGGGGTCAGTGACAATAAATGACCCTACAACATATCCATCCGATGTAATCATGGGAAATCCCGCAAAGAAGCGCATATGTCCATCAGCCACAAACGAGCTATTGACGAAACGCAGATCCTCGGTCGAATCCAGAATGACCGCAGGCTCCGTGGTCATGACAACTTGAGCGTTCATTAGTACATTCAGCGGAAGATCATGCTCCTCGAGCCCCACTTTAGACAATTTTGTCACCAATAAAACAAATCGAAGCAATCTGGCCGCACAACTCGGCCGCAACATACTCGCACATTTCCTGACACTGCATCCCTGAATCAGCTAAGTAGAGCTCTCACACCTTGTTTACGGGTAGTCTCGTTTATCGGAATTGGTGTTTTCGGCCACGCAGGACGGCTGCTATAGTTCGGCGCGTAATTGTACGGCGTGTTTGCGTTGAAATTCATTTAACTCAGAGAGGCGAGGGAGTGTGTCAAAATTTTCGCTACGCTTCTTGAGCCGCCGTCGCTGATTCTTGGTCAAATACTCAACAACAAAGACGCGCTAAAGCACATGATATAACAAGACAAACAGATTGTGAAGACGAACTGTCAGCAGTTCATAAGGGAGTCAAGACACAGGCGCAACTTACTAGTACAACGGCGGGTACGTTCATGGCGGTGAAGCCAACGAAAAGCCATGCGGCCTTGGTATCATACTTAACAACAAAGGGGCGCTAGGGCACATGATATAACAAGACATACACATTGTGGAGACGAATTGTCAGCAGTGCATAAGGGAGTCAAGACATAGGCGCAACTTACTAGTACAACGGCGGGTCCGTTCATGGCGGTGAAGCCAATGAAAAGCTATGCGCCTTCGGCTGCCCCAGTTGATCGTCTTGGGTTTTCTCGATTGTTTTCAAGTAGTTAAGTATTTTATTGTGGAAAAGATATTTTCAGCCAATCAGAGGCGACTTGCGACGGCCACCTCGCGACGGCCAACTCGCGACGGCCAACTTGCTCACGGCTAATTTGTTTGTGATTGGTATGAATGTGGAAAAATAAGTGGAATTTTTGACCAATCAGGAGTGACATGCGATGGCCAACTCGCGACGGCCAACTCGCTCACGGCTAATTTGTTTGTGATTGGTATGAATGTGGAAAATAAGTGGAATTTTTGACCAATCCGGAGTGACATGCGACGGCCGCCTCGCGACGGCCAACTCGCTCAATCATATTACAGAGGGTTTCTGAGTAACTGTCAAGGATGATCAATCAGGTTACAGAGGGAATCAGTGGTAACTCTCAAGGATGATCAATCAGGTTACAGAGGGACTCAGTGGTAACTGCCACGTATTGAAGTCAGCGCTGAAGTAACCAAAAAAGTAGTGGGTGAAAAAAGTGATTGACTTTTATGTAGGAATTAGTAACACTTAATAGAACGAAATTTTCCCCTGAACTACGCAGATCTCTGGCGGCCCTCAAAAACCTTTCTTTTTTTACTCCATACAAAAAACAAGTGTAACAAAAGGAAGTCGGTGAGCGCACGCCCTAGTGAATGAAGCAGCACCCATTTGGAGTGCGCTAGTGTTGGGGGCATCCTGGAACAGCCTTTTGAAGTGTACCCAAGTGTAATTGATTGATTTGTTGGTTCGGACGGAAGTATTAAGTACCCGGTAAGTAAAACAAGGAGGACTGGCTTATTACCTCTTTGTGTTGTTAACTAAGTGGAATTATAATAATTTTCAACCCCTTCACGACAACCCCCTAATACGCATTTGCTGATAGACGGATTTGTTGACTTCACTGCGTCTCGAATCACTGAGTGATTCATATGGTCCTCGTCCTAAACTGTTCCATTGTACCATACTAGTGGAGCACTTGTACACCAAGGCCTGGACACGACAGGTACAGTGCTGGCGTATACTGCCACCCCTTTTTTAATTGTTTTTTTGTATACTGCCACCCCTTTTTTAATTGTTTTGTCCAACAGGTGCTTTAAATGCATATATCTAGTCCAATTGAAAGATCGTGCGAAAACACTTTGAATGCGGGTCGATTCATGCCATTCGGGCAACTACTTCAGCTGCAATGAAGAAAAACCTGAAGTTGAAACTAACTAACGTGGCGGAAAGTATACTGCCGTAGCGAATAGTTCGTGTTCTACTACGTTTTAAGCGCTCAAACAGCGTCTAATACTTGGTCTTAGCTCCATGAATCTCTAGTGTAGCGATGCACCTCATAGGCATTGATTTATCCAGCTTTGAGATGAGTTCCTCGCTGATTGTTTCCCACAATGTCTTGATTGTCTTGATGAGGTCGTTGCGGGTCTGAAACTGCCTTCCTTGGGCGTAAACAGCTCGTACTAGCACCCCACCCACAAGCTCTTGATGGGGTTTAGGTACGGTGACTTAGCAGGCCACTCCATAACGGCGACATTTTGATCCTTGAGAAAGTCTTTGGTGGCGGTTGAGGCGTGAATAGAAGCGTTATCCTGCTGGAATATGCACGATTGACCGTACAATGCATCGATAAATGGCAGTAAATACTCAGACAGCGCATATATGTAGCTCTCGTTGTTTTGTTTCCCGCTTAAAACCACCAACTCCGACTTACCAGTAGCGCTAAACGCCGCCCAAACCATCACACTTCCACCTCCACTTTGACGAGTAGAGTAGGTCTCAGGTTCGCGTCGTAAATCATGCCAATAGCACTGTAAACAGTCTGGTCCATCCAAATTAACTTTTTTTTCGTCTGAAAAAACGCAGGGGCCCCACTTGTTCTCGTCCCAGGTCACCTTGTCACGAGCCCATTTGAGCCGGGCCTCCTTGTGTCTTTTAGTAAGTACTGGAGTTGCTTTTCGCTTAACGTAAGCCATGTTAGGGTCGACTTGAAGTATCTCGCGGATACGTCGTGCACTTATGGATAGCTGGAGCTCCGTTTTGAGCTCGGACGAGCTCAATTTACCCTTTGTAGCTTCACGGAGAAGCCGGCGGGTAGCAGTAGGCGTCAACTTCTTGGGCCTTCCCGGTCGTTTGGGCTTGTTGTAGCTTTCATGGTCGGCAAGAAAGGCGTGGAAAACAGGCCGGGAACGATGTACGTGCTCATCGATGGCTCTCTCACCAAATTTGGCCTCTTGAAAGGAAATGATACGCTGCTGTTCTTCTTGCGTAAGTTGGGTTCCTCTAGGCATCCTGTTAAGAGCAAAACGAAATAAACGGCATTGAATTTGCGTTAGTAGAACTGCTAATTATCGTTACGAACATTAGTCATCTCTAAATGGCAAACCAACCTTCAGAAGAGAGTAAGTAACTCCTCGGCAGTATACTAACCACCAACGAATTTGTGGCGAGGAAGCGTTATACTCCTGTCGTGTTGAGAGAACTTGTCGGAATGACATGAATCGAATGACCGTAGATGTTCTTTCGCACGCTCTTTCAATTGGGCTATATAGATGTATTTAAAGCATCTAATTGGACAAAACAATTTTAAAAAACGTGGTGGCAGTATACTATCCGCCAGCACTGTACTTCCTTCCAGAAACAAATCCGTTCTGTCTTCAATCTCGGCTCTAGACGGAAAGACAATGTAGCTATGAAAAATATCAGCATATCGCCCAACTCTTTCCGCTGCGCCTAATGGTGGCAACATGACATGCCGAAGAAAAAAATTCCGTCACATGGCATTCTTGGCCACAAAATAAAGTTCCGGGAGCTCTTCACTCATTACAAAATGCGCAAGTCCTTCCACACCGCAAAGTAGCGGAATCGCCACGTGATTCTGTAATGAAGTCAATGGACCCGGACGGTTCGTCGTTTCCACCCGAGTCTTCATGCGATAGAAATATCGCTGGCCAGTGCGTTTGCACATTGAACGCATTTAACCACACGCTCATGTGTGTGTGTCGCCGTATCGACGACATCGTCGCACGTGGCGCCAGCTGCTCGTTTCACTAGATCTGGAGCTCGACGCACAAGGCTACTGGAGATCTGACCACAGAGCCCTCATAAGAACGGAAAGGGCGTGAAGAGTGATAAGGTACTCCACATGAAGCTACGAAACGCGCCGCCGTCCGGGTGCTCGGCCATGTCGCGTCTTGCGTCACGCACCATCTCGGCCACATGATACATTGGCGAAACTCTTTATTGTGTCATACAGTGGCAAGAAAAGGGATGCTATTGACGTGACAGAATGATGGAGCAAGTTTACATCTATCCTTAAAGTTGATGGTCCTTGATAGTGTATGTACTCTCAAATTTCACATATAAAAGGTATAATAGATCGTCGAAATGCAATTCTCATGACAGCTATAAGTACCTAACCTCAATAATACTCTTCCTCGCCACACTGTCGTCGGCCAGCGTGAGATCTCAACCAACCCTTTCAGCTCCAGTGTGATCTGACATTCATTGTGACCCTTCCAATAGTCTCGAGCAAGTTGTGTGTTTGACTGTAGAGATATAGAGCTTACTGAGTTTTCGTTATATTTGATTTATTATTAAACACTTACGCTTAAGTTTTCGTCTACATCTGCGCTATAGATTCGAACTCTTTTCTACAGGTTATCAGCCCAAATGGTTATAGTATCTCAAGTGATGATGGTTCCGTGGAGGAAAAATCTGCTGGTCTTGGAACCGAAGTGATGAAGATTTTGGAAATGTTCCAAAAAGTATGAGATCAACTCGACAAATTGAAGAGTTTGCGCGTTATCCCTGAGGGTAATAACTTCGGTTCAACAATTCTATGCGGCAGTGTACCCGTATGCGGTTTGCGTCGATCGACAGTACGCCCGAGCGAAAACCGCGGTACTAACCTGGTTTTATTAACCAAAATCCTAACATGGGTACACGGATGGAAACTCGGCATCCGGTACTCTGTAGCCGGTGCGTAAACGCACGGTGCGTCTAGCGCACAGAGTAAGACTTTCCTTTAAGCGGTGTTCGCCGCTACTTAGCCGATACGCCCTTGTATAAGGGCTTAGCAAGAGATCACTCTCTTGCTCGGGGCCAGATTCCCGGGGTGGTTTACAGTTAGCTTTCGCTAACGCCTTGTAACAAGGCTTCCCTTATAAAGGGAGGTAGCGTAAGGGAGAACTCGCTTACGCTACAATACTCACTGCGCGCGCGACCTGGCGTGGTCGCGCGCCTGGCAGTCTTAAGTATTTTTGTAAACTGATTTATATTTAATATATGTAATTAGCCTAAATTAATTTAAACTAATGTAAACTATATGTAAAAGTAGAACTTATTCAAGTCATAAAGAGCTGAAATGTAGTTTACACCACCTGTGTACTAACACGTGGCTGTCTGGCACGCCTCCAACAAGGGCTCCTGCCCTGATTGGTTAAAATAACCAATAGTTCCAAACCTTTTGGACCGTTCAATACTGACCCCAACCGTAGTGTACTCACGTACAACACATACTAAATGTAATCAGAATGTAACCCTGTTACATACTCAAAAACCCTTCTTCAAAGGAATTGAAACTCTCTATCGGAGTTTTTGATGGTACCGAAGTGTATCGTGGCCTTGGAGACGGATTCAAAGAATGGTGGACCCGATTTATTCGGCATATTTCTATAGCCGAATCAGCTTGTGTTATTTTTGGAGAGAAGACATTAAGGTCAACCTCCTCGGGCACTACCCTAGTGGTACCACCGAACGATATTACAACCGGCAGGTTGACGCATGGTGGAATGAGTCACCTACCCCAGTGCATGTCATGAATAAAATGTTGAACGCATTTCACACATTAATCACCTCTGCACAAGCCATGAAGTTGTTTACAATCCGAAAAATCCCCAAGAATTCGTGGAACGAACATTATCTTTACCTGGTGGCAATATCGAAAGCTTTTGGTGGTATAGAAACCACTTTTATTGGACAACATGGTTCATAAAGCATCGCCTGATTGAAGACGGTTTTAATGGCTAAGTTCGATCACACTAGGCTCGACTATTTACGCCATACCGAGGAACTATGCCAGTTCGGTCAGGCAGTAGAAGGCGAAACACAAAGTTCAAAGGACTTTAGTGCTGATCCAGTGAACTTTGTGGAAGAAAAGAAAAAACAGTAAAATTCCATGGTTGCGGACAAATTGGTCATATTCCACCAAAATGCCTTAATAAGGCTGAAAAAAATGGATTTTATCGCTCACTATTATATATTTTTCCGCGAAAAGTTGGATGCAGCACTTGTATTCTCAATTTTGGGGCCAGTATGCACCTGGTAAATCAGTAGAAATACCTGTGTGATAGTGAACCAGTTGATGGCACGTGTTTTCAACCCGACGGGAAAAAATTGAAAGTTTCTAAAAAAGGCTGGATTTTAATCCAAGTTGTAGCAAGTGGTAAGACTAACAACATCCGGGTGGAAAACGTCTATTTCATGGAGAACTTGGGAAAAACATGCTTTATGGACTCATATCATTTTCAACCAATGGTATTTCACCATCATGAAAACGCGTAATAGCCAAAATGGCTACACACATATTTCCTACAGAATGTCCAGCCGACTGTATCCTTGACCAGACGTCGCTTCTGTGCAATGAAGATACTGAACAGGAGATCAGGTAGTAACGAAAATAACAGCAAGACGGACAGTCCACCGCTGCATGGCCAACATAATCCACTGTATTCTGACAACATTATCCTGATGACGACAACAGTGGTACAAGGCACGGCTGTATCTTTGTTGGCGTCTACATGAGATCAAACGCTGTGGGGACGCATGATCACACAACATAAGTGGACACCTTCAGCTGCGATTTTACGAAAAAAAGAATGCTGATGAGGAAAAAGAAAACATTTTAATCGTTTAAAGTTTCAAGTGCAGAAGTTGCGCTACTGCATTATTATGAGAGCTGCTATCTAGTGCTCAATTTTCGCTAATTAGCGCTCACCCCCTATATAAGGAACCCCTCCACCTGAAATGCTGCACGCTGATTGGATGACGCCCAAGTCAAAGATCCACCCAATCTAGACGTAATTGTTGGCAGGTTAAAAACACCATACCGCAAAGTCAAAGATTACCAGGTGAGAGGTTGTCGGGTGAGAAATTGCTGGGTGAATCTACTGAGTTTTATTGTTTCTACGCTAGACCTGGCCTGTAGCACGGGCGGCATCAGCAGAAGCAGCAAGCTGCGCAAGATATGCAGTGAAATACGGATCCCAATCAGCATTACAGTCGTCTATGGCACCCAGGGCATGGTTATCAGTCACTACATTATCTACAGAAGCCAAGGGAGTTGCCGATGTGAGGTTGGAGCAATTGCGCACATTATGCCCAATCTGCCGACACTGTCCACAACGCCTTTGGGGTCTTGAAGAAGATTCGATAACCTCAAAGAGTGATGTATCTCGCTGGGTAAAAGTCTGTGATAATCTTGATCTGCCCAATGATCCCACAGGACTCCCACGACCACGTTCAACTATTGCTGGATCAAAGATGTCAGCAGCTGGAAAGGCAGAAACATGCGCAAGAATGAACTTTTGGTGATGAACTGATGTTGTATTCATCTTGAACTTGTTTGATTGTATGCTCAAATGACATTGTTGACGCTACTGCTGGTGCTGATGCTGTGCGAGAGGGCTGTACCAACCACCAGTGCACATCAACTTCCTCACAAGAAAGGGGTCTTGGTGATGTTTGACAAAGGAATCGATGCTTGCAGGGCATGCCAAGGTTTGATGTGAACATACCTTGACACAAGTCAGTCTCACCGCCAAGCCGTAATCTGTATTGCTGGAATGCCAATTTCAAGCCTGCTAGAGACACCTTGCCTGTAACTGCAGAAAAGACAGGTCCGAAGCCAAGACTTGCCATTGATTGCTCCTTTGCAGTCTTCAGACGGATGGGTGCAAGCTCTACCTCACATGCAAGGCGACAGGCTGTGTCAACTGTTAACATATCACCGGTAGAGACTGAGATCCAAGCTTTCAAAGCTGCATGGGCGCTCCCAACCCGTGATGTTGTGAGATGGCCAAAATGTAGCTTGCCGTGCAGAAACTCTGCAACAAAGCGCTCTTTAAACACAAGCCAAGTCTCCTCAAGATACCTCATCACATGGTTGGGCAAGCTTTGTCGCATATTCACAAGATTCTGGTCGTAAAAATTGGGCGTCTTAGCCAGCACCAAGCAGTTCTATTGCCTTTACAGCTCTTTAAAGGATTTCATGATTGCAACATTTCTTCTCTGCTTGGCAATAATGTTTTCGATGATATGCCAGAGGCAGAGAAGGAAGTGCGCTTGAGGGAAAACATCGACTAACGCGATCATGAGAGCAAGCTCTCGGTCAGTCACAAAAGTCGATGGATTGACGCTCCATTGGTTGAAGACTTGGCGGACATGCTGCACTGCCCATAGGTAGTCCTCAAACCTCTCCGCAGCCATAAAACAGTAAGCAAAAGTGAAAGATTGTGACGTTGAGGTGACCCCAACAACGTGCATTAAGGGCAGACCGAATCGATTAGTCTTTTATGTGGCATCTATGCACCACACCTTTCCGGCTGAGAACTTGCTGCAGATCTCCTCTGCAGACGGAGACACAATTAGAAGGTGTGTGAACCTTCTCTGGTCATCGAACTGCGTAAAATACAGCGTGGGCGAGCTTGTGGCCATGTTGTCGAGAAGCGCCATCAGGGGGGAGCGACCAGCCAAGATTTGCAACCTCTCAGCCTGTTTAACATTGTAAATGTCGCGTGCAGTGACTGAATTGCCTTGCCTGCGCATTGTGGCCACTACCCTTAGCGGTCTTAGCCCATACTTGCTCAAGCGAAGAACCCCTTGGCGTTGATCCTCAGTAAGAGCACGCCCTTGAGGGTGAACAGCTGGGTGTGAAAAGGCCTCGTGATTATGCTCAATGTCACCCACTACAATTTTCCAGTGGTCTTCTTCATCTTGCGCCACTACTCGACAGATAGAGCAGCAGAATCCACAGCCTGTGCCACGGCTAGAGGATACGCGCTTGCGCTTCGCAGTCTGAGAGGGTGGCACGGTCCCGCATACACACTTGAGCTCAACAGCCTTGATGTCACCATCTGGCTTGTTACCTACTGGCCTTGTAGGCTTCCGCACCAGCACATAGCCGTCGGCGCGTGACTGACGGTCTACTGCTGCACGGGTGTATTCTAGGGTGGCGTAGGTAGCAGCAGCAAGAGTTTGTAGGTTGTTCATGGTCGAAATTGACGTGTTTTGTGGGTGTTAAAGCAGCGAAAAAGTAGCGAAATTGTAGTCTGGGTGGGTGTTTGGGCGGGTGAGTGAGAGAGAGAGAGCAAGGTCCGCCTGGGTGGATCTTTGACTTGGGCGTCATCCAATCAGCGTGCAGCATTTCAGAGGGAGGGGTTCCTTATATGGGGGGTGAGCGCTAATTAGAGAAAAGTGAGCGGTAGATAGCGGCTCCCATTATTATTTAGTCAGGTTAAAAATGATGCACTATTGTCCTTCCTCCACCAGCCGTTTAGCGTCACCTTCCTCTGGTGGTAGGATCAGGAGATACACCGGCAGGCGCAGCTCCACCATCACCTCTGACTAGACTCATTACGGCAATAGGAAGTATGATGTTCACTGCAGTACGCAAATGTAATAAGATTATGAGAAACATTGCATACTCAGACGTACTTACTTTGCGAAAAAAACTATGGACTTGTGTTTGAGGCTCGTCGATGCCATCTTCGCTTTTGATCGGCGTGACCCCTTGAGGAGAACGGTCGTGATTCACTACAATATTTTTGGGATGGAAAGCGAAATCCTCGCACAGGCGTCTGGCTACAAGCATGGGCATGGGGACGGAAATTAGAATGTTGGTCGCGCTCTACTCACTCGGATCTACCTTGGCGCGTACTGTGTAGTAACCGCCCTGACTTAATATCGTCTCAAGTTTCTACACTTCGTCGCAGCTAAGCATTGGTAACCTGAGAACGACACCGTAGAATTTGGGAATAACGAACATACAACAATTTCCACAACTTCACAAGGCGTAAAAGGTGCATTTGTGGTCAGTTGATGCTCAAGCTTAAAAACCATGTGCAGCTCATTGCCCCCATGTACTGCATTCACGCGCTCGCCTACAAAACTCTCATCGAATTCGTCGTTGAGTCTATGAGGACGCATAAAAACTCAACGTTAGAAAAGCAATGAATTGTATAATTTTTTGAACAGACTTACTCGACGTTTTCAGTTTTCCAACGCCCGAGGGTCAGCAAAGGTAAAATGTCGACGCGACAATAACAGGCAATAAATTCTTCGCTTTTATTTTAGGGGATTGTTAAGTCAACCCCCCCATTTCTACACATCCCGGATGTGCAAAAAACAAGCGGCCCACTACGACTACTACGAAGAGGTACGACTTACTTCCGCTTCTGGAAGGGAAAGTACAAAAGCACTAACGTTATTCATTTGAGTTGACACACCCAATTCAACTAGAGATCACCTCTTGATCAGTTTCTGTAAACCATGCACTACGTCAAGGTATCTTTTGACACCAAGGGTGCCCATTAAAACACCGTATATCTGTGCCTCCTTGGCTTGCTGAACCAGATAATAGCTAAAACCCAAGAAACACGGTTAGAATTACTTCAGATGCATCATCAACACAACTTACCGTCTCATTAGCGCACGATTGATAGCCGCACCCTCTTTCTGAGTCGCCATCGTCTCCGGGGTGTAGGAGAAACAGTCCACATTTCTGTATCTCATTAAAATCCTGCTAAGATGCACCGATTCCGTCCCAATATAAAGCAACGTATAAGCTTCCCGCGTGATCTCTATCTTTTCGCCTTCGATAATAATTTTGTGTCCACCAATATAAAGCACCGTTGCCGAAGGGCTCTCACTAGCATCCATTATTTCCTCCTCCACATTTGCTGGGTCATAAATCTTTTTCATGGTTCCAAACACTAGATTCCGTTGACCAAACTTCGTTACTAGTCTCTCAAACACAGTAGTAGTAGCATGATGACAAGGTTCATACAGCAACACTGCTGTCTTCGTCATCTCCACATCATCAATTGTCTCACTTAGTCGCTTCACATAATCGTCAACTTGAATTCGTGCATTTCCAAACACATAAATAACCGGAATTTTAGTCGTGGCACTAGCCATAAAAATGAAACGGATTCTTATTAACACCTGCCCAAGAAATTTGACAAAAACTACCTCGAGTGTCACCTCAGACACGTGCGACCGTAATGCACAATGCAGTCAGCTGCAAGATGCTGTGCTGCCACTCCATCTACACATAAACTACAGTAGAACGTGTCTACGAGCTCAAAAGCACGGTCCCATTGGCTCACCGGCTCTTGTTTTAATTCCTGTTGAGCTAAAGGAGAATTTGGCAATAGCGAATCGGGAAATTGGGAGAGCGATTTTCTTGTAGGCACCAAGACTGTAGCCGGTGCGTATACGCACGGTGCGGCTAGCGCACAGAGGAAGACTCTTCCTTAAAGCGGTAGCTACCGCCACTTAGCCGATACGCCCTTGTAAAGGGATTAGTAGGAGAGTTCTCCTACTCGGGGCCAAGATTCCCGGGTTAATTTACGACTTAGCCTTAACGGCTGTATTCCCTTTACGGGATGTAAGTAAAGGGAGGACTCCCTCTTACCTACGACACTCGCTGCGCGCGCGACCGGTCGAGGTCGCGCGTCCGCTAAATAGAGTGAAATGTAAACTGAATACATTTAATATGTAATTAGCCTAAATTAATTTAAACTAATATAAACTATATGTAATACTAAGTAGAATATTCCTAATTCGTACCTAGCTAAAATGTAGTGTACACACCTGTGTACTGACACGTGGATGGCTGACACGCCACCACACCAAGGGCCCCTGCCCTGATTGGTTAAAATAACCAAAGGTTCGAAACCTTTCAAACCGGCCAATACTGACCTCAACCGTGGTGTACTCATGTACACCAACACTCAATGTAACCCGAATGTAACCCCGTTACAAAGACGGAGCTGCTAGACGGTGCGTTGAATGTCATTGTTCGATATCACTCATTTCAACCAACGTACTTGCACACGCGCGTTCCAAAACAATCAGTAAGTACTTGGGCAAATGCTTCCACTAGAGAACGATAGAGTCAGAGGAAGAAAGGTAATGACAACAATAAAGCGCAAATAACTTGTATTATCCACGTCAAAATTAATCAATCCACTACGTGACTTGAACGAGAAATCCGTAACACAATACACAATCCACGTAATTAAAAGAGAGAAACTTACAGCCGCAATCCGGCGTACCACACTCCAATCAGTCACGCGTGAGAATTAAATCAAAATCCAAAGTGATTTTATTAGTGTTAAGTTATACGCTTAAACCAATAATATGCATATATGTAGTTCACTAGGTTTTTATCGAAAAGTCATAAAACGTTTCAGGCGACGCCGGGCGCTGCAGGAATTGCGCGCCTTCCAACAGTAATAGTACTCACAAATATCATAATCTTCTACGAATACACCATCGCTTCATCCACTGGAACTTTAGCATTGATAGATCGCGAGCCATCGTCACTTTCGAAGGCTAAGGCGACAGTAATTAGCTCTAACTGATTTATAATATAAAAAGGGTGAGTCTGCGGTCACCCCCCCTTGCTACGGTCACACCATCCCCCTTTTATGTGACGGGTGTGTGTGACCGCAATCTCGCCATATATATATATATATAGGGTCGCCCTACCAGCACACCCCTCCGCCCTACGGGCACACCTTCACGTGACTTTCGACCAATAGAAATTATATGAAGATAATTAATTTACTATCGCTTCTACGAATGAATTTACTCGGTGAACGATGCGGTTCTGGCTGGATTTACTCGTCATTGCTCAACATTCTCGTGCCCACGTATCGAATGAGTTGTCACTTTCGTCGTCACTGGGATCTGTTGTATCTGTGAAGTTTGCTTCCGCCTTCCAGCCTATTTTTTCCCTTTCCTTTTCTTTTTCAGCATTTCTCTCCCTCTTTTACTTATGTTCAAGATCAATTACCTGCAATAATATTGACATGACACCCCCCCCGTTTTCTGGTGATTCGAGACCCAAACTGTCGCAGCAACGTCCCGCGAGCGAGTGTCATTTCCCGTTATAGTGAACCGATCACCCACGAGAATACACTCGTGTCCCTGAATATTTCGCATCTCATTTCCACGAAGTTCCTTCGGCATGAACTGGAACACATATTTTTGCAAAGCCTTAATGCCCAATGCCTTGTGCCCAATGTCTACCCACACGTCGTTTCCACGATTAAAAGCGCAGAAAGGTACCTGAAAGTGACGCAGTTCGTGCTGCATCGTAAGACTGATCTCTTCTATATTCTCGTAAAGAATTAGCTTGTTAGAAGTATTGATGATTACAATCGCTCGCTCATTTCGAAGAATTTAGCACTCTCCACGGCCATCTTTACATATAGCGCCGTCAATTTCCCGCAGTCCTACAATTACCCACATCGTGTCTGTGTACGTTTCAAAACGATAATTGCACTCTCTTCCCACGACTAGAAATCTTGGCCGTTCTTCGAATGTCAGATCTGCTAAAGCCTCCAAAATACCGCGAAGACGCTGCTCGTATCGGCTAGGATTTCCAGGGAAACTTGCTGCTATCAAGAGTGATACTACAATTCCTCGTCGGATTAACTCTACGACAATCTGCACGATTCTCGAGCTTTTGTTGATGCTCCCGCCATCCTCGGAGATAGTGTCGTCGTCACCAAGTGTCAAAGCTTCATTTTCCCAGCGATTACGTTCGTAGTCGCGACGTTGATAATGGCGATTTTCTTTAAACGTCGGTGGGACTTGTTACTGGCTAGAAAATGCGTGGTAGCGTCGTACTTGAGCGCGGCTGACGTCAAGTCCAGCGGCAGGAAAAGTCTTGTGAGCTTGGACAGGAACTGGCGCAGTCGACTGCACGTTGGAATGTCCACGTGTTCCGTAATAAGGTTGCTCATGAAGTGAAACGCTTAGAGCACAGACTCGCGCAGTTCATCTGAGTCACCTTCAGACGATCTGATCCATTACCGCAATAGTTCAATCATCGGGTCTTGCTCCGTCAACATGGTATAGAGAATTGGAAAACATTCGTGCCTAATTTATTTCTATTGGTAGAAAGTCACGTGAGGGTGTGCGGCGACCCTATATATAGGGTCTCCCTACCGGCACACCCCTCCGCCCTACGGGCACACCCTACGTGACTTTCGACCAATAGAAATCCGAGGAACTGGTAAAAAACATCCTGTTAAAGGGCGATAACATGTATTTTCGATTAAGGAGGAAAAAAAAGATGGCTAACGTAATGCTAACAAGCGAGGCTGCGAAAGACCCCAACAAGCCTTTTTATCTACGTGTAGAGGACCTCTGCACCAAATTTGATGTATCTGATGACCAAGCTCAATCTTACGAGATGATCGATTGAAGGTAATTTTTGAGTTTGTAGGAGCTCGTGGCCGTAAGAGATCGGGTGTTTCCGCTTTGAGAGCACAAAGATGGCATTCTTAAAGACATGATGTAGATCAGCAACATTAGCAGTGCACTTCTCCTGATCCACTTCAGTGCGAAGCTTAAAACGCTGACCATCCTTTCGTCGACTCACTTTCTCGAGGCGAAACTGCACCAAAGCCTTGCGTGTTGAAGCTCGAATCACTACCGAGTCATATTCGTTGCCCACAAATCAAAAAAATATCTTGATCCGTGTCGTCCACGCGCTTTCTATATTCGAAAAAGAGCAATATACGTAATGGAATGTCAATGAAGTCTTTGGCATTCGATCGAGCCGGCTCGCCCTGTTCATTATATTCCACGAGCGTCACCTCCACTTCCAATGCGTTTGCCTTCCCACCTTTATTCTTGTAAAATTCCGACGCAGGTTGTTTTGTAATTACCATACGCCGTGTCCAGTTAAGTCGTTTGGACGAAAACCCACCAGGAACAGTCACTGAACTGGGAGGGGAAGACGTGCATGTCGCCGGCGACGTTTCCCCCAAGACAGACGACGTTTTTTCTACGGTGGAGGACCCAGTGGCCAGCCAACGATCGTCATTGCATTCGAATCCGAATGGCTTTTCACTACTCCGAAATCTGGTACGTGAAACTTTGGTTTCGGTGGAGACTCACGTTTGGACCCGCCATTGATGTGCATTTTGTAATATGTAAGTAGCAAAGTGACGATGGAGGTGAAACCGTCACGCTCATCGGGATGTCGTCACTGTCGTTGGGACAAGCAGCTACCAAGGCGGAAATCGACTGCCAACGCTCGCGTGTGAAAGGCATCAACGTATTTTTTTGTTTCTATTCTAATGTGTGCAGCCATTTCTAAAGTCTAAAGGTTCGCCCTACCGGCAGTTTCTCGAATTTCTATTCGTCGAAAGTACGTGAGGTGTGCCCGTAGGGCGGAGGGGTGTGCCGGTAGGGATACCCTATATATAAAGGGAATTGGTATATCCCAGGGATGAAAAAAAAACATTTTTCGGAGCCCTTGGGTTGGGTAATGGGTTTTGAGGCAATAAAACCCAATAAAACCCAAAAATTAAGGGTTTTTTTAAATTTAGTACAAAATAAGAGCATTAATCATTTATTCAATCATCTGAAGTTATATCTTCTGCTTCGACCTCATCCTCCTCACCATCAGATGCGCGCCAGTCTACTCCAGCTTGACCAGAAATGAGTTGAGGTGCGTTGTTTTTAATAAAGAACAACTTATTGACCTTTTCTTTGGATAGTCGATTTCTCACTTTTGAGTGGAGAAACGCCATCGCGGAGAATCCCCGTTCTGATGCTGCACTTGATGTTATCATGCAGAAAACTTTGACAGCAACATCTCTAAGACTTGGATACGTAGCACCATCAACGAGCCATTATTGCATTGTGGTCTTCCTTCCCTTCGAAAGCATCTTGAAGCGAAAATCATATTTGTCCTATCCTGGTGAGTCTTGATGATCCATTTCGTGTATTCAACGAAAAACTGTTCTTTCTTCTGCTCGATATCCTTTCTGTTGACATCAGTGATGCTGATGCCTCGACTGATGGAATCTAGTAGTGCATCTTCCGCCTGAACCTTATGTTCATCCAGCATACCATCGCCAATCATCACAGGGTCCAGGGGGTATGCGATCCCGATTGCATCACCATACATGAAACAAAGCCGCTCTTTGACTAAATTCAATATGTACGACCGTTCCTCGTTTGATAAACAGATCATGTTCTCGTACGATTCTGGCATTGACAATGCAAAGTGCTTGTTGATCATTCTGGAAAGCGTTGACTCCAACCTCTATTGGTTAAGAATAGCAATGCTGTTGTCCAGATTAGTGACAACGTTTTCATCACAAATCGTATCCATGACCTTCGACGACTTTCCTTCTGTTTTTCTGTTCCTCTGACGAAATCTCTAGCAGAAACAAGCTGGTAAAGGATCGATTCTTACGGGTCCAGGAAAAGGTCATATAGCATACCCCGTCGATCATACCCCGCAACACGAACTCCACCAGCTTCTTCCTCAATTCTCCGGCACGACTCCTACGCTGAAGTCGACCCTCGTAGTACTATCCTTGAGACGCATCATACAATTGATCAAGGATCCCCAACGTGTAGCGGCAGGTTGTACCAATTGACGTTTGTCCTCTTCATTTTGACGTTTAACCAACCTGGCTTTATCCTGTTGATGATACGAAAAGAACGAAACGACATCCTTGCATTCTTGCGCGAAGTTCAACAAATAATCAAATGGATGCCTTCAGGATAATCTTCAACAGATCGGCCTCTTTTTGCTTTCGTTGCAGCGAAAATATCCTTGACAATCAAATGCAACCGATGAGGACAGCCATGAAAGTATATCGCTGGGTGTTTCTTCTGGAGTTACTTCCAAGCTTTCTTATATTGTCGGTCACTGCTCCTTCAATTCTCACGCCATTTGTAGTCAATGTATTGATCATTCGGCCCAAATCACCAGCAATAAAGTCAGATGTATGCGCTTGCTCTTCTGTAGCGATAGATTCGAGGAATAACGACAACCTATCCACAATGGTTATATAGTTCACAATAGATTCGTTCTTAACATTGCTGCTCGCATCCGATGTCAGACATCCAATAGCATCAGATGCAGTCAATGCCTTGTCTGTTTCAGCCTTCATCCTTTCATAACATCGATCCAAAATTGGTCCTGCTAATTGATTACGACTGGGCAATTGCACATCCGGCCGTGCGATCTTGAATTCCTCAATTTAGTGCTGTTCTTCACTTTTCTGAAATGAAGAACCCGCTATGTGGTAATTCATCGCGAGGTTATTTTCAATCCTCTTCTGCTCTTATCCTTTCAGGCGAGGAAGAGTGAATGCCTTAATAGAGGACTGCGAGTACGAGACCTCTTACCACGAAGAAGCTCCAGAATTCAACTTCTTCTTCGGAATTAGATCCTTGAGCCAATAAGGACGAGATTCTTCGTCGATCTCCTTCATTGACCGCTTGAATGGCAGGCATTTGACGAGGTGGCTTTTCACTTGCTCCGATTTCTTGTGGTATGCTATTGCCTTCAAACAGTGGCGACATTTGCTTGACAATCGTCGTTGGGGATAAGGGTCTTCCGTTAACACTTCCCATAATGATGACAGCTCACGACCTTTCCTTTTACTCGGTCCAGGCTCTATAGAATCGACGCTTTCACTCATTTGTATTGTTGCAGTACCAGAATTCAGAATGTGAACGATATAGGACCTATATCAGGGGGTGTCAAACCTCGGGTCAACCAGAAAAATAAAAGTATCTTTAGCCCCGAGTTATCTGTAAAAATAATTTGAACCTGGGGTTGACCTTATCGACCCTTACAAACCTTGAGTGCCCATCCTATAAGACGGGGGGAGGGGGTTGGATTAACTGTTATCGGTGCTGGCGTACACGGTGGCGTAAACAACCGCGGAACAGAACACCCTGAGAACCTCACAACCACACACAACCATACAACCATGACACTTCCGAAAGCGACGGCGGCCGGAACCCCGGCGTCGGGTGAAGCCAAAGATAGCAAAGAATCAGCGGTGCGCTTCAAAACAGAGAACTTTTACTTCTTACTCCGAATTTTCGGGTTCGATTACTCTAATCGTATCGGTCACCTCCGGAGGCGACCGATAACTTTTATAGGTACAAATAATTCTAATCGAACCCCGTCTAATCGTATTCGAACCCCCTGTTTATCGACTAAAAATTTCTGAGGTTTGAAACCCCCTACTATAGGTGTATAATCCGACCGTGGTCGTGTGGTTCACTGCTCACTACGGGACCGGAAGGTCCCGGGTTCGATCCCGGGCCAAACAAAGTTGGTTGGTTTCAGAAAGTATAATGTGACGAAGTCGACCCTATTATAGGTCTATAACAGAAAATAAACATAACTGTGCCACGGCAAAAAAAACCAATTCTCGATACATGAGCTGGGTTGGGTTAAGCCCAAAAAAAAACAAAAAAAACAAAACCCAAAAAACCAGCCCTGGTATATCCACGTACTTACCAAAAATGTACATAGATTTACCAAATCCCAAATTTAATTGTACACGCTGCAGCGATATTATTTTCTATGAGACATGTACAGTAGAACCTTTCTAAACAAATATGCTCGGGAACGGGTCAAACGTATTATTTTACGGAGGTTATTAAATTGTAGAGATGCGCAGCGGTGCGCAGCGGAATGCAGTACTGTACTTATGATCAGGGGCTGTGAAATGTAACCCTCAACTAACCACCAACAAACAAAGAACCAACAAAACCGCACAAAACCCGCAACATCCGACCACACCAACCACAGTTTGACAGCAGAACCCAAAGATGCCAAGAGCTGTAGCACAGCACACAACCATGCCGGACAAGGTCCGCATTGCCTTGTGTGAGAACAAGCAGAAGAACCCTTCGCTCACGCAGAAAGAGCTGATTGCTTGGGTGGAGACCAATCACCACCTCAAAATCAGCCAAGCAACGGTCTCCAACACGCTCAAACGTTCGGTCGAGATCCTACAAAAGGCGTCCAACATCAATCTTGAGCAGAAGCGGCAAAAGACCGTAAAGTATCCTGAGATGGAGAAGGCGCTTTTTGAGTGGTTTACGGCTCATGAGGAGCAGGTGAACATGAGTGGCGATCTTCTGGAAGAAATCGCTAGTAAGATCCTTGATCGTCTTTACCCTGGTCACGAGAAATTCGAGTTCTCAAACGGCTGGCTTGAATCATTCAAGACACGTCACGGCATTCGGTCCGTCCGTCGCTTTGGCGAGAGTGGTTCCGTCAACAAACAACTCATCGAGGATGAGCGCCCAAAGATACGTGAGGTGCTCGAAAAGTATGCACTCAGTGACATCTACAACATGGATGAGACGGGCCTGTTCTATAGGATGCAGGTTTGTTAAACATTGCCATTCAATTCAATTGTGATAAAAATTGCTCTAAGCATGTCACGTTTCAGGCAGATCACTCTCTTGCAACCAATCAGCTTGAAGGTCGCAAGCAGCACAAGGAACGGCTGACTCTTGCCGTTTGCTGCAATGCCGATGGTTCAGACAAGCTTCCCTTTTGGATTATTGGGAAGTCAAGGAGCCCACGCTGATTCAAGCACATCAATCTGAGCAATCTCGGTCGCGTGTACCGCAACAATGTAAAGGCTTGGATGACGCAAATTATTTTTCTTGAGTGGCTCAAATCGTTTGATCTTAGAATGGCTGACAGAAAAGTTCTTTTGATTCTTGACAATTGCGGTGCACATGATCCTCTTGACGACATTCCGACCCGCATTCAGATCCGGAACACTACTGTGTTCTACCTGCCACCAAAACACCACATCAAAGCTGCAGCCCTATGATGCTGGGATTATCCGGAACCTCAAGGCCTACTACCGCCGCGCTTTCTGCCGCCTTCTCCTGCAGCGTATGGAGGACAAACTTCCTGATCCTGAGAAGATCGACATTCTTGAGGCAATCAGGATTGCAGTCCCCGCGTGGAAGAACGAGGTGAAGGCAGAGACCATTGCAAACTGTTTCCGCCACTGCCAGATTCGCAGCACGGCACCGGAGGATCAGCAGCCAGTTTGGCAGAGGAGGAGCTTCTCGACCAGGAGGTTGTGGCCGAGCTGGAGTCACAGATTCGCCGCTTCCGCTATGCCAATCCCATGGATGTGAGTAACCTCCTCAACTACAGCGAGGAGGATGTTGTCACCTACGCACCTACCTTGGACGAGGTGATTCAGGATCACTTGGTGCCGGAACCCGTGGAAGAACAGGCCGATGACGATGAAATCCAAGAGGTCGCCATTGTTCCGGTATCCGAGGCACAGGCAATGATATGTTCACTGGAAACATTCTGGCTGCAGCAATCTGACGTGAACGAGCTCTTCATGACGGCCCTCCAACGCATGAAGAACAAGGCTGCAGCCATAAAGACCAGCCAGATGAAGCAGAAGGGCATACGTGACTTCTTTGAGCGTGTTTGAATAGCGACATATAGGGCCAGGTATATATGATTTTTTTAACATAAGTTCTTCGACTCAGAAAATGTATCAAATATCACATTACGGAGGTTTATTAATTCCAATATTGGGACGAGCTCGGGACCGGCAGGAAATATTTGTTTGCGGAGGTTATTAGTTTAGCCAGTATCAGTTTAGAAAGGTCCTACTGTAATGGTCGTTTCCTTTGTCAAGCAGTGCGTCTCGTTCACTCAAACCAGACGCATCCGCGCGCTCAGTTTGGGCTTCTACAGCTTGTGCTACCTCGATGGGTGTTACAGGCAAAACCTCTTGCTCGTCCTGGTTGAAGCATACGACGATGGCGCTGATATTGTCGATCCGAGGGCGATTGCGTGGATAACGAGAGCTTCCGTTGCGTGCTGTACGTCTCCGTCTTTGCGCGAACAAATTTCACAACGTCCTGGGGCACCATCACGTCGAACAATCCATCGCAACCGAGCGCCATGCACTCATCCTGACGATTTATTTCGTGGGCACTCAAATGTCCGGCGTAGCACGAACCAAATCTGCAAAAGAATGTGAGATGGATATAATTCCGCAATATTCCACCGCGTGATTGTTTTCAAGAACGCGTTGGCCAAGCCGGCAGCATGGACGTGGTTTACACTGCTCGGATGGTTGTTGATGATATCAGATACCACACCGGCTGTCTGAGCAAATACAACGGGTCCAAAGATATCCACATTGGACAGAAGTTGGAGTAACACCTTGCTCCGAACACTTCCTTCCCGAATAGCACGGCTAGTAGCTCCTGCACTCATTACACCTTGAGAATGAAACGAGTTTGACAACGACGTCAAGCTGGCGAGCAAGAATACCGTCTTTGTCTCAGACAATACTGACGAGCTGGCTGAGCTCTTGGAGAGAGATTCACAAGGAAGTTGCATTCTAACTTAAGTCGATCCACGAGAATTCCAACTACATTCAAATCACGATAGAGCGCAGCGGCGGCAGAGTGATTCCTCACAGCAATTTAAAGCGCTTGCACACATTGCGTTGTCACGGCCATGTGAAAGGGATTTTGAGCGGGGATTGTCAGCACATGCAAAAGGGCTGGTACGATTCCATTCTTTGTGAGAACAGCGGCACCAGATTGAATTGCTACGACAGCGGTTCATAAGCCTACTACGCTTTCCATCCAGCATAACCTCGACTCTTGCAGACTTCCACCACTGATGCTTCGAAAGGGAGGAGCACTGACCACCTCTGCTTCCTAGGGGGTTAGCAAATCCGTTGTTGCCTGCACAAAATCCACTGCCAGCTCATATCCATATCAGTATCAACTGCTTCCGACACTAGCGGCGGTGGAGAAGCAGAGATTGTTGCTTTCGTGACCGAGTCCAATGTGGAGCCATCGCCTAGATCAGCCATGCAGTAGCGCACGAGCGAAGGGAAAACCCCATGTGGCGTCCCTTGAACAACTCCCAACACTTGCAACACGTTTGAATAACGTGTCCCAGCACGCCCCTACCTCCAGCTCTGCCAATGCGGTCGTTCACTAACGCAGTGAGTACAAGACAAGCTGCGACTCGCATACGTACGGGCACACGCTCGATACTTTCGACGCGAAGGAGCTCGACGATCCCCCGTATGAGCTCTGGATGCTGTTCCACGTAGTTCATCACGTCCCAGGCATCACTGAAAAGCAAAAAAAAGAAAAAAGCGCGAGAAGGGCGTGCAGTCGTTCCACCACGAGATTCTCCCGCGCGACTGCATTACGTGACGCATAACACGCACGCCCTTGCGTGTTTAACTGAAAAGGTAATCTCTTTGGGATCTTGTACTCGGTAATCAGGCGCTCGGACGCATATAGCTGCGACGTACGCCGCGTCCCCAGGAGACGTTGCACTTCTTACCACTTCTTCATAGGGTGGAATCGTCGTACTCACGACACGATACGACGCATTGTATCCTTCCGGATCTGAGTCCTAAAACTAAAACTCTACCTCTTTGAACGTCTCAAACGTCTCCGCATTCAAAGAATCAACAAGTTCCATGCTATTTTTCAGCGTGCCTCGTCCTTTTGCCACTGCAAGTAATCGTCGTCTTAGCAAACTATTTTTGCTTGGAACCGGTTCGACAAAACTTGTGGGATCCGCGGCGTAGCGATGCACTTGGGGCGGTAAGGCCAGCATAGCTACCACCTTAATAGCTTCTGTCACGACGCGTTCATTCTTTGCGGCAAAGAGCGCCATCACCGGCTCAGTCGATGGGTAGACGGCTTTATTCGCGGCATTTTCCAACAGATAGCCGGAAAATTTGAGCACCTCAAACACTTGCTCGGTCAGCTCCTGTTCCGTCTGTTTGACAGCCGTCTCCTTTGTCTTTTCCACCTCTGATTCCACTACTAATAGCAACGGGCATTGCTGCAGCGCAGACAGCAGTAATCTATGGAGCTTCCAGAGCACGTCGCGCCAATTGGCCAGGTCTGCCTGCGCCTCCATGGCCCAGCCCTTCACACACGCTAGTAAGGGCGCTACTCGTGTATCGGGTGCATGAAGCAAAATATCCATCATTTTCTGTTCTCTGTCGCTGGGCGGCGCGCGCGGTACCACACCCGCACTCGTTGCTTGCATCTTGAAAGCCTTGAGAAGAAAAAAAAACAGACAGAGACTGTCTCTGTTTTTTTTGCCTTGTCGAGGCTTTCAAGAGCGATCCGACACACGCGCAAACAGAGCGTCCAACCGACGCCTACCCACACGTCGCGCTGTCCTGGACACCAGCGCAAGCGAAACGAGCGGGTGGACGCGGTGGACTGGTTCTTGCCTCCCGCTCTTTTCGTTTCCTTTTTTCCGAGAGGAAATCTTCCAAGGGGGATCTTAAACTCTCCCCGCCAGGTTTTGAACTCGATGTCTCCAAAGGCACGAGATACACCAAGCATACCGTAAATCCTGCCTTTCGAGATCTTACCCGTAGCTGCAATGATCCGGTCACGTTCACTAGATAGCTCTGGTGTGTGGGCAATGCACATCTCCTTGGCCAGTCCACTCGTTGAATATATAACCTGTGAGTCACCTACAGAGGATATGAGTGCAGTACTTCCTCGCACGACCACCGAGACTGCAGTAGATCCACTAGGCAACTGTTGCTTGAACATTTTTTCGTCCGTCACCGCAAAAGCAATTCGGACGGCATCCGTAAGACCACGTTTTCATGGCTCCATGCTGTTTGCAATATCAAGTGAAGACTTTTGAAGATGACAAAACACGTTTTCATGAAAGTGTTGGGCCAAGTACTCGGCTATTTCAGATCCTCCGTGGCCGTCATACAGTCCAAAGAAAGCCACGAGGGTCGTCGCCGACCTTCCGTAACGTGCTTGTCGGTCTATCCTCGTTGTTGTTGCGAACTCCCGTGTCTGAATAAATGCCGTCACTCACCCGAAGTTTTCGAAAGTACTGGCCCGCAGGTCGATGAAGGGACCAGTGTGCGCTCAGTGTCTGAAATTCCCTCTATTTTACGTACTTTTGTGGTAAGTACATGAATTTATCAAAAATGTACGTTGATTTACCAATTACATTTAGATATATATATAGGGAGAGCGGTCACACACCCCTCACATAAAAGGGAGGGGGGAAAGGGGGTGTGACGGCAGCACCCTATTAGAATGCTTAAGCGTACAAAGAGCTAGGGTCCAAGGTTGCCCAGCTACAGATGAAGTTGGACCGGAAACAAGTGCAAGCGGGCGCGAAATGTCTCCGTCGAACAAAACTCGTACGCAGAGTCCATCGGACATTCCAAGTGCGTCCGGATCCAGTAGTGAGCGTGGTTGAACGGCATTCGACCCGCAGTTCGTTGCCCGATAGTTGATTTAGTGGGACAAGTGGCATCTTTGGACGAGAGCCCTGAAGTCATTACGCCCTTGCACAAATAGAACGAGAAGCTTCGACAACAGTTGAAGAAACAGGAGCGGGAATTCAGCGGCTCAAGACGCAGAATCGGTCGTTAAAGAACTGGAAAGAGTCGAAAGAAGTGGGGGAGCAAGTGCAAAGTTGGCACATCGCGATCAAGAGAGCAATTTGACCTACTTGGCGGCGATAGAGGCCGAGTATGAGAAACTCCGTGCGTACATGTGTGGAGATCCGCGATTTACCGACCGATAGTGGCAGTATCACGCAAATTAGTACAAGTGGTGTTCCAAACACGTCGATTGGTCGTGCATCGTTGACGTCCTGGTCGTCAGACAAGTCGGCGTTTGGTAGTACAAGTGGTCCGACGAATCTATTGCTCTACCAGAAAGCGGCGGAAGCGTAGCATCTATTACTGAAAAGTGCGGCGCGCATTGGTAACGCCAAGAGTAAAGTCGCGAGTAAAGGGGACGCACGTCGTGTGAAAGATCATTGGGAAGAGATTCGGAACTTTCCACTGCCCATGCAGTATAATCTGGCTCGGTGCCGTGGAAACGCCTACTCACGGATGGGGCGCAGGGGGACCCCAAGGAAACTCGATTATATGACCCAATGGCTCAAAATGTGCTCGATGGGGGACCAATTGTTTCGGACACGTTCCCAATGGGCGTGGAGCTCAAGTATGGGACGCCCAAGACGTTGGATGGGTTATGCAGTTAGTGATCCCCAAACTCGCCGAGCGACCAGATATTCAAGTGCCTGTCCGCACGAAAAGAGTTTAGTGCGACAAGTAGGCGGATGACGTTGTCACAATTAGACGCACCGCCGTCAGCTGGACGCACGCAACCCGCGCACCCGCGCGTCGAACGGTCACCTCCCATGGAAGTCGAAGATTCCCAGCGCATTTTGATGTTCGCGACAAATCATCGACGCATGTCATCGTCCACGCTCAGTCTCTCGCCCATGGACTCGGTTCGTCCTTGACGTCGTCTGGGAGTCCAAGTAGGATTTCTCACTACTGTGCGTACTTGTCCCGATTCAAAAAGCGTCGACCGATGCTTTTCAAATCGGGACAAAGTACGCACAGCAGTGAGCAATCCACGCAACGCGTTCTTTAATCGAACCAAGGGATGATCCGTAAGTACAGATAGAAGTTTAGTCATATTATCACTAATATATACTTCTTGAACTCGACCGCCACTAAGTATACAGCACCACTACTTCAGCCCCTGTCACGTACTTATCCAAAGAGCAGGATGATTTTGAGACGTTGACGGCACTCATCTCTTGTCATGATCCCCCTGTCTAAGAGCAGATTCTGCGTCGCACTAATCAGCTCGGTCGAGCTTAAGAAATCGACCGCAGTTTCCTTGAGCCCCAGGCGCTTGGACGCAGCCACGCGAGTCTCCCCAAATTGCTTTCTGATGTACGCAGAGAATGCGAGTTTGGTGTCAAAGGAACAAAGCGTGCGAACGTTCGAGCGCAGTGCGCCTCGTTGAGTTCGACGTATTTGCATCCATGGTGGCTGCATCCAAGCTCGATTGCGCACATGAATTTTGTAGGCTACTGTATGGCCAACCAACCGCTCCACGAGCTCGTCCAAATCACGGTTTCGCACAGGGGCATCCTTTACAACTTTACGGCACTCGGGGCATGCCAGCGAGTTGCGGAAGAATTTACTGATGTAGTATCCACAGAACGTGTACGAGCACGGTAAAATGACACTGCCACGAAAGTATTCGAGACACACGGAACACGTTATAAGCCGCTCGCGTTCGACTTATTCACGCTCTTGAATGCTTTTTGCACTAGTAGTATTTGTAGCAGGTGCGTATACGCACGGTGCGGCTAGCGCACAGAGGAAGACTTTCCTAAAGCGGCGATGTGCCGATACTTATCAGATACGCCCTTGTAAAAGGGCTTAGTAGGAGAGTTATCTCTTACTCGGGGCCAAGATTCCCTTGGTTTACAAGTTAGTATGAGCTAACGCCTTGAACCAAGGCTTCCCTTAGAAAGGGAGCAGCTAAAGGAGGTATTCCTTTTGGCTACAACACTCACAGCACGCGCGACCGGCCGAGGTCGTGCGTCTAAATGGATTAGTGTTATTTGTAAACTGAATATATATTTAATATGTAATTAGCCTAAATTAATTAAACTAATGTAAACTATATGTAATACTAAGTAGAACTTACTCCATTCGTACCTGGCCGAAATGTAATGTACACACCTGTGTACCAACCAACACGTGGCAGGCTGCCATGCCTCCATCAAGGGCTCCTGCCCTGGTTGGTTTAAATAACCAATAGGTCCAAACCTTTCGGAACGGTCAATACTGACCCCAACCGTAGTGTACTTACGTACACAACATAACTAAATGTAACCAAAATGTAACCCTGTTACAGTACTAGCATGTTGTTCTGTTGCCGCTGCCTAGTCAGGACACCCAGGAGGGATGCGAATATGATGACTCCACCGCCACAAATTATATCGCAAAATCGGAGTCGTGCTAGTCCAAGAGTGATACCAGACAAGGCAGAGAAAAGGTGTAATGGGGTGCCATTACATAATTGATATTCAAGTTAGAATATCACAGTTTAATTTCAGACGCGTTGTCTGAAATTTATTTAAGAGATTATAAGTTACTATAATCTAAGAAGGAAAAGTCGATTCGGTACAAATACCGAATCTTGCAGGTTAACTAATAGTACAGTTAGTTAAAGACTTGATATTATTATATTAATTAGTTAGTTACTATACTATTAGCCTCTAAGCCACCCATTAAATAAACACTCTTAATTTTGCGTTCTAGAACATAAGTGAATATTAATATATTTACTTTTATTATACGATTAGTTGTTACCAACTAATCCTGCCCTAATTGTATTGCGCGCTTCCTCGCAAAATACAGTGTAATCCTGTAACAGGATCAGTCCTGTTACACCTGGTAGCACTTTGTTGTCCGTCTTAACGACCACAGTTCCATTCTGCTAGTTAACTAGCGGAGCGAAGATTAAGAGCCGCTCGGCATCATGTCGCGAGACATGTCGGCTGCCGAGCGAGAAAGAACGCTGGAAGAGGTGAATAAACACTTCCCCCACTTCTCGTCGCGTAGTAAAGACGCGACGGCGGAAATGATTCGGTCTATGGGGACCGACATCATTACCTTCCTCGAGAGTAGGTCTCCAGAGGAAGTGGCACAGGTGGTGAACCGCTTTAGGCTAAACCACCTAGAAAAGTCAGAACGGCCCGCGCCAGAGGCAGCGCGGACCGCAACAGCACCTGCAACGCATAGCGTTGAAGTGGTAAAGGCGCGAGTACCGCCCTTTACCGGCGAAGGGGGCGAGCCCTTCGTAGATGGTTCGCAGAGGTGGAAGATGCCATCTCTGCGCATAATATTGTTGACGAACGTCAACAGGCGTACTTCGCCACAACATGTCTAGGTGGCAGAGCCAGGGCATGGGCGATGAGTCGCAGAGCCACTGATGACTCTGCATTCCTTACTTATAAGGAATTTAAATCTGAGCTAAAGCTCAACTTTGAAGATCCATAAATGGAGCTAAGTAGTCGGCAGAAGTTTATGGAACTCCGGCAAGGTAAGCTTGACCTTCAAGCTTACGCTCAGAAGACGCAATATTTGCTGTCAAATATTGTGTATGAGCCGGTTCCCCCTGCTATGCAGGTCACTGGCTTCATGAAGGGACTCAATGATAGTCCCGTCAAACAGAGTCTCTATCGGCACCCGTCAGATACTCTGAGGGATGCCATTGATATGAGCATCCGTGAGGAGTTCAGCATGCGATCAGCGTCATCGCTTGCTGGGTACAGCCGAAGGGCTCAACAACCCTTCGCTTTTGACATGCCGTTGCGGCATGTCAACAATCAGCAGTCAGGCAGACGAAGCTCACACTTCGTCTCAAGAAACAGCCACCCGCGCCAGAGCATGGGCGGTGGAGGTCCAGAGCTGATGGACCTATCGGTTGCGGTTGCTTCGAACACGAAGCAACCGAAATTTAAGAAGAATATTCGCTGCAATAGATGCGCGAAAATGGGGCATTTTGCCCATGAGTGTATGGCACCGCGTCCGCTGCACGGCGACACCAACAGGGACATCACCCTGTTGGTGCAAAAAACGAGAATCGCCAGTAGGGGCTGGGCGCCCTACTGGGAATTTTATCCCACATGCCGACACAGGGCATGTGAGGGTAATAGCCCCAGACGGGACTATGTCCTGTCAAAAGGTGCAGGGTGATGGGAAGCCTCTTATCACCCTGGAGGTTAAGCCGCACGGGAGCGATGTCCCCATGCGAGCTTTGTTTGACACAGGAGCGTCAAACAATTTCGTTAGAACTCAGAGTCTAACGCTGTTGAGCTTCGTGGAGGTAGAAACCCCACGAAGTATGTTGTCAGTCCGGTTAGCAACAGGTGCAACCGTGACTATTACAAAGCGTGTGATTAAAACACGCTTCGAGTTGAATGAACTGTCATTCGAGGATGAATTCATCGTCCTCGATTTAGATGACAAGTTCGATGTGATACTTGGAATCCCATGGATGTCCAAGTTTAAACCTTCGATCGACTGGGTTAACCTATCGATCGACTGCAGCGGACCCACAGGATCTGATCACCCTGTGTGTAATCCGGCTGTATCAGAAGATACAATCGCAGCGTCAGACATTCTGGTGGATAGCGATGGCATCACCAGGTCTGTTCTGACACGATCAGCGGAAGGTACCTCCGCTGGTCAGAGTCCAGAGGGACTACCACACGCAACAGAAGAGTCGTTGCGTGTTGGAGAGAAACATTCCACGGGTGATAAAGACCACCGTGAGAATGAAGTGATATCCACGGTGGGGAACACCCACCGTGAGAATGAAGTAGTATCCACAGTGGGAAACACCCACTGTGCGACCGAAGGTTCCAACACAATGAAAGAATTCCGTGTTGATGAGAGTGAACTCACGATCGAGTGCAATCGTGAGCACAACTCCGTGGTGGCCAGTGCCCACTACGTTGCGTTAGCCATGCACACGGGTGATAAAGACCACCGTGTCGCAGAACAGGCGGCCGATCAGACGAGCACATATGATCGCCAAGAAAATTCCATGGTAGGCAGTGGCCACCATGATGATGAGTATTCGCACACGGTGAATCGTAATCACCGTGTGGCAGTCAATCAGACGAGTGCGTCTGATTGCATGGACAGTTCCGTCGAGACGATCAACGTCTTGACGCAAACGGAGACCGGATTAGCTACCCAGTCTCTGTTGATGGAACAACCTCCGAAAGAAGGTTCGGAGGTGATGGCTCTTCCAGCGCTAAGCTGAAAGAAGTTTATGAAAAACTTGCACGATGGTCAGATCGAACAGATCTGTATCATCGTTGCAACAGATGATGTAGTGGATATTCGTGAACGAATATCCACATTACAAGTGGAAAACATTGGGAAAGAGGTTCCCAACGATCAAACGAGAGTTCAGCGCTTTGAAGCGCAGAGCTGGGAGTCGCTTAAAGCGACCTCCCCATTTTATGAGGTACTTCGAGAATACGCTGACGTATTCCCAGAAGAAGTACCTAGCGATCTCCCTAAGGATAAGGGAACTCGTCATGAGATTGACCTAGTGCCAGGCAGGAAGTATTGTGTTACGCGGCAATGTCCGTTGCCGCGTGATCAGGTAAAAGCGATCGACGAGTTCTTCGAAGCTCGTCGTAAATCAAGCCAAGTGCGGGATTCTACCTCACCGCACTCTACCCCCACCTTTTGTGTGAAGAAGTCCACAGGTGGGTGGAGAATCGTTCACGCTTACAACAAGCTGAACGCAGCGACGGTACCGGCACATACACCGATACCGCGGAAGGATGTAATCATAGATGGCATGTGCGGGAGCACCATCTTTAGTGCTCTCGATCTAAGAGATGGATTTTATCAAATCCTAATTGCGTGAGAAGGATATCCCTCTCACGGCAGTAAGCACCCCAAGCGGCATGCTTTGGGAGTGGCTTGTTATGCCACAGGGGCTTCGAAATGCCCCTGCTACGTTTAACAGATGCGTAACGCATCTATTACGCCCGGTGCGAGAATTCGCACCGAGTTATTTCGATGACGTGTTCATCCATAGTAAGGGTGAACACGATAAAAGCAATGTAGATGTCCATAGGGAGCATCTACGTCGAGTGTTAGAGCTTATGCGTAATCATAAGCTCTATGCAAATCTGAAGAAGTGCACTTTGGTGCACCTGATATACCCGTTCTTGGATGCTTTGTGGGCAAGAACGGGGTGCGTCCTGATCCAGAAAAGATCAGGGTGATCGTTGAATGTCCTATGCCAAACAACGTTAAGGAACTTCGAAAGTTCCTTGGGTTGGCAACCTATTTGCACAAGTATTCGTGCAACTATGCTGGGTTGATACGACCTCTTTCTCAATTACTTAAGAAAGATGTCGAATGGCATTGGGATACCCAATGTCAAGATGCTTTAGATGCAGTCAAGCAAAGCTTGACTGAAGCGCCTGTCTTGGCTATATCCGATAACGAGCTTCCGTTCCACGTCGTTTGCGACGCGAGCGATTTCGCTATCGGCTTTGCTTTGATGCAGCGTGATCACGATGATCGCGATCGCGTAATCTGCTATCAATCGCGTCAGTTGCGCCCAGCCGAGCGCAACTATCCAGTGCATGACAAGGAACTCCTTGCCATGAAGTACGCACTGGCTAAGTTTCGGATATATCTATTGGGAGATAGACCGTTTGTGGTTTACACGGACCATGCGTCGCTACGCACGGCCGTGAATTCACCACACATTTCTTAAAGAATGGCTCGATGGATGTCATTCTTTGCTGAATACAACTTTACGGTTGAATACAAACCCGGAAAGTTGAACGTGATAGCGGATGCGCTATCCCGAAGGCCCGATAACGAGACGAAACCGTCCGTAACCGAAGGGGACAGTGCAAACGCGATCCGTTGCACTGCTTTGTCGTCGTCAATTATACTACAAGTACGCGAGGCGTACAAAACAGACGAGGAGACACGTCTGTTGATTGATTACTTACGTAATCAATCAAGTGAGAAACGCGACGAACTCCCAGAGTTCCTCCGCGCTTGCGTGCATCGATATCGACTGCACGATGGTCTGCTTTACAGCACAGACTAAAAAGATGAAAGTCGCATCGTCGTTCCAAACGACGATAATCTCAAACATCAAATTATGTTTGAGTATCATGATGCACCGATTTCGGGGCATCAAGGTCGAGAGAAGACATACGCTTCTCTCGCACGTGACTTTTACTGGCGAAACCAGTACAAGTGGGTACGCAAATACGTACGCGCTTGCGAGATTTGCCAGCGCGTTAAGCCTGCGCAGTCTGCACAGGCTCCGCTGCAATCTCTGCCGGTTCCGACAGAGTGTTGGAAGTCCATTTCAATGAACTTCGTATTCGGTCTTCCACCCGACAATAGTCGGAAGACTGGAATAGTGGTCTTTGTAGACCGTTTCTGTAAGATGGTACATCTTACTGCAGTATCAGCGAACGTAACCGCCGCTCAAACAGCGCGGATATTCGTTGATACGGTATTCCGTTTGCACGGAATGCCGGAAGACATTGTCTCGGATCGAGATCCGAGATTTACAGGAAGTTTCTGGCAAGAAACGTTCTCATTGTTGGGAACCCAGTTGAAGATGTCAACTGCGGACCATCCGGAAACGGATGGGCAGACGGAACGGGTTAACCGCGTTCTCGGAGACATGTTGCGATCATACGCACATGCCTTTGAACAGTGGAGTGACTATCTGCCACTCACTGAATTCGCGATTAACAATTCGGTGCATGCTTCAACTAAGCATACACCGTTCTACGTGAATGCCTTACGGCATCCACGAACCCCAGCTTTACTTGGCGGTACGCCAAATCTAAGTGGGGGAGGGACCCGCTCAAATTTTGAGCGAGTCAATGCACAAGTTGCGACTGCAACTTGTGAACAAAACGATGACCCTTGTACTGAAAGTACAGTAGAAGCGGAAGCAGCTTCAATTAAAACTGAAGCTGCATACGATGAATATGTGTCTGCAGCAATGGCTGAAGACAACGAGGACAATGCACCTACTGCTGATAAAGCAGTAGATGAATTCGTATTACAGCGCCAAGCTGTAATACGCTATGTAAAGGATGCACTTGCCTCTGCTTTTGACAAGCAGAAGCAAAATGCCGATAAACAAGGAAGGAAGAACAAAAACTCCTTTCTTAAAGGTGAATTAGTATTATTAAGTACTACTAATTTGCCTACACATGCAATAAGCAACTTCCCTACACGGAAGTTGCTTCCTAAGTACATTGGACCCTTCAAGGTCCAAGAGATTCGGGGGAATGCCTATACCTTAGACATTCCTACAGCAATGCGGCTTCACCCAAAATTCTATGTTGGGCGGCTCAAGCCGTATCACTCGTCTTCGTCTTACGACGAGACGCAGAACCACGGAAGATGCCGTGCTTCTCCAAGTATCCCAAGAGAGACTTGTAATCGGCCTCCAGCCGTTGGTGAGCAGAGCGGAGAGTCGTTACCTCCGCCTTCGACTGCTCAAGGTCAGCCGTGCGCCGATCGAGCTCTTCCTTACAGCGGGAAATCTCGATGTACAGAAGATCATTCTTCTGCTGAAGGGCAGTGTGCGCCCCGAGGATGTCGCGGACATCCTCGCGAAGAGACCGATATGTCTTCACAGAGTGAGACATATCGCTGCTCAAGGAGGAATAACCGTCCTCGAGATTGCGGAGCAAAGAACCATTCTCCGCAACAACAACGGCGAGGGATTTCTAAACCTCCGCCGCCCCTGATCGATAATCAGGGGAATAAGCGATACATTCTCGAGCGCTTGATCTCAAAGCGCTCGGTGCTTTCGAAGAAGGGGCAGCGTACCGAGTACTTAGTACGCTGGCTGGGATACCTTCAAGAGTTCGACTCTTGGGAGCCGATTGAGGTTCTGAGGGCCGACGCCCCAGACCTTTTGACTGAGTTTGAAAAGAAGTTTCAAACTCATAATGCGAAGTAGCATCAACAGTAGGTGTTGATGCATTCAGGGTATCAATTAAACCCTGAATTTCGGCGGGTACGGAAAAGCCACCGTACCCCCCGCAACTCCTCCTCTGACAGACGAGGAGCGCCCTGCGTACACCGCGGGCAAACGAGGTGAGAAGGGACACCACACTTTAACCCTTCTTTGATGCAAGAAAAATGGATGTATTACATTTTGCCTGTTCGTTAGTGCTTTAAAAGCGCTCGCGCATTACGTGAACTTTATTCACGTAATCATCTGGGCTTTTGTTGTAGTTGTCAACAAAAGCATTCCAACTCTGAGTCAGGGCGTCTTTATCGTCCCTGTTCTTCCTTGACCCTTTCCGGCTCGAATAATATCGAACCTGGAAAAAGAGGTCAATAAAGTACAGACGTCTATCGTCTGTACTTCGATCGAATCGACGTGACTGGATGTCTTCGCAGTCATCCAGCACGTTGATATCGAACAACGCATACTGGAAGTCCCGTTTACGGTGACCGCCACTGTTGGGGGCAATAGCCCATCCAGGGGTCCAAAACCCCACTCTGTACGGAACATGTGGTTCCGTACGATGATACGCTTTAGAAGCGGCAAGCGCCGCTTCTGTTCGAGCCCTGTTAGCAGGAGGAGCACCGCCTGCTTCAACACCACGTGCCGGGGTTAAATCACCCCGACGTGGAGAAGTACTTGGTCCAGGTGAGGATCTGCGTTCCCGCAACACCCTGTGATAATCATTGTCGCTGTCATAGCTGACAGCGACACCAGAGTCGTCATCGCTGTTAGGCAATGAGCACCTAGCGAGTTTCGACTCGCTAGATCCTTTAGTGGGGACATCTGTATCCCCATCACTTTGTTCGGAGTCAGAACTCCCGAACATGGCCCTCTTGGCAACACGCCATTCGGAAGTTGCCATCTTGCGAGATGTTGCATTAGCAAAATCTCCCTGTTTCTTGTCAGATGCCGCCTTAGCAGCATTTGTGGTCGAAGACGGTACGTCTTCCGACCTTTGCGTAGTTGACGCTGCTAATGCAGCGTCACCGTTGTCACTCAACACCTCAGCACCTAGTGCTGAGGCGGAGGAAGAAGTTCATTCATTGTTTTCAGCAGCGCTCTTTAGAGCGCCCCCGCCGTGTGTCTTGACCATAGTCGATGGTCAATCAGTTGGTGAATGAGAAATTCTGGCCAACAACACACCCATGATTGGCCAAAATAAGAGTTATTATTGGCCAACCACCTTAAGTGGGGGGTGATGTAATGGGGTGCCATTACATAATTGATATTCAAGTTAGAATATCACAGCTTAATTTCAGACGCGTTGTAAGTTACTATAATCTAAGAAGGAAAAGTCGATTCGGTACAAATACCGAATCTTGCAGGTTAACTAATAGTACAGTTAGTTAAAGACTTGATATTGTTATATTAATTAGTTAGTTACTATACTATTAGCCTCTAAGCCACCCATTAAATAAACACTCTTAATTTTGCGTTCTATAACATAAGTGAATATTAATATATTTACTTTTATTATAGGATTAGTTGTTACCAAACTAATCCTGCCCTAATTGTATTGCGCGATTCCTCGCAAAATACAGTGTAAGCCTGTAACAGGATCAATACTGTTACAAAAGGACACAAGAGACGCCCAAAAGTCAGCAGAGAAAACGTTTACGCATCCAGGAAGGATGTGACTCGGACTCATCATCGCTGACCTCCCGGAACCTGCTGTAGCAGCTACTGACGTCTCCGTTTCCACAGCTCGTCAAGGTGAACGATCTGTCAATGCCTCTGGAGTATTCATCGAATGGTACGTTTGCACTGCGGAAACCGCAACAGAACGCGTCATCACCTTGATCACAATGTGCGAGTGCGACTCATCTTTAAACTGAATTAAGAGGCGCACACACTGCCTCCCGGCTGGGGCTAAGATGACTTCGTCACCATCACGGAGTTCACGATTTTCTCCGGTTGCCATTTCTTCTCCATTCACGGCCGTGCCATTCGCCGTCTCCAAGTCGTAAACAATCCATCGTTGCGTGCCATGAGGAGCAGGTTTTGAATACGGAATAAACTTTACGTGGTGCTTACTGACGGTGCGTGTCCCGTCCGATGTCAAGATACTCAGCTCACACCGTTGACTGCGGCCCACGCGAAAAGGAGCACAAAATTCCCACGACCCGAGCATCACATCGTCCGGCATGGTCAAGTTCTATTGTCTTTCTATATCGGCTTAAAGAGATTGCGATGGGAATGCAATTTTTTTATCAAAAGAACTAGCATAGTCCCTGTTGTACCAACGGGGAAATTAATCTAATATTTGTAACACTGCAGAATGTAAATTGGGGTTGACCTGAGAAAAAAGCGAAGTCACGGCAAATAGATGTACACTATATTCTATATTTTATCTAATTGGGATGGGACCCGTCGTATCGACGGTGCAGGGCATAAAAACCGTCTGTCCGTCTACAAAACTTGCCCCCATGTATTTACAGGGTTAGGGTAGCGAAAACATATACTATACATTATACTAATAACGGCGTGCGACCACTTTACCCCGTCGTACCGACGGGGAGGAGGGTATATAAGGTAAAGTCATAGAAGCAACTACGTGACCGGGAACGTCACAGGGATGGAAAACTTTTAAACAGGTAGATGTAAAAGCGCTATTTCTAACCAATTATATAATCGCTTTATACTGATCTGCATGTCAATAGTACTACCACGGATTAGTCTTCAACAGAGCGATGATTTTTGAAGCCAAAATTGTATCTTATGTTTTTTTTCAGATAGTTTTTCCTTCTGTAAAAGCGCTATTTATATAGTCGAATTAAATTAGGTCCGATTTATAGTACATTTGGAATTCGATTAGGTACGGCCTCAGCAGACGGACAGACAGACGGTTTTATATTATAGAAGTAGACATATTTGTAAATATTTTTGCCTCAGACGGACAAAAAAATGGTCTTAGATTATAGAAGTAGACGGTCTTATATTATAGAAGTAGAGCATATTTGTAGATATTTTTACCTCATCAGACGGACAAAAAAAAATGGTTTTATATTATAGAAGTAGATATAAAAAAATTCCAGCCAATCAGTAAGGGCAACATGGTAAAGATTCCAGCCAATCACTAATTTTCGTGACATTAATTTCCGAGCCCACAGACACGATTTGTATGGGAAAAAGTGTCAATTTTTTTATATAATATAGACTACGGGATGGTAGCCGTCGTTCCGACGAATTGTTTTATTAAAATTTCATTGAAGCTATAGTATATATACATTTACTTTCAACAAAAAGAAAATAGTTTATTTTTTCACTGCGTGAGTTTCGATTCATTGCGTCTTCAGCACCGAATAGCCCCCATTTGCGAAGCGAAAATGTCAATAACGTCAGCACTCGTAGAAACTTGAGACTTCGGCACTTTTTATTTTATGTGGAAGACATTTTTAGGACCATATAGTAAATCTAGGATGCGACTGAGCAATTTACCAAATCGAGGCATGTAGTAGAGTGTCGTAAATCGTGGCGCTAATCCTGCCGCTTCGATGCCCACGATAAAGGCAATTTTAGTTGGGGCATTAGGCACGCCAGAATGTTGCACAAAGTAGCCAGAACGGAACATGCGAGTTCGAATAAAA
>CM047585.1:901640-923978 GCA_026184515.1 Peronosclerospora sorghi | reverse complement strand
GCAACAAAAGCGCGTCTGTTGCTTCGTCACACTTACTTTATCTTCCTCGTAAACAATTCCAGCCTTTTGCATCTTCACCCGCCAATGTTTATCCTCCGTTTCTTCATCAATCATACTCTCTAAAACATTCTCCACCGCCGCAGATATCTGTCGCTTGAGTTTTTCCACTGCTTCATCCGATAATTTTAAGTACTCTGGCAGATGTAGCGTCGCGTATCTAACAGTTTCACGGCACCAAAGTGTTTACTGCAACATTAACATAACTCTGCAGCTTGTTTGTCTGCCCATTGGGACTGATCAAGAACGAGTGGAACGGAAGCCACGGCAGAGAGTGAGCGACGGAAGGAAGAGAGACACGTGATCTAAGAGGAACACGCGTTCGCGTCGATCGAAGTTTCGTATACGCTGCTTGTTGTCGTCGCATTCGCTATGTGTCAACGCTTTCGAGTCCGACTTACAGAACAGTTTGACTTCGCTTAGGTACGGGATCACGTACTTAATCGAATTCTATACTTAGATCAAGATATTCGCTTAGGTGCGGAGCGTGCATCGACGACATGAATTCTGTTATTATATAGTAGATTATATAAAAAACTTGCATTCCCATCGTACTCTCTTTAAGCTGATATAGAGAGACAAGGTCGTAGTAACAGTCGTTTTCGAAGGGCGTTCCACCGCATTTGCACCCTGCGATTCCTCTATCTATCTAACTACGTCTTTGTCTCTATCTCGTTTCACGTCTTGTTTTAGCAAGTGACCCTTACCGTATCGGACATTGCCATCTCGGAAATTCCGATCGACGCTGACTACACGGGCCCGCACGTGGTCTGGCCCTTGGAACTCTCGAATGTCTTGGCCATTTAAGAGTCGTTCGAAACGACCACGCTCTTGCATTACAAATACGTCTTGGAACTCTTGCAAGAAGGCACGCGGTCGTTCTCGCCCTTGCCCACGTTGCAAGAAATTTCCCTGGGGGAAGGCGAAACACTCACGGTCGTGGGGGACCTCCATGGCCAGTTACAAGATCTCTACCATCTTTTCCATGAATGGGCTCCCTATCCCTCGCACGAAATATTTCTTTAACGGGGACTTTGTCGATCGCGGACTGTACGGTACCGAAGTTGTCCTCACGCTCGTGCTCTTTCGTCTCTCGTACCCATCAAGTGTCTTCCTCAACCGTGGCAATCATGAATTCCACACGCAGAATGCGTGGATGGGCTTTCAAGACGAAGTGTATGCGAAATACTCGGGCGCGGACGAAGCGGATTACGACCGACCGCGTCGCGTCCTCGATGCGTTTCAAACCTTGTTCGACGCGCTGCCCCTCTGTGCCGTCGTACAAGAAAAGATCTTCATCGTCCATGGAGGCCTCTTTTCCCGGGATCACGTCACGCTGGCCGAGCTATGGGGCATTGCGCGGCATCGGGAACCGCCGCTCCATCAATCCACGCGCGAGGATCAGCTCTTTGAAGAGCTACTGTGGAGCGACCCACGTCTCGTGGCGTCGCGCCAAGCGTCCGAGCGGGGCGCGGGCGTGGAATTTGGCGTCCACGTCACGAATCACTTTTGTCTCGTGAATCAACTCGCGCTGATTCTGCGCTCGCACGAGTGTGCGCTCGAAGGGTACGAGATTCTCCACGGCGGACGCTTGATTACGCTCTTTTCCGCGTCGCGCTACTGTGGCACGCAGATGAACAAGGGCGCGTTCTTAACGCTCGGACCCGAGCTCGAGCCCGCGATTCAGCAATTCTATGCCCATGCCATGCACGAGAGTACGTTTGGGCTGCCTGCGGGACATGATGCGACCGCGTGGCACGACGTGCTCGAAGACGAGACGCTCCGGATGATTCCCGAGCGCATCTGTGATGCGAAAGCAGCCTTGTATTGGTACTTTACGCAACACGAGCTCGTGCGGGACGGCACGGTGCCCCGCTTCGTGTGGGCCGACGCGCTCCGCACCGTGTTGCAATTGGATTTACCCTTTTTAACGTACCAAGCAAAGCTCGCGGACGGCGTCGCGCACGATCTCGGCCGGATCAACTATTCGCACTTTCTCGCGCGCTATCGCATCGAGAACGAGGGGCCGTGGATCCAACTGGATGGCAGGAGCGCATCCTGGCCCGCATCTGTCAAAAATTTTACCGTGCCATGGGTGCAGGGGATTTGGAAGCCGTGTTTCACGTCTTTGATACGGACGCGAGTGGGTTCATTGAGTATACAGAATTTGTCTCGACGTTGAAACGCATGGACACAGGCCTCTCGGATCAACAAGTGGTTGCACTCTTGCGCACGGCCGATACGAATGACGACGGACGCATTGATTTTCACGAGTTTGCGCACCGGTTTCAAGTGATTTTCACCGAGCAGACAACTAGCATGGAAGCACCGGAGGACCCACTCGAGCCGATCGAGGCAGAGGCCGTGGGTGTGCACCCGTTCGAACGAATGACGCGCGCTCGACGTTGACGGGTGGACCTCGTCCCCTCGATCTCGAGACGCGGCACGCGCTCGTACAAATTGGCCAAGCCTTGTCTGCACGTGGTAGCTCGTTGCACGACCATTTTTACCCGTTTGACACGAATCACGATGGCGTGCTCTCTCGCACGGAATTTCAAGTTGCGCTGGCTGACTTGGGCTTTGACTTTGACCACGAGGACCTGGATCGCGTCCTCGGGGCCGTGGATCGCGATGGCGGGCACTCCATTGACTACAACGAGTTTGTCGCGGCGTTTCGGGTCTAGGATGTCAAGGCACACGCGTCGGGCGACCTCACGTGGCAACACTCGGTCCTGCACCACGTAGCCAATGTCTTGTACCAGCATCGCCTGCCTCTCTGCCACGCGTTTAGCCTCTTTGACCCGGCGCATCGCGACGTCAGTAGTCGCGACGAGTTCCGGACCGGGATCCAAACCTTGAACGCCGTGCTCGACGCGCCGCTCTCGGAGGACCAGATGGACGAAGTGGTCGCGGCGCTCGATCGACACGAGGACGGCGTGATTAATTACAAGGACTTTTTAGATAGTTTCCGCGTCGTGGATGTCGTCGGCCACGTCGAGGAGGAGCACGACACGGACAGCACGCAGGAGTTGTGAATGCCCACCAAGTGGGGCAGGATCGAGGACGTAACACGGTGCACGTACAATACACACATCATGTGGTTCGTACGACGAACGAAGGCGCGTCAAGTCGACATGGAAGGACCACACAGACGAGCGGAACGGACAAGTTCTTTTTTTGCCAACGAGAAGCTGTGGACGCGACAAGGAGCTACTACCGAGTCGGAAGGGCTTGGAGCAGCAGAATCCATTTCCATTTTCGACATGATTGCCGCCATCGATGAAACCACACGATCGGGGTTTCATCGATGGCGGCAATCATGTCGAAAATGGAAATGGAGTCTGCTTTTAGGACTCAAACCTAATAAAAAAATATTTGCAATTAAAATTAAGGCAATTGATATCCGTATCCCCCCCAAATTACTACCCGTATCCCCCCCTCAATTATAGGCGTATCCCCCCAAAACTGGAATATCTTATTTGGCACGCCGTAATTTCTCTCTTGTCTCCTTCACCTTAGATAGTGTAAATGGTTTGACATGTTTATTTAACTGAATAGGACTCATATAGGTTGACTGTGTTGTTAATCTAATTGCCTGGGACGAGCACCGGAAGGTACTTTTAGCTCTGAAAGCCATAAAGCAGACGCAATTCTTGGGAAAACGCGTGAGTTACGTGTGTCAAAACGCCAATGGACCTTTTCCACTTTTGGCAATTGCCAACGTGCTGCTGTTGCGCGGACAGTAGTCGCTTGAGGGGATTATTGCGCCTCCCGGTTTTGTAAGCGCTTAGAATTTGATGCGAATCGTACACTGTCGACTGTTGGATACAAACCCACCCGTGCGTTACGCTCAATAATGCAAAACATATTTGAGAAGCACAATAAAGTGATTGATGCTGTTGTATGTAGCTGAAAAATGCGAGCGAATTGCAACGTCTGACGCAGGAAAAGACGCTGAAAGATGTTGAGCGACTCTTGCCGAGTATGTTGGTAGGATTGGACGTCAACGTGCGCTTTCATAGGTGAGATTTCAAGCTTTGAAAAAAAATCGTTAGGGATGCAAATAATGCTAGTTTGTTGCTGCTATTACAGAATTACGGACTTTGAGTATACAGTGGCATGTGCAGTGTTCGATATGCTGGATATTGTTCTCGTGCATGGCTGGCTGCTGGATGATCAAGATCATTCGACGGTGGGTTCGAGATAGAGAAATGCAATGAAACGTCTGCTAACACGGAGTCATGAATGCGGATGTTAGATGAGAGTGGTGGGAAACAAATCGTATAATGAGCTGATTTCGTGGTGGGGGATGAAATCTAACAGAATATACGCGTTAATGTGCTCAAATACTAGAAAATCGAGTAATTATCCACTTTATATCTATCTAATGACGGTAGCCACTTCCAAAGTATTCTTATACACAATGCCAGCGTGATGACTGAGCTGTCCAAAGCCATAGACCAAATATTTAGTCGCTCCTGATGGACGGGGTGGTGACTGGTCTCCGCATCCGTCTTCGCAATTAACAAAGAATACGCAGCAGATACCGAGAAGGCAACCATGAACTGCAAATTCTCGCCCAATTGAGAGATGCCCCACGAACCGCTATACACCCCAAGAATAACACTGCATCCTGGCAACACCTCACATGTAGCTTAAAAATCCAGATAAGTTTTTGTGTAAAAGGGATTTAGACACACCTCCACTCGAGAACGCTAGGATGCCGCGTATGCGGTGGCCTGAGTTTTTCCATTGCCACGTGGTCTTTTTTCCGCCAAAAGTATCAGCGAGTCCCTGCATACTCAATCAGTACCAGTGAATACCAGTGACTACATTTGTTTTAACTTACTCCAAGTAAACTGAGCGTGGCTAACGTTGCTGTCCCAGCTGCAAGCCAAGAGTGCGTGGATGTGAAGTGTTTTTTGCCAAAAGCGTTTTTCTTCATGTAAGCAGCTGCACCCCCAAGACTTAACAACAGCATTGCCACTACTTGAAAAAACATGTGCAGCTTGGATAGAAGCTCTCTGTCCATAACAACACCCCAGCTAATGATATGGATTGACATCGAAAGATCATTCCATACAATCCTAACCGTGTCTTAAAGTCCATCAAACTTTTGCGCTTTTGCATCACGTAGATCCCTCTGCAGATACAAACAGTTAGAGTTTATCTGCTAAGATTACAACACTCAACGTACAGTGGGAAGCATAGCAGAAACGCAATGGCATTTAACGCCGGGTGTAATACGAAGAGCGACGGGTTTACCGCACTCTTCAGCAAAATGATGGCGCAAGGAACGCGAAGTAGCACGGCAAGAACAAGGAGCTCCAGAAAGTTAACCATTCAAAAACGTATAATAGTACGTAAATTTAGTCTTTTGATTTTCGTGACGTAGCAGGACAAGCGATTTTCCCACCAGAGACACATATGCTGCGATAATGAGTATTGTGAGCTGGAATTGTCTAGCAGGGCTAAAGTTCTTGAGCCCCCACCAGCTGGTGTGGAGTCCATAAAGCATTGTCGAAACGCATCCAATATAAATGAGCACGCCTCTGATTTGGGGGGGGGGTACGCCTATAATTGAGGAGGGGCTACGCCTATAATTGAGGAGGGGGGATACGGGTAGTAATTTAGGGGGGATACGAGTAGTAATTTGGGGGGATACGGATATCAATTGCCAAAATTAAATGAATTAGAAATTCACGATAAGTTAAATCATAATAATTTTTTAAGGGACCGACTAGGTGCGCACACCCCATTTGCTACGTGCACTGCCCCCCCCCGCACACACAAAAATAACTGGAACCACAGCGGCTACCCCCCCCCATACCAGCGGGTGTGCACCTAGTCGGTCCCTTTTAATAATAGCATTATTTGTTCTTCGGTGCAGTTCCATCTACTAGTGCTACCTGTGCGGCGTCGCAGAAGATACACAACGACTTTATGCAGCTTCCACATATATGCATGAGCCTTCGTACTTACTCCAAAGTGTTTGGTACGTTTCTCTTAAGGAATGCGAACATCTCGCCAATTCTTTTTAACGTTCAGATGAACTGCAGATGCGAAAAACTTCGACGTGGGCCCAAGCAGCAAACGGGCTGCAGACGAAGTGCAAGCAACTAAAACAGCGTACAGAATGGCGATACAAGATAGTCCAGGATGATACAGCTATCATCTTCAGTGACGCAATAAACAAGTACAACTGAAACCCCGCAATCGATGTCTGGACGACTTGCCGCCGGCGAAGTTGGTGCGCTTAATGGCAGCCACAACTTCAGTCTTTGACTGGTAAGTGTCGTACATATCCATTGCGCAAGAGTTGGGAAACAATTAGAGGTGGCTAGATTTGAAAAGAATCTGGCCAAACTGGGCTACTTCTGATAATAACCCCTTCTTTTATTAGGAATATTAGGTTTGGTTCTTAAGTATGCTCTTATATTAGTATATTGTTTACTCAAAAACTGAAAGAGCGCTTACTTGCTTCCCTTGGCCCCTACGCGGATCATGTAGGGCGGATTCTTCACAGAAACTTCCTCCCAGACTATCAGGAACTAACGGCCGGTATAGTTGTTGAAATGCAGCGCTATGTCAAAGGACCGTGGCATTACGGTTGAAACATCATCGCAAGACCCAGAAATAGGTTTACTCAATTTTTGTTTTTGTGACGGACTATAATAAGTTTAAGTCAAACTAGGGGATGGTACCCGTCGCACCGACGAACTGTCATTGAAATTTACTGAAACTACAGTATTACCTTCAAAACTCCGAGAACGTCGGCTGTCACTACAATCTCCTCTGACGCGCCACGGTCACAGAGCCCTTGTTGAAAGTTTCTGCATCGAGCCACGTCCGCGACGGCAGCAAGTGGGAGCGTCACTCGAACGGGACCTGTCCCTTTCTCCCCTTCCTCGAGTTCCTGGTCCTGGCAACCACCACATGACGGAAACGACAGGCTGGGCCACGTTTACAACAACCTTTCTGGAAATTCTGATACATGGGCGCGCCTTCCTTGGTTTCGGTCGATTCTGCTTCCTCCACGTTGTCTCTAACGTTTTCCGCTCGCTATCCTCCTCTCTATAGGTTTAGATTGGATCGTTTCTATTCGTTCCACTTTTTAGACGATGAAAGTTACACCTTTCTCCACGTTTGCATTTCCCCTCTGAAAATTAATACAAACAGGGGCATCCGACGTCGCTTGCGTCGGGACTCGATCAGCCACCGCCGATCCTGTATCTACCACTTCCGACGAAGCACCAGGTGTGGCATGTCCACGCACAGGTTGTTCCGCTGGTTGTAGTAGCTCTTCCGTATCTTGGTTCTCCATCACGTGAGCAAATTTACACAACTCGCCACGCGTACGTTGTCCCTCCTGAAATTTATGACAAATGTCTTTTTTTAGTTTATTCTGCAACGCTTCACGGGCTTGTGCGTACGGTTCATCTCACGTGCCGTAATCAATCTTCATCGGACGTCCCATAACGACCATGCCATCGAATTGTACGTCCGCTTCGCACGGTCCTCCTTCATAAAATTACACGCACCAAAAACCTCGGAATTCCTTGGTATGAATATGTTCGGCAAACCGCACTGCGCGTATGCTGCCGCACTTGTCAAATAATTTGCGTAAAATGTCTTCAATGATATCATACGACAAATTACCCACGTAGGTCGTGTTACAACCTTTGGGACGTGGCCCCATGACTTTAGTCGGTCGAACCTTTGGTGTTGCCGCGAGCGACCCATTTTTAGAGAGGCTGGACCCATTCTTTGGCTCTAAAAAAAAGCGAACATTCAGGGTGCGTTTGTCCCATTACGTTTGGTTCAATTGAGCCACTGCGTCTAAAGCGTGGGCATAAACGCAGAACGTGACGAAACCGAACCCTTTCGAGCGGCCACTTATATTGTCGTACACCACCTTGGATTGGTTCATTTCGCCAAAAGACTTGAATTTTTTATACAGCGCATTGTCGTCGACGTATAACGGTAAACCCGCTACAAATACTTTATTGCGGTCGCGCCATAGATCACCATCGTCTACCATTATCTATATGTCGTGACCAATGAAAAAAGCAAATTTAAAATTATTGTACACCAGGCAAATAATCGATAGTACAGTTCGACTTCGCTTAGGTTCGTAATCGCGTACTTTTTTGAATTATATACTTAGATGAAGATATTCGCTTAGGTACAGGATCGCGCATCGATGCGGACATGAATTCTGTTATATATAGATATATATATATTCACTTTTTGCATTTTTCGTTCTTATTGCGACTGGTCGTTTCTCGCGTTTTTTTCTTTGCTATCACGTTTCTCTGCGCATACTGCGCGCCATTGTAATTACTGGATATTACGATTACGTTTGGTACTTTGGAGTTTACGATTACGTGTCACGTTGTGGATCTTACGTTTTGTTTCCATTTCCGTGTGGAAGAGCGAATATATCTGATTGAACTTACGTTATCTACAGATCTCTAGTGTTATACGATATGGTAAAGCACGCTATTGCTCACAAATAGTCACCTCGGACAATTGGCCTTGTCCCCAACTCGTGTCAGTTTCCTACATCCTTACCCAGTCACAATAGCTAAACTTTAACGATCATCTAATCTATCATAGGGCTGTTGGAAGTAGTCGGCATTCATAGTTGCACAGATAGTCGAAAACTTAAGTCGTAGATGCCAGATAATAACTCCAAATATAACGAAAGTATTTTAAGTCAATATCTTCACAACCAAATGTCCGTTCACAGTAAAAATTACACCCGTAGATAGTTTGTAAAAAGAAAAAGAAAATTTCCAAACCAGGCACTTTTTCAATGTAATACTTATTGAGAAGTGTTTAGCTAACATAACATTAAATATGTACCAGATGTTGAAGTTACGGTAAACTTCCATCTGTCGTATGTTACACACTACTTATTAGTGCCCGAAAAACATATGTACTCATAATGAGTACAATCACAGATTATATTACTAGCAAGTGCGATATGAATGTTTCTATAACTAATGAAAGTATCAATCATATCCGGCCTAATAATAATAAAAACCGGTATAATAAATAATTTTAACACACTCCACAATATGAATTTCGGAATAATACAAGTTGAAATCGGAGCGCGTTGCGTAGCCCTTCGGAACTTGGCACCGCTTGAGCCTTGTAGATCCCATCAGCTACCATATCTTTACTTGAGACATACGGAGCTTCAATTTGTCCATTTTGTAACTTCGAAACAATACACTTCACTCGAATGTCCACGTGCTTCATCTTCGAGCTTGTTTCGAAGTCCTTGAACATCTTGATGCCACTTGGTTATCCATATAAAGCTGCATAGTAAGCATCATCTTGACTTGGACATCTTCAATTAATTCTTTAAATCCAAGTAAATTTACCACGTTCGTGGAAGCAATTTACTTCTATGGTGGACACACCACCTTGTTTATTGCAAAGCCAAACAACCAACATGCCGTCGACGAGAATTAAACCACCAGTAGTTGATTTTCGGTCGATCTTGCATCCACCATAAGCTGTGTTTCTGTAGGCCTTCACGCTTAAAACTTCGCTAGCAACTTCAGTCTTGCCCATAAAAGCTCAAGTAACTTGGTCCCCTTGAGATATCACAATATCTTCTTCGCTAGTTGCCAGTCTGCAATTATAGCAGCATGTGTACGTCGATTGGCCGTATGCACCGCGAAATCCAAAGCAAACTTCCGACCAAGGATTGGAAATACTTAATAGTTAATAAACCAGTACTTTTGAGAGCTTCACATGGTTTCATCGCTACGTCTTCCTAGTCTTACCCGATTGTGGTCCGAATCGGTTTGGTATATTGCATCTTGAAACTTAAATGGTTCCACCGATGGTGGCCACTTAGTCACGCCTATATCCAAAGTTATCCACGAGAGTAACTCGCATTCCGAGAAACTTCGAAACCTTGCCCAAATTTTTTATTTCGAGGCACTTTAAATCATCCCAAAATCTGTCGACGAGCTCCTCCTGTGTGTGCCAGTCAGCACTAGATTATTGACGTAGATGGCAATGATAATTTTTTTCTTCATTTACGTTCTTGTTAACAAAAGAATGTCAGCCATACTTTTCAAAAAGTCCAAACGTAATAGTTTCCGAGAACTAAGCGATTCCACAACCGTCCTGCCTGTTTGAGACCGTAAAGAGTCTTGTTGAGCTTGCGTACTTGCTCACCTTGAACTTCTTGAGTGTCCTCAGCGTTTTTCTGTGACAGGGTTACGTTCTGGTTACATTTAGTATGTGGTGTACATGAGTACACTACGGTTGGGGTCAGTATTGACCGGTCCGAAAGGTTTGGACCTATTGGTTATTTTAACCAATCTGGGCAGGAGCCCTTGGTGGAGGCGTGGCAGCCAGCCACGTGTTAGTACACAGGTGGTGTACACTACATTTTAAATAGGTACGAATTTAGTAAGTTCTACTTAGTATTACATATAGTTTACATTAGTTTATTAATTTAGGATAATTACATATTAAATATACATTCATTTTACAAAAATACTTAAGACTGCTAGGCGCGTGACCACGCCCGATCGCGCGCGCAGTGAGTATTGTAGCCTAAGGGAGTTCTCCCTTACGCTACCTCCCTTTATAAGGGAAGCCTTGTTACAAGGCGTTAGCGAAAGCTATCTGTAAACCACCCCGGGAATCTTGGCCCCGAGCAAGAGAGTGATCTCCTGCTAAGACCTTATACATGGGCGTATCGGCTAAGTAGCGGTGAACGCCGCTTAAAGGAAAGTCTTCCTCTGTGCGCTAGCCGCACCGTGCGTTTACGCTCCGGATACACCTGGTAGCACTCGTAGTCAATCCAACACCTGTGTTGGTGATCAACATCCTCTGCAAGGGATGGTTCAGGACGATTGGGGTAAGCTAAACCCCGTCCAACAGGAAGCCTTTAAAAGGCTGTTAACCATATTGGGTGAGGATGGCATGCGCCATCTAGTGGAACAGGGCCTCGAAGACGTGCGTGAGAGGGTGAATGCCCTTATGGCCCATGAGGTGAGTCTTCACGGGAGTAATCCCGCGTCTACGGGGATGCGCTCCCCGATGTCTTTAAGATAAAGGAATTCACCGGCGAGAAAGGTGAAAACCTTTATGTGTGGCTTCGAGAGGTAGAAACCGCATTCACCACCGCGAACGTGATCGAGGATCACTTTCAAGTGAGACTTGCATCAACCGATCTTACGGGCAGAGCCCGTACATGCGCGTTTGCGTGTCCGGATTTGGTCACGGAAGTGTTACCGAACTGGGAAGTCCTTAAGCGAAAGCTTATGGACATGTATGCAACGCCTGATCTGGTTTTCCAGAATCAGCTGGCGTTCCCAAGGTGCCGTCAGGGCACTAGGGACATGGAAACGTACATCCAAGAACTTAATACCCTGTTGACAGGGATGTACCTGAAAGCGTACGGTGACGATGTGTCCATTCCCGTGCTCATGGGAGGCCTGAGAGAAGGGCCAGCACGGTCGGAGCTTTTCCGATGCCGACCCCAATCTCTGGGGGAGACGTTTAAGATGGCGTTTAACGCCGAGAGTAACTTTCGTTCCTCTAAGGTGGGTCCTGAACCCATGGACCTGAGTCAGGTCGAAGTGGAGGTGAAACCTTCCGCTAAGAGTCACTCTGACTCTACTTCTCAGAGCTTCGAGGCGGAGCTCTTAGCTATGTTGCAGCGGCGTGGGCCTCTAAGGTGCTTCCTGTGTGGAAACGTGGATCATCTGCGAAACAGATGTACACAAAATCCCCAGCGAGATAGTCGCTGGAAGGGGCCGAGGGCGGCAAAAAGGCCCTCGCCCAAGCCGTCGGGAAACGAAGGCTCCCAGTAGGTGCGGGCGACCTACTGGGGGGGGGGCTCAGTGCTGTTAAACCCCAGGGTAGGGGCCGACAGCACAAAGCCCCGAGGGAAACGGTGCTTTATGCACCGAGTTGGTGTACCAGCCAGGTTTGCTGGTCGTCCTTGCGGACGTGAAAGGCTTTGATAAGCCTTGGATAGTCTTGATGGAATCTGGAGCGTCTGACAATTATGTCAGACGAGATTCTGTTGTGAAGAGTCGGCTGTATGCCGAGGCACTAGAGGAACGTTCTCGTGACGTTGTCACGGCCCGTCTAGCGACGGGCGTATAGGTTTCTGTACCCAAGGTCTAGATTGACCTTAAGCTGAAGTTTGCAGACTTCGATAGCTAAGAACGTTGCCTAGTCCTGGATTTGGACTCATTCTGGGCATGAAGTGGCTGGAACGCCACGAGAAATGGATAGAATGGAAGTCTAAGTCCATTGGCTCAACGCACCCGCGGTCGGGTGAAGCATTGGCGAGTCATGAACCCACCTTTGCTCGATCGCAAAAGCGATACTGGCGTGATATTCCAGATATTGGGATGTCTGAGATGATCAGTTCCAATGAGGTCAAGGAAGTGTTCCTTGATCAGGGGGATTCGGCGGTTAATCACCGCGCCGATATAGGCGAGACTGGTGAGTCGCCAGTGATAGAGGTGGATTCCTCTGAGGTTAAGCGCGAGGCGCTTAAAGAAGAGACCCGAAGTTCGTCTCTTCTGCAGGTCGGAACTGATTCCAACCACGCCGTGTTCAGCGAACAAGTTACGACTCTCGTGGTAGGGGGAGAGACCCCTTTCGTTAAGCGCGAGGCGATTCCAAGCGAAGAGACCCGTAGTTCGTCTCTTTCGCACGTCGGAATTGATTCCGACCACGCCGTTGTAGGTGAGACCGGCGAGTCACCGGTGGTAGAGGTAGAGACCTCTGTGGATAGTCGCGAGGCGCTTCCAATAGATGGGGCAATTGACTCCCCCCATCTGGGTCCCGGGTGAGTCCCGAGGCCAGTAGTCAGCAGTCCTATCGGATGCTGAATAGTGTGACAGGTGTTGTCACAGAAGGCGTAAGCCTTGAACGGTTGCCTGGGGTAGGCGAACTGTTGTCGTTGGAGGATATGTCCTTCAACGAGTTAGGATCTGCTTGAAAGCAGGTGAAATCGACGAGGTTGTCGTATTACGTCCGGAAGAGGAGTTGAACTCCTCATCCACGATGGACAAGTCCGTTTTGGTGCAAACCAAACAGGCATTGAATGCCCGAAGCGGTCTCAGATCCTTGCGTATCCTGAGGACCCTTACCATTCCTTGTTAAAGGAATTCGGAGATGTCATTAGTGACAACCCGCCGATGGGGTTACCACCGGATCGGGGAGTCCGACATGAAATTGACTTGGTCCCTGGAACCAAATACTGCGTCACTAGGCAGTGGCCTCTCCCCGAGGAGCAATGCGACGTCATCGACGCATTCTTCAAGGGGAAAGAAGAGGCAGGGATGGTACGGGAGAGCAAGTCTCCTCACTCATCTCCCGCGTTTTGTGTTCGTAAACCGAACGGAAAGTGGCGCATTGTGCATGCGTACAACAAACTGAATGCAGCTACTTTACCCATGGAGACTCCGATTCCTCGGAAGGATGTCCTCCAGAACAATATGGAGGGATGTACTGTGTACAGTGCCTTAGATCTGGTGGACGGGTATTATCAGGTGCTCATGCGAGCATCCGATATTTCGCTTACATCGGTCATCACACCTAGTGGCATGCTTTGGGAGTGGCTTGTTATGCCACAGGGGCTTTAGAATGCGCCAGCGACTTTTAATCGCTTGGTGAAGCAACTCTTCCGCCCTCATAGAAAGTACGCTCAGACGTACTTCGACGATATATTCGTTCATAGTCGCACGGAAGGCGACTCGTCTGATGTTCAGACGCATCTGATACACCTTCGAGCGGTGCTCGAAGGTAGGCGGGAGCATAAGTTATATGCGAACGCATCCAAATGTATCTTTGGTGCTGAAGAAATTCCTTTCCTCGGATGCTTCATCGGTAAGGATGGAGTGCGGGCGGATCCCTCGAAGGTGAAAGCCATTGTGGAGTGGCCTTCGCCTGTAAATCTTAGAGATTTACGGAAGTGGCTTGGATTAGCCAATTATCTCCACAAGTACAGCGAGAACTACGCTGAAATGGAGAAGCCACTAACCGACCTTCTTAAGAAGGACGTTGATTGGTGTTGGGAAACCAAACACCAAAACGCTTTTGAAGCGGTAAAGGGGATCTTGTTAAAAGCCCCCGTTTTTGCTCTCCCATATTCTGGGAAACCATTTAGTGTCGTCTGCGACGCCTACGATTTCGCAATCGAATGTGCTTTGTTACAAGCAGTCGATGCAGGAAGGGAGCGCGTTATCGCGTTTGAGTCGAGGCAGCTTAAAGCTGAGGAACGGAATTATCCCGTTCATGACAAGGAGATACGTGCAATGAAGTATGCCCTTGTCAAGTTTAGGGTTCACCTACTCGGCCCAAAGCCGTTCGTGGTTTATACTGACCACGCGTCCTTACGGACAGCGACGCAGTCGCCTCATCTATCCCAACGGATGGCCGTTTGCTCTCCTTCTTTGTGGAGTATAACTTTGAGGTTAAGTATAAATCTGGCAAGCAGAACTTTCTTGCAGACGCGTTATCGCGTCGTACCGATTACTAGCTCGCTAACGCGACATTCATCACCTCGTCTCTATGTATCTCATACGCCAGGCGGATGGGAAAGACCCACAGTGTACAGCGCTTATCAGCGCGTTGGGTGGAAAGGGACTTGGCTCGTCTGAGCGAACACTGTCAAGTCAAGCTAGAACTCGGTTACACCGTTACAGGTACTGTTACGGTGTGCTATATTATAGCACGAGCGCGGAGGACACTCCGCGGGTGGTTGTTCCTCATGATGAGGAACTAAAGTACAGAGTCCTCTTTGAGGCACATGACGCCCCTACCGGGGGTCATTTAGGTCGGGATAAGACCTACAGCGCTTTAAGCGCTTTGTATTGGTGGCCCAACATGTATAAGTGGGTCGGTGCGTATATTCGCACCTGTGAAACGTGTCAGAGGGTTAAGCCCTCTGCAAGTTCAGCTGCACCTTTGGCGAGCTTTTCCGTTCCAACGGAGTGTTGGAAATCCATTATTATGGATTTTATCTTCGATTTTCCGAAGGATAAGGCCGGGAACACCGGCATATTGGTCTTTGTATACCGTTTGAGCAAGATGGCTCACCTGGCGGCGGTGCAAGAGTCTATTGATGAAAAAGGAATAGCAAAAGTGTTCCTAGACCGTGTCTTTCGACAGCATGGTCTACCCGATTCCGTTGTGTCGGATCGGGATCCCCGTTTTACGGGACAGTTTTGGGGAGCGTTGTTTAGGGTGCTGGAAACCAAGCTCCTCATGTCTACTACGAATCATCCGCAGACGGACGGTCAAACGGAACGCGTTAATCGCGTTGTTGAGGATATTCTCCGGAGTTTATGTACGGATTCTACAAAGAGTTGAAGTGAGATGCTTCCTATGGCCGAATTTGTGGTGGAGTCAAGTTCAAAATCGAACACCGTAGTGTCGAGAACCTGAACACCATCGTGCCTGGCCTTCCAACTTACGGGGGGGGGGGTACCCCGCGAATCTTCGCCTCGATCCGATCGGATCGTCCGCTTCTGGTAGACGACCGATCATCAACACAGGACGCCTGGTACGATTTGTTCTTCATCTCACCTTGTGTACCCGATGGATTGGGCTGGTAACACACTCGGTGGATCGGTGCTGGGAATTGACTTGTGGTCTAAATGTGGTAGACCATGCTGGGTAGGGTACCCTGGGCGGAACTCTTCACCCTGGGTACGGGTAGACCAGTTATACTTGGAGAGAGTATACTCCAAAGGGCAGATCGCTCAACCGATCGTAAAGCCCAACCAATATGAGAAATAAACACCAATAATCCAATAGGGAGATCTAAATGAGAACGTGATACACTCCACGAACGATATCTCCACTTCTTAATAATCCAAAAGACTTAGTAACACGTTCCATACGTGCGTAACTTGAACTTGGGAAGCTGACCAAAGTGTACTCCCGTCGAGGGACTTCCGGCGGGCCAGGTGCGTCTGTAACGCGTCCCGGCCGGGTATAATGAGCTGGAGGGGATTATTCGACCCTCCGCTCCCAAACACTCTGCGGCGTGCATAGGCGACTGATGTACAGATGCGAAACGACCTCAGGTTGAGTTAAAGGCCCAACAATTAAGACGTAAAACCAAAAAAACGTTCTTAGCAGACGAAACCAAAAAGAACACCCAAGGCCAAAATCAACATCAGGACCTAAAATAAATACTAGAACTCCCTACCCTCTATGGCCCCAATATGTACACACATGAAAATATGTAAGTACACGCAATCTCATGTGACTTACCAAAATCCGTGTTCTTGACACCTCTTGCACATGATAGGCCCAAAATCCTCCTTGATTTCCACCAATCCGATCGCCGATAAGCCGATCGGTCTGGTGCTGACCGGAAGCGACCAGAATTCTTGAGTCCGCTTCACCACAGCCGCCCCTGAGTCGTGTCGCAGCCGCTCAACGGTAGCGGCCCGATCTCATCATATCCAGATCTTCATAGAAGCGGACTTCACCAATGGACGGATCTCCGAGTCCACTTTCCCCAGGTACCTGCCTTGCACACCCGATCGTCTTGTAACCTCTCTTGACATTCTTTGGTACAGGTGCCCTGCGTTCCTCATCGCCCCATCTCGATTCGCCGGCCAGATCGGCCAGATCTGACAGCCCTTTCAGCAATTCATAGTCCTACACACCGGGCAAGCATCAGATCGAGGCTAATCAGCTCCGGAAAACGGTCCGTGAGATCCAGTCCCAGTTAGACATCAGGGATTCTTCACTCCTGCAACTGCGGAAGGAGGTGGATACGTTGATCCCCATGTCCACGAAGTCGCAGGAGGTGACCGCTGAAAACGCACATCTCCGGGCCCAGATCGCCCAACAAGCAACACGAGGTAAGCCGATCGGTCTGTTTTCATCTTGGGTCTGCTCTGACCTTCCTTTGTATGTAGATCAATTTCCCACTGACATCGCCAAATCGTTTGACGCTTTACTCGCGACTGATCGGCAGTCTCATGACCACTTCGATCAGCTCCGACCGATCTTGGACGGGCTGATCGGTGCATGGCACGATCTGTCTCGCTTGAAGGCCTATAGGTCCCACCTCCTGGAACAGCTCACGGTGGTCGACCGGCAGAGGTTGGAGGACCAGTCCGATCGGAACTTACTCCGCACCCAACATGGTGACCTGGACAGGCAGATCAGCGAGTTACAGGTCGTGGTCCGGGAGCAGGTCGGGAAGGTCGAGTCCTTCCAGGCCCTATCGGACGCCTGGACCCAGGAATCAGATCGTCGCTGGGCGGCCGTAAACCGGTGCTATCAACAGCTGACTGACTTGTTGCACCGGCTTCCGGCTGCATGCTCTAGCGCCGACCGGTCTGAATCGGCCTTTCTGGATGATATTCATCAATACCAGACCCGACGCCAATCATTGGCCAAAAGTAAGCACCCCGAAAATTCGCAAACTTCCAAGAAGCGTAAGGACGCGTCGAGGGGCTCAAGGGCGCGGGGCATAGCGCGCGACTACGAACTTGAGGAGAAGCGAGCGGTGCCCCAGAAGAAAGCCAAGACGCTGGCGCATCTCTCAAGCCCCAAATAGGATGCATGTGACAAGTCTATCACCCCCAAATCTCGTGCGCCCTCGCGCCCCCGCGCCGCTCGCACCAAGTGTATAGAGTTCTCCTCCGGAGAGGACTCGGGGGGCGGATCGAGCGATTCCGAGTTCTTGGTCACTGCGTTATCCAAGTCCCGGTCCGTTCAACGCCGAGGTTCCGTTCCTGCGAAGCCTGCATCGGAGACTAACAAGACGATCAGCTCCCAGGGTGATGGTTCTGCACCGACGCACGAGCCGAACGGATCGGTAGCTTTGTTCCAGCCCGGCACATCTGGGCTGCGCAATCACGCCCGATTGAAAGGATTGTTGGCCGGAGATCGACGTCTCCCATCGCTGACTTCGGATTCCACTTCGCCATGGTCATCGTGGCAGATCAGTCGCTTGTACCAATCTTCCCTGACCAAGCAGATATTAGCCCGATATCTATCGCTCCCGGACTCCTGGCCTTTTCCTCCAGCTCCCAAGTCTCCTGAAGCTTCTTCATGGCGGGCGGACTTGGTCATAGCACCACAAATCGCCCGTCTGTACGCAGATGAGCCGTGGAAGGTGTTCGTCCGCCCCAAGCTGGGGTCCATGTTTGCGTCGACTGCGTGGATGGACTCGTTCTTAGGTCGAGTGAAGGCATTCAACGAAACTTACAGCCAAGCGATCTGGGAGGCTACGCACTATCTAGTGCTTCCTGGTCGAGCGCAACATGATCAAGGCCTGATCTCGTTCCAGAGAAACAGAAAGAGGCGCCGGAGTCGGGCAGGCGAGGCCTGGAAGACCCTATGCCAGTTCGTTCTGGGAGGGATGCTGGCCCGCGAATGCGACCTCGACATCTTATTATATCCTGTGGCTCTCCATATGGCCAAGCGTCGGGTTGAGAAAGCCGGGGTGCTAGCTGACGACGGCGCCTTGTATCCCGGTCTTCATTGTGACGAGCCGGTCACATACCTGAAGTACGCTTAGGCTCAGATCGATCGGAAGGAGCCCTGGCGCAATCAGTACCAGAACCATATCGAAGACCATCCTGCGCTGACTATCGGCCGTCTGTGGGGTGATAGTGATTCTTAATGATGCAGTTAGCTGACCAGATAATTCGTAATACATGTCATCATTCTTTTAACATTCCTGATTATCCAATCACTTGACCAAATTCATCACTTTCTCCAAACTTGCACCAACACGTTATCATATACCGTTTCCATCCACATCGCGAAAATTACCACCACGTTCGTCATTCCACTACTCCAGTTCATCACAGTCCATCACAAAATTCACAATAATTCAAACCTTACACATATTCACATCGATTGATATACTGATCGGTGCTACTGTGTGTCTTGGTCTTCGTCTTCATGAGTCTGCATCACTGCAAAGCGATTCCTACTGACTCGTTCTCGCTCGAACTCTCGTAGCAGTGCTCCACCATTTTGGTCGAGTTCGTCGATCCAAGTTTCTTCGTCATGATCCTTCCAGCGGACCAGATATTCTCGGTGGGTGCGACCGAAACGGGTCTTCTTGACCGATCGTACATCCAGCACCTTTTCAACCTCGAATTCGTTCTCTTCCAATGTCCTTTCCCAACTGTCCTCCGGCAGCATAGCCTCATCGAAATCGAATCTCTCCGCTTCATCCACCAGATAGGGCATTTTAGGCCTATCGGGGAATTCTCTGACCAGCTTCAGGTTGGACACGTGCACGATCGGAAAAACTTTGTAATCCTTGCCGATCGTGATCAGACGGGCAGCATGCTCACCGATCAGCTCTGCTACAAGGAAAGGACCGTGCCACATATGAGCCAACTTCTTTGCATAGCCTTCCTTGACCCGATCGAGGTATAACCATACCCTCGCTCCTGGTTCAATACCATGAGGGCGAACCTGATCGTTATTCCGATCTGCTCGGTCTTTCGTGTCCTGACGCAACTTTTCATTGACGACTTCTTTCGCATGCTGATAATGCTTTTGGACCTGCATGCGCCAACGACGGGCATCGTGATCGCGGGTCCGAGTGCAGCCGATCGGTATCGTCGCTTCAAGTGTCGATCGAGGGTCCCATCCATACGCCAGATAGAAAGGCGTTTCTCCTCGGACCCGATCGGTTGAACAGTTGAGTGCGAATACCAGTTTTTCTGCATACTCATCCCAGTAACGTTGGTCGGGATCGGCCACATACATCTTGATAGCCCTTTTGATTGTCTGCACCATGCGTTCAGCCGATCCGTTCGCTTGCGGTCGATATGCCATATTCGCGCTCTGTTTCTGGCCTAGCATGTTATTTAACGACCGGAACATCTCGGCCATAAAACCGGGTTCCCGATTGTGTCTGATAACTTCGCTGGCGCCGAACCTTCTAAACACGCATTCTTCGTAACTCTGGGCGATCTGCTCCGCAGATCGGGATGCACTAGCCTTTGCAATCACCAGACCAGTGAACAGGTCGATCCAGATCAACAACTCAGTATTGACATATGTAGATTTAGGCAGAGACGGTATATGGTCCATCGCTATGACCTGGAAAGGGTAAGTAGCTTCGACATTTACGGGCGATCGCCCCTTGATTACCGGTCTACCCTTTCCGGTCTCGCAATCCGTACAACAACCCACATATTTCTGTACACTTCGGAAAAGACCTCTCCAGTGGAAGTGGGACCTGATCTTATGATAGGTCCTACCTATGCCCTGATTTCCCCCTTCTAGACTCACATGGTAGTGATGGAGGACATCCGGCTGCAGCAACTCAGGTATCACCAATTTCGCCAATCGGTCCCGGTCTGCACTATCTTGGTCGGCATCGCGGCAATAATATAGTAAACCATCCTCATCCACTTCGTAACTGTCTGCGATCTTGGCACATTCCTTCGCTTGACCATTCGTCAACTTAGACAATTCCCCGCGCAGGTAGGTCTTCAAATTCACAATCCATTCTTCTTCGTCCTGCGCCTTGAGGATCCGTTCTGCCCTTAGTCGTTGCACAACAGATTCACTCAACCGTTCCTTTGGGAACGGTTGGTGGGACTTCCGAGATTTTGGTCTAGTAGCGACCATCCCATGCACCTGGTCCGGAGCGTTCTTGGGTCCGATCACCTCGGGGAGCCTGTTTATATTCATTAATTCATCAAGAACGGCCTCCTCGGTGATCGTATCCCCGGTCTGGTCTCGCATGGCCTTGGTCGCGAGGTAGTCGGCGCTTCTGTTCCAGTCCCGTTTCACGTGCAACAGCTCGTGGTTGGGATGGTCTTTCAATGCTTTCATTACCCGATCATTTAACGACCTCAGCCGTGGAGCTTTCCAGTCGATCTCTCCGGTGATCTGCCTGATCACTAGGTTGGAGTCACCACATATGATGACTCGCCCCTTCTCTTGCGACGACAGCAGGTCCAGACATAGAAGTAGACCTCGGTACTCCGCCTCGTTAACAGTAATATCCGTCGTGAAATCGGCAGCGGCTGCAACTATAGACCATTGTGGCAACTTCCACAATATGGCACTATAGGCGCCTACCTTCTTCACGCTTGCTGATCCGTCAAAACTTAAGACCAAGAGCTCTTCATCATGGTTGACGGTCGGTGGTGGTCTCGAAACTGACTGCCGAGGCTTCCTACTCGGGGCAATCTCTATCAATGCCTCGTCCACTTCAGACCGAGGGGTGATACTGGCAGCTAATGTGCCCAATATATCTTCCTCTCCCCTGGTGCACTTAACGACCTCGAGGGTCCACTGCGACAATACCGCCGACCATCTGCCTAGACGTCCGTCCATCCCATTGGCTGATAATATCCAGGCCAAAGTAGACCGCCTTGACAGGACCTTTATAGGTCGGCCGACCAGCTGGTTGTAACACACATCCAAAATTCGTAGCAATGCCAGAACTTCTTTCTCGACAATTCCATAGTTCACTTCATTTGGCTTCAGCGTTCTGCTCGTGAACGTGACCGGATGGTACACACCATCATGATCTTGTACTAGAGTGGCCGAAATGGCCCAATGACTAGCATATACAATAATGGTCGGGACCTTTTCGGGATCGAAATGCTTCAAAATCGGTGCCGTCACCATCTTAGCCTTCAACATACCAAAATCAAACTTTGCACGCTTCATATGGTCTTCGGCCTCCACTTGCGGACAATCTGCAGCAAGACCAGAGTCGGCGCCCCCATGTAAAGTTGCCCGGTCTTCTTCGCGCAACATATGGTAGTCCACTTCTCGGAGCTCATACAACACAGCCGCGTAGATAGCAAAATCTTCGATGAAGCGGCTGTAGTAGTTTAAACTTCATAGGAAGGACTGCATTGCCTTCAGAGACTTGGGAAACGGGAGGTTGCCTAACGAATCCAGGTCCTTAGGATTAGCCTCTAGACCATTGTTCGAGACCATATGACCTAAATAGGCGACCTTGGACATACCCCAAAAACTTTTTATGGCGCTGATAGATAGGTTCCAGCGGTCGCATGTCTCCAACAATCGTTCAACCTTCTCGCACAGATCGTTCCATGACGAGGCAGGTATCAGAATGTCGTCGATGTACGACCGCCTCCCTAGAACAGACGGTCTTCTTTCCCGATCGGGTTCACCCTCTGCAAACACATCATAACTTTCGGCAGGGTCCCGATCGGTCTTGATTTTGAAGTGTCCGTACAGTGCGTTGTCTATCAACCTTTGATAGATCTGGGGTGCGTTCTTCAGACCGAACGGCATACG
>CM047585.1:863600-881640 GCA_026184515.1 Peronosclerospora sorghi | reverse complement strand
ACGGCGGAGGTCATCGTTGTCAAGTAGCTGGATGTGCTAGTAGTGCCATGGCGGTGCTCGTTGCCAAGCTCATTGAGGTGATCGTCGATGTGCAGTGGAAGGGTGTGTTAGTAGTGCCAAGACTGGGGGACGGTGCATTATGCATGGTGGTGGAAAACGTTGTACAGTTAGCGGCTGCACTAGCAGTGCCCAGCGCCTAGGCTTATGTAAAGCTCATGGAGGTGGACGACGGGTGCGTCGTTGAGAATTGTGCGGACAGTGCTGTGAGCCCAGGATGTTGTATTGCTCACGGCGGCGGTAAGCGATGCGTGTTTGAAGGATGTACGACCACTGCTCGGAAAGGTGGCTTCTGTTTTGCCCACGGTGGAAAATCGACATCTTCAACAGCAACCAATAAACGCAAAATGTCATCTCATACTTCCCCGCTCGCGATGACATCGGCTAGTACTACTGCCGAATCGCTCTTGTGGCCTTCCGAAGTACGCTCACCGATTCCCGCGCTCAATCTACCACCGCGCAGACTACTTCCACCAATTAACGCGATGCTTCTGGCCAATCGGCCAGGAATTCTACGTCGCTATCAGTACACGCAGATTCCACCGCTTCGGTCTCCTGTTATTTCGCTCAGGCGCAGGAAGGAGTCAAGTGCACAATTGTTTGATGAGGAGTGGGGAGAAACTGTAAGTCATATGGCTACCGGACAACCTGTTGGAAGTGCATGTAGCCACTTTGGACTTTGCACTCTTCCAGAATGGTGGAATCCCATTTGGCTGTTGGGATGATTTATATTTTTGCATATATTGGCAGTTACGTTTTTAAGTTGCATTTATTTCTGGATAGCTACTTAAGTAACTTTACATAATACACTTTCCACTTTTACACGTGTCAAGTACACCGTCCATCGTATTAAGTCTAGACAGAGTAAAACCGAAGTCCCTTTTCAATGATTGGTCACAGCTATTAACCTGTACGAGACTATTTTCAAATCCATACTATTAACGTGAGTTCCAATTTAGAATGGTCCAGACCAAATTAGACAGTTCATAATTACTCTGGTCAATACTAATTTATTCAATCCACTATATATCGTAATTACGATGATGATGATATATATGGTCGTCGGTGTCGACGCTCATCATTCATCATCGGCACCACTAGAGGAGAAAGCGTTCTCTTCCTCTTCTACTAAGATTCGTTTTCGGTGTTTTCCATAGCTTCTTCTCTTCCTCGTCTGCTTCTTCCGCAGTAGAAGAAGAAATGATGAAGTCCCGAACTTTTATTCCACCACGTGCACGACGAGGATGATGAGAAAAAAGTGATGATGAAGAGCTGCTGCTCCTTGCCTTCTTCCTCTTCCTACTGCCTCTCTTCTTCCATTCGTTATCGATTTGTTGATCGACGACACCCAATAATGGCTCATCCTCGGTTGTTGGTTGATGAGGACGATACAGTGGTTCTTCGCCGAATGGATATCTACCTCCTCCTCCCCTATCGGAGGAAACTTCTTCTGTTGCTTGATGACCTTCCTCGTCTTCTTCCAGCTTGTCTTCTCCCTCACCATCTCCTATGATGTGACCTACTTCCTTGTAGCCGGTGCGTACACGCACGGTGCGGCTTGCGCACAGAGGCAGAATTTCCTAAAGCGGCGATGTGCCGCTACTTAGCCGATACGCCCTTACAAAAAGGCTTAGTAAGAGAGAACTCTCTTACTCGGGGCCTAGATTCCACTTTGGTTTACCAGTTAGCACAAGCTAACGCCTTAACACAAGGCTCCATTAATAAGGGGGTAGCTAAGGGAAGAACTTCCCTTACGCTACTACACTCACTGCACGCGCGACCGGTCGAGGTCGTGCGTCCTGCAGTCTTTTGAGTGAAATGTAAACTGAATGTATATTTAATATGCAATTAGACTAAATTAATTCAAAACTAACGTAAACCATATGTAATACTAAGTAGAACTTACTAAATTCGTACCTAGCTAAAATGTAGTGTACACCACCTGTGTACTAACACGTGGCTGGCTGCCACGCCTCCACCAAGGGCTCCTGCTATGATTGGTTAAAATAACCAATAGGTCCAAACCTTTCGGACCGGTCAATACTGGCCCCAACCGTAGTGTACTCATGTACACCACATACTAAATGTAACCAGAATGTAACCCTGTTACATCCTCCCCCATCAAGACTATTGCTTACGCAATAAATCAATTTTAGTTGGAGAACTCCAACTGCCAGAACCTCTGGCTAACCATGAGCACCACTAGTGGCGCTGTGGATTCTCCTCAAGAAGAGGAGGTAGACTATTCCGAGAACTCGGAGGTGGATGCCCTTGGGGATTCTCCCCAAAGTCTGACCGCTCCGACAGCGCCGAACGGCGGTGTCGGCAGCCTAATCCGTTCCCCACACGTGGGGAAAATGCACTAACTAGTCGCCACCCCTGCCAATGTCGGATGATATATCCGGATCACCGAAGGCGATCATCACCAATGAGCTGGACGCAGCTCATGAAAGCCAACATGCCGCACAGGCACTAAGGGCTGCGTTACGCGCCCCCAAACGCCTGCCACGGGCGGCATATAATTTTGACGGTCCTCGTGACCTTCCAAAGTGGGCTAGGAGTATGGTAAGGAATGGTTTAGCATCCTATACTCCTGCCCCCGCGGCTGAACAGCCGTATCAATGCGAGCTCCGGGAGAAACTCCGGCAACAACTGCTCACGCAAACGCAGTTCACTAGCGTCTCATACCAAGAGCTCTTAGACAGGCAGGCACAGGGTGCCCCTGTTGAGAACCTCCGCGAGGTTCCTATCGTTCTTTCTCCGGGAGAAAATGCTGATGATGCGGAGAAGAAGTTCCGCGCTTGGGCGGAAGGGGAGAAGCTTCTCCCCAGCTTCAATGAGCTGCACAAAAGCTATTCCCGTTGCGACATTTGGGTGGAGAGGGCGTTGCGCCTGGCATTCGCCAGAGCCAAAGCGATGGAGCTATTACGTGCTCCATATCGCACGCTCTACGCCAGCGCCCCTGTCTCCATCACGGTGCCAGAAGACAGTGTGAGCGCCACATCTGCCTCCGGCGAACTCCCAACTACTGGGAGTGAAGGGGCTTCTCGAGCCCCTTTGGTCGTTGACCCGCACGGAATTTTCCCGCTCGAAAGCGTCAACGACGTCACGTCAATCCTGCCGTAGGGGAGTCTCGGACTCCCACGAACTCTGTGAGTGTGGTTAACCCTTCCACTTTACCAGCTACTGGGTATCGCCCCGGTGATGTCGTCGTGCCATCAGACGCTCCACATGATAATGTGCAGTACCCTCCGCATCGAGCATTGGACGAGGAGGTCGCGCAATTGCGACATGAGATTCGTGAGCGCTGTGATCGACACATCCGTCACATATATGATGTCCTCGAGGGACTCCGCGATGAGTGGGATGCCACTGAACGCTTCGAGAGGCGGCTTGCCTCTCTCGAGACGACAGTTGCGTAGCTTCGTGGTCGCATTTTAGCCCAGTCGGGCTTCCTCTGCCCTGCCGTGTCTTACGGATCTTATGGCTATTCGCCTTACCAACCCCCTCCAAGAGTGGACTCGCCTCCGGGTCCTGGTATGTGTTAAGCATACCTACATAGAGGGTTGGATGCGTACGCATCACCTTCGGAATGTCTAAGGTGTACGCCAAGCCCTTTCGGGCTAGCACCTTAAAAGGACCCACGAACCTGGGGCGCAGTTTGTTCCGCAATACGTTGGAAACTGCATGTGTAGGAAGATTCTTAGCGTTTAATAAAACACTTTCTCCTACTTTGTACACCCTTTCGTTACGCCGACCCTTTCGGTCGGCCTGCTCCTTCTGCTTGTCTTGGCTTACCGCCATGGCATCGCAGACGTGTCGTAAGACACTAAGGTGCGTCGATAAAAACTTTATCGATGTGCTTTCGCACAGATACAGGGCTGACATCGGGGAATCCTCCCCCCTCAAGCCCTGGGCTACACACACGTGGCGTCAACGGAACCCTCGGATTCACTAATCCGTTCACGTAAAACGGGGTAAACCCCGTAGATGCATGTACCGAATTGTTGATAGCAAATTCAACCATCGGAAGCATCTCACTCCAACTCTTTGGAGAATCCAGACATAAACTCCGGAGAATATCCTCCACAACGCGATTAACGCGTTCCGTTTGACCGTACGTCTGCGGATGATCCGAAGTGTACATGAGGAGCTTGGTGCCCATCACCCTAAACAACGCTCCCCAAAACTGTTCCGTAAAACGAAGATTCCGATCCGACACAACGGAATCGGGTAGACCTTGCTGTCGAAAGACACGGTCTAGAAACACCTTTGCTGTTTCTTGTCCATCAATGGACTCTGGAACCGCCGCCAGGTGAGCCATCTTGCTCAAACGGTCTACAAAGACCAATATGCCGGTGTTCCCGGCCTTATACTTCGGAAAACCGAAGCTAAAATCCATTCTAATGGATTTACAACACTCCGTTGGAGCCCATAAGCTCGCCAAAGGCGCAGCTGAACTTGCAGAGGGTTTAACCCTCTCACACGTCTCACAGGTGCGTATATACGCACCGACCCACTTATACATGTTGGGCCACCAATACAAAGCGCTTAAAGCGCTGTAGGTCTTATCCCGACCTAAATGACCCCCGGTAGGGGCGTCATGTGCCTCAAAGAGGACTCTATACTTCAGTTCCTCATCATGAGGAACTACCACCCGCGGAATGTTCTCCGCGCTCGTGCTATAATATAGCACACCGTAACAGTACCTGTAACGGTGTAAACGAGCTTTATCTCGACTTGACAGGGTTGGCTCAGACGAGCCAAGTCCCTTTCCACCCAACGCGCTGATAAGCGCCGTACACTGTGGCTCTTTCACATACGCCTGGCGTATGAGATTCACCACAGACGAGGTGACAAATGTCGCGTGAGCGAGCTCGTAATCGGGACGACGCGACAACGCGTCTGCAAACACGTTCTGCTTGCCAGGTTTATACTTAACCTCAAAGTTGTACTCTGCAAAGAAGGAGATCCAACGGTCCATACGTTGCGAGAGATGAGGCGACTTTGTCGCTGTCCGTAAGGACGCGTGGTCAGTATAAACCACGAACGTCTTAGAGCCGAGTAGGCTAACCCCAAATTTGACAAGAGAGTACTTCATTGCAAGTATCTCCTTGTCATGAACGGGATAATTCCGTTCCTTATCTTTAAGCTGCCTCGACTCAAACGCGATCACGCGCTCTCTTACCGAATCGTCTGCTTGTAACAAAGCACATCCGATTGCAAAATCGGAGGCGTCTCAGACGACACTAAATGTTTTCCCAGAATCTGGGAGAGAAAGAACGGGAGATTTTAACAAGCTCCCCTTTACCGCTTCAAAAGCGTTTTGGTGTTTGGTTTCCCAACACCAATCAACATCCCTCTTAAGAAGGTCGGTTAATGGCTTCGCCATTTCAGCGTAGTTCTCGCTGTACTTGTGGAGATAGTTGGCTAATCCAATTCACTTCCGTAAATCTATAATGTTTTCAGGCGAAGGCCACTCCACAATGGCTTTCTTCTTCGCGGGATCCGCCCGCACTCCATCCTTACCGATGAAGCATCCGAGGAAAGGAATTTCCTCAGCACCAAAAATACATTTGGATGCGTTTGCATAGAGTTTATGCTCTCGCATACATTTGATCACAGCTCGAAGGTGTATTAGGTGCGTCTGAACATCAGACGAGTCGCTTTCCGCGCGACTATGAACGAATATATCGTCGAAGTACGTCTGAGAGTACTTTCTATGAGGGCGGAAGAGTTGAGTCACCAAGCGATTAAAAGTCGCTGGCGCATTCGAAAGACCTTGTGGCATAACAAGCCACTCCTACAGCATGCCTCTAAGAGTGATAACCGCTGTAAGCGGAATATCGGACGCTCGCATGAGCACTTGATAATACCCGTCCACCAGATATAAGGCACTGTATACAGTACATCCCTCCATATTGTTCTGGAGGATATCCTTCCGAGAAATCGGAGTCTGCATGGGCACAGTAGATGCATTCAGCTTGTTGTACGCATTCACAATGCGCCACTTTCCGTTCGGTTTACGAACACAAAAAGTGGGAGATGAGTGGGGAGACTTGCTCTCTCGCACCATCCCTGTCTCTTCTTTCCCCTTGAAGAATGCGTCGATGACGTCGCATTGCTCCTTGGGGAGAGGCCACTGCCTAGTGACGCAGTATTTGGTTCCAGGAACCAAGTCAATTTCATGTCGGACTCCCCGATCCGGTGGTAACCCCATCGGCGGGTTGTCACTAATGACATCTCCGAATTCCTTAAATAAGGAATGGTAAGGGTCCTCAGTATCCGCAAGGATCTGAGACCGCTTCGGGCATTCAATGCCTGTTTGTTTTGCACCAAAACGGACTCGTCCATCGTGGATGAGGAGTTCAACTCCTCTTCCGAACGTAATACGACAACCTCGTCGATTTCACCTGCTTTCAAAGCAGTTTCAAATTCGTTGAAGGACATCTCCTCCAACGGCAACAGTTCGTCTACCCCAGGCAACCGTTCAAGGCTTACACCTTCTGTGACAACACCTGTCACACTATTCCGCATTCGATAGGCCTGCTGACTACTGGCCTCGGGACTCATCCCGAGACCCAGATGGGGGAAGTCAATTGCCCCATCTATTGGAAGCGCCTTGCGCCTATCCACAGAGGTCTCTACTTCTACCACCGGTGACTCACCGGTATCACATACAACGGCGTAGTCGGTATCATTTCCGACGTGCGAAAGAGACAAACTTCGGGTCTCTTCGCTTGGAAGCGCCTCGCGCTTAACCACAGGGGTCTCTCTACCCATACCACTGGAGTCGCCTCAGAGGAATCCACCTCTGTCAATGGCGACTTGCCAGTATCGCCTATAACGGCTTGGTCGGAATCATTTCCGACGTGCAAAAGAGAAGAACTACGGGTCTCTTTACTTGGAAGCGCCTCGCGCTTAACCACAGGGATCTCTACCCCTACCACTGGAGTTACCTCAGAGGAATCCACCTCTACCACTGGCAACTCACCAGTCTCGCCGTTAACGGCGTGGGGATTAACCGCCGAATCCCCCTCGTTAAAGAACTCTTCCTTAACGCCATTGGGAATGATCATTTCAGACATCCCAATCTATGGCATCTCACGCCAGAATCTCTTTTGCGATCGAGCAAAGGTAGGTTCATGACTCGCCAATGCTTCACCCGACCGCGGGTGCGTTGAGCCAATGGACTTAGACTTCCATTCTATCCATGGCTCGTGGCGTTCCATCCACTTCATGCCCGGAATGAGGTCATACCTCGAGTCCAAATCCAGGACTAGGCAACGTTCTAAGCTGGCGAAGTCTGCAAACTTCAGCTTAAGGTCAATCGAGACCTTGGGTACAGAAACCTATACACCCGTCGCAAGACGGACCGTGACAACGTCACGAGAACGTGCCTCTAGGGCCTCGGCATACAGCCGACTCTTCACAACAGAAGCTCGTCTGACATAATTGTCAGACGCTCCAGAGTCCATCAAGACTATCCAAGGCTTATCAAAGCCTTTCACGTCCGCAAGGACGACCAGCAAACCTGGCTGGTACACCAACTCGGTGCATAAAGCACCGTTTCCCTCGGGGCTTTGTGCTGTAGTCCCCTACCCTGGGGATTAACAGCACTGAGGGATCCCCCAGTAGGGCGCCCCGCACCTATTGGGAGCCGTCGTTTCCCGACTGCTTGGGCAAGGGCCTTTTCCCAACCCTTGGCCCCTTAAAGCGAGTATCTCGCTGGGGATTTTGCGGACATCTGTTCCGCAGATGATCCGTGCTTCCACACAGGAAGCATCTCAGCGGCCCATGCCGATGCAACATAGCTAAGAGCTCTGCCTCGAAGCTCTGTGAAAAAGAGTCAGAGTGACTCTTAGCGGGAGGTTTCTCCTCCGCTTCGACCTGACTCAGCTCCATGGGTTCGGGACCCACCTTAGAGGAACAAAAGTTCCTCTCAGCGTTAAACGCCATCTTAAACGCCTCCTCCAGGGATTGGGGTCGTCATCGGAACAGTTCCGAACGTGCTGGCCCTTCTTTCAGGCCTCCCATGAAGACGGGGATGGACACATCATCCGAATACGATTTCGCGTACATCCCTACCAACAGGGTCTTCAGTTATTGGACATATGTTTCCAAGTCCCTAGTGCCCTGTCGGCACCTCAAAAACGCCAGATGATTCTGGAAAACCAGATCAGGCGTGGCGAACATGTCCATAAGCTTTTGCTTAAGGACTTCCCAGGTTGGGAACACGCTCGTGACCGAATCCGGACACGTAAACGCCCATGTACGGGCTTTGAACGTAAGATGGGTCAATGCAAGTCCCACTTGCAAGTGATCAGCGATCACATTCGCTGTGGCGAAGGCCGTTTCGACCTCTCGCAACCACACGTAAAGGTTGTCACCCTTCTTCCCGGTGAACTCCTTTATCTTAAATGATAATGGGGGACGCACCCCCGTGGAACGACTTCCACCTAAACTCGCCTCATGGGCGATGAGGGCATTGACCCTTGCCTTTACGGCCTCAAGGCCCTGCTCCACTAGGATCCGCATACCCTCGTCATCCAGTAAGGATAACAGCCTGTTAAAGGCTTCCTGCTGGACGAGGGTCAACCTATCCAAATCGTCCTAATTCATCCCTTGCAGAGGATGCCATAGTCTACCAACACAGGTGTTGGATTGACTACAAGTGCTAACAGATGTAGCCGGTGCGTATATGCACGGTGCGTCTAGCGCACAGAGAAAGACTTTCCTTTAAGCGGCGTTCGACGCTACTTAGCCGATACGCCCTTATAAAAGGGCTTAATAGGAGAAAGCTCTCCTACTCGGGTCCAAGATTCCCAGTTTGGTTTACACTTAGCTTTCTCTAATGCCTTAACGTAAGGATCCCTTACTAAGGGTGTAGCTAAGGGGAGGGCTCCCCTTACGCTACTGCACTCACTACACGTGCGAACGGTCGAGGTTGTGCGTCTGTAGTCGTCGAGTGAAAATGTAAACTAAATGTATATTTAATATATAATTAGACTAAATTAATTTAAACTAATGTAAAGTATATGTAATACTAAGTAGAACTTACCAAATTCGTACCTAGCTAAAATGTAGTGTACACCACCTGTGTACCACACGTGGATGGCTGACACGCCACCCCAAGGGCTCCTTCCCTGATTGGTTAAAATAACCAATGGTTCAAACCCTTTCGAACCGGTCAATACTGACACGGACCGTAGTGTACTCACGTACACCACCTACTAAATGTGACTCGAATGTAACCCTGTTACAGTCGTAGTATGGCGATTCTTCTCCACTAAAAAACGTAGGGTACTTCTTGATTATTTCCTGTAAGTGCGGCAGAAGTTGCTCAGGATGCCATATACCACTTAGATCTTTGGAAAGACCACACCGTATTATTCTTTCCTCGCATATATGATGTTTTGCTCGTCTCTCTGTGAGCTCACCTTGCGAACAGCCTTTGCTGTGAGCTCATAAAGAATTTTTTTCCAGGATTTTTCAGCTTTCCCGGCAAAGAATCATCTCCACGAATATCGTTCTGCCAATCGTCGTTCTTAATGAGCTGCAGTTTCTTCTCTTCCCATCCCCCTTTCCAGGCATCCTTTATCTTTGAGATAACAAAAGAGTCTTTGTGGTTGGCAGAGATCTGTAGCATTGGGTGGCAGATTCCGAAGTATTTCATTGAACTCAGCCAAGGAAGCTTGACTATCTTCGGTATCGTTATGACCACCGCAGTTATCTAGAAAGACCACTTCCTGTCGGCCGTGTGGATCTGGTCGAATTGCTCTCCTCTCCCCAAGCCACTGAGGAAAGACCCTTTTATCCATACATTCTTTAGGCACAGTCCTTTAGCACACGCCAGGGACGTTGTCGGGTAAACCTCTTATCGGATAATTTCTGCCCTTGTTCTCAAATATCATCATGGGTGGATTTTTGATAGCTATGGGACCTCCTCCGATTCTTACCACCATTGTCATACCAACACCTCCAGACACCACGTCGGCATACTTGACTTGCTCACTCCTGAAAACCCAAGAGTCCTACCGTCCTCCATGTTTATGACAAAATGAGTATCGTCCATGTTCTCTACCGTATCTTCGTTCAGTTCACCACTCTGGAACTGCCTTATTATTCTCCTAGGTGATAAGCTACAGTCTTCTCTATGTGGTCCTGTTTCTCCTTGCTGACTTGAAGTTTCCCAGACTGCTTTAGAACGACGATGTTGAAGCGCTCCATGAAGCTTTGCACCCACCGATGAGTTATCATTTTCGAAATGGGTTTGTTCGTCTTTGGATCAACTGTGGTTGAGTTGGAATCGTCGTGTGAAGAATCCTCAATGATCTTCTGAGCAATGGTTATCAGAAGATATGGAGACATCTTGAGCACCGCCTTCCTAAGCCTGTCAAACTCCTCACGAATCTCATCATGAAGCCAATTCACCCAAGGGGATAATTTCCTTCCGCAACCAGACGCTGCCTTGAGCTTGACTGTCCTTCGCACTCCGTGATGGGCACTACTGACAGAGTTCATTTCGTCCTCTTTCTTCAACGTTATCAGGTATTCATTGCTCTTCCTCCACCAAGTTGTCGCTTTTTGGATGTTTGCCTTGTAGTTTCCACGGAATGCTTCGGGAAACGCTTCACCGCGCGCGAAGGTAACCCCTTCACTCCGTTCACCTTCTCGTCCTCGATCATCCGCAGAATAACCTGCTTTCGAGCAGCCTTGGTTACCACATGTCGGAGTTCCCGTTTGAAATTTCCTTCTTCAACACTGCCATCCAGAGGTGGTTCATCACCACCACCAGCGTCATCGTCGTCCACGACTACTACAGCAATGCCGTCACCACCACCAGCTTTCCTCATGCTCGCTTCAGCTTCAGCGGTAAGCCGTTATCGATGGCGCCTGAGGCCATTGAGTATAGGGGAAGCTGAAGAGATTCGCATCGGTGTTTTTGCGCGACTGAAGGAGGAGGAATGTCAAACTTGTTGGGAGAAAACGTGATTTGATTGAAAGGAAACGAGAGTTTAAGTAGGAATAGTAATGGTCTGGTTGTATCCTGCCTTTCACATACATATTATATAAGAAGAAGAGAGTACATGTAATAATATAGTTTTCTGACAGACCAGCATGGTTCGCTGACAAATGTCCGTTATTGGTTTGGACCAGATTAATTGTGGAATCCACACTATTTTGAAGAAATGACTTCACGGAAATTAGTATCGATCGTAGGTTGGCGAGCTTCCTCCCAACAAATATTCTGGACCAGACTGTTTTGCAATCCAGTCTAATTCGGTATCCAGACTAAATACGATGGGCGGTGTACAACTTTACTGAAACTTCCCCTACCGTCAATCGGCACTGACTTGCTTGCCTCTGTGATTGATTCCACCTGGTCAAAAGTGTTCAGACCAGGTGGTTTAAGATCAAGTGAAGTGGATACAAAATTTTATTGCTTAATTTCTACATGTTATGAGCCCAAGGCTCGAATAAGTCTCACGTAGATTTTTCTTTGTTATACAAGTGTGCTTTCGTGGAATTTTTCGTGGTTACGTCACGTGGAGTTGGTGGAAAGTCCTCTGTTACGAGGGATAGTGGAGTGACGTAGGTGATCGAGGTGTTTTGATTTGATTAAAGATAGTGAATCCGATTGAAATGATGTGACCTCCGCAAATGATTTCAGGTCACTCATTCAAGGTTTGAGGGATCTGACTACTCGCCTGGCTGCCGTGGAAGAAGGGAAGGCCAAGCCGTCAGTTGCAAGTGTCTCGGCCGGATCGAGGAAGGGCTCCCCGGTGCGCGTTCGAGACACAGAGTTCCGAGACAGCCTTCGGAACTACCGTCCGTTCAGCCACCAGATGACATTGAACGATCTGGCCGAGGAAGAAGGGATGGAAGTTGGCGCTAGGCCACACCCAAATGTGAATGCAGCACCTCGCGGAGTACCAGTTGGTATGCAAGGTGCAGGCGGTGCTGGTGTGCCTGCCGGGAAAGGGAATGTGCAGATGTTCCATGCCGGCCACAAGATCCCGAAATTATCGATTGAAAAGTTTTCAGGACGCGAGCTGTATCCCGGTCTGGGTGGAGGGGGTTCCGACAATGGGCCTACCTGTTTATGGAGATCGTCGAGATCGGCGAAATTACGTCTGATTTTCTGTGGAGTGAGCGACTAAACGTCAACAAGTTGGGTGAACACTTTGAGGGCACCGCCGCGGAATATTTCCGCTCGAACATTGGTTCGTGGTGGCAGGTGTGCCCTCAGTTGACGTACGTTCTGGAGCATATGTGGTTGAGATTTAAAGTAAACATATCCCACCACCAGGCTGCATGTGGTTCGCAGCTGAGAAGGACCCTCGGCGAACGTGGACGGAACATTATCTATACCTAGTAGCTCTGGACCATGAGAGCGGTTTGAGAGAAAAGTTGATCGTAGAAAACATTGTAAAGTTTGCTGTGCCAAGATTGAAGTGATGCTCATGGAGAGATACGATCCAAGCAGGACCGACTACATGTGCCACACCCAAGAACTGGTTGCATGGGCGCAAGAACTTGAAGAAAACGTGATCAAGAGTAAACAAGTAGTTAAGTTGCAGATGCATGCTCCAACGCCGGGCTGGGGCCGCCGTGCGTGTTATATATGCGGTGACGAGGGACATATTTAAAGTATTGCCCCGAAAAACGTCGAAAAAGTGGAGGCAGTGGCAATCAAGTGGTGAATAGAGGTGCAAGCAATAAGTCATAAAGGCTTTTCGTGCTATCTACCATGGATACCACATTATATGTAGATGTAAATGCATGTGGAAATGATAATGTTAATGAAATGTCTGGATTATTGACAGTGGTGCAAGTAGACACTTGGTGTCGAAAGCTAATTTTTTAGAAGATTCAAAAGAGTGTGGTCCTAGTGACACATTTGCAATGCGGAATGGAGGCACCTTGAAAGCTACCAATGTTGGTGAGCTTACGGTTGCGCACGTGCGACGGAAGTGAAACGGTAGTTGTCTTGACCGAAGTATTCTTCGCACCGCAACTAGCTAAAAATTTGATATCGCTTGGTCGATTGCGCGAAAAGGGCTGCGCCATTGTCTACGACGGTCACAAGCTCCGAGTCATGTTAAAGAATGAAAAATTGTTTGATGTGGTGACCCCCGGATCTGTGTTTATCGCAAGGTTGAAGGCGGAAAAATCCGATGGTTTTCAGAGAATTTTGAGAGCATGGTGGCAAGAAGTGTGCTGGAATACGTCGGCCCAGACGTGCACACTGGTAGCCTTCACCATTTCTACGTGCGCTTGGGTCACCTGGCCTATGATACCATCGAAAAGTTGGACAGGGACCCCAGATCAGGCATTGCGCTCACAGACACAAATAGGCCAAATTGCCTGACCTGTGCAGAGGGCAAGGCCACCAGAAAAGCGCAGCCGAAAGCTGACTCAGGCGGGAACGCCCCGATTGACCGGATTGGGGGAGCAATATGCAGTGACCTAAAGGGTCCTATCACTCCCCGTGATAGGCGTGGCAACCGCTACCTAGTTGTTTTCGTCGACCATTTTTCAAGCTATGTTCGGGTGTTTGCGGCACGTACCAAGGACAGGGCTGCAAGGATGTTCGGCCACTTCATAGCGTGGTTCGAAAATGTATTTTACTGCAGAGTGCATCTGTTGCGCACGGACGGCGGCGGCGAATATCAAATTGTTGATCTGTTCTGTAAACATACCGGTATTTGCCGTCAAGTCACTGCGGCTGGGAATCCTGCATCGAATGGAAAGGCCGAACGGATGAACCGGACCATTTTTAACATTGTCCGGTGCATGATATTCGGGTCGGGTGTGCCCCTGGTTTATTGGTCGGAGGTGGCTGAGTATGCCGCGTATATACTCAACCGCACTACGACAAGGTCGAATCCGGGACGGATTTCACCTTTGGAGGTTTTGACCGGCAAGCGGCAGGTGGTCACAGACATAGTATTTTTCGGTGTGCCCGTGCATGGTTTGGAGGGACCCAAAGAAGAAGACACTGTCGAAGCACGCTAAGCGCGCCCTCATTTTGGGCAAAAGCGACGAGACCAAGGGTTATAAAGTGTTGCTGTTAAAGGACCGGGTGGTCGTGGTGACGAGGCATGTCACCGCGATCGAAACGCTTAGAACCGAGACGAGCGATAAAGTTGCCAAGGTGCTGGAAGGTGAAGGCAAAAAAGAGGAGCGCGAATTGGCCGAATCACGTTCGGGTGAAACCGATACACGTGCAGCGCATTTCGAGCGTGGAAAAGACGTGGCGGTATAGATGGAGGCTGCACCGAAACGCACGGAAACGGCTGACCGGATTGCGCGAAAAACGCGTAGGAAGCCGAAAAAGACCCTGAAAGGGAAGGAATATGAAGATTCGAGGCCTAAAAGGGTTATCTCAAGCGATGCAATTTCGAAAAAAGTTGACGAAAATGGACGTAGTGCTGAAAGCAACCTATGTGTATTCGCGGTTTGTGAACGGGATTTTGAAGTGGAAAATGTTTCGTTGGTGCAGCCGGACCCAAGAAGTTTTAGGGAGGCCAATGGTGGATCTCAATCGATGATGTGGAGTCGCGCGGAAATGGAGGAGCTGAAGTCTCTCCTGGACCTGGCCACGTGGGATATCGTGCGTCGCCCCGCGGACAAAGTACCTCTTCCGACCAAGTGGGTGTACAAAACGAAAGTTATTGCAAACGGGTCGGTGGAGAGGTACAAGGCAAGGTTGTTGCCAGGGGTTTTGGGGGACAACTATTTTTTTACATATTCAACTGTCATGGAGCTAAACAATGTGAAGCTCCTGATGGTGCTAGAACAAGTGTGGGGGGGGGGTGGCACGACACGGAGATGTGCCAAGTGCCTCCCCAAAGCAAAATCCGAGATCGACGTAGATATTTATCTACATATACATCAAGGTATGGATATTGCACAAGAAACACTGAATGATTTCGGAGTGAAGTCCAAGAAGTAACTGGCGCTCAAGTTGAAGCGCAAACTTTACTGTTTAAATCAGGATGGTCGCCTATGGCACCAATGTTTATGTGAAACATTGACCAAGTTTGGTTTCGTACAATGTGTTACGGATACCTGCATTTTCGTGAACGTATGGATAGTGAAATGATTGTGGTAGGTGCGTACGTTGATGACCTGTTGGTCACTGTGAAAAAATTGTGATTGATTTCTGTATGGATATGCAAGTGCTGGGACGGAAGGACCTAGGAGGCGTTACAAAGTTCCTTGGGATTAGAATTGGTGGCGATCCAAAGAACGGTTACGTTCTGGATCAACAAGCCACTATCAAGGAAATTTTGGTCACGCATAAGTTGGAAAAATTAAATCCAGCTCGAACATCGGTGTTGGTGCTCGATGATGATAATACATTCAGTGAATGTTTGCCGGTGAAACCGAAGGGAAACATGCCATTCATCAAGAATTTCCAGTCGCTCGTGGTCAGTCTGCTGTGGGTCTCACGGTGCACGCGTCCTCATATTTCGTTCGCGGTGCATCGTGCTACACGTAAGACCCACGCACCCATTATTGGCGATTACAAAGTCGCTAAGCGAATCCTCAAGTACCTTAAGGGAACGAGTGAGATGAAACTGATTTTAATGCACGATGAAGATCTGCCACAACCGCTACGGATTACGGTATACAGTGATGCGGATTTCGCTGCCGACAAGGCGGACCGTAAAAGTATCTCGGCTATGGTACTTTTCGTGAATGGAGTGTTAGTGAATTGGGCATGCAAGAAACAAACAGCGGTGGCATTATCGACTGCGGAAGCAGAGTTTGTTGCGGCACATATGGCTGGAAAGGAAGCGCTAGGACTGCGTAAATTAGTTGGAGAAATTGGCATGCATGCGAAGACGCCCCTAGTGTTCAAGATGGACACCAGGCGGCGATAAAGCAATTGGAGGACGAGACCAGCGCTTCCAGATCGAAGCATGTCGATGTCATGCTAAAATTTTAAAGGAATTTTCAAGAAAGGGCATCATATCTGCCAGTCAGATATCAAGTGTGGAGATGTTGGCTGTTTATTGACCAAGGACCTTAGTGCTCCAAGAATTCATTTGTTGCGTGCAGGTCTGGGATTGCAGTGATAAAGGTACAGCCTCCGGCCTTCCAGGAGAAGTGTTGGAATTGCATGTAGCCACTTTGGACTTCGCACTCTTCCAGAATGGTGGAATCCCATTCGCTGTTGGAATGGTTTATATTTTTGAATATATTGGCAGTTACGGTTTTAAGTTGCATTTATTTCTGGATAGCTACTTAAGTAACTTTACATAATACACTTTTCACTTTTACACGTGTCAAGTACAACTTTACTGAAACTTCCCCTGCCGTCAATAGGCGTTGACTTGCTTGCCTCTGTGATTGATCCCACCTGTTCAAAAGTGTTCAGAACAGGTGGTTTAAGATCAAGTGAAGTGGATACAAACTTTTATTGTTTAATTTCTACACAACCCACTTGTCGGAATTTTATACGAGTTGGGGTCACGTGTTAATTTCCTTAATGGCACTTTAGACCGTTAGTGCATAACCGCCGGGTGGGATGGAGATTTCTCAGAAAGAAGCGCGACCTACTTGATCAGAGTAGGTGCGCACGAGGGAAGGATGTAATGCGTGTTAAAAGGTAAAAAAAATACTCATTATAAATGCGTACTTAAGAACCTAACCTAAAACTTAGTGTGGTGAAGTGGATTCAAGAATTTTAGTCAATTTGTGTCAGCGGCACGCCGATCAGCTTATCAGCGATCGGATTGGTGGAAAACAAGGAGGTTTTTAATCCTATCGTGTGCAAGAAGTGTCAAGAACGCAGATTTTGGTGAGTCATATGATATTGCGTGTACTTTACATATTTCATGTTTGTACATATTGGGGACCTTAGGGAGATATGATTGGTAGTTTCGGTTTTCCTTCTAAGAGTCTTTTGGGTTTTTCCGTCTTCTTGGTCGTTAACACCTCAACAAGGAAGTCGTTCGCATCTTAGCACATTACATCAGTCGCCTCCGCACGCCGCGGAGTGTTTGGGAGCAGAGGGTCGAGTAATCCCCTCTAGCTCATTATACCCGTCCGGGACGCGTTACAGACGCACTTGGCCCGCCGGAAATCCCTCGACGGGAGTATGCATTGGTCGGCTATGCAAGCCCAAGTTACACACGTTTGGAACGTGTAAACAAGTTTTTGGACTGTTACGTGGAGATATCGTTTGTGGAGTTTGTTACGTTCTCGTTGGGTTTCCATATTGGAATATTGGACTTTTCTTCATACATTTGTTGGGCTCTACGGTCGGTTAAGCGATCTGCCCTTTGGAGTACACTTACTCTAAGTATAATTGGTCTGCCCGTAACCAGGGTGAAGAGTTCCGCCCAGGGTACACAACCCAGCACGGTCTCGCATTTTAGACCCAAATCAATTCACAGCGACGATCCACCAAGTATGCAACCAGCCCATTCCATCGGGTACACAAAGTGATATGGAGACGCAAAAATCGGACCAGGCATCCTATCCTCATGATCGGTCGTCTACTAGCAGCGGACGATCAGATCGGATCGTAGGCGAAGGTTCGCGGGGTACCCCCCCGTCAGTTGGAAGGCTGGGCACGATGGTGGTCAGGTTCTCGACACTACGGTGTTTGATTTTGAACTTGGCTCCACCACAATGGTGCGCGTGCCTGGATCACTTGGTGATCGCGGATATCACCGAGATGATATCTCGTCAAAATTGATTATAATGAATTAAATGTGGAATCGTTCTGGAGAGGACATACGGAGCGGCTATCACCTTATGTTCTCGTTGACGATAAGGATGGCGATGTCCGATCTGGCCGGGTGGAGGACCAGATCGGGATTAATAAGTTTTTTCCTCCCCATAAGGCTCCCGCCGGAGCCGATCGGGACTATAGCAAGTCTTTCTATAGTTCCGGAAAGTGTGGTGAAGTCAAGTTCGAAATCGAATACATTTGTATCGACAACCTTAGCACCACCATCGT
>CM047585.1:822321-848600 GCA_026184515.1 Peronosclerospora sorghi | reverse complement strand
CATAGACAGGACATATACAGGACATTGGGAGATGGGACGATTACATATGGGTACTCAGCGAACACCGACGAACAGCGACGGACGACGGATAAATCAGGTCGACTGGTCGACGGAGGACGCTGGAACGGGTAGTTCTGATTGGTGGATTTTGGGTAATTGGTAGTTCTTAGGATTTAAGCAATAATAAAGTTCTCCTTTTGCGTGAGATATAGCAGATCGTTTTAGGGACGGCTCCTTTGTGCCTCCCTCTCTAATAATACCTCTACGTCCCGGGAGGGAGCACTTAGTGCGTTTTTGGCCGACCGGTAGGCGTAGAGTTGAGAACTCACCCCGCAACGCCACCCGCTGTGTTAGCGTTCTTCTGTAAAGATTTTTTGGTCTTCGGAGCATGATTGAGCAGTGCTCTCACCTCTCCCTGAATGGTTCACGTTTGGCCCCTAGCGTTCGGCTGCTGTAAGCGCCCCACGGGAACTCTAGGAGGATTAAGTGAAATTTACACCCCCTCGTAGGTCTAGGCTAGGAATACAGATATTTGGGTGTTCCTTTAGCTGTTGAAGTCTACAGAGGCTCCGTGATCAGGCAGTGAAGACTTCCGCTGCCTGATCAAGTACCCCCTTCGCCGATCAACACGTGGTCGACACTCTGCAACTCGCGACCCGCGATAAACATCTCGCAGATCGCGCAAACTCGTGGCTGAACGACTTTTAGCACTTGATCAAGCCTGATCAAGTATGATCACGGCTGATCAACGCCTTGGAGCATCTGATCAAGCCTGATCAAGTCTGATCACAGCTGATCAACGTCTTTCAGTACTTGATCAAGACTGATCAAGTATGATAACAGCTGATCAACGTCTTTCAGTACCTGATCAAGCCTGATCAAGTCTGATCACATCTGATCAACGACTTTTAGCGCCTGATAAAGCCTGATCAAGTCTATCACAGCTGATCAACGACTTTTAGCGCTTGATCAAGCCTGATCACTGCTGATCAAGCCTGTTCGCACCTGACTCGAGCTCGATTGTACCTGATCACGCCTGATCAGCACATAGGTCAACTCGTTACAAGTTCCCCCAATCTTGCATCAAGGAATTGTCGTGTTTACATCCCTGCCACCTGGAGAGCGGCCCACAACAAAGCCGTCGGGTACACAAGACGAGCAGAAACACAAGAGTCAAGGACAACCGGATGAACCCCTTCGTTAGTTGGTAGTCCGGGCGCCGTGGTACCGCCTGATCAAGCCTCAAAAACTTTGATCAGCCGCTCCACCACAATGGTGCGCGTGCCCGGAATTTTGGGCAACGCGGGGTATCACCGCGATTCTACGCAAGATGGCGCTGATACGGAAGTGAAAACGGAAGCGGAAGCAGAAGTGAAGATAAAGGTGGAAAAGGAGGAGGAGGTTGTGACGATGGAAGGAAGTTCGCCGTCGTCATGCCTGAAGAAGAAAGGAAATGATGATCATCAGGACCTGGGGAGGAATCTTGAATAGATAAAGGAGGAGAAGCCTCAACCACCTCCCGAGGCTCCTTCGGGAGCCCATGTGGATCATAACGCAATTTATGATCCGCCAAATATATGTGTGTATAATGATACCGATTGGGATCCGGTGGTGAGGTATTACAAGACCGACCAGCCGAAGGTGTTGATGATGGCGCCTGGGTCGGAGAGCGACGAAAGTCGATCAAGTACGCCACCAACGGAAGCCGATCTGGTGAGGACGTTTTACCGAAAGGTTTATAAAGGAAAACTGTAAGATTTCTTATTGATGAATTCGATCATGAGCCTACTTGGGGTCATGATCAGCGGGAAGCTGAACGGACCGGTCTATCAGCCAGATACGTATGGGAGGGACAAGCTCACGATCGTACTGAGGCTAACACGCCTGATCAAGCAGGCAGGTCTGACGACAGGCACCTAGGATGCTAAAGAGGTGTTTGATTAGGACTCAGAAGATCTGGCAGAAGCTACCCAGCAGTTGTTTTATCTGTTGGTGCTTATCGTGGGCCAAACTACTAAGGTGGATCCCTCGCACTAACCGTTGATTATTGAAGCGGGCCCGTCGATCAACGTGGCAGAACACACGGGATCATCGTGCTACGAATCTGCCCCTTCCGAAGGCGATGAATTTGAAGCGGAGTCGAGTAGTGCCGGAAGTATAGAGCCCAAGATCACCAGGATGACAGTTTTCCAGAAGGATGAATCCAAGCTTTCGGCTATCAAGATGGAACCTCAATCGATCAAGGCAGAAGATGATCAAGTATCGCAAAGTCCATAGCTGCAGACATTCTTTGATAAGGCTATGGAGAAGTTTCTGGCTGAAGAAAGACGCAAAGCTGACATCTGGAGTCGTCGGCAGGAAAAACCGCCAGCTAAAGACAGGAAGAGCTGCGTCGATCAAGGACGTTGACATGGAATCTGTGCATTCACTTCGTCAGCAGCACTCGAAGCCAGAAAGATCGGCAACGGTCAAGGACGTTGACATGGAATCAGTATATCGTTCCATGATCAACGATCCCAGAGCGAGTATATTGACCCAGATGAGCCGATCACACTAACCCGACGAGCCACCGTTGCTTCCGCGTACACTGGGATGCCTGATCAACAGACGATTCCCAGTATTCGGATGTCTGCGATCAGTGATCTAAGATAATTTTCGGGAAAGGAAGGAGATGAAGATCAAGCGCGGAATTGGATTAGTCGCCTCAAGTCAGCATTTATGCGGGATCAAGCTTCTGATCATGAAAATGTGGTGATGCGGACTCAATAATTTTGGTCGCTTTGTGTCAGCAGCACGCCGATAGGCTTATCGGCGATCGGATTGGTGAAAATCAAGGAGGCTTTTGGGCCAATTGTGTGCGAGAGGTGTCAAGAACACGGATTTTGGTAAGTCACATGATATGACGTGTACTTTCATATTTTTATGTTTGTACATATTGGGGACCATAGGGGGATAGTTTTGGTTAGTCGTTAATTTTTAGCCTTTAACACTCAACAAGAAGTCGTTTCTTCGCACTGTACATCAGTCGCCTCTGCACGCCGCAGAGTGTTTGGAAGCAGAGAGTCGCGTAATCTCCTCTAGCTTGTTATACCCGGCCGGGACGCGTCACAGACGCACTTGGTCCGCCGGAAGTCCCTCGACGGGAGTACGTATTGTTCGAATTCGTAAGCGCAAGTTACGCACGTTTGGAACGTGTAATCAAGTTATTGGATTGTTTCGTGGAGTTATCGCTCGTGGGGTTTATCACGTTCTCATTGGATCTCTATATTGTAGTATTGGACTTTTATTCTCGTATTGGTTGGGCTCTACGATCGATTGAGCGATCTGCCCTTGAAGTATATTTACTTGGAGTATAACTGGTCTACCCGTACCCAGGGTGAAGAGTTCCGCCCAGGTTACACTACCCGGCACGGTCTCACATTTTTAGACCCACATCAATTCCCAGCGACGATCCACCAAGTGTGTAACCAGCCCATTCCATCGGGTGCACAAGGTGAGATGACGAAAGAATCGGACCAGGCGTCCTGTGCTGATGATCGGTCGTCTGCTAGTAGCGGACGATCAAATCGGATCGTAGGCAAAGGGGTGCGGGGTAACCCCCCCCGTAAGTTGGAAGGCCGGGCACGATGGTGGTCAGGTTCTCGACACTACGGTGTCGACTTTGAACTTGACTCCACCACAATGGTGCGCGTGCCCGGATTCGAACGCGGGATATCATCGAGATGATATCTCGCGAAGAATAGATTATAACGAATTAAATGTGGAATCGTTCTGGAGAGGATATAAGGAACGGCTATCTCATTATGTTCTCGTTGTCGATAAGGATGGCGATGTCCGATCTGGCAGGGTGGAGGACCAGATCGGTATTAATAAGTTTTTTACTCCCCGTAAGGCTCCCACCGGAGCCGATCGGGACAATAGGAAGTCTTGCTATAGTTCAGGAAAGGATCAGGACTTTTGTCCTAATCCTTTGTATTTGAATAAATGTTTTGATGAAAAGAAAATAAAAGATGAAAACGACTTGGAGGCTGATCGGAACGATCCGATCCATTTTCCCAAGGTCCCCAAGCAGAGGCTCAGAATGCCATCCGATGAAGACGACTTGGAAGAAAAGTCGCAGGTCGGGGATGGGGTTATCAAGGAAGAAGACCTGACCAGGATGATTACATCCACGGGTTAAAGCGAATTACTCGTGAAGACCAGGTCATGCGGATCTTAAACCTCCAGATCCCCGATCGCCTTCTCGGACCCACCACCGAGCCGATCCAACGTGATCGGCCGTTGCTATTGGTGATGAACCTGCTGTCGATGTTGGCTGAGGTCGGCATAAAAGTGCAAAACCTCGCCAACGCGCAGAAACTGTTCGATCTGGACAGTTGGAAGCTGGAGATGTCGTTGTCGACCCTCCATGATCATTTGGTGCCGTTGGTGGGGGCGTTTCGCCGCCCAACTCCCACCGTGGCATTGAAGGTCGCTGAGGCCACGGCAGCATACGATGACGTGTGATCCGATGATAAGTCGCTGTATCAGTTTCCACTTTCCTCTAATATCTCATCGGATTTGGAGGTCGGTGGGGAGCGGATGACCATGGGGGCTGACCGTACCACCATGGGAACATAAAAAGGACGTGCGGTAGCAAGGGACTGCATGCCGGTCGGGGCCCCAGGAGCCCCCACAGGTGTCAGTACCTACAAAGGAGGATACCCACACGTTGCCCATGACCCAAGCTAACGTCCAAGCCATGTTTGAGGCAATGGTGGAGCGTTTAATGGGAGACCGATGCCGATCGCCTCCGCGCCCGCATGACCAGGACCGATCTGCCCGGAAAAATGTCAATATTTGCCGGGATGTGGATGTGGAGTAAGTGGCATCTACGGATAAGGCTACCCGAGGTGGCAAATCAGTTGGAAGAGGAAGACGCAATCCGCAGCCAGCCCGACCGCACCGATCAAGCAAAAACAGCGATTTCGACATGGAGTCGATCGGCAATCCGGATGACCACTATGGGTCAGACGGTGCAGGTGCGGTCAGAACACGCAGGGATAACCTAGCCTCTACGACCGCCTTTGATTTGAATCTACTGAGATCCCACGCATTCGCATGGCTGCGACCACGGATCTCAAGGATTTCACTGGCAAGGACGCCGACGAGGAGCAAGCCAGATCGTGGTTTGGTCGGGTCTAGTCTGCTTTCTTGCGGGATCAGACACCAAAAAAGGAACGGTGTTTGATCTTCAGGGATCTGCTGAAAGGACCGGCTGCGAACTGGATCCAACAGTTGGGTCGGGATGTCCGATCTGACTGGGATCGGCTATGTTCAAAATTGGAGGGGCAGTACTGCAACTCCGGGTTCTCTACCTCCCGCAAATACCATCATATGCAGAAGCGGGGCGACGAGACACCGATTGAGAGTACTTACACCGCTAGAACGTGGCTGCGATTCGCGCCGGGATAGTGATCAAGGAAGGCAAACCGCCGACCGGTGCCGCTATGGAGCACGTCGGTCACTACATCAGTACCCTTGATGACCAAGAGCTGGCAGATCAGGTCACTCTGCTGCGCCTCAAAGATGTGGGGGAATTGGAGCAGACGTTGCGGACGCTGCAACACTCACGCAGCATGAGGGAGAAGGTCGCCGTTGGATCGGGTCGCTACAGATCTAAGACCCAGACCGACCCGGTGAAGAGGCCCCTGACCAGATCGGCCCGTGCTGTTAAGGCGATCGTGACTGAAGACAGCACTGGATCGGAAGAGGAAAGTATCGGCCAGTCCAGTCGGGAGTCAGACGAGGACCAGTATCGCCACGTTTTCGTCACGGAACCTGCCCCAAGAACCAGATCGACGCCTGACCAGGAAGATAGGAAGGGAAGGAGTGGAAACAAGTCCGATCCGGACCGACCTCTCAAGAAGTGTTCTCACTGCGGGTCAAGCAATCACAATGATTGGGACTGCTGGAAGAAGCTGATATGAAAGAAGTGCGAAAGACGCGGTCACCCCACCGATCACTGCCTCTTCGTGTGCAAGTCATGTGGAGAAATCCACGAGGCCGGCCAGTGCAAGATCGAAGAGTTCTTCAATCTGATGCGCAAGTGGTATGTGCCGGGCAAGCACGCGGGGATGCTTCCACCTGACGTGGAAAAGATGTTAAACTAGAACGCTCGCCAGGTTGGTATCTGGATCGAGCCGAGCGGTCTACGTTTGGCATCTATGCATATGTCGGCAAGGATTAAAAACCGACAATACATGTTCTGTTCTCAATTGCATCGATCGGGATCATCCGGTCTACAATCTCACGACCGATGAATATTCCCGATCGAAGGTGGTCATGCAGCTAGATCTGCTACTTGGAGAGTCTCGCGGATACTGGAAGTATCATGCGCCCGACAAATGGTTTAAGCAGGCGAAAGCCTGTGGTAAGATAAATAACCAGAAAGCGACGATGTTGTTCGACTCTGGGGCTGAAGTCTCGATTATCGACTCCGCCTTCGCTCGCAAGGTCGGATGTCGTATAGACGATACCCAGAGACAAGAATGCGTCGGAATCGGTGAAAACTCTTAAATGATCGAAGGAAGGACGCGCGTGAAGATCACCCTATCAAGTTCGTTGGTCTACTTCTTCAGCGCTTGGGTTGGAAGGCTGGCCGGTAAGGATGCCCTGTTAGGCATAGATTTCATGGTGCCGGCAGGTATTCGCCTTGATCTGTCTCATGGAGTGCTTACACTCCCGGATGAGGTCCAGATCCAGTTAGCTGGTCGGCGGCCCCTATACGGATCGCACACCGATCTGGTCAGGTGGGACCAAGATGTCACCATTCCAGTCGGCCAATCCGCTGATACCCCGGTCGACAAAGGTTTTCGATCAAGGAAGTTATGGGTGACTAGGGGCGATCGGTGGGTGTCGACTTTTGTGAAGAGCGCCGGCCGATATTGTTATGTTCGAGTCACTAATATCGGTGGCAAGCCGCTTACACTCGACAACAATACTATTGTTGGCATGTGGCTAGCGGAAGAGAAAGTTCCAAGAAAGATGGGGTTCGTCTCGATCGGAGCGAGACGGTATGTTGAGTGGCAGAACTTGGCATACCAAGCGACCACCGATCTGATCAGCGATGATGTATCGGTGGAAGAAGATACCTCATCTATGGTGGAACGAACCAGCTATGTAACCCCAAAGAAGATGTTAATTCGAAGAAAGACACCGCAGTCGCCGGACACGGTGGACCATCAAGCAGATGAGCCAAGGTTCGTCAACATGGTGGCGTCACAAGAACAGGCGACAGCGGAGCCGGAAATAGAGAAATGGGAACATGGTATTGCTGGGTCGTTCCACGATGGCGCGACTAAGCAGATCGACGTCGTTGAAGAACATCCCGCCGATAGGGAACAGCAGTGTTCAGCCGATCAGGACGGTTTGGGTGTTATTGCCCCGGAAGATGACCAGGTCTGCATCCATGAGGGCGGGGACCAATACATTCAGGAGTTGGAGAGCCAGATGGCAGTCCTCCCTGATGTGTCTGTTGACCCGCCCGAGGTTACTATGGACGATCTGCAAGTGGGTGATCGGTATCTCAACAGTCCCGATCAGATCGATCAGCTAAAGCAGATCATATGGAAGAAGAAACATCTGCTGATCGGTAAGGGCAATGCCTTACCCCCTGCTGCTCGCGGAGCAATTTGTGACATCGACGTTGGAGATGCCAAGCCGATCGCCCAACGATTCCGACGTGTGGCGCCACAGTACCGCGAAAAAATGTCCGATCTTATTAAAGGACTGTTGGCTACCAAGATCATTAAGCCGTCGACCTCGCCGTGGGCCTCGCCGATCGTGATCGTGATCAAGAAGAACGGTGTCGACATCAGGTTGTGTATCGACTATCGGTTGGTAAATCGGTTGACCAATCTTATGGTGTACCCGATGCCGCTGACCAGCGATCTGCTAGAAGATCTTGAAAAGATCCTATGGTATTGCTCACTGGATATGGCAAGTGGATTTTGGGTGGTTTCGATGACCGATCGGGATCGAGAGATTTCCGCATTTGTTACGCCGTTCGGTCTGTTCGAGTGGAACCGTATGTCGTTCGGTTTGAAGAACGCGCACCAGATCTACCACAGGATGATCGACAACGCATTGTATGGACATTTCAATATCAGTACCGATCGGGACCCCACCGAAAACCATGATGTATTTACAGAGGGTGAACCCGATCGGGAAAGGAGACCGTCCGTTCTGGGGAGGCGATCGTACATCGACGGCATTCTGATCCCTGCTTCGTCATGGAGCGATCTGTGCGATAAGGTCGAACGGTTGTTGGATACATGCGATCGCTGGAACCTGTCGATCAGTGCTGTGAAGAGTTTTTGGGGCATGTCCAAGGACGCCTATTTAGGTCATATGGTGTCAATTAGTGGGCTGGAGGACAATCCTAAGGATCCGGAGTCACTGAGCAACCTCCCGTTTTCCCAGATCACTGAAGGCAATGCAGTCCTTCTTAGGGAGCTTAAATTACTACAGCCGCTTCATTGAAGACTTCGCGATTTACGCGGCCGTGCTGTACAAGCTCCGGGAAGTCGACTACCATATGTTGCGCGAAGGAGATCGGGCAACTTTACGGGAGGGCCGCGACTCTGATCTGCCCGCAGATTTTATGCAGGTGGAGGCAGAGGATCACATGAAGCGCGCAAAGGTTGCTTTCGGTATGCTAAAGGCCAAGATGGCGACGGCACCTATTCTCAATCACTTCGATCCAGAAAAAATGCCGATCGTCATTGTTTACGCTAGTAAGGGGACCATTTCGGCCACTCTAATGCAACAACATGATGGTGTGTACCATCCGGTCACTTTTACGAGCCGGACGTTGAAGCCGAACGAAGTTAACTATGGAATCGTCGAAAAGGAAGTTCTAGCCTTACTACGGATTTTGGATGTGTGCTACAACCTACTGGTCAACCGATCTGTAAAGGTCCTTTCAATAAATTCGACATTGTCCTGGTTATTATCAGCAAATGGGATGGACGGTCGGCTCGGCAGATGGTCAGCTATCTTGTCGCAGTGGTCTCTCGAGGTCGTCAAGTGCACTAAGGGAGAGGAAGAGATATTGGGCACATTAGCTGCCAGTATCACCCCTCGGTACGAAGTGGATGAGGCTTTAGTGGCGATTGACCCAAGGAAGCAACGTCTACAGTCAATCTCGCGGCCGCCGCCGACCGTCGATCAGGATGAGGAACTCCTGGTCTTGAGTTTTGACGGGTCGGCCAGCGTGAAGAAGAAGGTCGGCTCCTATATTGCCATACTGTGGAAGTTACCACAATGGTCTATAGTCGCAGCCGCCACCGATTTCACGCCTGATATAACGGTCAACAATGCAGAATATCGGGGTCTACTTCTATGTCTTCATCTGCTGTCATCACAACAGAAAGGGCGGATCATCATATGTGGTGACTCGAACCTAGTGATAAGGCAGATCACCGGGGAGATCGACTGCAAGGCGCCACGGCTAAAGTTGCTAAATGATCGGGTGATGAAGGCACTGAAAGACTATCCCAACCACGATCTATTGCAAGTGAAACGGGATTGGAACAGAAGCGCCGATCACCTCGCGACCCAAGCTATGCGGGACCAGATCGGGGCGACGATCACCGAGGAGGCCTTTCTACATGAACTTATGAACATAAACAGTCTCCCGGAGTTGATCAAGCCCAAGGACAGCCCTGATCCGGTGCATTTGATGGCGGCAACTAGATCGCGAACTCAGAATTATCGCCGATCGTTCCCAAAGAAAAGGCTGAGCGAGTACGCTGTACAACAGCTAAGGGCGGAACGGATCCTCAAGGCGCAGTACGAAGAAGAGTGGATCGTCAACTTGAAGGCCTATCTGCGAGGTGAACTGTCCAAGTTAACGAATGATCAAGCGAAAGAGTGTACCAAGATCTCGGACAGTTACGATGTGGATGACAATGGATTGCTGTATTACTGCCGTGACGTTGATCAAGACAGTGCCGATCGAGATCGACTAGCGAAACTGGTGATCCCTGAGTTGCTACAGCCGGATGTCCTTCATCACTACCATGTGAGTATAGAAGGGGGACATCAAGGCATATGCAGTACATACCACAAGATCATGGCCCACTTTCACTGGAGAGGACTTTTTCGGAGCGTGCAGAAATATATGGGTTGTTGCACAGATTGCGATACCGGAAAGGGCAGACCGATAATCAAGGGCCGACCTCCCGGAAATATCGAGGCTACTTATCCTTTCCAGGTGATAGCAATGGATCACATACCGTCGCTACCCAGATCGACGCGCGTCAACTCTGAGCTGTTGATCTGGATCGACCTATTCACTGATCTGGTGATCGCAAAGGCTAGTGCGTCCCTATCTGCTCCGCAGATCGCCCAGAGCTACGAGGAATGCGTGTTCAGAAGGTTCGGCGCCAGCAAAGTTATCAGACACGATCGGGAACCCGGTTTTATGGCTGAGGTGTTACGATCGTTCAATAACATGCTAGTCCAGAAGCAGAGCGCGACGATGGCATATCCTCCGCAAGCGAACAGATCGGCTGAACGCATGGTGCAGACAATAACAAGGGCGATTAAGATGTATGTGGACGATCCGGACCAACGTGACTGGGATGAGTATACAGAGAGACTGGTATTCGCACTCAACTCTTCAACCGATCGTGTCCGAGGACAAAAGCCTTTCTATATGGCGTATAGATGTGACCCTCTATCGACACTTGAAGCGGCGATACCGATCGGCTGCACTCGAACCCGCGATCGCGATGCCCGTCGTTGGCGCATGCAGGTCCAGAAGCATTATCAGCATGCGAAGGAAGTCGTCAACGGAAAGTTGCGTCAGGTCACACAAGATAGAGCAGATCGGAAAAACGATCAGGTCCGCCCTCATGGTATTGAACAAGGGGCGAGGGTATGGTTATACCTCGATCGGGTCAAGGAAGGCTATTCAAAGAAGTTGGCTCATATGTGGCACGGTCCTTTCCGTGTAGCAGAGCTGATCGGTGAGCATGCTGCCCGTCTGATCACGATCGGCACGGATTATTCCGATCGTGCATATGTCCAAGCTGAAGCTGGTCAGAGAATTCCCCGATCGGCCTAAAATGCCCTGTCTGGTGGAAGAAGCGGAGAGATTCGATTTTGATGAAGCTCTGCTGCCGGAAGACAGTTGGGAAAGGCCATTGGAAGAGGAAAAATTAGAGTTGGAAAAGATGCTAGATGTCCTATCGGTCAAGAAGACGCGTTTCGGTCGTACCCACCGAGAATATCTGGTCCGGTGGAAAGATCATGATGAAGCAACTTGGATCGATGAACTTGATCTAAATTGTGGAGCACAGCTACGAGAGTTCGAGCGAGAACGATTCAGTCGGAATCGCTTCGCATTGATGCATACTCATGAAGATGCAGACCAAGACACGCAGTAGCACCGATCAGACCGATCGGTGTGAATATGTGTAAGGTCTAAAATATTGTGAACATATGATAAACTGTGATGAACTGGAGTAGTGGAGTGACGAACGTGATGATGATTTTCGCGATGTGAATGGAACTGTATATGATAACGTGCTGGTGCAAGTTTGGATAATGTGATGAATTTTGGTCCAGTGACCAGGTGATCAAGAAGTTTGAAAGAATGATGACATATATTATGAATTACCTGGTCAGATATTACCGTATCAAGATTCGCAATCACCCCACAGGCGACCGATAGTCGGCGCCGGGTGATCTACAATCTGGTCCTGGAACTGATTATGCCAAGGCTATTTCCGATCCATCTGGATCAAGGCGTCCTTCAGGTCTGCAATTGGCTCGTCACAGTGGAGACCAGGATACCAGACGCCGTCGTCAGCCAACACCCCGGCTTTCTCAACCCGACGCTTGGTCATATGAAGAACCACAGGATATAAAAAGATGTCGATGTCGCATTCGCGGGCCAGCATCCCTTCCAGAATAAACTGGCATAGGGCCTGCCAGGCCTCGCCAGCCCGACTCCGGCGCCTCTTCCGGTTCTTCTGGAACGAGACCAGGCCTTGGTCATGTTGCAATCGGTCAGGAGAAAGCACTAGATAGTGCGTAGACTCCCAGATCGCCTGGCTGGGGGCTTCATTGAAGGCTTTCACTCGACCCAAGAACGAGTCAACCCAGCCAGCCGGAGCAAATATTAACCCCAGCTTGGGGCGGATGAACTCTTTCCATGGCTGATCTGCATACAAACGGGCGATATGTGGTGCTGTAACCAGGTCCACCCGCCATGCAGAAGCGGCAGGAGCCTTTGAAGCTGGAGGAAAAATCCAGGAATCTGGTCGGGACATCGACCGGGCTAGTATTTGCTTGGTCAGGGCTGATCGGTGCAAGCTACCGATCTGCCCCGGTGACCATGGCAAAGTGGCATCTGAAGTCAGCGATGGAAGAGGTCGATCTCCGATCGACACCCCTTTCAATCGGGAGTGATGGCGCAGCCCAGATGTGCCGGGATGGAAGGAAGGCACCGATACGGTTGACTCACGCGTCCGTGCAACACCATGACCCTGGGAGATGATCACCTTATCAGCCCCCTATGCAGGCTTCACCGGAACAGGACCTCGGCGTTTATCGGATCGGGACTTGGACAAAGCAGTGAACAAGAACTCATAATCTCCCGATTCGTTACCCGAGTCCTCTCCGGAGGAGATCTCTATACACTTGGTGTGCGCGGCACGGGGGCGCGAGGGCGCACGAGATTTGACGATGATGGATGTGTCGGCTGCGTCCGATCTTGGGCTTGGAAGATGCGCCAGCGTCTTGGCTTTCTTTTGAGGCACCGATCGCTTCTCCTCGAGTTCAGAGTCGCGCGCTACGCCCCGTGCCCTTGAGCCCTTCGACGCGTCCTTACGCTTCTGGGAAACTTTTGGGATTTTGGAATATTGAATTTTGTCCAATGAATGGCGTCGTTTCCCATCTTGGTGCAGATCGATCAGAGCAGTCGATGCAGATCGGTCAACGCTAGAGCCTCAGCCGGAAGCCGGTACAACAAGTCGGTCAACTGTTGGTATCACCGATCTACGACCGCCCAACGACGGTTTGAATCCTGGGTCCAGGCGTCCGATCGGCTCTGGAACGACTCGACCTTCCCGATCTGGTCCCTGACCACGCCCAACAACTCGCCGATCTGCCTCTCCAGGTCACCATGTTGGGTGCGGAGTAAAGTCCGATCGGACTGATCCTCCAACCTCTGCCGGTTGACCAGCGCGAGCTGTTCCCGGAGGTGTGACCTGTAGGCCTCCAAACGAGACAGATCATGCCGTGCGCCGATCAGCCCGTCCAAGATCGGTCGGAGCTGATCGCAGTGGTCATTAGACTGCCGATCAGCCGCGAGTAAAGCGTCAAACGCTTTGGCGATGTCGGTGGGCAGCCGATCTGCACGCGAAACAAGGTTAGAGCAGATCCAAGACGAAAACCAGACCGATAAACTTACCTCGCGTTGTTGGTTGGGCGATCTGGGCCCAGGAGATGCGCGTTTTAGGCGAGAACATCTTTCAACTGCGCAGCCAAGGGGTCAAAGTGTCGACATCCTTCCGCAGCTGCAGGAAAGATGCATTCTTGGTGGCCAGCTCCGACTGAAGGTCGCAGATGGTCTTTCGAAGCTGATCAGACCCGATGTGATCCCCATCCGGTCTGTCGGAACCTGGGGTGCTGCAAGAGCGGTTCTATAGGCTAAGGAAATCGATGTTTGGGGACTGGGCGCACAGGACACCTGCAGGATCAAGCGTCAAGAGAAGTTACAAGGAGATTAGACGTACAAGGGGCGCATACCTGGTGAAGGCCGGGCCGAAGACCTGTCCATTGGTGGAATGTTGGTTGCCGTGAAGGTCAAGGAGGTCAACTGCTGGCGAAAGGGTTAATGGGTGGTGAGATCGAGTCGCTACCGTTGCGCGGCTGCGACCAGAATCAGGGGCGACTGTGGCGAAGAGAAGGCAAAATTTTGGTCACCTTCTGTCAACGGCGTGCCGATCAGCTGGTCCGCGACCGGATTGGTGGAAACAAGGGGGGCTTTTAAGCCTATCATGTGCAAGGAGTGTCAAGCACACGGGTTTGGTAAGTCACATGGCATTGCGTGTATTTTACATATTTTAGTGTTTGGTACATATTGGGACCGTAAGGTTAGTGGAAAAGAAGTAAATTGGTCTTGGATTGAAAAGTGGCTAAGAGGTCCTAAGAGACTCTCTAAAAGTTTGGTTTTCTAAGTCGCCTTCGCACGTCGCGGAGTGTTTGGGGGCAGAGGGTCGAGCAATCCCCTCCTGCCCATTATACCCGGCCGGGGCGCGTCGCAGACGCATTTGGACCGCCGGAAGTCCTTCGACAGGAGTGTCCATTGGATGACTTCTCACAAGTTTAAGTCACGTACGTTTGGAACGTACTAACAAGTGAATTGGTCTTTACGTGGAGATATCGTTTGTGGAATTCACGAGCATATTGGATTTTTACGTGGACATATTGGTTTACTATAACATTGGTTGGAGTTTAGACCGGCTTTGGTCTTCTCTCATATTGGTCAGGGGCTAGACCAGTTGAGTGGTCTGCCCTCTATTATCTCGTATTGGTTGGGTCTATATCGATTGGACGGTCGACCCATTGGACTATACATATTTCAAGTGTAACCGGTCCACAAGTACCAAGGGTGAAGAGTTCCGCCCAGGGTACACCCCCTCAGTACGGTCTGCATACTATCAGACCCAATTCAACCAGCGACACGATCCACCGAGTGTTGAACTAGCCCATTCCATCGGGTACACAAGGTGAGATGGCAACGAAAGATCAATCGGACCAGGCGTCTTCTGTTGATGATCGGTCGTCTTCTAGCAGCGGACGATCAGATCGGATCACAAGCGAAGGTCCGCGGGGTTCCCCCCCCCCGCAAGTTGGAAGTCTGGGCACGATGGTGGTCAGGTTCTCGACACAACTGTGTTCAATTTTGAACTTGACTCCACCACAGGCTGGTTGTTCCCGGCCGCCGTGCATGCCCTCCGGCTGATTCGTGGTTTAGTCTTTCGAACACCCAGCAGGAAGGTGAGCTGTTATATTCTCAATGCCCTTGGGGCGTTTTTACGACTATGCTGTCGCCCATTTCTTTCCGCTCAGTCGGCTGGTTCGCCGACTTTGAAAAGAAGTACCGGTCGTTTCTCGACCATCACGCGCTGGCAATCTGGGAGTCGACGCATTACCTCCCCATCGCGAAAGGCCTTCGCGATACTGATGACTTCTTCCAGTACTATTACAACGATCGACGGGAGGCGTGATCTCGACATTTTCTTGACCCGTAGATCACCCATTGTGCTCGAAACCGTCCCTTGAAGTATGCCCCGGCCGACGATGGGGCGTGGTACCCCGGGTTCCTTTCAGAACCGCCACCTCGGACCCTATTGGACGCGTTGAGGGAGGTTGATGACTTTGAACCTTGGCGGGTTCAATATCGTTTTTCCCCCGAGAGCCACCCTGGCCGTAAAATTCATCGTATTCGTCGCAAGTTCTTTGGGTCTGATTAGTCGGTTGATCGTTTCTTCTTTAATCAATAAACACTCTTGATCATGTCATTTCCCACTGTTGCTTCCTTACTTTTCAATGCATAATATAAATCGGTATTCCGTCGTCTCATCTGTCGTTGCTACATCACCATTTCTCGAAATATCCATCGTAAACACACCACTTCAAGTTATTCATCATTTCTTCATCCATTGTGAGTTTCATCAATCATTTTCTTCAATCGGAGGTTCTTCGACCGTAATTCCATGATCAGTCCGCTGATCACGCATTAGTTGGACTGTTCGTCCGCTTGCATTACGTCAAACCGATGTCTGTTGATCCTCTTCCTTTCGAAGTCCTTGATCAGAGCATCACAGTTCAGATCTGCCTCGTCTACCAACGAAGGCTCGGCATAACCTTTCCAGTATACTTAATATTTGCGTAACGTCCTTCCATACCTAGTCTTTCGACCAGATCGGACATCGGTGATACGATCAACTTCAAATTCATCTGGATCTAGCGTCCTTTCCCAGCTGTATCCGGGTAACAAAGCTTCATCGAAGTCAAAACGATCCTCTATCCAAACTGTTAGCGCAGTAGTAGGGTGATCTGGAAATTCCTTGACCAATTTCAACTTGGACAGGTGCACTACTGGGAACATACGATAGTCGGTGCTAGCTGTAACCAATCTCGCCACATGATTACCGATCACCTTATCGACTCTGAAGGGTCCATGCCACATATGCACCAGTTTCTTCGCGAACCCTTCTTTCACCCGATCGAGATATAACCATACCCTTGATCCAGCTTCGATCTTGTGTGGTGGCACTTGATCATTGTGCTTCTCAGATCGCTCGGCTATCGCTTGATGCAATCGAGCGCTCACTTTATCACGGGTGTAACGATAGTCCTTTTGCAGCTTATATATCCACCGGCTAACATCCCGGTCTTTACGCCGAATTCCACCCAGTTGCAATGTCGATTCCATCGATGGTCGTGGGTCCCACCCATACGCCAAATAAAATGGTGTTTCACCATGAATGCGATCGGGGGTCGAGTTCAGCGCGAATACCAGCCGCTCTGCATACAAGATCCAATCTTTCTGGCCGACATCTGATACATACATCTTGATTTCCCGTGTAATCGTCTGCACCGTCCTTTCCGCCTTGCCGTTCACATGTGGACGGTATGCCATAGTGGAAATATGACGTTGTCCCACGATTTTGTTGAACGCACGAAATACTTCCGACATAAAACTCGGTTCTCGATCATGCCGGATCATCTCACTAGCCCCAAATCGTCGAAATACACATTCTTCATAATTTTCGGCGACTTTCCGTGCTGTTCGGGACGATCCAGCTTTCGCGATCACCATACCCGTGAACAGATCCGTCCAAATCAGCAGTTCAGTATGTCCATCCGTCGATCAGGGTAGTGACGGGATATTATCCATGGCTATCACTTGGAATGGGTACGTAGCCTCGATATTCCCCGGCTACATGCCCTTGATCGTAGGCTTGCCCTTCCCCGTCTCGCAATCTACGCATTGTTCAAAAAACCTTTGTACATTTCGGAATAGACCACGACAATGGAAGTATCGACTGATCCGATGATATGTACGCCCTATGCCTTGGTGTCCTCCTTCCAAGCTCACATGATAATGGTGGAGGACATCTGCATGTAGGGTCTCGGGTAAGACCAGCTTAATCCAAGAGTGTCGATCGTCTTGATCATCTTTGTCATCGCTGGATTTTCCTTTAGCCATATTCCCACAGTAAATCAGAAATCCTTGTTCGTCGATATCGTAGCTGTCGGCAATTTTCGCGCAATCCTTTACCTCGTCTGCGATCATTTGTGAGACGTCACCATACAGATAACTTCGCGAATCATGAATCTATTTCTCTTCGTCCTGAGCCTTTTACACCCGTTACGCCCTTATCCCGGCTATGGATATATCGGGCCACGTTAACGGTCGCGGCTGACGTAGGTTACGTGATCGTGTCATCACTAGTACTTGCGGGGTAGTGGGATCTTTATTCCACGTGATCACTTCCGGCAACCTGTTGAGATCGGCCAATTCCTTCAGCTGTTTCTTGTCATCAAAAAACTCACATCTTGTTCCACCCTGCATGGACCTAGTGATGATATCATCTGCACTCTTATTCCACTCTCTTTTAACATGCACCAGATCATGATCGGTCTATTTGCGAAGGCGGTTAAACGCACGCTGTTGCAACACTTGGAATCGCGGAGCTTTACACTATATTTCACCGCGCAATTGCCTGATTACCAAATTCGAATCTCCACACACGATCATCCTTCCTTTGGGGTATCGCGACAGTAGGTCCAAACTTAAAAGCAATCCATGGTATTCCGCTTCGTTCACCGTGATATCAGGTGCATGATCGGCTACCGCGGTCATAATCTTCCACTCCGGTAATTTCCATACGATAGCGCCGAACGCACCTACACGTCGCTTGACACTTTCAGATCCATCAAAGCTAATCACGAAGAGTTCTTCGCCTTTTCCGACCGTAGGAGGTGGTACTTCAATCATCTGCCGCGGTTGCTTTTTCGGCGTGATCGCAACCAGTGCTTCATCGATTTCGGTGCGAGGGGTGATGCTTGCAGCTAACGCCCCTAGTAACTGCTCTTCTCCCTGTACACATTTCTTGATCTCGAGGTCACATTGTGATAAGATCGCAGCCCATCTGCCCAATCGTCCGTCCAGCCCGTTGGATGTTAGTAACCATTTCAGCGTGGATAAACGCGACAAGACAGTGATCGTCTTTCCGACCAGCGTCGTGAAGTAAACATCCAAAACCCGTAGAATCGCCAGAACTTCCTTTTCGACGGGGCTGTAGTTCAGCTCACCGTTCTTCAACGTTCGGCTGGCGAATGCCACGGGATAATACACTTGATCATGTTCTTATACCAGCGCGGCGGATACCGCCCATTTGCTGGCGTAAACCACGATCACCGGCGTTTTGTTCTGATCAAAGTGGCGCAGGGTTGGGGCTGACGCAATCTTTGCTTTCAGCATGCTGAATGCTAATTTTGCCCTGATTAATCGATCGCCCTCATTATCCAAATTCTCCTTGCTCAATGATCGGCTCTTTAACTCATGATAATCTATCTCCCTTAATTCGTAGAGTATAGCGGCATAGATCGCGATATCTTCAATAAATCGACGGTAGTAGTTCAAGCTTCCCAAAAACGATTGCATAGCACGTAAGCTGCCAGGGAAAGGCAAATAGATCAGCTCATCCAATTTTTTTGGATTTGTTTCCAAGCCGCGGCTAGAGACATGATGCCCTAAATAAGGAACTTCACTTCGCCCTCAGTACGATTTATCCACACTGATCGACAAGTTACACTGATCGCACTTTTCCAACAGGTGCCGCACCTTGTCACAGGGTAGCCCATGTAGGTGCAGGGATCAAAATATCATCGATATATGACCGCCGATTCAGCACAGACGGGCCCGGTGTCTGGTCGGGCTCTCCCACAGTAAATACATCAGCCGTTTCGTCAGCACCGTCCTTAACCTTGAGATACCCGTATAATGCATTATCAATCAGCCACTGGTAGATTTGCGGAGCATTCTTTAGTCCAAAAGGCATCCTATTCCATTCGAACAATCCAAACGGAGTGACAAACGCCGAAATATGACGCGCTCGATCGGTTATAGATACGACCCAAAAACCGCTCGCCATATCCAAAGAGCAAAACCACAGCGCTTTATCCAAATATTCGAGTAGTAGATCAGAGATCAGGGGCATTGGGTATACCATCAATCGTGTGAGTTGATTCACCGCGCGATAATCGATACATAAGCGAATATCAACCACATTATTTTTCATGATGATCACTATAGGTGATGCCCAGGGTGACGTAGACGGTTGAATAATCTTGGTAGCCAATAGCCCTTTTATCAAAGCCGATAACTTCTCGCGAAATTGTTGATCCACCTTACGACACTTTTGGGCGATCGGGCGAGCATTGCCTACATCGATATCACAAACAGCTCCACGTGTAGCAGGAGGTAGTACGTTCCACTTTCCGATAAACAGATGTTTCTTCGCCCAAATTATATCGCAAAGCTGATTAACTTCTTCTGGCGTGTTGACCAAGGGGTCTCCGACTAGCAAATCGTCCCTAGTTACTTCTTCGGTGCTTGCAGATACTTCGGGCAACGTAGCAATCTGCTTCTCTAGTTCTTCCACATAAAAATCTCCACCTTCATGGTAGCAAACTTGATCATCGATAGGGATTACACCAAATTAGCTAGGATCGGCTGAGACAGGGTGATCACGCGTATCTTGACTAGGCGTATCTCTTTTAAGAGGTTGTTCAACTCCGTGATCCATGGTCGGACCTTTCGTACTCGGCTTCTGATTGCACCGCGCTTGCACCTCTTGCACCTTTTGCGAACCTCCGGTTACCAATTCCACAGATGTGACGATCGGGTCCGTAGGACGTACTAGAATACCTCGAGGAGTGGGGTACTCCCTCTTCTCGAGTAAGGGACCTTGATCAACACTCTCTTGATCGTCCTCCACAGAATCGGTAGACGCTTGATACGCGAGATTTTGCCACTACTTGTAGCGATTAGACCCTATCGAAACAAATACAGGGCGACGGGGCACATCATCTTTGTTCATCCAGATACCTACAATCGTATCGTCTTGCACAATGATCGGATGATCAACGACGTTCGTAACACGCAGATATCGCAAATTACCCACGCCCCCAGTGATAGTGGGGACACAATCTTTTCCACGAGTAATCCACAACTTTTGATATCGCTGGTCATAAATCCAAACCTCAGCAGATCGACCTACTGGGATCTGTTCGTACTGATTGAGTTTCATATAATTACCACTCGATCCATACATCTGTCGGCGCCCCTCCAATGGGATGATAACCTCATCAGGCAAACTTAGCGCACCGCGGGCGATGTCTAATCGAACACCAGCTGGTATCATAAAATCCATACCCAGTATAGCATCTTGACCGACAAGTCTGCCCACCCATGCATGGAAATAATAAACCAACGAGACTGCTAGCGTAATCTTGATTTTAGTGCGCCCCTCCTTGAGATACGCACTTTCTCCAATGCCGACACATTCTTGCGTTTGACTCGTGTCGATTTGAAAACTCACCTTACGAATAAAGGTTGAGTCGATGACCGACACTCCAGCACCAGAACCAAATAATAGCGTGGCACGTTCGTTATTGATTTACCACTCGCCTTGGCTTGTTTAAACCATTTCTTTGGCGAGTGGTACTTCCAATATCCACGTGATTCACCTGGAAGTAGATCAACCTCCATGATCACCAGGGATCGAGAAATCTCATCAATACGGAAATTAGCCAAACGTAGTAAATCAGGTTGATCCCATTTATCATTATCTCTTTCTGCTGTTTGACCAACCCTCTTTCTTATCCACATATGCAAAAATACACAAACCAGAACGCTTGTCTCGTACCATATTCCAACCTGGCGAGCGTCCTAATTTAACAGGTCTTCGGCTTCCTTGGGAAACATTCCAGCATGCTTGGTGGGATTATACCACTGGCGAATGTGATTGTAAAATTCTTCCATAGGGCACTTGTCCGTATCGTGAACTTCGCCGCATGGTCGGCAGGCGTACAAACAATGATCGGTCGGATGTCCCTTCTTGCCACACTTGAGACAGGTCAGGAGCTTCTAGCAACGAAGATTATCGTGCCTGATCGACCCACAATGACTGCATTTCTTCACCGCCCCTTGATCGACTGCACTTGAATCACTTCTATTACCCGATTGGGACTCACCAGGCTGATCGAGCGCCCCTGGTTGGTCGCGTATAGCAGCAATCATGTAACGGCACTGATCTCCATCGCTTCCACTGTCGTTAGCACTTGATTCTTCACTCCCAGACTACACCTTGATCGCGCGTACTGCCTTGAGCTTTCGCGCTGGGGCAGGTGCCCGATCATCGCCGAATTTTTGGCGGAATCGGCTGGTACCTACCGCCGATGTTGGCTGGTACCACCTATTGCGTGCATACGCCCGCAACGTCTCTTCCAGATCCGTAGTGGTATCCAACCGCAGAAGTGCCAGTTGATTAGCGAGCTCGTGATTCGCCAATGTATCCAGAAAATGGTGCACATGCTCGCGTAAGGTCGTAGGCGATCCATCCCTGATCGGCAACTTGGCTCGCAGTCCCGCCACATTCAACCGGTGCGGATACTCAATAGGGCTTTCATCCTACCGCTGCCTCGTGTAATAATACTGGCGGGATGCCGACTGACCACTTCCACAGTATTGAACTTCAAACGCATCCACGAGACTTTTCCAACTTGATCAAGTGCCTCTAATCATCTGGCGATGCCAATTGCGCGCTGGTCCTTTTAATAGATCGCCCAGGATCAAACCCTTTTTGTGGTGGAGTCAAGTTCAAAATCGAACACCGTAGTATCGAGAACCTGACCACCATCGTGTCCAGCCTTCCAACTGACGGGGGGGGGTACCCCGTGAACCTTCGCCTACGATCCGATCTGATCGTCCGCTGCTAGCAGACGACCGATCATCAGCACAGGACGCCTGGTCCGATTCTTTCGTCATCTCACCTTGTGCACCCGATGGAATGGGCTGGTTACACACTTGGTGGATCGTCGCTGGGAATCGACTTGAGGTCTAAAAACGTGAGAACGTTCTGGGTAGTGTACCCTGGGCGGAACGCTTCACCCTGGGTACGGGTAGACCAGTTATACTCCAAGTAAATATACTTCAAGGGCAGATCGCTCAATCGATCGTAGAGCCCAACCAATACGAGAATAAAAGTCCAATACTACAATATAGAGATCCAATGAGAACGTGATAAACACCACGAACGATATTTCCACGAAACAATCCAATAACTTGATTACACGTTCCAAACGTGCGTAACTTGCGCTTACTAATTCGAACAATACGTACTCCCGTCGAGGGACTTCCGGCGGGACAAGTGCGTCTGTGACGCGTACCGGCCAAGTATAACAAGCTAGAGGAGATTACGCGACCCTCTGCTTCCAAACACTCTGCGGTGTGAAGAGGCGACTGATGTACAGTGCGAAGAAACGACTTCTTGTTGAGTGTTAAAGGCTAAAAATTAACGACTAACCAAAACTATCCCCCTATGGCCCCCAATATGTACAAACATAAAAATACGTTAAGTACACGCCATATCATGTGACTTAACAAAATCCGTAATTCTTAAGTCCGCTTCACCACAGCCGCCGCTGAGTCTGGTCGTAGCCGCGCAACGGTAGCGACCCGATCTCACCACATCCTAGATCTTCGCAGAAGCGGACTTCACCGATGGACAGATCTTCGAGTCCACCTTTGCCAGGTACTTGCCTTGTAAACCTGATCGTCTTGTAACCTCTCTTGACGTTCGTTGCTGCAGGTGCCTGCGTTCCTCATCGCCCCATATCTATTCACCTACCAGATCTGCCCGATCTGATAGCCCTCACAACACTCCAGAGTCCGACACACCGGATGGGCATCAGATCGAGGTCGATCAGCTCCAGAAAACAGTCAGGGATCCGGTTGCAGTTGTCCATTAAGGATTCATCGCTCCTGCAACTTCGGAAAGAGGTGGAAACTTTGATTCCTATAGATTCCTATATCCACGAAGTTGCAGGAGGTGATGGCCGAAAACGCGCATCTACTGGGCCCAGATCGCCCAACAAACAACGCGAGGTAAGGTGATCGGTCTGCTTTCCGTCTTGGGTCTGGTCTAACCTTCCTTTGCATGCAGATCAGTTATCCACCGACATCGCCAAAACGTTCGACGCTTTATTCGCGGCTGATCGGCAGTCGCATAACCATTGCGATTAGCTCCGACCGATCTTGGACGGGCTGATCGGCGCACGGCATGATCTGTCTCGTTTGGAGGCCTACAGGTCACACCTCCTGGAACAGCTCGCGGTGGTCAACCGGCAGAGGTTGGAGGATCAGTCCGATCGGACTTTACTCCGCACCCAACATGGTGACCTGGAGAGGCAGATCGGCGAGTTGCAGGTCGTGGTCAGGGAGCAGATAGGGAAGATTGAGTCCTTCCAGAGCCGATCGTACGCCTGGACCCAGGAGTCAAACCGTCGTTGGTCGGCCGTAGATAGGTGCTACCAACAGTTGACCGACTTGTTGTACCGGCTTCCGGCTGAGGCTCTAGCGTTGACCGATCTGCATCGACCGCTCTGATCGATCTGCACCAAGATAGGACACGACGCCACTCGTTGGCTAAAAGTAAGCACTCCAAAATTCCGAAAACTTCCAAGAAACGTAAGGACGCGTCAAGACGCTGGCGCATCTCCCAAGCACAAGATCGGACGCAGCCGACACGTCTACCATCGCTAAATCGCATGTGCCCTAGCGCCCCCGCGCTGCTCACACCAAGCGTATAGAGATCTCCTCCGGAGAAGACTCGGGGGACGGATCGGGATATTCTGAATTCTTGATCACTGCTTTATCGAAGTCCCGATACGATCAACGCCGAGGTACCGTTCCTACGAAGCCTGCATCGGGGGCTGATAACGTGATAAGCTCCCAGGGTGATGGTGCTGCACGGACGCGCGACTCAACCGGATCTGTGCCTTCGTTCCAGCCCGGCATATCTGGGCTGCGCAATCACGACCGATTGAAAGGTTTGTCGATCGGAGATTGGCCTCTTCCGTCTATGACTTCGGATGCCGATTTTCCTTGGTCATCGGGGCAGATCGGTAGCTTGCACCGATCATCCCTGACCAAACAAGATCTGACCCGGTCGATGTCCCGACCTGACTTCTGGCTCTTCCCACCAGCGTTAAAAACTCTTGACCCGTCTGCGTGGCGGGCGGATCTAGTCACAAGACCGCAAATCGCCCGTCTGTATGCAAATCGACCATGGGAAGTGCTGCTCAGCGCCAAGTTGGACTCCATATTCACGTCGACTCCTTGGATCGATTCGCTTCTGGGTCGGCTTCGGGCCTTTAATACAGCCCACTTCCAGGCAATCTGGGAGTCTACCCATTATCTCCTCCTTCCGTCCGGTCGGAAGTTACGTGACCAAGACCTGATCCTGTTTTAGAAGCGCCGAAAACAGCGCCGGAGTCGGGCGGTCGAAGCTTGGCTGGCCCTATGCCAGTTTATTCTGGAAGGGATGCTGTCCCGCGAGTGCGACATCGACATTTTCCTGTATCCGTTGTTTCTTCATATGGTCAAGCGTCGTGTTGAGAGCACCGGGGAGTTGAATGAAGACAGCATCTGGTATCCCGTTCTTCGGTGCGACGGGCCGGTCGTAGACCTGAAGGACGCCTTGATCCAGATCGATCAGCAGGAGTCCTGGCGTAATCAGATCGGGACCAGATCGAAGACCATCCGGCATTTACTATCAGTCGTTTGTGGGGTGATTGCGACTCTTGATGCGGCAGATAGCTGCCCAGATAATCCATAATACATGTCATCATTTCCCCAAAATTCCGGATCACCTGATCCCTTAACCAAATCTCGTCATTTTCCCCAAACTTGTACCAACACGTTATCACACACAGTTCCATCCTTATCGCGAAAATTATCACCAAGTTCGTCAATACACTACTCCAGTTCATCACAGTTCCTCATACATTCACAATAATTCAGACCTTACACATATTCACACCGATCGATATACTGATCGGTGCTACTGTGTGTCTTGATCTTCATCTTCATGAGTCTGCACCACTGAAAAGCGATTCTGACTGACTAGATCTCGCTCGAACTCTCGTAGCAGTGCTCCACAATTTAGATCGAGTTCGTCGATCCAAGTTGCTTCGTCATGATCCTTCCAGAGGACCCGACTCGGTGTGTGCGACCGAAACGCGTCTTCTTGACCGATAGGACATCTAGCATCTTTTCCAACTCTAATTTTTCCTCTTCCAATGGCCTTTCCCAACTGTCTTCCGGCAGCAGAGCTTCATCAAAATCGAATCTCTCCGCTTCTTCCACCAGAAAGGGCATTTTAGGCCGATCGGGGAATTCTCTGACCAGCTTCAGCTTGGACATATGCACGATCGGAATAATCCGTGCCGATCGTGATCAGACGGGCAGCATGATCACCGATCAGCTCTGCTACACGGAAAGGACCGTGCCACATATGAGCCAACTTCTTTGAATAGCCTTCCTTGACCCGATCGAGGTATAACCATACCCTCGCCCCTTGTTCAATACCATGAGGGCGGACCTGATCGTTTTTCCGATCTGCTCTATCTTGTGTGACCTGACGCAACTTTTCGTTGACTACTTCCTTCGCATGTTGATAATGCTTCTGGACCTGCATGCTCCAACGACGGGCATCGCGATCGAGGGCCCGAGTGCAGCCGATCGGTATCGCCGCTTCAAGTGTCGATCGAGGGTCACATCCATACGCCAGGTAGAAAGGCGTTTCTCCTCGGACCCGATCGGTTGAAGAGTTGAGTGCGAATGCCAGTCTCTCTGCATACTCGTTCCAGTCACGTTGGTCCGGATCGGCCACATACATCTTAATCACCCTATTTATTGTCTGCACCATGCGTTCAGCCGATCCGTTCGCTTGCGGACGATATGCCATCGTCGCGCTCTACTTCTGGACTAGCATGTTATTGAACGATCGTAACACCTCAGCCATAAAACCGGGTTCCCGATCGTGTCTGATAACTTTGCTGGCGCCAAACCTTCTGAACACGCATTCCTCGTAACTCTGGGCGATCTGCGGAGCAGATAGGGACGCACTAGCCTTTGCGAT
>CM047585.1:733562-797321 GCA_026184515.1 Peronosclerospora sorghi | reverse complement strand
CACGCCTGATCAAGCAGGCAGGTCTGACGACAGGCACCTAGGATGCTGAAGAGGTGTTTGATTAGGACTCAGAAGATCTGGCAGAAGCTACCCAGCAGTTGTTTTATCTGTTGGTGCTTATCGTGGGCCAAACTACTAAGGTGGATCCCTCGCACTAACCGTTGATTATTGAAGCGGGCCCGTCGATCAACGTGGCAGAACACACGGGATCATCGTGCTACGAATCTGCCCCTTCCGAAGGCGATGAATTTGAAGCGGAGTCGAGTAGTGCCGGAAGTATAGAGCCCAAGGTCACCAGGATGACAGTTTGCCAGAAGGATGAATCCAAGTTTTCGGCTATCAAGATGGAACCTCAATCGATCAAGGCAGAAGATGATCAAGTATCGCAAAGTCCACAGCTGCAGACATTCTTTGATAAGGCTATGGAGAAGTTTCTGGCTGAAGAAAGACGCAAAGCTGACATCTGGAGTCGTCGGCAGGAAAAACCGCCAGCTAAAGACAGGAAGAGCTGCGTCGATCAAGGACGTTGACATGGAATCTGTGCATTCACTTCGTCAGCAGCACTCGAAGCCAGAAAGATCGGCAACTGTCAAGGACGTTGACATGGAATCAGTATATTCGTTCCATGATCAACGATCCCAGAGCGAGTATATTGACCCAGATGAGCCGATCACACTAACCCGACGAGCCACCGTTGCGTCCGCGTACACTGGGATGCCTGATCAACAGACGATTCCCAGTATTCGGATGTCTGCGATCAGTGATCTAAAATAATTTTCGGGAAAGGAAGGAGATGAAGATCAAGCGCGGAATTGGATTAGTCGCCTCAAGTCAGCATTTATGCGGGATCAAGCTTCTGATCCTGAAAAGTGTCTGATCCTAGGCAATCTACTAAAAGGACCAGCGCGCAATTGGCATCGCCAGCTGAATAGAAGCACTCGATCAAGTTGGAAAATCTTGTTGATGAGTTTGAAGTTCAATATTGTGGAAGTGGACAATCGTCATCCCGCCAGTACTATTACACGAAGCAGCGGTCGGATGAAAGTCCAATCGAATATCTGCACCGGTTGAATGCGGAGGGATTGCGAGCCAAGTTGCCGTTTAGGGATTGATCGCCTACGACTATACGTGAACATGTGCAAAATGGTTTGGATACATTGGCCAATCGCGAGCTCGCTGATCAACTGGCGCTTTTGCCGTTGGACACCGAGGCAGACCTGGAAGAGACATTGCGGGCGTATGCACGCAATAGGTTGTACCAGACAACAGCGGCCGTAGGTACCAGACGATTCCGCCAGAAATTCGGCGATGATCGGGCGCCTGCCCCAGCGCAAAAGCCCAAGGCAGTACGCGCGATCAAGGTGTCGTCTGGGAGTGAAGAATCAAGTTCCGACGACAGTGGAAGCGATGGAGATCAGTGCCGTTACATGATTGCTGCTATACGCAACCAACCAGGGGCGCTCGATCAGCCTGGTGAGTCCCGATCGGGTAATAGAAGTGATTCAAGTGCAGTCGATCAAGGGGCGGTGAAGAAATGCAATCATTGTGGGTCGATCAGGCGCGATAATCTTCGTTGCTGGAAGCTCCTGACCTGTCTCAAGTGTGGCAAGAAGGGACATCCGACCGATCATTGTTTGTACGTCTGCCGAGGATGCGGCGAAGTTCACGATGCGGGCAAGTGCCCTATGGAAGAATTTTACAACCGCATCCGCCAGTGGTACAATCCCACCAAGCATTCTGGAATGTTGCCCAAGGAAGCTGAAGATTTGTTAAGCTAGGACGCTCACCAGGTTGGAATTTGGTACGAGACGAGCGTTCTGGTTTGTGTATTTTTGCATATGTGGATAAGAAGAGGGCTGATCAAGCAGCAGAAAGAGATAATGATACTGTGATCAGTCTGATTTACTACGCTTGGCTAATTTCCGTATTGATGAGTTTTTCTTGGTCCCCGGTGATCATGGAGGAGGTTGATATGCTTCCAGGTGAATCGCGCGGATATTGGAAATACCACTCGCCAAAGAAATGGTTTAATCAAGCCAAGGCGAGTGGTAAAATCAATAACGAACGTGGCACGCTATTATTTGGTTCTGGTGCTGAAGTGTCGATCATCGACTCAACCTTTGCTCGTAAGGTGAGTTGTCAGATCGACACGAGTCAAACGCAAGAATGTGTTGGCATTTGAGAAATTGCGTATCTCACGGAGGGGCGCACTAAAGTCAAGATTGCGTTAGCAGGCTCGTTGGTTTATTATTTCCATGCATGGGTGGGCAGACTTGTCGGTCAAGATGCTATACTGGGTATGGATTTTATGATACCAGCTGGTGTTCGATTAGACATCGCCCGCGGTGCGCTAAGTTTGCCTGATGAGGTTATCATCCCATTGGAGGGGCGCCGACAGATGTATGGATCGAGTGGTAATTATATGAAACTCAATCAGTACGAACAGATCCCAGTAGGTCGATCTGCTGAGGTTTGGATTTATGACCAGCGATATCAAAAGTTGTGGATTACTCGTGGAAAAGATTGTGTCCCCACTATCACTAGGTGCGTGGGTAATTTGCGATATCTGCGTGTTACGAAGGTCGTTGATCATCAGATCATTGTGCAAGACGATACGATTGTAGGTATCTGGATGAACAAAGATGATGTGCCCCGTCGCCCTGTATTTGTTTCGATAGGGTCTAATCGCTACAAGTAGTGGCAAAATCTCGCGTATCAAGCGTCTACCGATTCTGTTGAGGACGATCAAGAGAGTGTTGATCAAGGTCCCTTACTCGAGAAGAGAGAGTACCCCACTCCTCGAGGTATTCTAGTACGTCCTACGGACCCGATCGTCACATCTGTGGCACTGGTAACCGGAGGTTCGCAAAAGGTGCAAGCGCGGTGCAACCAGGAGACGGAGATGAAAGGTCCGACCTTGGATCACGGAGTTGAACAACCTGTTAGAAGAGATACGTCTATTCAAGACACGCGCAATCACCCTGTCTCAGCCGATCCTAGCGAAGTTGGTGTAATCCTTCTCGATGATCAAGTTTGTTACCATGAAGGTGGAGATTTGTATGTGGAAGAACTGGAGAAGCAGCTTGCTACGTTGCCCGAAGTATCTGCAAGCACCGAAGAAGTAACTAGGGACGATTTTCTAGTCGGAGACCCCTTGGTCAACACGCCAGAAGAAATTAATCAGCTTCGCGATATAATTTGGGCATAGAAACATCTGTTTATCGGAAAGTGGAACGTACTACCTCCTGCTGCACGTGGAGTTGTTTGTGATATCGATGTAGGCAATGCTCGCCCGATCTCCCAAAAGTGTCGTAAGGTGGATCCACAATTTCGCGAGAAGTTATCGGATTTGATCAAAGGGCTATTGGATACCAAGATCATTCAACCGTCTACATCACCCTGGGCATCACATATAGTGATCATTGTGAAAAAGAACGGGGTTGGTATTCGTACATGTATCTACTATCGCGCGGTGAATCAACTCACGCGCCTGATGGTATATCCAATTCCCCTGATCTCTGATCTACTCGAAGATTTGGATAAAGCGCTGTGGATTTGCTCTTTGGATATGTCGAGCGGTTTTTGGGTCGTATCTATGACCGATCGAGCGCGTCATATTTCGGCGTTTGTCACTCCGTTTGGATTGTTCGAATGGAATAGGATGCCTTTTGACCTAAAGAATGATCCGCTGATCTACCAGCGGTTGATTGATAACGCATTATATCGGTATCTCAAGGTTAAGGACGGTGCTGACGAAACGGCTGATGTATTTACTGTGGGAGAGCCCGACCAGACACCGGGCCCGTCTGTGCTGAATCGGCGGTCATATATCGATGATATTTTGATCCCGGCACCTACCTGGACTACCCTGTGTGACAAGGTGCATCGTTTGTTGGAGAAGTGCGATCAATGGAATTTATCGATCAGCGTGGCCAAATCGTACTGGGGGCTACGCGAAGTTCCCTATTTAGGGCATCATGTCTCTAGCCGAGGTTTGGAAACAAATCAGACAAATTTGGATGATCTGGTTGATTTGCCTTTCCCTGGCACCTTACGGGCCATGCAATCGTTTTCGGGGAGTTTGAACTACTGCCGTCGGTTTATCGAAAATTTTGCGATCTATGCCGCTGTGCTCTACGAATTAAGGGAAATGGATTATCAAGAGTTAAAGAGCCGATCGTTGAGCAAGGAGAATATGGATCAGGAAGGTGATCGACTAATCAGGGCAAAAGTAGCATTCAGCATGCTGAAAGCAAAGATTGCGTCAGCCCCAACCCTGCGCCACTTTGATCAGAACAAAACGCCAGTGATCGTGGTTTACGCTAGCAAGTGGGCGGTATCCGCCGCGCTGGTACAAGAACATGATCAAGTGTATTATCCCGTGGCATTCGCCAGCCGAACGTTGAAGAGCGGTGAGCTGAACTACAGCCCCGTCGAAAAGGAAGTTCTGGCGCTTCTACGGGTTTTGGATGTTTACTTCACGATGCTGGTCGGAAAGACGATCACTGTCTTGTCGCGTTTATCCACGCTGAAATGGTTACTAACATCCAACGGGCTGGACGGAAGATTGGGCAGATAGGCTGCGATCTTATCACAATGTGACCTCGAGATCAAGAAATGTGTACAGGGAGAAGAGGAGGTACTGGGGGCGTTAGCTGCAAGTATCACTCCTCGCACCGAAATCGATGAAGCAATGATTGCGATCGCACCGAAAAAGCGACCGCAGCAGATGATTGAAGTACCACCTCCTACGGTCGTAAACGGCGAAGAACTCTTCGTGATTAGTTTCGATGTATCTGCAAGTGTCAAGCGACGTGTGTGTGCGTTCGGCTCTATCGTATAGAAATTACCCGAGTGGAAGATTATGACCGCGGTAGCCAATTATGCACCTGATATCACGGTGGACGAATCGGAATACCATGGATTGATTTTAAGTTTGGACCTAATGTCGAGATATACCAAAGGAAGGATGATCGTGTGTGGAGATTCGAATTTGGTAATCCGGAAAATGCGCGTCGAAATAGAGTGTAAAGCTCCGCGATTGCAAGTGTTGCAACAGCGTGCGTTTAACCGCCTTCGCAATTGGGCTGATCATGATCTGGTGCATGTCAAAAGAGAGTGGAATAAGATTGCAGATCACATCATCACTAGGTCCATGCAGGGTGGAACAAGATTTGAAATCGATGACGTGAAACATCTGGAGGAATTGACCGATCTCAACAGGTTGCCGGAAGTGATCACGTTGAATAAAGATCCCACTTCCCCGCAAGTACTAGTGATGGCACGACCACGTAACCTACGTCAGCCGCGACCGTCAACGTGGCCCGATATATCTATAGCCGGGATAAGGGCGGAACGGGTGAAAAAGGCACAGGACGAAGAGAAATGGATTTATGATTTGCGAAGTTATCTGTATGGTGACGTCTCATAATTAAGCGCAGACGAAGTTAAGGACTGCACGAAAAATGCTGACAACTACGATGTCGATGAACAAGGATTGCTGATCTACTGTGGAAACATGGCTAAAAGAAAAGCCAACGATGACATAGATGATCAAGATGATCGCCGATCGTCAATTAAGCTGGTACTACCCGCGACCTTGCACGCAGATGTCCTCCACCACTATCATGTGAGCTTGGAAGGAGGTCACCAAAGCATAGGGAGTACATATCAGAGAATCAGACGATACTTCCATTGGCGTGGTCTATTCCGAAGCGTACAAAGGTTTGTCGGACAATGCGTAGATTGCGAGACGGGGAAAGGCAAACCTACGATCAAGGGCATGTCGCCGGGGAATATCGAGGCTACGTACCCATTCCAAGTGATAGCCATGGATCATATCCCGTCACTACCCCGATCGACGGATGGACATACTCAACTGATGATTTGGACGGATCTGTTCACGGGTATGGTGATCGAGAAAGCTGGATCGTCTCGCACAGCGCAGAAAATTGCCGAAAATTATGAATAGTGTGTGTTTCGACGATTCAGGGCTAGCGAAGGGATCCGGCACGATCGTGAACCAGGTTTTATGTCGGAAGTATTTCGCTCGTTCAAAAAAATCGTGGGACAACGTCAGAGTCCCACTATGGCATACCGTCCACAGGCGAATGGCAAGGCGGAGAGGATGGTGCAGACGATTACGCGAGCAATCACTATGTATGTAGCAGATGCCGGCCAGAAAGATTGGGGATTGTATGCAGAGCGGCTGGTATTCGCGCTGAACTCGACCCCCGATCGCATTCATGGTGAAACACCATTTTATTTGGCGTATGGGTGGGACCCACGACCATCGCTGGAATCGACATTGCAACTGGGTGGAATTCGGCGTAAAGACCGGGATTTTCGCCGGTGGAGATATAAGCTGCAAAAGGACTATCGTTAAACCCGTGATAAAGTGAGCGTTCGATTGCATCAAGCGATGGCTGAGCGAGCTGAGAAGCACAATGATCAAGTGACACCACACAAGATCGAAGCTGGATCAAGGGTCTGGTTATACCTTGATCGGATGAAAGAAGGGTTCGCGAAGAAACTGGCGCACATGTGGCATGGACCCTTCAGAGTCGTTGAGGTAGTCGGTAATCATGCGGTGAGACTGGTTACAGCTGGCACCGACTATCGTATGTTCCCAGTAGTGCACCTGTCCAAGTTGAAATTGGTCAAGGAATTTCCAGATCGCCCTACTACTGCACTAACAGCTGGGATAGAGGATCGTTTTGACTTCGATGGAGCTTTGTTACCTGAAGACAGCTGGGAAAGGACGCTAGATCCAGATGAATTTGAAGTTGATCGTATCACCGATGTCCGATCTGGTCGAAAGACTAGGTATGGAAGGACGTTACGCAAATATTAAGTATATTGGAAAAGTTATGCCAAGCCGTCGTGGGTAGACGAGGCAGACCTGAACTGTGATGCTCTGATCAAGGACTTCGAGAGGAAAAAGATCAACAGACATCGGTTTGAAGTGATGCAAGTTGTCGAAGAGTCCAATTATTGCGTGATCGGCGGACTAGTCATGAATTACGATCGAAGAATTACCGATTGAAGAAAAATGATTGACGAAACTCACAATTGATGAAGAAGTGATAAATGACTTGAGGTGATGTCTTTACGATGGATATTGCCAGACAAGGTGATGGAGTAACGAAAGATAAGACGACAGAATACCGGTTTATATCATGCATTGGAAAGTAAAGAAGCACAGTGGAAATGGCATGATCAAGATTGCTTATTGATTAAAGACGGAACGATAAACTGATTAACTATACCCAAAGAACTTGCGACGAATCCGAGGGATTTTACGGCCAGGGTGGCCTTCGGGGGAGGAACGATATTGAACCCGCCAAGGTTCAAAGGTATCAACCTCCTTCAACGCGTCCAATAGGGTCCGGGGTGGCGGGTCCGAGAGGAACCCTGGGTACCACGCCCCATCGTCGGCCGGGGCATACCTCAAAGGACGGTTGCGAGCACAATGGGTGATCGACGGGTCCAAGAAAATGTCGAGATCACATCTTCCGTCGATCATCCCCCGCCGGACGAAATCCACGACCCTCTTCCAGGTCGCTCCGGCACGACTTCTGCGTTGGCGGCGACTGTTGTAGTAGTCTCGGAAGAAGTCATCCGTCTCGCGAAGGCCTTTAGCGATAGGGACATAATGCGTCAACTCCCAGATATCCAGCGCGTGATGTTCGAGAAACGACCGGTACTTTGTCTCGAAGTCGGCGAACCAGCCGACTGGTCGAAAAGAAAAGGGCGGCAACACGGTCGTGAGAACGCCCCAAGGGCATTGAGAATACAGCGGCTCCACTTCCGGTTGGGTGATCAAATGACTGGACCATGAATCAGCCGGAGGGGCGTGCACGGCAGCCGGGAACAACCATCCTGCGGTGCGGGTCAAGTAGTCAAAGACCACTTGGGCCATGACGTTACGCAGATCAAACCCACCAAGTTGATCCGGAGTCCACGGCAGGATGTCGGCATCACTAGCATCATCAGACACCGCGATCAACGTCTGGAAATCACCCGTACGCGGAAAAAGAGACCCGGAAGTGACTTGATCAGGTAGATCCTCGCTCCCGAACTCTCTTATTGTAGGAGTGGAAGGAATAGAAGCGATCGGGCCAAGAAATCCGCCTTCATCGTCCTGATCAGGACTTGGGAGATCATCGTCTTTCGTCTTCGCCTCCGAGATAGGACACAGGAGGCGTGTCCGCTTAACCGAGAAGGGGATCGAGAACGCCTAGTACGCCTTTTAGGAAAAGGGGCGGCGCGGCTAATCGAGCCGTCAGGAGAGGCGGTAAGGCCAGCTGGCGGTGTAGCTTGATCAGAACCCGCCGAAGAGGTGCGGATAACTGGTGCGATCTGCATTCGCAACGACATACCGGACAACTGAGACTGAAGGTCCGAGTGAAACGAGCGCAACTGTGTGACTTCGACCTGAACCTCCTGCAGTTGATGGCGAAACGTGTCGCGTTCTAAGGAAACTTGATCGTAGCGGCATTGCATGGCGGAATGTTCGTTCTCCAGCTGAGAATATGCGGCTTGCAGATTGTCCAGCTCAGTCTGGAGGGCCGACACTCCCGCAACCCGGTCGGATAGTTCCTGCGTATGGGCCACGATGGCGGTATACTCGTCCATCTTCATGCAATTGGACTTGCTCTTCCTTCGGAGGCGACTGTACTGGCGTTTGCGACGTTTAATCTCGGAGGCGAGTTTGAGCGCCTCTTCGAACAAGCGCTGATTTCCATAAGCAGCCCGAACGTATTCTTCTTGTAACTTGGCTATGCGCTGCTAAAGTTGATCCAGCTCCTGCGCTTGATCAGCGATGGTGTCTTCATGCACCGATCGCAGATAACTATCACGGGCAGACGGCCTTCCAGATCCCGGATCTGTGCGCGCTGATCGACCATGGTTTTTTTTGATCGGCCACAGCGTTTTCGACGGTCTTCAACTTAGTCTGGAGATCATTGACTGTGGTGTCGACGAAATCACGCAAGGGCTTGAGCTGTTTGAAGGCGTCCCGCTTTATCGCAATATCTCGTTCCACCACGGCGCGTTTGGCAGAGCGAGCTGCTGCCGAAGTATCGTGACAGTGTCTTCACTCATCGCGAGCGAGTCGGAATACGTGGCGATCTGATCATCATGCGCGTGTAGAGCCTCTTGCAAGCTGTAAGCCTGATTGATAGCAGCGATCGCCTGATCAGCTGCGGCCCGATCCAGGGCAGGAGTGCTGGTGGTGTTTGCCGGGGTGCCGTCCGTTATTGCTTGCATGATGGAAATGCAGGAATGCCTGATCGAGACAGCTTGATCGCAGATGACACGGTTGGTGAAGGGTGAACGTTGGATCGCGAGGGGCGTACCACTAACGGTAACAGCCTGACAGATTGGGACCTGATCGGCGAGAGAAGGGTCAGAATGATGGGTGATGATTACCAGGTCGATGATGTCATGATTGATGGGTGTGGACAAATAGACCAACGGTAGCATGATCCACGATATCTAACGGCATGATCGACCCTCGCCCCAACCGCTGTACGGCTGGGACGAGGATCAGGGGCGGCTGTCGTAAAGCGTGTTATAATTGGGCCCAATAACGGGCCTTATTATAGGGTCTTATTATAGGGCCTAATTTAGCGGGGCCGATTACGGACAAAAATCGGGTACGTAATCGTATAGGATTGTGGGTACCACGGCGTATACAGTTGCGTGTACAACCGTGGTGTACATAGACAGGACATATGCAGGACATTGGGAGATGGGACGATTACATACAGGTACTCAGCGAACACCGACTAACAGCGACGGACGACGGATAAGTCAGGTCGACTGGTGGACGGAGGACGATGGAATGGACGGTTCTGATTGGCTGAAATTATGGAAATGGTAGATCTAAGGCTTTAAGCAATAATAAAGTTCTCCTTTTGCGTGCGATCTAGCAGATCGTTTTAGGGACGGCATCTTTGCGCCTCCCTCTCTAATAATACATCTACGTCCCGGGCGGGAGCACTTTGTGCGTTTTTGGCCCACCGGTAGGCTTAGACTGTTGATAAATCATCGCAACTAGGCCCGCTGTGTCAGCGGTTCTTCTTGTAAAGATTTTTGGTCTCGGGAACGTGATTGAGCAGTGTTCGCACCTCTTCCCCCATTGGTCCACGTTTTTTGTCCCCTAGAGTTCGGCTGCTCTAAGCGCCCCATGGGAACTCTAGGTGGATTTTAATGGAAACCGTGGAACGGCCAGTCGCTGATTGACCCTCATCTTAGTCTTAAGCTTAGAATACATAGTATACTGGGCGTTCTATTAGCGGACTAAGCTTAAGAGGCTCGGCGATCGGTTGGTGAAGATTTCCGCTGCCTGATCAAGTACCCCTTCGCCTATCAACACCTGATCGACACTCTGCAACTCGCGACCCGCGTTCATTTGCTCGCAACTCGCGCCAACTAGTGCCTGAACGACTTTTAGCACCTGTTCAAGCCTGATCAAGTCAGATAACAGCTGATCAACAACTTTTAACACCTGATCAAGCCTGATAAAGCCTGATCACTGCTGATCAAACCTGATCGCGCCTGATTCAAGCTTGATTGCGCCTGATCAAGCCTGATAGCAGCAGTCGCTTCATCACAAGTCAACTCAATCTTGCAACAAGGAATTGCAGCGTGCCATCCCCATCCACGCAATGAACGTCATGAACGACATGCCCAGTAAAGATGGAGGCCAACCTGTAGGCATAAGACTAAATGGGAGCCAAATGAAGCTGCGCATCTTCAATTTTTAACGCGCAGATTTACGACAACGCTGAACTTTCACACCCTTGCAACTAGACTTAAAACTACTTACGTGTCCAGTTGATTTGTCGTTGATCCTAACACGTAGTCGCCTTCTTGAACATTGGTTTGCTCTCCGCGTGTCAAAATTGATTACTTGTCCCTGAACATGGTATCACCAGAACCGAGATCTATCCGAAGCGTTCAATGTTCTACCGCTTGAGAAAGTCAATCAGATCTCTATGGAGCGCTGAAGTCGGTACGTGGATGATGTTTGTGTGGTGGAGCGGCTGATCAAAAATTTTGAGGCTTGATCAGGCGGTACCACGGCGCCCGGACTGCCGACTAACGAACGGGGTCCTCCGGTTGTCCTTGACTGCTTGTGTTTCTGCTCACCTTGTGTACCCGACGGCTTCGGCGTGGGTCGATCTTCAGGTGGCGGGGATGGAACACTACAATTCCTTTTGGCAAGACTGTGTTGACTTGTGATGAGTCGACTGATGCGATCAGGCGATAATCAGGCGCAATCAGGCTTGAATCACGTGCGATCAGGTTTGATCAACAGTGATTAGGCTTGGCCAGGCACTAAAAGTCGTCGATCAGCGGCGATCAGACTTGATCAGGCTTGAACAGGTGCTAAAAGTCGCTGATCAGCTGGTTGGCGCGAGTTGCGAGCAGCTGAGCGCGGATCGCGAGTTGAAGAGTGTCGATCAGGGCGGTGATCGGTGGAGGGGTACTTGATCAGGCAGCGGAAATCTTCACCACCCGATCGCCGAGCCTCTTAAGCTTAGTCCTCTAATAGAACGCCCAGTATACTATGTATTCTAAGCTTAAGCCTAAGAGGAGGGTCTATCAGCGACTGGCTGTTCGACGGTTTCCATAAAAATCCACCTAGAGTTCCCATGGGGCGCTTAGCGCAGCCGAACTCTAGGGGACAAAAAACGTGGACCAATGGGGGAAGAGGTGAGAACACCTTCCCCAAAAAAAACCTTTACAAAATAACCTCTGACACATCGGGTCGAGTTGAGGGTGAGTTCCCCAGACCTTTACGTCTGCCGGTGGTCCAAAAAGTGCACTACGTGCTCCCGCCCGGGACGTAAAGGGTGCGTATGCAAAAGAGAGGGAGGCGCGAACGCCTCCCCCTCGGTGATCTTATCGATCGGACGCAAAAGTAGAGCTTAATTAGCACTTATATCCTAAAACTACCAAAAACCTAATATCAGCCAATCCGAACTACCCATTCCTATACGCCTCGTCGACCAGTCGACCTGATTTATCCGTCGTCCATCGCTAACCGTTAGGTACCCGTTAGGTAACTGTATCAGTTGTCGCGTCGTCCCAGATGTCCCGTCCATGCCCCGTCCATGTTCGCCGCAGTTGTGCCGACTGTTGTACTGAATGTTGTGTCAACGGTCGTACCGGCTATTGTACCAACTATGGTACCAACTATCGTACCGACTAATATATCGCCTATTGTACCAACTATGATACTGACTACTATACCAACTATGGTGCCGCCAAAATTATAATATGCTTCACCACATTGTGGTCAAGCCCCAGCCTGATCACACAAACGAGCTCGTTTTATCCGAGCTTCTTCTGAAGGACAACTACCGTCGTGTTCGTGAATAAAGCGCTGACGGATGAGATTTTAAAACAACTTTTTTCTAACAAATGGCATGATATCATGTCAATCATTCGAACAGACCAGAGTAATAACTGAGGGAGTCAAACTAAGTGCGCTATCAGAGTAAATCCGTGTCACATCATGACTCAAGTAATGGTTAAGGACCTTTTTAACACCTAAATGTCGTGTGTTTTGCTGGAAAATATACGCGAAGTTTTACCTAAACAACTTGCCGCTAAACTGCCGCAAAACTAAATCCATACTGGAGTCTAGATAGTGAGTGCATTATAAAATAAAATTTCATATCAAGCAAAACTTAAAGTGGTACAGTCTGCAATTTACATTGATTCGGTGATGGTGTCTTCATCACAGGCATCGCTCCTGCCGGATTATGACCTTGTCGAATCTCTGGGTGTACATAACCAGGCGCTTGAGCCCCCGGCTGCGCCCTGACCTGTTCCGCTTCATTCACACTACCTCGTTAAAAAAATTGCGCCAGCCTTTCTCCGGTGATTACAACTAAGCACCACAGGGTTTCTGACCTTATAGGTCACCCTTTTTTCATGGCTTCCACCCAGGGACGCCATGCACATCTAGCTATCATCTGTCGGGGTGTGGTAAGCATCACTTCCTACATCTGATACTACTCCACGTGATTCTTCCAGCCTTGTTAAGCGCTCATAGTTTCCCCGGAGGACCGTCAAGATATCAGTCTACTCCGCATTTCCATCCACATTCGCAACCTTCCCTTCGGTTAAGTCAATGTTGTCACTTGGGCTCATAACCTGTTCAGCAATAGCGTACTTAACCATATCGTGTAACAATAGAAATACACTGATAGCGTAATCTTAATACAAGATAAACGTTCTTCCAAGGAAAAAATGTCAAACAAAACGTAATGTCTACAACGTAACACGTAGCCGTAAATTCCTAAGTCCTAAACATGATCGTGATATCCAGCAAATTAAGTAATGACACACTGTATGCGCAGGGAAACTTGACAGCAAAGAAACAACCGCGAAAAAACGACTAGTTGCAGAAAGAAAGAAAATGCAAAAGTGAATATATCTGATTAATCTAGTTATAGTCCGTCACAAATACACAAAAATTGAGTATACTATTTCTTGGTCTTGTGTGATGATGTTCCAACCGTAGTGCCATCGTGCCTTCATATAGTGCTACATTTTAACACGATAAAACCTCCTTCAAACCAAAAAGACAATTGGTCGGAAGAGCAAATTCGGGCACCAGAAAGATTATTCGATGGAGATTTGCTGCTAAACTAAAACTTGATTGTGAGTATTGGTGACGCTTAAAGTGTAAGAAAGAGGAGGAAATGGTCTGTATAGCCACAAAACAAGTTAGGTCATGGAGGCATGATTGACCGTCGTTTGCGACAGGGAAAAGGCGAAATAGAACATGGTGCTACTAGATGCAAGTCTGCAACACTAAGTTAGTCATCTTCCAAGACCTGTATCTACTACACAGGAAATGAGTAGAATGCGTTAATTGACACCTTAGAAAGTATGACTTGTGAAGAAGAAAAATTAGCAGGTTATCGATTATTACGCTGAGTTACAACGTGTTCCGCTTGCAGCACGAGAATCGTTTGAAACGATCTATGGTGAATACAAGAAGCTGGAGAAAGGACTCGCGAGTCTTTACACCGAGCTCAAGCGCTTAGAAGAAACAACTGAACAGGACTCAGTGGTGACCTTCAAGCTTGACGGCACCATAAAATTGATGCGAACGGCGGCTGCTGACATCTAAGCGAAGTTAAACACTATGTACGAGGGGACAACGAAGGCTCGACAAGAAGTGTTACGGTTCCTAGATTTTGGATAAGACCCAAAGCGGAATCCGACGAAATTCTTTACGATGCTCGCTTTGTTTTGTCTGGTGTGTCGTTCTTCAAACGTTTCGTGCCTGCAAAAAAGCAGATGAATACGTTATTGTTTGTTAGATTTTCCAGCGTGCACATCACGAAGTCGACATAGCGGACGAAAGTGCTCGACGGGCGGAGCATTAGAATCATCTGAGAGTTCTCTTCCTAAGCTATTGGCACGAGCGATGTAACAACCGGTCATGACGTTGTTGCCTGTGATTATGATAAATCGAACGTTACCGTTTTTCAGAGTATATATCTACTCACGAGAGCCATCCTCGTTCTCGTTCCGGAAAATGACGAGGCGCTAGAGACTCCTCGACGGCGTTTCGGTCACACATGAAAGCTTTTCGATCGGAGTCGCTGATGGATGAGATCGTTTTGAACGCAGACAGCAGCTATTCCTGGCAATATTTTCGACAGATAGAGTAGTTTTCCTTGGAAGGAGGGATGTACCTATAAATGTTTGCCATCTTCTCGTATGTGAAAATTTCTTGAGGATAGACGAACGTTTTCGGCCTGAATTTCAAAACCAAATGTGAGCTTTATTCTTCAAGTTTTATTCTAGCCGCTTTGAGTAACTCATTTCCTGGCCGATTATATCTACCACATTTGGTAATTACGTGCGTGCCATATTCCTTCGTATGAAATATGATCGATGTGCAGCATCACTTTCTAACACTCTCCCTTGATATGCACGCTGGTGTGGACTTGCGCTTTGATGCGTGCCCTGGCGACGAACTTCCTTTTATTGTCTCTTGATAGCTCCTTGGTTAGCCCTTACGCGACCATATCGTCCGTCGGCTTGTACTCAAGCTCGATCGTGCCTTCTCCACTCGCTCTCGAAGAAAATGGTACTTGATGTTCGATGTTCTTTGTCCTTGAATGGTAGACGGATCCTATCCAGAGTAATGCATCCTTGATTGGCTTGGTAGATAGTTGTTGCCGCATCTCCAATGTATTCCAAGTCCATGAGAAAGCACCGTAACCAAATTGCTTCTTGTGGTGAGCCGTAGAGACTCATGTAATCCGCCTTGAGATTGAAGTCGCCATCGTTTGTTGACGCTTGGGCTTCCACAAGATCGCGCTGTCGTTCAGGAAAAAGACATAGCCGGTGGTCGAACGACGCGGGTCGGGTTACCTGCCTAGTTCGTGTCCGCAAAACCACCGAGCTCTCTTTTGTTTGAACTGCTTAAAACGATTCAGAGCTGTCGAGTAGTATTTAAGTACTTGAGGATCCGCTTAGCCGCCGCCCAATAAGACTTGTCTTAGCGCACGAAGTACTTTGCCACTTCACCCACGGCGTGCGAAGGATCTGGACATGTGCACGTCGCGACGTACATCATTTATCCGTCAAGATCGCGATAAGGGAACTTGGATACGAAGGCCTCATCCTCGGCCATCCTCACGAGTTTCGGGTTGCTGTCTGCTCTCTGGTTCATGACGATCATTTGGTCATCTCGTTTGCGGTGGATCTTGAGTCCGAGCCAATACTTGAGTTTACCGAGCTCCATGATACTGAAATCGCTCTTGAGGCGCGCTTGATCCCGTCGATCTGGGTCTTGCTGAAGATCATCAAATCATCCACGTAGATGACGATGATGATGTACTGGCTACTTAACCGCCGAATATGCACGCACGGGTTCGCTGACGTAGAGTTGTAGTCTTGATTTTTTCGGTGCTGGTCGAGTTTGTTATTCCATTGTCACGCTGATTGTTTGGATCCGTAGAGTGTTTTCTTCAACATACACTTCTTTGTCGGGTTGGCTTGGTCCTGGAATCCGTCAGGTTGGTCCATGTAGATCGCTTCTTCAACTTCACCATACAAGAATTCCGTGTCAACGTCGACGTTTTCCGCATCCATGTCTTCTACTGCCGGTATTGCCAAGACTGTGTAGATTTACTCCTTGCGCGCGACTGGAGAGAACGTCTCTATGTAGTCGATTCCAGCGCACTGAGTGAATCCCTTTGCTTCAAGTCGCGCTTTGAACTTGACAATCATGCCGCTTGGATCGCGCTTGAAGCGGAAGACCCACTTGCCGCCCACATCAGATGCATTTCGACGAGTGTTCACTCCTTGTGATCGTCGAGTGACTTCATATCCTTCTCCATCACACGCAGCCTCTCGGTTTTGTTTTGCTCTTCATTACTTCGTTGGATTTCGTCGCACGCTTACCGTTGTCGTCTTCAACGCTGAAGCAGTAATGAGAAACATAGCCGTCTTCAACGTAGTCCACGTTGAAATCGCCAGAACGGAGATTTGGAAACTTTTACTCATAACGCACAACGCTTCGCTACTTGCAAACCGGCACACGATCCAGTCTTCTTATCCATCTTTCCTCGGAGTGTTTGATCCTTGAGTTGGGATGGGATTTATTGGTCGATTGTGCTCCTCACACTTTGATGCCTGTCGAGCACGCATTGGCGGCGTCCTGATCTCCTCTTTGACCTCCTGTGCTTCCTCAGAGCCTTAGTGACTTTCATATCGAGTACGTTGATGATCCATTGTTGTATCTGCTTCACTTTTTTTACGATCGGGTGCTACGCGAACGTCACGCTCCTCGGGATAATGATGAAATTGTCGCGTGTGATCAGAAGTCGATACGACTTGTGTTGGTTCGCATAGCCAAGGAAGTAGCACCTGACATCTCGATCATCTAACTTCTTGCGCTTCTCCTTACGACGTGCGCATAGCACTTCGTCCCGAAGATCGTCACGCAAGTGACTTGTAGCTTCCGCTTGAACACTATCTCGAATGTAATTGATTCTTGGCTTGACGCGTTTGGAAGCACATTTTGAATTTCCGCCGCGGTCATTATCGCTTCACACCAAAAATGCTGTCGAGGCCGCTCTCCTTAAGCATACACCGTGTCATCTCGACAAGCGTCAAATTCACCTATCGGCCATGCCATTTTGTTTGGGACTGAACGGAACCGTGAACTCCTGCTTTTTTAAGGACTTGTTCTTTCAGAAGGCGCCCATTGAAGCGTTCTTGAACTCGCCACCGGTTAGGACGTGTCGCGTAGAATCAAGCATATACCGGCACCGGCGTCGACAGTTCGTACCGCGGTGGCTTCGTCGACGGCTTCGTCAATTGAACAACTAGGCGTCACAAGAGACGGGGCACTGGATGATTCAGGTGATGAATCGGTTGTTTCGATGACATCTGGGGTGATAGAAACGGGACCGGTCAGCTACTCGGAATGAGTAAGATCCACCCAGTGCCGTAGCGGCTGAGAGAGTTGGTTCGGTTGACACAACTGGATTCATTGTGGTGCCGATTGGCTGGTAAGTAATGATGGTTACTTCTGGCGGTTTCTTGTGGACTTAGACTCGACGAGATAAATTCTGAAGTGGCTCTGTAGCTCAATTGTAAATGTCTTTATTGCTAAAATAAGACGAGGCTACTTCTCAATCTACTTAGCTAAATACTATAATAAAAATATAAATCAGTATATGCTGTGTAGTCTCTGGATCATTAGCTCAACCGGTAAGTTGCTTGAATTTCATGATGATGGTTCCGGGCTTGTTCGCCGCTGTTGCATTTAAAATTAAATTTTAACTGTGATAAAATTTTCATGTAGCGATATTCGTTGAAATCTGCTCATTTAGAAATTTGCCACGTGGCGCTTAGGTGGAACCAAACATAAAAAATTAAGTCCAGAACTCATTCGGTGTATAGTGAAACACTGACAAAACTTTTGTGTGTAGTTCAGAAGCGGAGCATGGCACGCTGGAGACCGACAATGACGAAGTCGCAGTGGATAGTGGTGTAGAGGGACCGTTGGGGGCGTGTGGGGGCAGGGCCAGCTGCGTACTCGACACAAAGGTCGGTATCTCTAGCTGGTGACTGCGATAGAGCTGCTCAGGGCAGAAAGTTTAATCTCTGAAACCGGTGCCGATGCGCCGCCACTAATGGAGGAGAGGGACCGTCGGGGGAGTGTGAGGGCAGGGCCTGTTGCGTTGTCGACATAAAGTTTGGTGTCTCAAGCTGGTGGCGGTGTTCATCACGCGTCACGGACGGTTGGGAAGACGGAGCAGCGTGTCGTACAAGTGGGCAGCCCCGGTATTGTGGGTGTCGATGAGGGTTTGGTTTGCAATAGCCGTATCTCGTCGGATAGACTCGTGGCGAAATCGTCAAAGCTCTGTTTGGTATCAACGATGTATGGGAAGAGGGCGATAGCGAAGAGTGTACTGTTGTGATCATCCATCTTGTGATATTCGCCACCTTCCACCCGACAGAGAAAGAAGAATTTCGTGATATAATCAAATGTATCAAGCGACGGTACGTCCCGTGTGCCAAGTTTTTCAGCGTGTAGAATCTGTAATGGGGTGCCATTACATAATAGATATCCAAGCTAGAATATCACAGTTTAATTTCAGACGCGTTGTCTGAAATTTAAATAAGAGATTATAAGTTATTATAATCTAAGAAGAAAAAGTCGATTCGGTATAAATACCGAATCTTGCAGGTTAACTAATAGTACAGTTAGTTAAAGACTTGATATTATTATATTAATTAGTTAGTTACTATATTATTAGCCTCTAAACCACCCATTAAATAAACACTCTTAATTTTGCGTTCTAGAACATAAGTGAATATTAATGTATTTAGTTTTATTATAGGATTAGTTGTTACCAACTAATCCTGCCCTAATTGTATTGCGCGCTTCCTCGCAAAATACAGTGTAAGCCTGTAACAGGATCAGTCCTGTTACACCTGGTAGCACTTTGTGGTCCGTCCTAACGACCACAGTTCCGTTCCGCTAGTTAACTAGCGGAGCGAAGATTAAGAGCCGTTCGGCATCATGTCGCGAGACATGACGCCTGCCGAGCGAGAGAGACGCTGGAAGTGGTGACGAAACACTTCCCCCACTTCTCGTCGCGTAGTAAAGATGCGACGGTAGAAATGGTTCGGTCCATGGGGACCGACATCATTACCTTCCTCCTGGGTAAAACCCCGGAGGAAGTGATAGAGGTGGTGAATCGCTTTAGGTGAAACCACCTAGAAAAGCAAGCACGGCCCGCGCAAGAGGCAGCGCGGACCGCATCTGCACCTGCAACGCATAGCGTTGAAGTGGTAAAGGCGCGAGTACCGCCCTTTACCCGCGAAGGGGGAGAGCCCCTTCGTAGATGGTTCGCAGAGGTGGAAGATGCCATCTCTGCGCAAAATATTGTTGACGAACGTCAACAGGGATACTTCGCCACAACATGTCTGGGAGGCATAGCCAGGGCATGGGCGATGAGTCGCAGAGCCACTGATGACTCTGCGTTCCTTACTTATAAGGAATTTAAAGCTGAGCTAAAGCTCAATTTTGAAGCTCCAGAAATGGAGCTAAGTAGTCGGCAGGAGTTTATGGAACTCCGGCAAGGTAAGCTTGACCTTCAAGCTTACGCTCAGAAGACGCAATATTTGCTTTCAAACATTGTGTATTAGCCGGTGCCCCCTGCTATGCAGGTCACTGGCTTCATGAAGGGACTCAATGATGGTCCCGTCAAACAGAGTCTCTACCGGCACCCGCCAGAGACTCTAAGGGATGTCATTGACATGAGCATCCGTGAGGAGTTCAGCATGCGATCAGCGTCATCGCATGCTGGGTACAGCCGAAGGGCTCAACAGCCCTTCGCTTTTGACATGCCGCAACGGCATCTCAACAATCAGCAGTCAGGCAGACGAAGCTCACACTTCGTCTCAAGAAACATCCACCCGCGCCAGAGCATGGGCGGTGAAGGTCCAGAGCCGATGGACCTATCGGTTGCGGTTGCTTCGAACACGAAGCAAGCAAAATTTAAGAAGAATATTCGCTTCAATAGATGCGCGAAAATGGGGCATTTTGCCCATGATTGTATGGCACCGCGTCCGGTGCCACGCAGTCAGCGGACGGAACCGTCCGCTGCACGGCGACACCAACAGGGACTTCACCCTGTTGGTGCAAAAAACGAGAATCGCCAGTAGGGGCGGGGCGCCCTACTGGGAATGTTATCCCACATGCCGACATAGGGCATGTGAGGGTAATAGCCCCAGACGGGACTATGTCCTGTCAAAAGGTGCAGGGTGATGGAAAGCCTCTTACCACCCTGGAGGTTAAGCCGCACGGGAGCGATGTCCCCATGCGAGCTTTTTTTGACACAGGAGCGTCAAACAATTTCGTTAGAACTCAGAGTCTAACGCTGTTGAGCTTCGTGGAGGTAGAGACCCCACGAAGTATGTTGTCAGTCCGGTTAGCAACAGGTGCAACCGTGACTATTCCAAAGCGTGTGATTAAAACACGCTTCGAGTGACTGAACTGTCATTCGAGGATGAATTCATCGTCCTCGATTTAGATGACAAGTTCGATGTGATACTTGGAATCCCATGGATGTCCAAGTTTAAACCTTCGATCTACTAGGTTAACCTATCGATCGACTGCGGCGGACGCACAGGATCTGATCACCCTGTATGTAATCCGGCTGTATCAGAGGATACAACCGCAGCGTCAGACAGTCAGGTGGATAGCGATGGCGCCACCTGGTCTGTTCTGACACGATCAGAGGAAGGTACCTCCGCTGGTGAGAGTCCAGAGGGACTACCACACGCAACAGAAGAGTCGTTGCGTGTTGGAGAGAAACATTCCACGGGTGATAAAGACCACCGTGAGAATGAAGTGATATCCACGGTGGGAAACACCCACCGTGAGAATGAAATAGTATCCATAGTGGGAAACACCCACTGTGCGACCGAAGGTTCCAACACGACGAATGAATTCCGTGTTGATGAGAGTGAACTCACGATCGAGTGCAATCGTGAGCACAACTCCGTGGTGGCCAGTGCCCACCACGTTGCGTTAGCCATGCGCACGGGTGATAAAGACCACCGTGTCGCAGAAAAGGCGGCAGGTCAGACGAGCACATCTGATCGCCAAAATTCCATGGTAGGCAGTGGCCACCATGATGATGATTATTCGCACACGGTGAATCGTAATCACCGTGTAGCAGTCAATCAGACGAGTGCGTCTGATTGAATGGGCAGTTCCGTCGAGACGATCAACGTCTTGACGCAAACGGAGACCGGATTAGCTACCCAGTCTCTGTTGATGGAACACCCTCCGAAAGAAGGTTCGGAGGTGATGGCTTCTTCCAGCGCTAAGCTGGAAGAAGTTTATGAGAAACTTGCACGATGGTCAGATTGAACAGATCTGTATCATCGTTGCAACAGATGATGTAGTGGATATTCGTGAACGAATATCCACATTACAAGTGGAAAACATTGGGAAAGAGGTTCCCAATGATCAAAAGAGAGTTCAGCTCTTTGAAGCGCAGAGCTGGGAGTCGCTTAAAGCGACCTCCCCATTTTATGAGGTACTTCGGGAATACGCTGACGTATTCCCAGAAGAAGTACCTAGCGAGCTCCCTAAGGATAATAGAACTCGTCATGAGATTGACCTCGTGCCAAACACGAAGTATTGTGTTACACGGCAATGGCCGTTTCCGCGTGATCAGGTAAAGGCGATCGACGAGTTCTTCGAAACTCGTCGTAAATCAGGCCAAGTTCGGGAGTCTACCTCACCGCACTCTACCCTCACCTGTTGTGTGAAGAAGTCCACAGGTGGGTGGAGAATCGTTCAAGCTTACAACAAGCTGAACGCAGCGACGGTACCGGCACAGACACCGATACCGCGGAAGGATGTCATCATAGATGGCATGTGCGGGAGCACCATCTTTAGTGCTCTCGATCTAAGAGATGGATTTTATCAAATCCTAATGCGTGAGAAGGATATCCCTCTCACGGCAGTAAGCACCCCAAGCGGCATGCTTTGGGAGTGGCTTGTTATGCCGCAGGGGCTTCGAAATGCCCCTGCTACGTTTAACAGATGCGTAACGCATCTATTACGCCCGGTGCGAGAATTCGCACCGAGATATATCGATGACGTGTTCATCCATAGTAAGGGTGAACACGATAAAAGCGATGTAGATGTCCATAGGGAGCATCTACGTCGAGCGTTAGAGCTTATGCGTAAGCATAAGCTCTATGCAAATCTGAAGAAGTGCACCTTTGGTGCACCTGAGATACCCGTTCTTGGATGCTTTGTGGGCAAGAACGGGGTGCGTCCTGATTCAGAAAAGATCAGGGTGATCGTTTAATGGTCTACGCCAAACAACGTTAAGGAACTTCGAAAGTTCCTTGGGTTGGCAATATATTTGCACAAGTATTCGTGCAACTATGCTGGGTTAATACGACCTCTTTCTCAATTAATTAAGAAAGATGTAGAATGTCATTGGGATACCCAATGCCAAGATGCTTTTGATGCAGTCAAGCAAAGATTGACTGAAGCGCCTGTCTTGGCTATAGCCGATAACGAGCGTCCGTTCCACGTCGTTTGCGACGCGAGCGATTTTGCTATCGGCTGTGCTTTGATGCAGCGTGATCACGATGATCGTGATCGCGTAATCTGCTATCAATCGCGTCAGTTGCGCCCAGACGAGCGCAACTATCCAGTGAATGAAAAGGAACTCCTTGCCATGAAGTACGCACTGGCTAAGTTTCGGATCTATCTATTGGGAGATAGACCGTTTGTGGTTTACACGGACCATGCGTCGCTACGCACGGCCGTGAATTCACCACACATTTCTCAAAGAATGGCTCGATGGCTGTCATTCTTTGCTGAGTACAACTTTACGGTTGAATAAAACCCCGGAAAGTTGAAGGTGATAGCGCATCCGCAATCACGAAGGCCCGATTACGAGACGAAACCGTCCGTAACCGAAGGGGCCAGTGCTAACGCGATCCGTTGCACTGCTTTGTCGTCGTCAATTATACTACAAGTACGTGAGGCGTACAAAACAGACGAGGATACACGTCTGTTGATTGATTACTTACGTAATAAATCAAGTGAGAAACGCGACGAACTCCCAGAGTTCCTCCGCGCTTGTGTGCATCGATATCTACTGCACGATGGTCTGCTGCTTTACAGCACAGACCAAAAAGATGAAAGTCGCATCGTCGTTCCAAACGACGATGATCTCAATCCATAGTCGCATTCTGAAGTCTTTGCAGGGAATTCATCGGGTTCACAATCGCTCCGTTCACCCAAGAACAAGCGTCAAAGGGAAGCATAAGAAGATCAATTGCACATCAAATAATGTTTGAGTATCATGATGCACCGATTTCGGGGCATCAAGGTCGAGAGAAGACATACGCTTCTCTCGCACGTGACTTTTACTGGCGAAACCAGTACAAGTGGGTACGCAAATACGTACGCGCTTGCGAGATTTGCCAGCGCGTTAAGCCTGCGCAGTCTGCACAGGCTCCGCTGCAATCTCTGCCGGTTCCGACAGAGTGTTGGAAGTCCATTTCAATGGACTTCGTATTCTGTCTTCCACCCGACAATAGTCGGAAGACTGGAATAGTGGTCTTTGTAGACCGTTTCAGTAAGATGGTACATCTTACTGCAGTATCAGCGAATGTAACCGCCGCTCAAACAGCGCGGATATTCGTTGATACGGTATTCCGCTCGCACGGAATGTCGGAATACATTGTCTCGGATAGAGATCCGAGATTTACAGGACGTTTCTGGCAAGAAACGTTCTCATTGTTGAGAACACAGTTGAAGATGTCAACCGCGGACCATCCGGAAACGGATGGGCAGACAAAACGGGTTAACCGCGTTCTCGGAGACATGTTGCGATCATACGCACATGCCTTTGAACAGTGGAGTGACTACCTGTCACTCACTGAATTCGCGATTAACAATTCGGAGCATGCTTCAACTAAGCATACACCGTTCTACGTGAATGCCTTAAGGCATCCACGAACCCCAGCTTTTCTTGGCGGTACGCCAAATCTAAGTGGGGGAGGGACCCGCTCAAATTTTGAGCGAGTCAATGCGCAAGTTGCGACTGCAACTTGTGAACAAAAAGATGGCCCTTCTACTGAAAATACAGTAGAAGCGGAAGCAGCTTCAATTGAAACTGAAGCTGCATACGATGAATATGTGTCTGCAGCAATGGCTGCAGACAACGAGGACAATGCACCTACGGCTGATAAAGCAGTAGATGAATTCGTATTACAGCGCCAAGCTGTAATACTCTATGTAAAGGATGCACTTGCCTCTGCTTTTGATAAGCAGAAGCAAAATGCATATAAACAAGGAAGGAAGAACAAGAACTCCTTTCTTAAAGGTGAATTAGTATTACTAAGTACTACTAATTTGCCTACAAATGCAATAAGCAACTTCCCTACACGGAAGTTGCTTCCTAAGTACATTGGACCCTTCAAGGTCCAAGAGATTCGGGGGAATGCCTATACCTTAGACATTCCCACAGCAATGCGGCTCCACCCAACATTCTATGTTGGGCGGCTCAACCGTATCACTCGTCTTTGTCTTACGACGAGACGCAGAAACACGGGAGGTGCCGTTCTTCTCCAAGTCTCCCAAGAGAGACTTGTAATCGGCCTCCAGCCGTTGGTGAGCAGAGCGGAGAGTCGTTACCTCCGCCTTCGACTGCTCGAGATCAGCCGTGCGACGATCGAGCTCTCTCTTATAGAGAGAAAGCTCAATGTACAGAAGATCATTCTTCTGCTGGAGGGCAGTGTGCGCTCCGAGGATGTCGCGGACGTCCTCGCGAAGAGACCGATATGTCTTCACACAGTGAGACATATCGCTGCTCAAGGAGGAATAACCCTCCTCGAGCTTGCGGATCGAAGAACCATGCTCCGCAACAACAACGGCGAGGGAACTCTCAAACTCCGCCGCCCCTAATTGATAATCAGGGGAATAAGCGATATATCCTCGAGCGCTTGATCTCGAAGCGCTCGGTGCCTTCGAAGAAGGGGCGGCGTACCGAGTACTTAGTACGCTGGCTGGGATATCCCCAAGAGTTCGACTCTTGGGAGCCGATTGAGGTTCTGAGGGCCGACGCCCCAAACCTTTTGACTGAGTTTGAGAAGAAGTCTCAAACTCATAATGCGAAGTAGCATCAACAGTAGGTGTTGATGCATTCAGGGTATCAATTAAACCCTGAATTTCGGCGGGTACGGAAAAGCCACCGTACCCCCGTAACTCCTCTTCTGACAGACGAGGAGCGCCTTGCGTACACCGCGGGCAAACGAGGTGAGAAGGTACACCACACTTTAACCCTTCTTTGAGGCAAGCAAAATGGATGTATTCCATTTTGCCTATTCGAGAGTGCTTTAAAAAGCGCTCGCGCATTACGTGAACTTTATTCACGTAATCATCTGGGCTTTTGTTGTAGTTGTCAACAAAAGCATTCCAACTCTGAGTCAGGGCGTCTTTATCGTCCCTGTTCTTCCTTGACCCTTTCCGGCTCGAATAATATCGAACCTGGAAAAAGAGGCCAATAAAGTACAGACGTCTATCGTCTGTACTTCGATCGAATCGACGTGACTGGATGTCTTCGCAGTCATCCAGCTGTTGATATCGAACAACGCATACTGGCAGTCCCGTTTACGGTGACCGCCACTGTTGGGGGCAATAGCCCAGCCAGGGGTCCAAAACCCCTCTTTGTACGGAACATGTGGTTCCGTACGATGATACGCTTTAGAAGCGGCGGCCGCCGCTTCTGTTCGAGCCCTTTTAGCAGGCTGAGCACCTCCTGCTTCAACACCACGCGCCAGGTTTAAATCACCCCGACGTGAGAAGTACTTGGTCCAAGTGGGGCTCTGCGTTCCCGCAACCACCTGTGATAATCATTGTCGCTGTCATAGCTGACAGCGACACCAGAGTCGTCATCGCTGTTAGGCGATGAGCACCTAGCGAGTTTCGACTCGCTAGATCCTTTAGTGGGGACATCTGCATCCCCATCACTTTGTTCGGAGTCAAAACTCCCGAACATGGCCCTCTTGGCAACACGCCATTCGGAAGTTGCCATCGTGCGAGATGTTGCATAAGCAACATCTCCCTGTTTCTTGTCAGATGCCGCCTTAGCAGCATCTGTGGTCGAAGACGGTATGTCTTCCGACCTTAGCGTAGTTGACGCTGCTAATGCAGCGTCACCGTTATCACTCAACACCTCAGCACCTAGTGCTGAGGCGGAGGAAGAAGTTCCTTCATTGTTTTCAGCAGCGCTCTTTATAGCACCGCCGCCGTGTGTATTGACCATCGAGTCGATGGTCAATCAGTTGGTGAATGAGAAATTCTGACCAACAAGTGCCACCCATGATTGGCCAAAATAAGAATTATTATTGGCCAACCACCTTAAGTGGGGGGGTGATGTAATGGGGTGCCATTACGTAATAGATATTCAAGTTAGAATATCACAGTTTAATTTCAGACGCGTTGTCTGAAATTTAAATAAGAGATTATAAGTTATTATAATCTAAGAAGAAAAAGTCGATTCGGTATAAATACCGAATCTTGCAGGTTAACTAATAGTACAGTTAGTTAAAGACTTGATATTATTATATTAATTAGTTAGTTACTATACACTATACTATTAGCCTCTAAACCACCCATTAAATAAACACTCTTAATTTTGCGTTCTAGATAACAAGTGAATATTAATATATTTACTTTAGTTATAAGATTAGTTGTTACCAACTAATCCTACCCTAATTGTATTGCGCGCTTCCTCGCACAAATACAGTGTAAGCCAGTAACAGGATCAGTCCTGTTACAGAAGCCGTCGCAAGATACACGGCACATACAGGGGATTGGCATCGTTTACGTTGCGAAACGGAAGTCGAGAAACCCTGTTTCTTGGTGCTATATGCTTTTAAGCGTGTGGAAATTGTCGAAGTTCCGGATGGTGGATTCAAAGCTTTCATGGTCTAAGTTAGCAGTTATTGCTTTATATGGAGCGACAGTCAGGTCAACTAGGTTCTAATCACCACGACGTCGTGATTGTCTCGCCGACGGATATCGTCCTGGTGGCATGGAGTTGGTGTTCGCTGGTGGATTTCCATCGATTATAGACAGATACCGATCGTGGAACAGAGCGGCATTTTTTCTCATGCATCCACCAAGCGAAAGACTCCTTTCCAGCTCTTGGAGCAATCGACGGAGTGAAGCTTGTTGCAGAGCGTCATAGTTTCGACGGAAACAAGCGCTGAAGGTCGTGTAGATCACGCGCAGTTCTGGGCTTGCTGGCATCGGTGCAAACCGTTGAACAGCCGGATTTTGCAGTAGGTCCACAGCAAGTGCATGTTGACCGACCGTAGAATTTGCCAATGCCTTCGATCTCGGGCCTTTCGTTTTTCCATTTGGATACGATGCGTAGTAGGCGACCGAGTACGATCTGGTTACAGCTGGGTGGACTAGTAAAGATTACCATCCAGTCGCGGGAAATGGTGGACCACAAGACACGGGCGAGAGCACAGTCGAAGAAAAAGTGCTGCTCTGTCCCAACGAAGTTACATCCTTCCCGGGGACAATACATGATCTCAGGGACCGTAGGCGACATGAATGAGAACTGCGATCTAACGGGGTGCAACCTGAAGGCGACACGAAATTACAGATCTTGTAAATCGGCAGGAAAAGATGTCGGCGATGCTTCAGTATCTACACAAAACGCTCCACGTCAGCTTCAGACGCTCTGCAGTTTTGCAAGATGATTGGGTGAGGCTTGGTGTGAGTCTCCGGTCTCGTGAGAATCCTCAAAACTTGTGATCGAGAGACGCGCGGCACAAAAAGAAGCTGGACGTTGACGCTGACTCCAGCGTAAGGTCCAATGTTGGTATACGCCCTTGGGAGAACATCAACTGCGCTCGCGTCACAAAGGTCCACAACAACAAAAATCGTCGAAACACTTGCGCTATCTCTTGATGCAGCTTCTTTACCCACTTAAACCGCTGGTACGGCCGAACTGTAGTGTACCCGTAGTCGATGTGAGTATTCTAAAGGACAGCGCTCATCGTCGCACTACATTCCTCAACCGGAAGGCACGGGAAATATGGCGGCAAAAGATTCGTTGCGGCTCAAATACCATTCCCAAGCGTCGGCGCGGACTGAAGTGTTTAACAACTCTCGACCGAGGCTCTTACTGGAATGTGGAGTCGCCTTGGAACCAGATTATCTCCTGAAGTGCATATGCAAGTCGCACGTCTTGCTGGAGGTCTTGCCACGTGAATGGCCATTGAATAGCTGACCAATATCGCCACGTCGTGCGCCACCAAGTCGACAGGTTAGACCAGTTGAGGTCGATATTGTGACGCCGGGGTTTCACGGTCAAGAAGTCTAGGTGATACCGTGGACCCCACTCCAGGAAGAAATCCGCAATGAGCTGAATGCCTGGTGTAGCCCAGTTGCTGACAGCTGGGTCACACGCAAAAACTGGAGAAGTATCTGGATACGCTGCCGTTTTAACCTTTCGCCAATGTTTGGAATCTGGAACTCACCATGATCTCGTCGCTTGCGCAGAAACGCGTTCGGGAGCATCTGGAAGACCGCTGTCCGCGTTTATACCGTCTGTCGTGGAAGAGCAGCATGCCTTGTTTCAGCAGACGATAAGGCACCACAACGTGCCTAGTGTAGTGCCACCGTCAAACCAATACCATTGTCTGAGCAATGAGAAGGCGACCCGAAACACGGCTGAAACCCGTCGTAGAACCGCTTGTCAAGGACTTGGACAATCTTTCCGTCTGTGATGCGTTGGCCGAAAAGCAGGCCTAGATACGTAACGACGTCATTGAAGATCAACTACTGGATATCACCCACTGGTGGCGCACCTACAACCAGTCTATACCCATCAACACACACTTGGTCCAGTTGAGTTTTGCACCCGACCCCTTACAATGCTCGTCCACAAGGTCGAGCTGTGCTTGTACTCCGGCTCGAGAGTTGATGAGCAGCATTGATTCTTCAGCAAAGAAAATTCTGGTCACCGTGAAGTCTTTGTTGATGCATATGCCAAACTATTCGTGCTTCCGAAGCAAGTTCTCAAAGGGATCGATCACGAGAAGAAACAACAGCGCCGAGAGAGGATCCCTTTGCTTAACTCCGCGTGTCGGCTCGATAGCTTCTTGCACATGTCCGTTGATCATGAGACGCGCATGCGGTCGAGTGTACAGGAGTTGGACCCAGCGTATGAAGTCGCCATCACAGTCCATCCGGTGTAGATCCTTGAGCTGTAGGCGGTCGTATGCCTTCTTGAAGTCGAGGAACTTTGAATATACTTCTTTATCCCGCTCCGTCGCCAGGTTCTCAAGATCCGACAGAACCGAACATGATGATGAAGTGAAAGGCTTTTCACAAAAGGTTTCCGGTCAGGATGGATGAGTTTCGCTGGAATTGTCTGTATCCAGAAGGCAAGCACCTTCGATGGAGCCTTGCCATCAACACCCATGAACGCGAGGGGTCGGTAGTTACCCAGATTTGTACGCTCTCCGTTCTTTGTAGCAGGATGATGACAGACTGACAAGGACACGGGAGGAGTTCCCCCGAACAATCTGGGAGTTCAATATGATTGTGAGCCACCCCATAACTTCCGGTGAAACTTGGTAGAAGGCCGCAGTCAAGCCGACCATACCGGGCCCGCATCTTCCGAATGGATGCGGCCAGGTCTCTTGCAGTGATGGGAGCATTCAGCACTGATTCTTTGTCTTCGGAGTGTCTTGTCGATGCTCCTGACCAGGCGCCCCATTGCCTCGTTGATTGGGTCGGGTGGTTGACCAGCTGAACTTGCTGGATCCCACATGATCGGTCCCCAGTGTTCCCGAAACACATTGGATATGTCTGCTAGATTTTTCGATAGCTCGCCGTATGCTGTCCGCACTTCCTCGATACTGATACGTCGGAGCGAACCGTCAGGAGGTCGGAAGAAGTAATTGGACAAAGCCTCTGTCAAAGAAGCTTGAAAGCCAAAAGCTGTGTCTTGGTCGTACGTACGAGACATACTGAGAAAGTCGTAGGTCTGAAGCGCCGTCTGGAACGCGATGTACGATCTATGCCACCATCTTGTCGGTACTGCTCTTCAGCCGCGATAAGCGTCCAGTGCGCCACACGAAGTGCTGTCTTCTCTTGGCCTCTCACTTTCTTGTCCAATGCATGAATCCGTTTGCGTGTCTCGCGCTTCCAGTGATGCCACATCTTTCCTGAGTTGAACGAATGGTGTTATTATTGCCGAGCATCTAGCGCCTCAGCTGAAATAGCCTGGAAGACATCTGGATATTCAAGTAACTTCACTGGAAAACGCCAGAACCCCTGTCCATGAAGTTGTGCCATGGATCGGAGTGTCACTTGATGCGCCAGGTAATCGCTAGCACCCATCAGTTCGGAATAGGTCGAAGTGCCATAGACGGCGTTGCAGAACCCGTTTGATAGCAGGCTGTAATCAAGCCGGTTACGCCGAAGATGTGGACCGGTGAAAACGCGCTCGTCTGGATGGTGGATCCGCCACGCCTCGACGACGCCGATACGGCCGAGCCAGACCAAACACGCTCTGCGTCCTGTGGAGGGTGCGAACGAGTTCCCGCGTCGACAATTGGGTCGAGTGCTGTGTTCAGGTAGCCTAGAACGATCTGCCGATCTGCGTGGTGTTGCCACCAATTGCTTCGACTTGAAGATGCTGAAAGAAAGCCGCCTTCGTTTAGTTGTGAGTAAACGTTGTGGATGAAGATCGAGGCTTGATTGAGGACAACTTAAATCATCAGGTACCGACCCAGCACAGATATCTTTGGAGTTCCTGCGACGTCTAGTACCCATGGAAGTCAGACCGCAGCACTGTGAGGACCCTACCAGATCGGTGAGGTGGCGCCACGAGGGCTGAAGCGTTGTGGTCGTTCACGAACAGCTTATGTTGGAAGCGTGCATCGTGGTTGAAGGCAAGAGTGGCGAGATTATTGAGTCTCGAAGTTTGGTTTCTTGGACGCAGAAGATGCTGTGTTTCTGGAGCAGGTTCTCGATGGGTAAGTGGCCGTTCATCTTGATCACATTGATGTTGACAGTCAAGCGACTAACTCCATCCCACGAAAACTGGCCACTCGTCTCGTGAGAACCGGTACTTTTGACGCGCCAGCGCTTTGCAGGCAGCGCGAGTCATAACCTTTACACGGAGTTCATCACCGTAGCCATTCGATATCTACCCGAGCAGGACATCTTGGATCTGTTTATTGAACGACGAGGTTGCCGTTGTCCTTTAGAAATGAGTTCGCGACCTTCGTGATGCTTTTGCGTTCAAAAGCATGGCAGGTGTCAATCGTCATCACGTAATTGGCACGAGTAAGGTCGTACGGACGGGCTTGGGGAATCGAGACGGTCACTGTTTCCTTGGCATCACCGGAGTCGTAGAGATCTTCAATGGCGTTAAAGTTGGAAGCCCGATGGAGGTTCAACGACAGTTTCAAGAAGACCGGAACAGTCACTGTATCGTGGCGTAAAGTAGCAAAAGTCCATTAATCTAGTAGATGTACTATAATTAGTTGTACCCCCGGTATTTGTCAAATTTATAGGTGCATGTACGTTCAGAAAAAATCTATATTCCAAATGCTTGTTTGATAACTTTGCTCATCCCTTATTCAGGCTGCGAAACCGTTATTGAATAAATCCAGTCGGGATTTAATAATGTAACGACCCCTCCAGACTTTCCCGTACATCTACTTCAGTATAATAGTCTACGTAAGTCAATAATCTTTGTCCGTGGTATGCGGTAATACTTCCGCGGCTATAGAGGGTTGTAGGATCCATGGATTTGATTCCCATTGAAGAGAGTCCCAAAACGCTTGATTTTCCTTACAAGAATGCTTGGACCAGGCTCACGTAGCTTTGCAGCAGACATTAGGACCGCAATTCGCGTTCTCCGTCTTCATCGCGAGTTCCTCTAACTCCATCACGTGCTCGCTGATGGTCGCCCTCATGAACTGAAATGACGCGAACTTCTCCTTGAGCCACAGTCGATTCGCCATGTCTAGGGTTCGGTAGAACTTTTCCAAGATGTTCCATGCATGTTTCGCGTTTGATGCTGTCACGATGTACATCAGCTGCGAGTCGCTGAGATTAAGGTAGATCGCTGTTTGTTCTTTCTGCTCCTTCGTTTTCGTGACAATGCTACCATTAGTGACAGTCTCTCACACTTCCTTAGATATCAGGTACATCTTCATCTTGTAGATCCAGAGCGCGTAGTTGGTACCATCTAAGTGATTCACCATGAAGCCGGAGTCGTTAATTGGTCTCGTAACCTGAAAATTTCTCGAGGATAGACGAAGGCTTTAGGCCGGGGTTGCAAAACCAAGAGTGAGCTTTCTTCGTTAAGTTTTGTTCGAGTCGATTTGAGTCTTCAATTTACAGATCGCTTTCAGTCATTTCGTGGCCAATAATATCTCACCTTTGGTAATTACGTGCGCGTCATATTCTTCTTAAGAACTATGGTGGATGTGCAACATCACTTTCTATCAGTATGAGCCCTTGCAGAATACCGCCTGCTTTCCGGTGCTTTTCTGATTATTCATGACGCTCATAACTATTTAATTCATACCGCTTGATGAATTCTAACTCTTCCAAATTCCTCAACACAATTTGGGAAATGCGACGAAAGTCGGGCTGAACTTACCCTGTATGGTGACGTATGTGTGGTTCAAATGTTCTAACATGAGGTAACACGCACCATTGGTTGTTATATTCACCCGTCGCGGTTTCATTTACGCCCTGACGTAGTGGGAAAATAAGCAATTCTCTACTGCGATTACCGTGTGGAAGTAGGTTGCGTCTCTTAACCGCGAGCAAATCGGATAAAATTGATGACGAAGTAAGCAATGCTGCTACAACATCGACTGCAAAATGGATCTTGCCGCTGGTTTCTTAGAACATTTACGACTTTTGCATCTTCATGGTGAAAGAAGCAACGTCAAGTCACCACGGAAGTACATTAAACCTGCACGTACTATCGTCGATGCTAGTCTCGGCGCTACCTCATCCACAGTAGTTCCATTTGTCCAAAGTGTTCTGGCGAGTTCCAGGTGAGGCCGAATGAGATTTTACTCACGAACGGCAGTAAAATTTGTACGCACATACTAATGGATTGGTGTCACTCGATAGTTTTAGCAATATTTATTCTGCTACACAGTAGAGTCCTGTGGGCCAAGTTCTTGGAGTCCAAAGTACTCATTTGCAAGCATGAGTATCGTATAATTGTTGCTACCATACCCATATATCCATGTTCTCGTCGCTAAACCTTGCTTTGTCCTTTCGGTTGCTGTATCCATTCCACAAAGGTATCGAGAGGAACGCAACTCGTCTCTCTACTTGACTATCGCAATTTGCGCTTCGTGGAAGTTCATGAGCGCTGGATCGGTTCCGAAGCTGCGAGTCGGAGACGACTGAAATCGATGTGGCAAGTCTATAACGGCTCGAGCAATATGATGATGTGGATGCGGCTGGAACTTGTAACAATTAATTCACAAGGCCTCGAGGTCTCCCATTGTCCATCTGAGTAATTGCACTCGGGTGCGATCAGTTTGCCGACCCTGGCAGCGATAAGATCGATCGAATATTTCTCGTAACGTTTGCCGAGATCCAGCAGGTCTAGGACATTAATCTACACAAAAAATTCGAAACATTTTCATTATTGGTGACTGTGACAAAGAGGTCATCCAAATAGGCGCAAACCACAATAGTTACAGCTTCTTGTATTTTGACGAGTATACACGTGTCGGTCACGGACTGCGTGAACTTCAAATCTTCAAGCGTCTTGCAGAGTCACTCGTGTCATAACCGGCCTGCCTGTTTTAAACCGTAAAAACTTCTCTTGAGCTTCAACGCTAACTTGTTCTTCGAGTCCAAGGCAAAATTTTCCAGATGTTCCTGTGTAATCTCCATTCCTTGCGGAATCTGTAGAAAAATTTACACGTCGCACTCTAAATTGGCCTTGGGGTAGGCACATGGCAAGTCTCCATGGCGTGCGGCCACCCCCTTTCCAAATCTGTACCAGCGTCAAGATTACCTTGACATTGTTCAATTACATTACTGATGAGAACGTGAAAAAATAGTTGTCACAGTATTCCTGCTTGTCGTCTATCGCTACAAGTCTTGTCTTGTACCTCTCTACGGACCCATCCGAATCCATCTTGGTCTTATCGACCCATTTGGTCGGGAGAGACACTTTTCTAGACGGGCGACAAACAACAGTCCATATTCCCAAATATTTGAGAGACTGCAATCCGGTCTGCTCGGCAGTGCTCCACATCGCACTATTTTCCCAGGGGTGTGCCTCCCTGTAACTCTTAGGATCGGTCCCAGCGCCGTCACAAAAGTTCCTTCATTCATCTCGAATCTTCAAGTGCCTTTTCCTTCGGGGTTTTCTTCAGATTCCGAGCAGATCGTCTGTCGCTTGATCCAACAGCTTAATTTTTTGCCCATTGGCAGCTACATCAAGTGGATCATCAATTTCATTGTTAACATCCGAATCTTTATTTTCACTTGGTTTCGAGCGAGACTTTTCCAGAGTCTCAAGCTCATTTTTCACATCTATCTCCAAATTTCTCAAGATATTCTTGCTTGCGTCCTTAGTATCTCGATCGCGATGACATTCCTCGTCACCGTGAACACTCGTTCCTTGAGGAGCAGCACCTTGTAACCCTAGGTCTCATCGTTCTTGCCAAGCATTAGCACGCGCTATGCATAGCGCGCCAGAGCTTTCTTCTTAGGGCCTCGCCAGACGATACATGGCGACCTAAAACCACAATGTCCATAATCACTGGAAGCTTTCCAGTAAGCAATTCAATTGGCGATAAACGCACTTGGTTAGCCCTTGTCGGAGTACGGTTGAGTATATAAGCAGCATACTCAGCCGCCTCCGACCAAAACATCAAAGATACACCGGAACCAAAAATCATACACCGTACCATATTAAAAATGATCCGGTTCATCCGTTCAGCTTTACCACTAGAAGCGGGGTTGTCGACGAAGACCATTTTTTTGCGGAACAGCTCTACATTCTGGTATTCGCCGCCGGCGTCAGTGCATAACGCGTGCACCCGGCGCGAAAACTCATTCTCGAACCACGCCAAAAATCCTCAAACTTTTTAGCCACCCAGTCGTTTGTTCGGGCGGCGAACACGCCTACATAGTTCGTAAAATAGTCTACGAAAACAACCAAAAACAAATTTCCGCGACGATCGCGAGGAGTAATAGGACTCTTGAGGTCACTGCAAATTACTCCTCCGATCCTGTCGATCGGCGCATTTCTGCTACTGTCCTTGTGGGGCTGAGCGCTGTCTGTCGCTTTGCACTCGTCACAGGTCAGGGAATTTTGTTTTTTATTGTCCGTTAGGACTATCCCGACCTGGGTCCCTGTCCAGTCTTTCGCCTGTTTCATATGCCAGGTGACCCAAGCGCACGGGGAAGTGGTGAAGACTTCTTTCGTGAGCGTCACTCAGAACATCATCCTTGACGGTAGTCAGAGCCGTGCCTTCAAAAATTGGCTCACTTATCACTGACTTTGCGTAAGAAATATTCGCCACAAACACGGAACCAATAATTTTCAATCGAAAAAAGAGTGCTTCCATTCAAAATAACCTTCATTTGATGACCATCATGATCGATGGTGCATCCCTTTTCCCGAAGCCTACCAAGCGAAATCAAATTCTTTGACAACTTTGGTGCATATAAAACTTCTGTTAATTCCATCTGGGTTGGTTTGTCCTCATTTGACCGTAAAACCACATTCTGACCTTGGTGGCCTTCATTGTGCCACCGTCGGCAAGGGCAATTTAACATTCGGACCACATTCCCGCACATCTACAGCAGGTCTGCGTTTGACAACAAGTGACTACTAGCACCGCTGTACACGATCCACAAATTTTCCATTGGGATCGACCCAAAAATTCCATTTGTTTCTTGACTTGAAACGGTCTCAAGGGTAGATAGCACTACCCTATTCGACCAACCATCGCTTGACTCTTTCTTGCCTTTATTACCAGGGACATTTCCACCCTTTCGGCGTCTTTCCGGTCATGGCATGTGAATACTCTCCAGGCTTCCACATATGTAGCGCCCCCGTTTCTGCTCGGTCGGCACAACAGAATTCGCATGATTTTTTGGGGGTGACTTGGCATTAACCGTGTCATCCTAAATCTTTTGGGCCCGTGAAATTAACTCATCGTCATGCGTAAGTAAAGCTTGACGGGCAAGATCATACCTCGTCATCATCAACACCTTGAGTTTAGGAGCTGCAAGTTTCACAATGTTCTCCACAACCAGCTTTTAACTCGACCCGCTTTCCCGAGCCAGAGCTACTAAGTACAGATAATGCTGGTTCCATGTCCTCCTATGGTTCTTTTCGGACCAGAACCATGCAGAAGTCTGATGGTGCGATATGTTCACCTTAAAGGCAAACCACTTCCTCTCCAGCACAGACCAGGTGGTTCAAGATCAAGTGAAGTGGATACAAGCTTAATTGTTTAATTTATACAAATGCATCTGTTGTTGTGCGCCTTTACTCTTAGCCATAGCGTAATCGTAGTGCAATGTGCGTTAATAATCACCTAATCAATATGTACCTCCACTTGAATATGCGTAATCGACCAGTCCAACACTTATCCACAGTAATCGAACCGTAACTACACGTATCCACTAAAGCGATACTTGATACACCACGTGACGACGCTTGTCCCTCTCTACAACTACCTATAATGCCAAAGTAACTGTGCACGCAAAGAAAACTGGCGCGTAGTTAACGTTAGTCAACTGCAGGAAGAAAATGTAAAAGTGATATATTTAGACTGGACTATTTTTAGTCCGTCACAAGAAATTCAATTTGTGTACACCTATTTTCGACTTTTGTGCGTCGATGCCAAATCCTTGGAAAAGCGCATTACCGCGACTTGACTTCGCTTTCCAACAGTATCAATGGCGCGATTTCGAATCAATTTCCGGCATCGGTGCATGATTTGTTGGAAGTGCGCCAGCGGTGCGCAGCACTTCAAGGTATCGACGCCAGAGTAGTAGCCCACGGTAGGGCATATCGAATGCTCTAGAAGGAATAGTTAGTACAGTAGGTGGTAGGAGAGCCAGGTGCAGGGAGTTCTCACTTCGAGATTGTAGAGCCACTAAGGAGGCCCCCGGCGGGGGGTAGAAACGCGTCTGGCACGCGTATAATCAAGAAGTCGCTAGATGTGTTCACTTTCGTTTTCCAACATGATCAACCGATCACGGGCCGATTGATGGTCTGTATTGCTCAAAAGCACGCAGTGAACGACCCGCAAGGTCACGATCCGCCTCGATTCTTAAACACGGACTCGGCCAATACACCACAGATTTTCGCAGTCGATGTTTGGAACCTTGCTCCTGGCGAAGATTCCCGAGACGTGGATGGAACGCATGCAATTGGCTATCCGATATTGTTTATGGACCAAGTATCTACTGATGAGTACTGGGTTCAAGCTGTGCTGCATCCGTATGTTGAGTACAATCGTTCGGATGGTTGGAATCTGCTCTTACCAAAGTTTACAACCTTCGAGAGCGATGGTGGTGTCTTCACGGCACCAGGTACACTGTACAGCGCTGCGAGGCTTACTACATTTGACCCACTGACGTCGTCAATTGACTGGACATTGACTCTAAGGGAGCCAGAGCAACCAGAAGTAAATGAGCCCCACGAGTTACTTAAGCACGTAACGTTTCGCAGTCCCATGCTGTCAAACTTTTGGGGCACCGATGTGTATCTATAGGCGTGGTTGCTTCTACCATATCGGTTCTATGACGAGGGCATGAAAAGCGTACATTATCCACTACTGATCTACCCCACACACTATAGTCGCTACTTTGAGCACAACTTTGTCCCCACTCCTCCAAAGAACTCGACGACGGCATCGCTAGGAGAGCAGTATGGCTACTTTTTCTACTCAAATTGGACATCCGAGAAACCGAACAACCTGTTTACATACAAGCGGGGTATTATCGTCCAACTTCAGCACGCAAATCCGTACTATGATGATTAGTCCGCTGTGAATAGCGCAAACATCGGACCTTATGGCGATGCGATCACGTACGAGTTCCTCCCTTTTATCGATAAAAAGTTCCGAGGCATTGGCAAGGGCTGGGCCCATGACATGTACGGATGCTCGACTTGCGGCTGGGAATCGTTAGCAGTACAGGTATATTACCCGGACGAGTACAGTGGCTGCTGGTCCTTCTGTCCCGATGCATTTGATTTCCGACGCTTCCAGCAGGTAAACCTCTTGCAAAACAAGATCGCATACTAAGCTCTAGATGACTGGACTCGGAAAGATCGTGGCGCGCGACGTGACTATCTTGGTGCCATTCGTGAAACCATGGCCGAGAGAACCATCATGAGCTTGTCATGGCTCTCGAGGACGCTCCGGTGGTCAATGGGATGCGTGGCAAACTGTTTACTTGCCTGTAAAGGCTACGGATGGCTATCCCGCTGCCATTTGGGATAAAATCACGGGAGCCATTCATCCTGAAGTAGTCGAGTATGGGGAAACGTATTATGACGTGCGTGCCAAGTTGCAGCGCGAATGGCAGGCAACCGGATTCGGACGCAAGCTTGTCAACTAGATACATGTCTACGTAGGTGTCACGGACAGCTACTACCTCAATGATGCCGCGTTTTTGCTCGAAGACTTTTTAACGAGCACGACCGAGCCGTACTATAATGGCTCCATTGTGTCCGGGATTGCTGATGGCCGGGGATTCGAGCATTGCTGGACCGGGAGCTTTGACCATTCCATTCCGCTTGCATGATACACGATCAATCAACGGATCGTCCCTCTTCTGGTCGATCACGTTGTGTAGGCCGCGCCAAAGCACGCAGACTTAAGGTTTACTTCCTATTGATCCGAAGAGAGCGCGGTTAAGTTAAAACATTAGACTCGAGATGTCTCTCTATCTAGCTCGCGTTTGGTTCGCACGTTCTTTCTATCATCCCAAGGCTGCATTGGAATGATCATGATGTGCGATCTCGTCCTGACAGATGTCAGAGGCACTTTTGGATACTGTATTCATCTCACAGGTTCGACAAATGGTTACAGAGCGCTGTTTTACTCTTGCGTCCGGTAAGTAAAAGGCAATTTTATGCTGCTTTCGGCAGTCTTCACACATATATCGCGTACAAATTTTGCAATGCATCTTCTTCTGCATCAGCTTGGAGCCACGAGTTGTGAGCCCAGCAGCTTGGACAAAGACTGACTGCTTTTTCCCACACGCAGCGCAGCTCTTGTCTTCCACGGGAAAACTCGAGGATTCGACAGTACTATCTGTGCTTGAAGACGACGTGACCGAGTTGTATCGTCGCCGTAACGCCCACGCGAGTTTTTTCATGTTACTACAATGAATATCTTTGGATATTGAGAGCATGAGCCGAGCAGCGGAACGGATGACAAGTGTACGCACGAGGTCGCCAGCCGGATTGAAAACTCCCTTCATAAAGACGTCCGTGATGTTGGTCGTTCGTTGGCGATATATCGTACAAATAGAGCAATTGCCTCGATAGTGAGTCGGTAGTGGAGGCGTTTCGTGAAACTGCACCGAGTGTAAAATGCGGTACCCAACACGTTCTCCATTGCGCAGTCGCTCGATGCCTGTCGTCTCAATGTAAACAAAGTCCCGGTGCTTGGCAACCGGACGCATAGCCAAGGGTACTTGCACTTCGATCCATTTGATACAAATCGACGTAAAAGGAGTTTCGGGCGTGGGATTCACGACGTTCGCAAGCACACAACTCCCGTGAATGTCCGCGATGCTATACGCAGCTCGGATGCGCATATGCTCCGTCGTTGGACACACAAGAGCGTACATTAGATCGTCCACATTGCCCACCACTGTGCCTGCCACCATGACAACCGGGAGATCTGTGACAGGCGTTTCTGCGTGGTAGCGATGAGAGGGTTCGACCCCTCGCGCGTCTTCCGAGTACGCACGTAGATCATCTTTGGACGCGACAAATTTCCACCGCGTTTCATCGATTCGGCTGTGATTGTCGATGAGAAAGGTTTCGTACGTTTCGACATTGCGTACGACCAATTTCTGCGACAGTGTCTCGAGTTCCGCGGCCAACATGGGCGGTAATTGTAACGGGGGGAACGGGCCAATGTGAGTGTCACTCATGTGCTATCGGGCGGCGCGCGGGAAGTGCAGGAGTCCACGCTTTGGGTGCGAAAGGATCAGTGACGGCAATTGTCGTGTATGTCGGGCGCAGTGACTTATGGCGGGGATTGAGCTCAGCCCAGGCCATGCGCCATACGTCACTCACTCCCATCCTGGAAACTCCTCTGACCTGTGTGATTTTATGGGGACGGTCTAAACACCTCCAAGTGAAAAGATATTATTAAATATTTAATTCTACTAAAATTTTGATATTATGTTTATAAACTTCTTTTCTCTATATTGATTTCTTATTTTTATATTAATATCAATTTCAATATCATTTCAAAATAAGGAATAACCACCTACAAACGAAGCTCCAACTGACTTTTAAGGCAGAAAGTACATTATGTCGGGCAAATGACGCGTAGACCGACGCCGTGGGACATGCGGAATAACCCTGGGTATGTGGATGTCTAAACTCACAGGCCCAAATGTCTAAACATACTGACCCTATAATAAAAAAGGCTAAATTATGGCGCAGAAATGACTGTCCACAAGGATGAGGCTTGGATTGTAATTTCGTGAAATGTAGGGAATTATCCAAACACTTGATTCGAAAGATCTTGCATCCGTCGCGGAAGTGAGTGAGCGTCCAGGACTACTATCGGGCAGTGGTATGACGCTCACGGTGCTTGCTGCTTTCTACGTAGCCTGTGAGCAACACGCAAAGCTCAATCCATGGGATAAGCTTGCCGAGCGACATGCCATTCGAATCGATGCTGTAGGCAAGGAAGAATTGCGACTGGATGGTCGACATCATGTCGGCAGAGGTACCGTCTTCTCGTCCGTCATCAGCGCGCACACGGGAAATGGGGCAAATGGCGACAGCCGCGAACATTTTCGTGGTATGGCCTTCTTCTAAACACGTGCAGATTTGGAGAGTCGCTTCCTACCTCCTGGTGAACAAGTTGCGTTGATGGAAAATCCGGAACGACGTCGCTGTGCCAAGTGCGACAAACGCGCGGGTCCTGGCCGGGAGCTTAAACCCTCCATGTAGCCGGTGCGTATACGCACGGTGCGGCTAGCGCACAGAGGAAGACTCTTCCTTAAAGCGGTGTCTACCGCTACTTAGCCGATGCGCCCTTATAAAGGGCTTAGTAGGAGAGATCTCCTACTCGGGGCCAAGATTCCCGGGTTGGTTTACTAATTAGCCTTAACGGCTGTGTTCCCTTTACGGGATGTAAGTAAAGGGAGGGCTCCATCTTACCTACGACACTCACTGCACGCGCGACCGGTCGAGGTCGCGCGACTGCACTTTAGAGTGAAATGTAAACTGAATATATTTAATATGTAATTAGCCTAAATTAATTTAAACTAATATAAACTATATGTAATACTAAGTAGAATATTCCAAATTCGTACCTAGCTAAAAGGTAGTGTACACACCTGTGTACCGACACGTGGATGGCTGACACACCACCACACCAAGGGCCCCTGCCCTGATTGGTTAAAATAACCAAAGGTTCGAAACCTTTCAAACCGGTTAATACTGACCTCAACCGTAGTGTACTCATGTACACCAACACTAAATGTAACTCGAATGTAACTCCGTTACATCCTCCCCCATCAAGACTATTGCTTACGCAATATCAAAATCTTGTTGGAGAAGTCCAACGCCAGTACCTCTGGCTGTCCATTGTACACCTTCAGTGGTGCTATGGACGAAAACTATTCCGACAACTCGGAAGTGGATGCCCTTGGGGAGATCTCCCCAACGGCTGGCCACGCTGACAGCGCCGTTCGGCGCTGTCGGTCATCCAACCCATTACCCACACGTGGGGAAAACGTACTAACTCGTGCGCCACCGTTACCCGATAGGGGTGATACCTCCCGGTTGCCACAGGCGACCACCACCAATGAACCGTCCTTGGTTCAAGAGGCCCGACGTGCCATACGGGCACGGAAGGGACCTCGCGACCCTCAAAAGAGGGCTAAGCAGGCGGTCAAGAGGGGTCTAGACTCCTATACCTCTGGTCCAGCGGCTATACTGCCGCGTGAAATTGCGCGTCGGAACCAACTCCGGGTCCGACTACTAACGCCCAAACATTATACCGTTAAGGCCTACCGGACGCGCCTCGGGAAGCAGGCACGCGGTGTCCTCGTGTATATCACCCGCGAGATTCCCTTTGTTCTCTTGAGGGACGAAAGCGTCGAAAACGCAGAACAGGCTTCCGTGCCTGGGCGGAAGGGGAGAAACGCCTCCCCAGTTTTGATGCGCTGTACAACATCTTTTCCGAACACAACGTTCGGATAGAGAGGGCGCTACGCTTGGCCTATGCTCAGGCCAAAGCGAAAGGGCAACTACCTGCCTCCTATTATACGCGCTCTTCTCTCGATGTGGTGCTGGAGAGAAATGAAGGAACAGCATCTGCCTCCGGCGAACTCCCAACTACTGGGAGTGAAGTGGCTTCTTCAGCCCCTTTGGTCGTTGACTCTCAGTGGGGTTCTCCCGCTCGAAAGCGTCAACGACGTCACGGCAATCCTGCCGCAGGGGAGTCTCGTATTCTCACAAGCTCTGGGAATGTGGATACCCTTTCCACTTCACCAGGTACTGGGTCTCACCCCGGTGATGGCGTCGAGCCATCAGGCGTTCCACATGGTAATGTGGACTGCCCTCCGTATCGAGCACTGGAGAAGGGAGTCGCGCTATTGCGACGTGACTTCCACGAGCGCTGTGATCGGCACAGCCGTCGCATCCAAGATGCTCAGGAGGGACTCCGCAACGAAGGGAGTGCGAATGAACGCATCGAGGGGCGGCTTGCCTCTCTCGAGTCTCTCGTTGCGAGCTTCAGGGTCGTATTTCAACCCTGTCGGAGATGTTCCGACCTGTCGCGCCTTTCGGCTATCCGGCTTCTCACCCTCCTCCGAGAGGGGACCCGCCTCAGGGTTTTGGTATGGATTAAGCATACCCACATAGAAGGTTGGATGCGTACGCATCGCCTTCGAGGTGTCTAAGGTATACGACAAGCCCTTTCGGGCTAATACCTTGAAGGGCCCCACAAACCTGGGGCGCAGTTTATTCCGCAATACGTTGGAAACTGCATGTGTAGGAAGATTCTTAGCGTTTAATAAACACTTTCTCCTACTTTGTACACCTTTTCGTTACGCCGCCTCTTGCGGTCAGCCTGTTCCTTCTGCTTGTCTTGGCTTTCCGCCATGGCATCCCAGACGTGTCGTAAGACAATAAGGCGCGTCGATAAAAACTTATCGATGTGCTTTCGCACAGATACAGGGCTGACATCGGGGAATCCTCCCCCCTCAAGCCCTGGGTCACACACACGTGGCTTCAACGGAACCCTCGGATTCACTAATCCGTTCACGTAAAACGGGGTAAACCCCGTAGATGCATCTACCGAATTGTTGATAACAAATTCAACCATCGGAAGCATCTCACTCCAAATCTTTGGAGAATCCGGACATAAACTCCGGAGAATATCATCCATAACACGATTAGCGCGTTCCGTCTGACGGTCCGTCTGCGGATGATCCGCAGTGGACATGAGGAGCTTTGTTCCTAGGACCTTAAACAACGCTCCCCAGAATTGTCCCGTAAAACGGGGATCCCGATCTGACACAACGGAATCGGGTAGACCATGCTGTCGAAAGACACTGTCTAGGAACTCTTTCACTGTTCCTTGTCCATCTATGGACTCTTGCACCGCCGCCAGGTGTGCCATCTTGCTCAATCGGTCTACAAAGACCAATATGCCGGTGTTCCCGGCCTTATCCTTCGGAAAACCGAAGATAAAATCCATACTAATGGATTTACAACACTCCGTTGGAACCGATAAGCTCGCCGAAGGCGCAGCTGAAGTTGCAGAGGGTTTAACCCTATGACACGTCTCACAGGTGCGTATATACGCACCGACCTACTTATACATGTTGGGCCACCAATACAAAGCGCTTAAAGCGCTGTAGGTCTTATCCCGACCTAAATGACCCCCGTTAGGGGCGTCATGTGCCTAAAAGAGGACTCTATACTTCAGTTCTTCATCATGAGGAACTACCACCCGCGGAGTGTCCTACGCGCTCGTGCTATAAAATAGCAGACCGTCACAGTACCTGTAACGGTCTAAACGAGCTTTAGCTCGACTTGACAGGGTTGGCTCAGACGATCCAAGACCCTTTTCACCTAACGCGCTGATTAGCGCCGTACACTGCGGGTATTTCTCATACGCCTGGCGTATGAGATCCACCACAGATGTGGTGACGAATGTCGCGTGAGCGAGCTCGTAATCGGTACGACGCGACAACGCGCCTGCAAGCACGTTCTGCTTGACAGGTTTATACTTAACCTCAAAGTTGTACTCCGCAAAGAAGGAGAGCCAACGGGCCATCCGTTGCGAGAGATGAGGCGACTTTGGCGCTGTCCGTAAGGACGCGTGGTCAGTATAAACCACGAACGGCTTTGAGCCGAGTAGGTGAACCCTGAATTTGACAAGAGCATACTTTATTGCAAGTAGCCCCTTGTCATGAACGGGATAATTCCGTTCCGCAGCTTTAAGCTGCCTCGACACAAACGCAATTACGCGTTCCCTTCCTGCATCGTCTGCTTGTAACAAAGCACATCCGATTGCGAAATCGGAGGCGTCGCAGACGACACTAAATGGTTTCCCAGAATCTGGTAGAGCAAGAACGGGAGCTTTTAATAATCTCCCCTTAACCGCTTAAAAGCATTTTGGTGTTCGGTTTTCCAACACCAATCAACATCCTTCTTAAGAAGGTCGGTTAATGGCTTCGCCATTTCAGCGTAGTTCTCGCTGTACTTGTGGAGATAGTTGGCTAATCCAAGCCACTTCCGTAAATTTCTAGGATTTACAGGCGAAGACCACTCCACAATGACTTTCACCTTCGCGGGATCCGCCCGCACTCCATCCTTACCGATGAAGCATCCGAGGAAAGGAATTTTCTCAGCACTAAAGGTACATTTGGATGCGTTCGCATACAACTTATGCTCTCGCATACGTTCGAGCACCGCTCGAAGGTGTATCAGACGCGTCTGAACATCAGACGAGTCGCCTTCAGCACGACTATGAACGAATATATCGTCGAAGTACTTCTGAGCGTACTTCCTATGAGGGCGGAAGAGTTGAGTCACCAAGAGATTGAAAGTAGCTGGTGCATTTGAAAGCCCTTGTGGCATAACAAGCCACTCCCACATCATGCCGCTAGGCGTGCTGACCGCTGTAAGCGGAATATCGGACGCTCGCATGAGCACCTGATAATACCCGTCCACCAGATCTAAGGCACTGTATACATTACAGCCCGCCATATTGTTCTGGAGGACATCCTTCCGAGGGATCGGAGTCTGCATGGGTACAGTAGCTACATTCAGCTTGTTGTACGCATGCACAATGCACCACTTTCCGTTCGGTTTACGAACATAAAAAGTGGGAGATGAGTGGGGAGACTTGCTCTCCCGTACCATGCCTCCCTATTCTTTCCCCTTGAAGAATGCTTCGATGACGCCGCATTGTTCCTTGGGGAGAGGCCACTGCCTAGTGACGCAGTGTTTGGTTCCAGAAACCAAATCAATTTCATGTCGGACTCCCCGATCCGGTGGTAATCCCATCGGCGGGTTGTCACTAATGACATCTCCAAATTCCTTTATTAAGGAATGGTAAGGGTCCTCAGGATCCTCGAGGATCTTGAGACCGCTTCGGGCATCCAATGCCTGTTTGGTTTGCACCAAAACATACTCGTCCATCGTGGATGAGGAGTTTAACTCCTCTTCCGGACGCAATACGACAACCTCGTCGATTTCACCTGCTTTCATAGCAGATTTTAACTCGTTGAAGGACATCTCCTCCAACGACAACAGTTCGCCTACCCCAGGCAACTGTTCCAGGCTTACGCCTTCTGTGACAATACCTGTAACATTATTCAGCATCCGATAGGACTGCTGACTACTGGCCTCGGGACTCATCCCGAGACCCAGATGGGGGGAGTCAATTTCCCCATCTATTGGAAGCGCCACGCGCCTATCCACAGAGGTATCTACCTTACCACCGGTGACTCGCCGGTCTCACCTATAACGGCGTAGTCGGTATCATTTCCGACGTGTGAAAGAGACAAACTTCGGGTCTCTTTGATTGGAAGTGCCTCGCGCTTAACCACAGGGGTCTCTACCCCTACCACTGGAGTCGCAACTTGTTCGCCGGAAACGGCGTGGTCGGAATCAATTCCGACCTGTAGAAGAGACGAACTTCGGGTCTCTTCTCTAAGCGCCTCGCGCTTACCCTTAGAGGAATCCACCTCTACCACTGGCAACTCACCAGTCTCGCCGTTAACGGCGTGGGGATTAACCGACGAATCCCCATCGTTAAGGATCTCTTCCTTAACGCCATTGGGAATGAACATTTCAGACATCCCAATATCTGGCATCTCACGCCAGAATCGCTTTTGCGATCGAGCAAAGGTGGGTTCATGACTCTCCAATGCTTCACCCGACCGCGGTTGCGTTGAGCCAATGGACGTAGACTTCCAGTCTATCCATGGATCGTGGCGTTCCAGCCACTTCATGCCCATAATGAGGTCATACATCGAGTCCAAAACCAGCACTAGGCAACGTTCTAAGCTGTCGAAGTCTTCAAACGGTACAGAAACCTGTACGCCCGTCGCAAGACGGACCGTGACAACGTCACGAGAACGTGCCTCTAGGGCCTCGGCATACAGCCGACTCTTCTCCACAGAAGCCCGTCTGACATAATTGTCAGACGCTCCAGAGTCTATCAAGACTCTCCAAGGCTTATCAAAGCCTTTCACGTCCGCAAGGACTACCAGCAAACCTGGCTGGTACATCAACTCGGTGCTAGAAAGCACCGTTTCCCTCGGGGATTTGTGATGTCGTCCCCTACCCTGGGGCTTAACAGCACTGAGGGGTCCCCCAGCAGGGCGCCTCGCACCTACTGGGAGCCGTCGTTCCCCGACGGCTTGGGCGAGGGCTTTTTCCCCACCCTTGGTCCCTTGTAGCGAGTGTCTCGCTGGGGATTTTTCGGAAATCTGTTCCTCATATGATCCATGCTCCCACACAGGAAGCATCTCAGCGGCCCATGCCGCTGCAACATAGCTAAGAGATCTGCCTCAAAGCTCTGTGAAAAAGAGTCGGAGTGACTCTTAGCGGGAGGTTTCTCCTCCGCTTCGACCTGACTCAGGTCCATGGGTTCAGGACCCACCTTAGAGGAACGGAAGTTCCTCTCGGCGTTGAACGCCATCTTGAACTCCTCCTCCAGGGATGGGTCGGCATCGGAACAATTGCGAACGTGCTGTCCCTTCTCTCGGGCCTCCCATGAAGACGGGGATGGAAACATCGTCCGGATACGCTTTCGCGTACATCCCTGCCAACAGGGTCTTAAGCTCCTGGATATAAATCTCCAGGTCCTTAGTGCCTTGACGTTACCTCAGGAACGCCAGTTAATTCTGGAAATCCATGTTAGGAACACGTCCGTGACTGACTCCGAACATGTAAACGCCCATGTACGGGCTTTGCCCGTAAGATGGGTCAATGCAAGTCCCACTTTCAAGTGATCAGCGGTCATGTTCGCTGTGGCGAAGGCCGTTTCGACCTCTCGCAACCAAACGTAAAGGTTGTCACCCTTCTCTCCGGTGAACCCCTTTATCTTAAACGATAATGGAGGGCACAACCCCGTGGAATGACCTCCACTGCAACTCGCCTCATGAGCGATTAGGGCAGTTACCCTTGCCTTTACGGCCTCAAGGCCCTGCTCCACTAGGATCTTCATGCCTTCGTCACCCATTAAGGGTAACAGCCTTTTAAAGGCTTCCTGCTGGACGAGGGTCAAAATATCCCAATCTTCCTGATTCATCCTTTGCAGAGCATGCCTTAGTCTACCAACACAGGTGTTGGATTGACTACAAGTGCTACCAGATGTAGCCGGTGCGTATACGCACAGTGCGTCTAGCGAACAGAGGAAGACTCTTCCTTAAAGGGATGTATACCGCTACTTAGCCGATACGCCCTTATAAAGGGCTTAGTAGGAGAGATCTCCTACTCGGGGCCAAGATTCCCGGGTTGGTTTACTAATTAGCCTTAACGGCTGTGTTCCCTTTACGGGATGTATCCCTCTTACCTACGACACTCACTGCATGCGCGACCGGTCGAGGTCGCGCGACTGCACTTTAGAGTGAAATGTAAACTGAATATATTTAATATGTAATTAGCCTAAATTAATTTAAACTAATATAAACTATATGTAATACTAAGTAGAATATTCCAAATTCGTACCTAGCTAAAAGGTAGTGTACACACCTGTGTACCGACACGTGGATGGCTGACACACCACCACACCAAGGGCCCCTGCCCTGATTGGTTAAAATAACCAAAGGTTCGAAACCTTTCAAACCGGTCAATACTGACCTCAACCGTAGTTTACTCATGTACACCAACACTAAATGTAACTCGAATGTAACCCCGTTACACTGCACGTGTTGTAAGTGTATCTTTTACTGTGATGCCTAGTGCGAATGAGGGCACTGGAAGGACCACAAGGTTAGCTGCACTCGCCTGGAAAGGCTCCGAGCAAAACTGGAGAGCACGAGGTGATGTGGGGTGCAAAGGAAATGTCCAATCTCTACGACCCCCGACGTCTGTTCTTTTGACGACCTCGATGTGATTGTGAAGCACTCGCTGCGAATTGCGACGGTTGACGGCGAGTCCTTATATTCGTCGGCCGTCGTGTTCCGTCATGGCACGCCAAGCGTTCCTGATGTGACGGAGCTGGCGTGGCTCACGCGAGCTTTAAGGGCGCAGATTGAGATCATCGGTCACCAGCCACAGTTTATGCGAAAAACATGGGTGCGTGGCTCGGGATGGAGGAAGAGGGCGGCGAAAAAGGTGTGGTGGAGCGGCTGATCAAAGTTTTTGAGGCTTGATCAGGCGGTACCACGGCACCCGGACTGCAGACTAACGAAGGGGGTCCTCCGGTTGTCCTTGACTCTTGTGTTTCTGATCAACTTGTGTACCCGACGGCTTGGACGTGGGCCACTCTCCAGGTGGCAGGGATGTAAACACGACAATTCCTTGATGCAAGATTGGGTGAACTTGTAACGAGTTAACCTCTGTGCTGATCAGGCGTGATCAGGTACAATCAAGCTCGAATCAGGTGTGATCAGGCTTGATCAGCAGTGATCAGGCTTGGGCAAGCGCTAAAAGTCGTTGATCAGCTGTGATCAGACTTGATCAGACTTGTTCAAGTACTGAAAGACGTTGATCAGCTGTGATCAGCTGTGATAATGCTTGATCAAGTACTGAAAGATATTGATCAGCTGTGATCAGCTGTGATCAGGCTTGATAAGGTGCTAAAAGTAGTTGATCAGCTGTGATCAAGCTTAATCAGATGCTCCAAGTCGTTGATCAGCCGTGATCAGACTTGATCAGACTTGATCAGGCTTGATCAAGTGATAAAAGTCGTTCAGGCACGAGCTGGCGCGATCTGCGAGTTGTTGATCGCTGGTCGCGAGTTGCAGAGTGTCGATCAGGTGTTGATCGGCGAAGGAGGTACTTGATCAGTCAGCGGAAGTCTTCACTCCCCGATCACGGAGCCTCTGTAGTCTCAAACAGCTAAAAGAACACCAAAATATATGTATTCCTAGCCTAGACTTTACGAGGGGGTGCAAATTTCACTTAATCCTCCTAGAGCTCCCGTGGGGCGCTTACAGCAGCCGAACTCTAGGGGACAAACGTGAACCAAACGGGGAGAGGTGAGAGCACTGCACAATCACGCTACCAAGACCAAAAAAGATTTACAGAAGAACCGCTGACACAGCGGGCGGAGTTGCGGGGTGAGTTCTCACACTCTACGCCTACCGGCGAGCCAAAAACGCACTAAGTGCTCCCGCCCGGGACGTAGAAGTATTTATTAGTAAGGGAGGCGCAAAAGTGCCGTCCCTGAAGCGATCTGTTCGATCGTACGCAAAAGGAGAACTTTTATTATCACTTAAATCCTAAGAAATACCAATTACCTAAAATCAACCAATCAGAACTGTCCATTCTTACGTACTCCGTCGACCAGTCGACCTGATTTATCCGTCGTCCGTCTCTAACCGTTAGGTACCCGTTAGGTAACTGTATCAGTTGTCGCGTCGTCCCAGATGTCCCGTCTATATCCCTTCTATGTCCACCGCCGTTGTAACAACCGTTGTACAAACAGTTGTGCCAACAGTTGTACCAGCAGTTGTGCCAACAGTTGTACCAGCAGTTGTGCCAACAGTTGTACCGACTATTGTACCAACTATGGTACCGCAAAAATTTGTAGTATGCTTCACCACAAAGGCAAGGTGGAGTTGAGCTGTGAAACGTTTGGATGGAAGGATGAGCTGGTGATTCTCAATAGCACCGTGATGACGATGCATGATGTCGAGCGGTTACGCAAGGTGGTGAAAGCGCAGAGAGAACGTGCTCCAGTCGATGGGACGAGTGATTCGCATCCAGGCCAGGACGAGACACAGGAAGATAAGGCTCAAGTCGATGACAAGGAGGACGGCGCGGAACTACCGGACGGCGAAAAAGAGTGCACGATTATGTAACTGTGGTGGAGTCAACTTCAAAATCGAACACCGTAGTGTCGAGAACCTGACCACCATCGTGCCCAGCCTTCCAACTGACGGGAGGGGGGTACCCCGCGAGCCTTCGACTACGATCCGATCTGATCGTCCGCTGCTAGCAGACGACCGATCATCAGCATAGGACGCCTGGTCCGATTCTTTCGTCATCTCACCTTGTGTACCTGATGGAATGGGCTGGTTACCCACTTGGTGGATCGTCGCTGGGAATTGACGTGGGTCTAAAAATGTGAGACCGTGCCGGGTAGTGTAACCTGGGCGGAACTCTTCACCCTGGGTACGGGTAGACCAATTATACTCCGAGTAACTTTACTCCAAAGTTAAGATCGCTTAACCGATCGTAGAGCCCAACCAATACGATAATAAAAGACCAATACTCCAATATAGAGATCCAACGAGAACGTGATAAAATCCAGGAACGATATCTCCACGTAACAATCCAAAAACTTGATTACACGTTCCAAACGTGTGTGACTTGGGCTTGTGAAGCCGACCAATGCGTACTCCCGTCGAGAGACTTCCGGCGGGCAAAGTGCGTCTGTAACGCGTCCCGGCCGGGTATAATGAGCTAGAGGGGATTACTCGACCCTCTGCCCCCAAACACTCTGCGGAGTGCAGAGGCGACTGATGTACAGTGCGAAGATGCTAACGACTTCCTTGTTGAGTTAAAGGCCAAAAATCCCAACTAACCAATCCTATCTCTCAACGGTTCCCAATATGTACAAACATGAAAGTATGTAATTACACGCAATATCATGTGACTTACCCAAATCTGTGTTCTTGACATCTCTCGCACACGATAGGCTTAAAAGCCTCCTTGATTTCCACCAATCCGATCGCCGATAAGCCGATCGACGTGCCGCTGATACAAAGTGACTGAATTTCTTGAGTCTGCTTCACCACCGCCCCTGAGTCTGGTCGTAGCCGCGCAACGGTAGCGACCCGATCTCACCCCAGTCCAGATCTTCACAGTAGCGGAATTCACCGATGGACAGATCTTCGAGTCCACCTTCGCCAGGTACTTGCCTTGTACACCTGATCATCTTGTGACCACTCTTGACGTTCGTTGCTGCAGGTGCCCTGTGTTCCCCATCGCTCCATGACAATTCGCCTCCTATATCGGCCCGATCTGACAGCCCTAGCAACACGCCAGAGTCCGACACACCGGATGGTCATCAGATCGAGGTCGATCAGCTCCGGAAAACAGTCCTGGAGCTTCAGTCGCAGTTGGAGGTCGAGAATTCATCACTTTTTCAACTGCGGAAGGAGGTGGATACTTTTATCCCCATGTCCACGAAGTTCCAGGGGTTGATCGCCGAAAAAGCTCATCTACGGGCACAGATCGCCCAACAAACAACGCGAGGTAAGCCGATCGGTCTGTTTTTCGTCTTGGATCCGCTCTAACCTTCTTTCGTGTGCAGATCGGTTGCCCACCGACATCACCAAAACGTTTGACGCTTTATTCGCGGCGGATCGGCAGCCGCATGACAACTGCGCTCAGATCCGACCGATCTTGGACGGGCTGATCGGCCCACGGCATGATCTGTCTCGCTTGGAGGCCTACAGGTCACACCTCCTGGAACAGCTCGCGGTGGTCGACCTGCAGAGGTTGGAGGATCAGTCCGATCGGACTTTACTCCACACCCAACATGGTGACCTGTAGAGGCAGATCGGCGAGTTGCTGGTCTTGGTCAGGGAGCAGATAGGGAAGGTAGAGTCCTTCCAGAGCCGATCGGACGCCTGGACCCAGGATTCAGACCGTCGCTGGGCGGCCGTAAATCGGTGCCACCAACAGTTGACTGACTTTCTGTACCGGCGTCCGGCTTCAGGCTCTAGCGTTGACCGATCTGCATCGGCCGCTCTGATCGATCTGCACCAAGATCGGACACGACGCCACTTATTGGACAAAATTCAATATTCCAAAATTCCAAAAGTTCCCAAGAAGCGTAAGGACGCGTCGAAGAGCTCAAGAGCGCGGGGCATAGCGCGTGACTACGAACTCGAGGAGAAGCAAGTGGTGCCTCACAAGAGATCCAAGACGCTGACGCATCTTCCAAGCCCGAGATCGGACGCAGTGACACGTCCATCACCATTAAATCGCATGCGCCCTTACGCCCCCGCGCTGCTCACACCAAGCATGTGGAGATCTCCTCCGGAGAGGGATCGGGGGATGGATCGGGAGATTCTGAGTTCATGCTCACCGCTTTGTCCAAGTCCCAATCCGATCGACGCCGAGGTCCTGTTCCAGCGAAGCCTGCATCAGGGGCTGATAAGGTGATAAGCTCCTAGGGTGATGGTGTTGCACGGATGCGTGAGTCAACCAGATCGGTGCCTTCGTTCCAGCCCGGCACATCTGGTCTGCGCCATCACGCCCGATTGAAAGTGGTGTCGATCGGAGATCGACCTCTCCCATCGCTGACTTCAGATGCCACTTTTCCATGGTCACCGAGGCAGATCAGTAGATTGCACCGATCAACCCTGACCAAGCAAGATCTAGCCCGGTCGATGTCCCGACCAGATTTCTGGCTCTTCCCTCCAGCTTTGAAAACCCCTGACCCGTCTGCGTGGCGGGCGGATATGGTCACAGGACCGCAAATCGACCGTCTGTATGCAGATCGACCATGGGAATTGCTGCTCAGCGTCAAGTTGGACTCCATATTCGCGTCGACTCCTTGGATCGATTCGCTTCTGGGTCGACTTCGGGCTTTTAATATAGCCCACTGCCAGGCGATCTGGGAGTCTACCCATTATCTCCTCCTTCCCGCGGGTCGGAAATTACGTGACCAAGACCTGATCCTGTTTCAGAAGCGCCGAAAAAAGCGCCGGATTCGGGCGGGCGAGGCCTGGCTGGCTCTATGCCAGTTTATACTGGAAGGGATGCTGGCCCGCGAATACGACATCGACATCTTTTTGTATCTGGTGTTTCTTCACATGGCCAAGCGTCGCGTTGAGAGTCCCGGGGCGTTGACTGGGGACGTTATCTGGTATCCTGGTCTCCATTGTGACGCGCCGATCGCAGACCTGAAGGACGCCTTGATCCAGATCGATAGGAAGGAGCCCTGGCGCAATCAGCATCAGGACCAGATCGGAGACCATCCGGCATTAGCTATTGGTCATCTGTGGGGTGATTGCGATTCTTGATGCGGCAGTTAGCTGACCAGATAATCCATAATACATGTCATCATTTTTTCCATATTCCTGATCACCCGATCACTTTCTCCAAACTTGCACCAACACGTTATTACACACAGTTTCCATCCACATCGCGAAAATTATCACCACGTTCGTCATTCCTCTACTCTATTTCATCACAGTTCATCACACTAATTCACAATAATTCAGACCTTACACATGTGGTGAAGTGTACCACAAATTCGGTCACTTTTGGTCAAGGCAGCTGGTCAAATTTCGGATTGGTCTAAACAAGGGGGGATTTTTAGCCTATCAGATTCAAGGAGTGTCAAGAACGCAAGTTTTGGTGAGTCACCTGACATTGGGTATTTTACATAATTTTGTGTGGGTACATATTGGGACCGTAGGGAGGTAGTATTGGTTAGAGTTGTGGATTTGCCTAAAAGAGAAGAAGTCGTTTGGAATCTTTTGGTTTTGCCTTCGGGCTAACACCTCAACAGGAGGTCGTTTAAACCTTTGCTATGTGCATCAGTCGCCTCCGCCCGCCGCGGAGTGTTTGGGAGCAGATGGTCGTGAAATCCCCTCTAGCTCATTATACCCGGTCTGGACGCGCCACACGCGCATTTGGCCAGCCGGAAGTCCCTCGACGGGAGCACCCGTTGGTCGACTTCCTCAAGTTTAAGTCACGTACGTTTGGAACGTACTAACATGTGGATTTGTCTTCACGTGGAGATATCGTTTGTGGAATTCACGAGCATATTGGATCTTTACGTGGACATATTGGTTTACTATAACATTGGTTGGAGTTTAAACCGGCTTTGGTCTTCTCTCATATTGGTCAGGGGCTAGACCGATTGAGTGGTCTACCCTCTATTATCTCGTTTTGGTTGGGTCTAGATCGATTAGACGATCGACCCATTGGAATTTATCTATTGGAAGTGTTTCTGGTCTGCTCGTACCCGGAGTGAAGAGTTCCACCCTAGGTACACCTACCCAGCACGGTCTCCGATATTCAAGACAGAATCAGATCAATCTGCGATCCCGATCCACCGAGTGTGTAACTAGCCCATTCCATCGGGTACACAAGGTGAGATGGCAACGCAAGATCAATCGGACCAGACGTCTTCTGTTGATGATCGGTCGTCTGCTAGCAGCGGACGATCAGATCGGATCGCAAGCGAAGGTCCGCGGGGTCCCCCCCCCCCCGTAAGTTGGAAGGCTGGGCACGATGGTGGTCAGGTTCTCGACACAACTGTGTTCGATTTTGAACTTGACTCCACCACACAGGTGACTCACCCAAGACCGGCGTTCTTGATACTCCTTGAATCTGATAGGCTAAAAGCCCCCCTTGTTTTAGACCAATCGGAAACTCGACCAACTGCCTTGACCAAAAGTGACCAAATTTGTGGTACACTTCACCACACCGCCGATGCAGTCACTTTTATCGGACGTACTGTTTTTATTAATGACATCACTTGGCTCTTGTTGATTGATTTTCACGTCTTTTCGTAGACCTGCAACACCTAAGCTGGAAAAATTATACGTGGGGTTCCAACACGCGCTGCGCACGGCGCTCGAGACCCTTTTTTGAAGCGTGGGACGTATCCAAAGTGGAGAAACGACTCGAGAAAGACTGGCCTCAGATCCTGCAGAACCACAGAACCACGTATCCTTGAAAGCCTTCGTTCGTGCTCAAGTGGAATGTACGGAATGAGGAATTGCGGTGATTCTTGTTGTAGCTTGTTGACGCGTCTGGTGCTACAATCAATATCGGTTTTGAAGGAGTCTAGAGTCGTAGTACCTAGAAGTTTTGAAAATTCAAAATCATGAACGCTCCCGAAGGCAGCGCCCAAGCCAGGGGGGGACACAGCTGTGAACGAGGAGACCCCGTCCATTGTGCGCAAGCTCAGCTTCAGTGGTGTAACAACGGGCCGAAGTAGTGACCCATAACAGGAACCTCCAGAACAGCATGAGAAGCAAGCGCCTGCTGAACAGATGACAAATCAAGTGCAACTTGTCATTTGCGTGCGCCCACTGGAACGGGCTTTGACGGGGAAACCCGAATATTTTCGTGTCTTCTCGGAAGTCACGTTATTGGCGCAGCCGCCAAAGACGTTCCATGCATCGTGCTCCACTGGAACTGCCATTAGCCTTTCCTTCTCGCGCATCTTTAGACTCGGAGACGCAACAGACAGAGCTCTTCGATGCCACGACAAGGCCCGTCATCGATGCCGCATTTATGGAAATAAAAACGGACTCGTGGTTGCCTACGGAGTCACGAACGCTGGTAAGACGTACACAATTAGCGGTACGACGGAAGCTCCGGGTATTCTACCGCAATCTTTGGAATACATTATGAATGAATTATTCAGACAGAAAGAGATCGAGGCCCAACCCGTGACAAGAGTGACGGCAACCTACCTTGAGATCTATAATGACAACGCATACGATTTGTTGTCCCCTCCACTTCGAATGAAAGCGCTGCGCGTACAAGACTGTGACGGCCACGTGTGACTGTCAAGCATTGAAAGAAAGCAACCGATTGCTGATGAATGAGGTGCAAGAGCGTCGAAAATCGGCGAAATATGCTCGAAAGCAGTACATGATTGCAATTCGAGAAAAGAAGGAGCTCTTGAAAGCTGTTGCCATTTACAAAGAGGCGATTACGAGTCGTGACAAGGACATGGGGAAGTACAAAGCTGCTGTGCTGAAGTATAAACAGCAGCTCAAACGACAAGTGGACGTTGACGAGGCAAAGCAAACGTTACTGAAGCAGTTGGAACAGACGCGGTTTATGATTTTGGAGGCCTATCAGCGGTGGAAAGAGAGTCCACTTGGTTGTGAAGCTCCTGCGTTTGTGCTGTTGGACAAGTGTATAGAGTATAGAGATTTTGTGAAGCAAATTAGTTTCGCCAGCTAACTAGATTGGCACGTGCAAACTAGCCCAACCTTGGGTATAAGTTTGAGATTTAGTGAGAAATCGGCGGAACCACACATGGATTGATACATGTGTGGTTCCGCCGATTCCGTGTCAACATGACGAAGCTGGACAATCTAATGGTTGCGGTGCTTTCACTTAGGACTGGCCCTAGAAGATAAGATCAAGGTCTAGGCAATCTGCTGGTGGTTGATCCATTGGAACCGAGTTTTTTCTTTCACGTTGGTGCCTGGAAGTGGATACGATCTGCAAGCGCTGGATCCTAAAATATCTCTCGCGTGAGAGATCGTGTATGCACCACCGGATCCACAGCAGGTTCTATCAGATGTCTAGTCGTCCTCGACGTCGCGTAAATAGAACCTTCTGTCTCTCCCTACCTTGAACCATACAAGGCATAACCACTTTTTGCTGCAGCAACCAGCACAGCTGATACTTGTTCTAGAACTACAGATTGCGCTAGCGTTTTGAAGACGTGTTTAGTGCGTATCATCTTGATACACTCGTTACAGTCTCGCATGAGGTTATATGAATGTGGTCGGGAAGATGGGGCCACGAGAGCAACAGGTCAAAAGAAACAGCACGCCAAATACGACGATCGAGTTCAACATGGGATGTGAAGGCGTCTTGGTGTCAAATCATGGCGCTCGACAGCTTGTATGGCGTCGCTGCGAGGAATGATACCCTCCCTGCTATTGTCAAGGCTGTCGACGGGCGTGCTGAGGTGTATTTAGACGGTGTTGTACGCCGTGGCACGGACGGACGTAATTAAGACCCTGGCGTTAGGTACTCGTGCGGTATTCCTCGGTCGTCCCATTTTGTTTGGTCTTGCCCACAGCGTAAGTGGCGTCTACTATCGTTTGATCCAATTGACCGTGTCGAGACTTAGTTTTCATGCGTTCTCAGGGTGAAGACGGTGTTGCCAACTTCCTTCGTATCCTTAACAACGAGTTGAAGCACGCCATGTTATTCTCAGGCACAGCCCACTTGCTGACATTACGTATGGTGGCAGCACCGGTCGAGTGGATGGATGTTAACTCACATGAAACTTTGTTTTCTTGTCATGCAGCCCTTCGTATGTCCGTCGTGGCTTGCCACCACTACCATCGTCACTATGAAAGGAGGATCAATCTCCATGGAATTTCTCTACAAAGACCATGCAGGATCAGCTCTCCAAGGGACCGTTGCGTGATGCTTTCAGTACTACAATCCAAATCAACGTACACGTAACTAAAGAGGCATCACAGTTCCTGTTACTCCGTCTCGTGGGTTTCTATTCCAGACATGATCGTTCCTAGTGCGTCGGCTCCGATGCACTTGTTCCCGTTATATCTGCGTGGGCAGGAGGCGTGTCTTCCTCTTGCTTTCCCTTCGACACAATCGTGGGTGTCTGGTCTTCACTCTTCTTCGCGACCATCGCCACAGAAGCTCCACTCTCCGAGGTACTGAGCGGTCTTTTTGTCAGGTTACTCGCACCAGTCTCAGCAGGAGATGGCGCCGTGGTTGACGCAAGTACCGCAGACGTCTCTCCGCTGTATCCAAAGCGCGCAAGACGCTGACTGCGACGTTGAGCTTCAGGAGGAGCGCTCTCTCCAGCCAGCGATAGATGTGGAGGATGCGACGATGGAGACGACGGCACAGGCAGCGAGATGCCTGGTTTTCCAAACACCAAGCCACTTGGTCCTCCCGATCCGAACGCTCCCAAGCCCGTACCAGCACCAAATTTAAACTGTCCGCTTTGCTTTACCTCCTTCGCTTCCGTCTCTCTCTCCGTCGCCGCTTTGCCTTCGGTATCCGACGAAGCCGTAGGAGGTTTCATGGCAGTCAAACGTGGAGCACTGCCCACTTGCTTTTTAATCGATCGCAGCGCAAAGAATCGGAGCTTTTCTTCTGCCGTCATCCCATCCGTGTCAGTTGGATTTTCAATCACTTGTTTCGGCTGAGCCTCCGTCGAATGTGCCGCTACTGGCGCTGAGTGAGCAGTGGCAGGTAGTACTTGAGCAGCAACAGCAAGTGGTGCAGTCGATAGGACCGATGATTCGGTCGTTGTAGTCGCAGTGCTAGTCGTACTTGTTACGATCGTCGCGACTGGGCCCGTCTGAGAAAACGAGATGGCAGCAGCAACTGACGTCGCGATGCCAGACTTCGATCCCGTCGCTTCCACTGATTCAGCACTCGATGGCTGTTCCGGCGGCTCAATCTTCGGAGACGCGAACAGTGGCACCAAAGTCGCGGATTTGGTCGGTAGCGTGGCTGACGTCGTAATAGTCGTTGTGGATGAAGACACTAGGAGCGAAGGTGAAGGCGACGACACGAGTGTTTTCTCTTGCGCGATAGGCTGCGCCGCATTCGCAACGTTTTGATCCTTCAAATGGCTGTTTTCCTTCTTTATGCTCTCCAGTCCCGACATTAACCGCGCATTAAAGTCTTTTAACTGAGTAACTTTTTTCGTCTCGAGCTCCAATTGCGCCTTCAACGTCTGCCGCTCTTTTTCCCACGACGCAGTGACACCACTAGCAGCGGCGAGACATTCCTTCTTCGCCGTCTCACACGCTGTCAACATTGTTTCCAACGCTGTTTTCTCCGTCGTGACGTTATGAATCTGTGCTTGGACCGAGCTCAGTTTAATCTCCAAGGACGAGATGGCACTGGTCGATCATCAATCTCCTTGTTCTTCTCTCCTAGTAAGTGAATTCTGCTCCACGAGCGCAGTTTTTGCCTCAAGCACTTCCTCTAAGCGCTTCTGAAGCAATTCCAACTCAACTTGCGCCTCCTTTTCCATTGACTGGGTCTTGGTATTCAATGTTTCGATTTCAGCTTCACGATCATGTAAACTAGTTCGAAGTAGCTCCATCTCTCGACGATAAGCCGATGGCTTCGAGACTTCCGCGGCATGCAGCTGCAATGCGCGCTCATAGTTTCCCTGTCTGGTTTCTAAATCACGTTTTATCCTCGACATTTCTTCACGCACACTCTTCATCTGTCGCACGGCACTATCAGCTTGACCCTGTAGCAGTTGCTGCTTTTTCGTCGCTTCCATGACAGCCTGTTTATGTGTCTTCCCGGCAAGTTCCATCTCTTCCCGTAACTTGTTGTTTTCCATAACTTGTTCCTTGAGTTCCACACGGGCTTGGGTCAGCTCGTTCGTCAACTCATCGCAAGTTTTCTCGAGCGCTTGCACCTTTGCTGCCTCGTGCTGCTTCCATTTCTCACTGGCGCTTGATAAATCCTCCAGGTTCTTCTCGCTTGCTTCTGTCAATGCCTTGTACTTGGTCACACTTTCAATCAGTGTCTTCCTTGAAACAAGAGACGCTTGGACTTCACGCTGTGCATCGCGCAGCTCGACTTCCAGTGCTGCCACGCGCTCTGAAGCGGCAACACATGTGCCTTTCCGTAGTTGATCCCGCAACTGCGTCGTATGTTTCTCCAGTAGCGCTGATTTTTCTTCCAGAGCCTTCTTCTGCTCTTCCAGCCGTCCATGCTGCTCATTCAGCTGACTGTGCTTCTCCTTTAGCATTGTCAATTCAGCTACTGCTGCTTGTTTTTCTCGCTCAGCAGCCACCGCTTGAGCGCCACACGTGACTTCTTTCACGTCAATCTTTTCGTAGGCGTCATGGAGCTTCGTCTCAAGTGTCACAACTTTTTTGCTCAACGCTTTTACTTCGCGGCGTTCTCGCTCTTCTCTAGCACTCTCCATACGACGCGTCGATTCCATCAGCTTAAATTCGTATTGTCAAGACGCAACGTCGTTAGTTCTACATGTATTTTTTCCTCATTTTTCCGTAGAAACTCGGATTCGCGGACGGCCGAATCCTTCTTGACTGCAAGACGCTGCAGACGTGATGTCGACGCTTCAAGTTTCGCCTCTGTATTTGCTACCATCTGCTTATGTTGTAGAATCAACGAGCTTAAATGGTCGGCCTTCGATCGTAAACGTACGAGCTCGTTCTCTAGATTCTTACATCGCTCCTCAGATGCTTCGTTCCGTTCTTTGCTGAACGTCGCTTCTACCTGAGCTTGCATCTGCGCTTGTCACAGCTCCGAACATTTGCTACGTTCTTGCTTCAGCGCTTCCTGCAACAGCTTGACATTTGCTTGTTTCTCCATCTTGCAATTATAAAACTCCATCTGCACTTCACGATCTTTTTTGCTCTCGATGTCTACATCAACAGAACCATGACGAGAAGACCTTTTTTTCATCAAGGCAGCACTCTCTTGAGATCCTGAACTGTTTGCTGCGTCTACTTCGAGACTGTCATTCACGTTATCACTCGTCATGGCCTTGTTCATCTCTTTAAGCTCACGAATGACCGCTAGCAGCTGTTGATTGCGCACTTGGAGCTCCTCCACATCTTTAAACACCACTAAGTTATCACTTCCAACGTCTAGACTGTTTGGTTGTCCACGTGTATCGTGCGAACGGAAGAGCAAATGCTGTACTTGCTTTGACAGATCTTCCACACTCTGACAAAGTGCTTCGCACTTCTTTTCGAGTGTCTTCTTCTCTTTGAAAGCCTCTTGTTCTTTTCTCTTAGTCTTTGCCAGCTCTTGCATATATCGCTCCAGTCGCTCGCTCACTTGGGTATGACTAGCAGTGGTGCGCTCAAGATCCAGTCGTAATCCCATCCAAACCGGTGCTTTTTTCTGCACTTCCTTGTTAATACGGTCCATGTACAGCAGTAATTTGTCCTTTTCAGTGCGTTCGGCTTGTAGCGTTTCTTCCAGCTCGAGAATATGATCGTACATTTGTTTTAAAGTCAATCCATGCGCTGCTAAATGCGCTTCGCCCGCACTGGGCGATAGATCCGCTACAGCACTCGCTGTCTGTAACGAAAAGATCTTTTTCGCTTCCATGTCTTTGATTCGTTCCTCAGCTCTTTGGACATCATCCTGAAGAGCCTGAATACGCGCTTCCGAAGCTTCCGCTTGTTCACGGAACAAATGCTCCACCTGTGCTTTCGTACGTTCCGGCTCAAGAGCCAGTGCTTGTTCCGAGTCAGACAAAGACTTGTGTAACGCGTCACATCGCGACTGAAGTTCAGTCACACGAGCAGAAGCTTCAGCCTCAGACTCCTGATACAATTTTGCGAGTCGACGTTGAACGTTGAGCTAAACGCTCGCACGACTTGGAGGAGCTCAAGATTCGCAGTGAAGAAGAGCTTACGTCGGCAAAACGACAGATGGAGAGTGCCCGACTGGTAAGCACAAAGTTAGAGGGAGCGTTGATTAAGAGCAAGGAAGCGCCTTGTCGTGGATTTTAGAAGCCTGTAGTTCCTTCAGCGCTTCCTTGCTCTTAATCAACGCTCCCTCTATCTTTGTGCTTACCAGTCGGGCACTCCATCTGTCGTTTTGCCGACGTAAGCTCTTCTTCACTGCGAATCTTGAGCTCCTCCAAGTCGTGCGAGCGTTTAGCCATCTCGTGTCGTAATTCCTGCACCGTCTTGGTCTTCTCAGCAAGTTGTTCTTCAAGCCATTGCGAATCTTGTTGCGCTGCTTCGGCCTCCTTCTGGGCTCTCGTTAAGGCGTGTGTCATTAGCGCTACTTGTGTCTCTTGTTTCGCCGCGCGCACTTGTGCTTGCATTTCTTGACGTTGAGCATCGACTAGAAGTCGATTTTTCTCTCTAGCTGTCGTCTGCAGCTCCTCAATCTCGGAGAGTCGACGCTCTGCCAACGATGAGGCCACCTGAAGCTTAAATGTCAGTGCATCATTCTCCGTAGTCACTTGTAGCAATTGCTGCTTCAATTGACGTGCTTCTTCCTCCCGATTTGCTAAGAGCTTGGTAACACGCTGGGCTTCTTCCACTACAGTTTAAGAGCAACGCAGTTTTTGCGTAAAGTTAGGATTGAGATTGTCCAAGTGACCAAATCAGTTCCTTACCAGCAGCTTTCTTATCTGCTCGAGGGACTGACATTCACTCTCGGCAAGTGAAAATTTCCTTTGCAAACTTAAATATTATTTCTCTAACTCATGCAGCAATTGTTCTAATCATTTGAATACGCAAACAACCCAAAACGTTAGTCAACTGATGCGCTAAGTCGAGAGAGACGCACCTTGATCGATACTAGAGGCGGTGGACACAGCTGTATCGGCCATGGCTTGATTATATTTTCGCAACATGAATTTGGTATGTTACCTATTTATAGTCTGTTACAAAAACGATAATAAAATATTTTTCTCATAATGAATACACTTCTTTTATACAGCTAATAACTTACCAGTGTCGAGCTGTCTGAAGTCGTAGTATTTACCTGCACCGTAGACATGCAATGAAGTCGAACAGACGACAGCTCGACACTGGTAAGTTATTAGCTGTATAAAAGAAGTGTCATTTTGGGAAAAGATTTTATTATCGTTTTTGTAACAAACTATAAATAGCTAATAAGGAGGTTGCAGGCGCCTAGACAAATTAAGCTCCGCCTGAAGTTTTGCGCGAATGGTGAGGAACACGTTTGAACAGGTTATGATCCCAAATGGCGATAAACACGGTCAGTAGTGATAATCTCGATGGAGATAAAAGGACAGTTTTCGGCGCTGGGGTAGTGCAATTATTGGAATTGTTTCGTGGCATTACGGAACGTTTGAATAGGCTGGAAATCCATGTGTAAACAATAAACGGGTTTAATAATTCAACGAAACTAGGTACTCAAATGCGCATAGCATCCCTCGAGAGCGTGTCAGAAAGAATGTCATTTGGCGAGGGCCATCATCTTTGTGAATCGTATGGAACGATCAAAACACCAAGAGATGAAACTGTCGCAAAGCGGACTTTTTATTAGGCTAAAATAGGGCCTAATGTTGGACATT
>CM047585.1:644058-733552 GCA_026184515.1 Peronosclerospora sorghi | reverse complement strand
ACGTGGTTTAAGCACCTTATCGCACGTGATCACGCCTGATCGCATCGTTTGTATCGTCACAAGTTAGTTAATTTAATCTTGCACCAAGAATTTGCTGTGCGCTGTCCCCGCCACCTGAGGAGCGACCCACGCCTAGCCGTCGGGTACACAAGGTGAGCAAGAACACAAGCAGTCGAAGACATCCGGAGTACCCCCTTCGTTAGTCGGCAGTCTGGGCGCCGTGGTACCGCCTGATCAAGTCTCAAAAACTTCGATCAGCCGCTCCACCACAAAACATTCAGTGCAAAACTTAGCACACAAAAATTTGTAGGACGTCTTCTGCCAGGGAATGTAAACTCTTCGAATTAATTTCTCACGAACGATGTTTTCCTCACTCCGCAATTCCTCACTAACCGTCAAGAGAGCAGTCGCGCTTCGGGAATTCCGTGTCCGATGAATGGGTCAAAAATCTCCTTTTCTTGTCTTCTACCACTTTAACAGGGTTACATTCTGGTTACATTTAGTATGTGGTGTACGTGAGTACACTACGGTTGGGGTCAGTATTGACCGGCCCGAAAGGTTTGGACCTATTGGTTATTTTAACCAATCAGGGCTGGATCCCTTGGTGGAGGCGTGGCAGCCAGCCACATGTTAGTACACAGGTGCTGTACACTACATTTTAGCTAGGTACGAATTTAGTAAGTTCTACTTAGTATTACATATAGTTTACATTAGTTTAAATTAATTTAGGCTAATTACATATTAAATATACATTCAGTTTACATTTCACTCAAAAGACCGCAGGACGCACGACATCGACCGGTCGCGCGCGCAGTGAGTGTAGTAGCGTAAGGGGAGCTCTTCCCTTACCAACCCCCTTATTAAGGGAGCCTTGTGTTAATGCGTTAGCTTGTGATAACTGGTAAACCATAGTGGAATCTAGGCCCCAAGTAAGAGAGTTCTCTCTTACTAATCCCTTTTATAAGAGCGTATCGGCTAAGTAGCGGCGAACGCCGCTTAAAGAAAAGTCTTCCTCTGTGCGCTAGCCGCACCGTGCGTGTACGCACCGGCTACAGTTCGCAAGGCGGCAAATGTTCTTGTAAGTGTGGTGAAGTGTACCACAAATTTGGTCACTTTTGGTGAAGGCAGTTGGTCGAGTTTCCGATTGGTCCAAACAAGGTGGGCTTTTTAGCCTATCAGATTCAAGGAGTATCAAGAACGCAGGTCTTGGGTGAGTCACCTGACATTGGGTATTTTACATAATTTTGTGTGGGTACATTAGGGACCATAGGGAAGTAGTATTATTGGTTAGTTGTGTTTTTTTTTTCCAAGTAAGAGTCTTTTGGTTACGGATTTTCCCGGTAAAGGTTTTTGGTCTAGGAATAAGTGGCAAAACCCTCTTCTGGTCTTGGTCTACACCGCGGCAAGAGGTCGCCGTTATTCTTTTCACGTACACTAGTCGCCTCCGCCCGCCGCGGAGTGTTTGGTGGCAGAGGGTTGAATTGTCCCCTCTTGCCTATTATACCCGGTCTGGACGCGCCGCACGCGCACTTTGGCCACCGGAAGTCCCTCGACGGGAGTACGATTTGGCGATCTCGACACTTCAAGTCAAGTACACTTGGAACGTGCTATTAACTGGATTGGTCCTTACGTGGAGATATCGTTTGTGGAGTTTCACGGGCATATTGGGTCTTCACGTGGACATATTGGCTCATTGTAACATTGGTTAGAGTTTAGACCGGTATTGGTCTTCTCTCATATTGGTCAGGGGCTAGACCTGTTGATTGGTCTACCCTCTATTATTTCGTATTGGTCAGGTCTAGATCGTTTGGACGATCGACCTATTGGAATTTATCTTTCGGAAGTGTTTCTGGTCTGTACGTACCTGGGGTGAAGAGTTCCGCCCTAGGTACACCTAGCCAGCACGGTCTCATATTCAAGACCAAATCAGATCGATCTGTGATCCCGATCCAACAGTGTGTAACTAGCCCATTCCATGGGGTACACAAGGTGAGATGAACTTAAGTGAATCGGACCAAGTGTCTTTGGATGATGAACGGTCGTCTGCCAGCAGCGGACGATCGGACCAGATTTCGAGTGGAGGTCCGCGGGGTACCCCCCCCCCCGTAAGTTGGAAGGCTGGGCACGATGGTGGTCAGGTTCTCGACACAACTGTGTTCGATTTTGAACTTGACTCCACCACAATGGTGCGCGTGCCCGGATTCGAACCAGGGATATCACCGCGAGGTGTCATCAAAGATTGAATTTGAAGATTTGAATTTGGAATCGTTCTGGAGAGGGCGTAAAGAAAGGCTATCACCTTACGTCTTCGTTCTCAATAAAGATGGCGATGTCCGGTCTGGCCTGGTGGAGGACCAGATCGGGATTAATAATTTTTTTCCTCCCCAAAAGGCTCCCACCGGAGCCGATCGGGACTATAGCAAGTCCTGCTATAGTCCCGGAAAGGATTAGAACCTTGGCCTGATCCTATGTATGTGCATAAAAAGTTGATGGAAAATTAAAAGACGAAAAATACTTGGAAGCTGATCAGAACGATCAGACCAACCTCCCCAAGGTCCCCAAGGTCCCCAATATTCCCAAGAAAGGGTTGGGAATGCCGGCCGACGAAGACGACCTCGAAGAAAAGTCACAGGTCGGAGATGGAGGCTTCAATGAAGAAGACCTAAACAAGATGTACTAAATTTTTTAGCTGAAACGATTTGTTCGTTTTGACGTGGTCTTTCGGGTGTTGAACCTCCAGATCCCCGACCTTCTTCTCGGTCCCACTACCGAGCCGGTCCAGAGTGATCGCCCATTACTGTTGGTGAAAAACTTGGTGGCGATGCTGGCGGAGGTTGGCATTAAAATGCAGAACCCCGCCGATGTCCAAAAACTATTTGAATTTGAGACTTGGAGGCTGAAATCGTCGATGTCGACCTTCCACGACCATTTGGTCCCACTGGTGGGGGCGGTTCGACGCCCAACTCCCACCGCAGCATTGAAGGTCGCTGAAGCCTCAACAGCGCTTGTCGACATTGGTTCTGATGACGAATAGGTTTATCAGTCTCCACCGGCCTCTAACAGCTCATCAGAGTTGGAGACCGGTGTCGAGCGGATGACCATGGGGGTGGACCATTCCCAGCCCGAACAAAAAAATTACGTGCGGCAGCAAAGGGCTGCTTGCCAGTCGGGGCTCCAGCGACCCCCACAGGTCTCAGTTTCACAAAAGGAGGGTATCAACACGTTTCCCATGACTCCAGCTAACGTCCAAGCCATGTTTGAGACGATGATGGAGCGTTTCATGGAAGACCGGGTTAGACCACCTCTGCGGCCACACACATGCCCAAGACAGGTCTACCCAGAAAAGTGCCAATGTTTGCCGAGATTTGGATATGGAATCGGTAACATCTGTGGACAAGCCCACTCGAAGTGGTATCAAGTCGGCAAAGGGAAGCGCAAGCCGCAAGCCGCAACCGGCCAGACCGCGTAGACCAAGTAAGACAAGTGACTGTGACATGGAGTCGGTCGGCGGTCTTGACGACCACTGTGGGTCAGATGGTACGGGCGCTGACAAGCCACGCAAGGCTAACCTAGCCTCCACTATTGCTTACGACTTTGAATCTGCTGCGATTCCGCGCATCCGTATGGCCGCGACGACCGACCTCAAGGACGTCACTGGCAAGGATACTGATGAAGACCAGGCCCGGTCTTGGTTCGGTCGGGTCAAGTCTGCGTTCCTGCGAGACCAGACCCCGAAAAGTGAAAAGTGTCTGATCTTCCGGGATTTGTTGAAAGGACCGGTTGCCAACTGGATCCAACAGTTAGGTCGGGATGTCCGGTCTGACTGGGACCAGCTATGTGCAGAGTTTGAAGGGAAATATTGCAACTCCGGATTTTCGAGTGCCCCCAAGTATCACCATATGCAGAAGCGGAGTGACGAGAAACCGATCGAATATTTGCATCGGTTGAACGTGGCTGCACTTCGTGCCGGAATAACAATTAAAGAGAATAACCCGCCGAACGGTGCTGCTATGGAACATGTGGGTCACTACATTAGTACCCTGGACGATCAAGAACTGGCGGACCAGCTTACTCTGCTGCTTCTTAGAGACGCGGGTGAAGTTGAACAGACTCTATGGACGCTACAGCAGTCGCGTAGCATGAGGGCGAAGAGTGCTGGTGGCTCAGGTCGCTACCGATCCAAGACCCAGACCCAGACCGATCCGGTCAAGAGACCCTGGACCAGACCGACCCGAGCGGTCAAGGCGATCGTAGCCGAAGACTGCACGGGATCGGAAGGGGAAAGTGGAAGTCAATCCAGCCAGGAGTCGTCGGATGAAGACCAATATCGTTATGTCTATGTTGCGGGACCTGCCCCGAAGACCAGGTCGAAGTCTGACCAGGTAGACCGGAAGGGAAGGAACGGAAGCAAGTCCGATCCAGACCGATCTCGTCCGAAGAGCTCCCACTATGGGTCGAGCAAACATGATGGTCCAAACTGCTGGAAGAACCACGAACAAGGACGCTAAATGATCGAGTAATGAAGGCATTGAAGGACCACCCCAACCACGAGCTATTGTACGTGAAACGGGACTGGAACAGAAGCGCCGACTACCTCGCGACCGAGGCCATGCAACACCAGACCGGGGCTACGATCACCAAGAAGGCCGTTCTGGATGAATTGATGAATATAAACAGGCTCCCAGAAGTGATCGGACCCAAGAACGCCCCAGTCTAGGTGCATGTGATGGTCGCGACTAGATCGAAAGCTCAGAAGTCTTGCCGACCGTTCCCGAAGGAAAGTTTGAACGAATATGCAGTGCAACAGTTAAGGATGGAACGGATACTCAAGGCGCAGGACGAAGAAGAATGGATTATGAACCTGAAGACCTACCTGCGTGGTGAACTGTCCAAGTTGACGAACGATCAAGCGAAAGAGTACATCAAGATCGCGGATAGCTACGAAGTGGATGATAACGGATTATTGTATTACTGCCGCGATGCCGACCAAGACAGTGCAGACCGGGACCGACTGGCGAAATTAGTAATCCCCGAGTTGAGGCAGCCGGATGTCCTTCATCACTATCACGTGAGTCTAGAAGGGGGACATCAGGGCATAGGCAGGACCTATCACAAGATCAGGTCCCACTTGCACTGGAGAGGTTTCCGCAGGTGCAGAAATATGTGGGCTGTTGCACGGATTGCGAGACCGGAAAGGGTAGACCGGTAATCAAGGGGCGATCGCCCGGAAATATCGAAGCTACCTACCCTTTCCAGGTCAAATAAAAAAATAGCGATGGACCACATACCGTCACTACCTAGAGACGCGCGGCAACACTGAGCTGCTGATCTGGATAGACCTGTTCACCGGTCTAGTTATTGCGAAGGAAAGTGCATCTCGGTCTGCGGAGAAGATCGCCCAGAGCTACGAATAATGTGTGTTCCGAATATTCGGCGCCAGCGAGGTCATCAGGCACGATCGGGAACCCGGTTTTATGGCCGAGGTGTTCCGGTCGTTCAATAACATGCTGGGCCAGAAACAGAGTGCGACGATGGCATATCGTCCGCAAGCAAATGGATCGGCGGAACGCATGGTGCAGACCATAACGAGGGCGATCAAGATGTACGTTGCTGACCCAGACCAGCGAGATTGGGACGAGTATTCAGAAAGGCTGGTGTTTGCACTCAGCTCGTCGACCGATCGGGTCCGAGGAGAAACGCCTTTTTATCTGACATATGGATGGGACCCTCGGTCGACACTGGAAGCTGCGATACCTATCGGTTGCACCCGGACCCGCAATCTCAATGCTCGACGCTGGCGCATGCAGGTCCAGAAACACTACCAGCATGCAAAAGAAGTCGTCAACTAAAAGCTGCGTCAGGCCACACAAGACCGGGCAGACCGGACCAATGACCAGGTCCGACCCCACGGTATAGAACCAGGGGCGAGGGTATGGCTATACCTAGACCGAGTGAAAGAGGGCTATGCGAAGAAGCTGGATCACATGTGGCACGGCCCTTTCCGTGTTGCCGAGCTGATCGGTGAGCACGCTTCCCGTCTAGTAACAACTGGTACATATTACAAGGTCTTCCCGATCGTGCATGTGTCCAAGTTGAAGCTGGTCCGAGAATTTCCTGATCGCCCCAAAACTCCCTGTCTGGTAGACGAAGAAAAAAAGATTTGATTTCGATGAAGCGTTACTGCCGGAGAACATTTGGGAACGACCATTAGAGGAAGACGAGTTTGAAGTGGAGAAGGTCTTAGATGTTCGGTCGACCAAGAAGACCAGGTTCGGTCGGACTCACCGAGAGTACCGGGTCCGATGGAAGAACCATGATGAATCAACATGGGTCGACGAGCTCGACTTGAATTGTGGGGCTCTTCTACGAGAGTTCGAACGAGAACGAGTCAGTCGTAATCGCTTCGCAGTGATGCAGACCCATGAAGACCAAGACCAAGACACGCAGTAGCATCGGTCGGTCTAGACCGGTGTGAAGATGTGGAAGGTCCGGAGTTGATGTGAAATTGTGATGAACTGTGACGGATTGGAATAGCGGAATGATGAATGTGATGACTATTTTTCGTGATGGGAGTGGAACTGTTTACGATAACGTGTTCGGTGCAACTATGGAGAGAGTGGTAAAATTAGTTCAAGTGATTTGACGATCGGACATATGAAAAGAAATGATGACATGTATTACGAGTTATCGGGTCGACTACCTACGACTTCACTTCCTATCGCCCCACAGACGGCCGATGACCATTGACGGATGATGTTCCACTTGATCCTTAAACTGGTTACGCCAGAGGTCCTTCCGGTCAAGCTGGACCAAAGCATTCTTTAAGTCCGCGACCGGCTCAGCGCAATCAAGACCGGGGTACCATGTGCCGTCATCGGCTAACAACCTGGTCTTCTCAACGCGACGCCTTGGCAGTGTCCAGACCAGATCGGGTCCTTTGAGAGTCGGCAGTGGCCAGACCAGAAGGAGGAAGAGTCACGTCAACCTTCAATGCCCACGACAAAGCATGACGATATCGAACAGAAGTCCCGGGCAGAAAAGTTGGTTTGGGCGCGTCCACAGCCCGTTTCGACGACCCTTTATCGATGTCACCCTCCAAGTGCGCCACTTGGTCTTCTTCTGACGTCGGCTCTTCAACTGAGACATCGGACCGACGATGCCGGGTGGATCGGTATTGAGATAAAGCGGGAAGGAGATCATCTGAACCCACCGATTCACCCTCCAAAGCCGCCTCAGGCGAGACCAATACCGACTTGGACCGAACGGCGAGACGGGTCGAGGGCGCGCGATTTTTGGAGTCCTTCGTCTCCGTAACTGCATCCTTCACCGCACTTGGGAGTTGCGCCCGTATCTTGGCTAGTGATTACACCATTTCCGGTTTCTTCTCGTGCTCTAGATCGCGCGCAAGGGCCCGCGCCCTCGCGCCTCCTGATGCGCCCTTGCTCTTCTCATTGCGTGCGTGAATTTTGGGGGACGGAATTTCAGCCAATGAATGGCGAGAATTTCCGCCCGAATTTTGCTGGGAAATCGTACCATCTGAATGCGCCCGCGGGGGCGTGAGGGCGCATGGGATTTGGCGATGTTAAACGCATCACTTGCATCCGATTTTTGGCTCATGAGGAGCGCCTGCGTCTTGGCTTTCTTGTGGGGAGGCGCTTGCTTCTCCTCGTGTTCGGAGTCGCGCGCTACGCCCCGCGCCCTTGATCGACTCGACGCACCCGCGCGCCTCTTGAAATGGCGCCGATCTCGGTATTGATGCGGACCGGACCAGGATCTGCTTGGTCAGGGCGGACCGGTGCAAGCTACTGATCTTCCCCGACGATCAGGGCAAGGTGACGTCCGAGGTCCGCGGCGGAAGTGGGCGATCTCCAATTGGCATATCTTTTAGACGGGCGTGGCGGTGCAGTCCAGACGTGCCAGGCAGGAACGAAGGCGCCGATTTCGCTGACCCATATGCTGGCGTGCTGTCACCTGTCAGACTGGTCTTCTGCTCCGATCCCCGATGACGATGCCGCTTGGACGGAACTTTTACGCCGACACGTCTGCGACTTGGACGGGATGGCGATCATGAACTCTGAATCGCAGGACCCTTCGCTGGAGTCCTCCCCGGACGAGATCCCTATGTACTCGGTACGGACGGCACGAGGGCGCGAGGGCGCTTGAGTTTTGGCTGGGTTGCAGGCATCACTCACGTCCAATCTTGGGTTCACGAGAAGCTCCTGCGTCTTGGCTCGCTTATGGGGCACCGCACGCTTCCCCCCTAGTTCGATCTAGCGCTCTATGCCCCGCGCACTCGAGCTACCCGGCGCGTCCGCGCGCTTCTTCGATTTGTGTGCGATTTCGGGCTGCTGAATATCAGCCAATGAACGGTGTCGGTCTTGGTCCTGCTGCAAGCGGTCTTGGTCCTGCTGCAAGCGGTTTTGGTCCTTCTGCAAACGGTCTTGGTCTTGCTCCGAGGCGACTAAGGTTGCCGACGCAGGCCAATCTATGCTGGAGGAAGCATCCGAACACGGATGCAGCAAGTTCATCAAGCGCTGGCGGCACTGGTCTAGCGCCACCCGACGACGACCCGATTCCTGCGCCCAAGCGTCCGACAGGTCCTGAAAAGACGGGACCTTCCCGGTCTGGTCTTGGACCGAAACTTTGGGCTCAGTAAGGTGTCGCTAAAGATCGTCGCCTTGCATGCGCAGCGAAGTCTTGTCCAATTGATCGTCCAACTGCTGCCGGCAGATTCGGCTCCAGTCTGACACCCATCCGATGTTTGAGGTGCAGGAGAATTATGGGGGCTGTCAGACCGGGCCGACCGAACAGGTGAAGCAATGTGGGGCGACTCGGTACATATAGTTTCTACAAGAACAAGCGTCAAGAGGAAGCATAAGAGGATCGAGTGCAGTGAAGGGAGTACCTGGCGCGGGTGGCGAAGATGGCTGGTCCATGGTGAAGAAGTGTGAGCGACCAAGGTCCATTTGGTCAAGTGATGGGTGAGTCAGACCGTTATCGTTGTGCGACACGGTCGGACTCAGGGGCGGCTGTGGTGAAGTGTACCACAAATTTGGCCACTTTTGGTCAAGGCAGTTGGTCGAGTTTCCGATTGGTCTAAACAAGGGGGGCTTTTAGCCTATCAGATTCAAGGAGTGTCAAAAACGCAAGTTTTGGTGAGTCACCTGACATTGGGTATTTTACATATTTCATGTGGGTACATATTGGGACCGTAGGGAGGTAGTATTGGTTTGAGTTGTGAATTTGCCTAAAAGAGAAGAAGTCGTTTGGAATCTTTTGGTTTTGCCTTCGGGCTAACACCTCAACAGGGGTCGTTTAAACCTTTGTTATGTGCATCAGTCGCCTCCTCCCGCCGCGGAGTGTTTGGGAGCAGAGGGTCGAATAATCACCTCTAGCTCATTATACCCGGTCTGGACGCGCCACACGCGCATTTGGCCAGCCGGAAGTCCCTCGACGGGAGCACGCATTGGTCGACTTCCTCAAGTTTAAGTCATGTACGTTTGGAACGTGCTATTCACTGGATTGGTCTTTACGTGGAGATATCGTTTGTGGAGTTTCACGGGCATATTGGGTCTTCACGTGGACATATTGGCTCATTGTAACATTGGTTGGAGTTTAGACCGGTATTGGTCTTCTCTCATATTGGTCAGGGGCTAGACCGGTTGATTGGTCTACCCTCTATTATTTCGTATTGGTCAGGTCTAGATCGTTTGGACGATCGACCTATTGGAATTTATCTTTTGGAAGTGTCTCTGGTCTGTACGTACCTGGGGTGAAGAGTTCCGCCCTAGGTACACCTAGCCAGCACGGTTTCATATTCAAGACCGAATCAGATCGATCTGCGATCACGATCCACCGAGTGTGTAACTAGCCCATTCCATCAGGTACACAAGGTGAGATGAACTTAAGTGAATCGGACCAAGTGTCTTTGGATGATGACCGGTCGTCTGCCAGCAGCGGACGATCGGACCAGATTTCGAGTGGAGGTCCGCGGGGTACCCCCCCCCCCCGTAAGTTGGAAGGCTGGGCACGATGGTGGTGGTCAGGTTGTCGATACAAATGTATTCGATTTCGAGCTTGACTCCACCACACATCCAAACGGGAGGGCTCCATGGCGCGAAGAAGAGTTTTATGTCCGGTCAACGTTCTACTGTCCGCTTGATGAACGGGATCATTGTTTTCACTTCGTGGGTCACGTCGACATCAAAATGCACGAGCTCGATATCATTTGCCGTCTCATCAAAGTTGCAGGACGCCAGCGAGAAATCGCACGACCCCATCGGTACGCGACCGAACCTGTACCAACTGCCGTGTTCCTTGTCAAAATAGAGCATCAGGACCTCCTCCTGTTTCTCTCGCGGAAGCCGCTGAAATTGCAGCGACGCGGCCTCCGTAAACGCCCTCCCACCAAAGCCCATGATCTCTCGGAACGTCGTTCTCGTGTCCACTGCGATAAAGGAGTTCGTATTCTTCGTCCCGCCATGTTCCCACTAGAGTCCTGTAATAGGCTCCATCATTTTTGTCCTGTTATTGACGTATGAGCTCTTGAAACACGTGATGTCCCCCTCAGCAGTCGCAGTATAATCTCAATCGTTTGACTCCAATTCGAGGCGACGACTTGTATGACGACTCCAATCGTGAGGATGCTCACCAGCGCGCCAATGAAGAACCATCGCATCCACTGGCGTCGGGCACTAGAGCGAACGTCTAGTGTCTCATCGCTGGCAAGCGAATTCGTGCCATACGTAGTCGACTATTCCATCTTTTTGGAATTTGATACGGACCTACCTATACATGCGTGCGGCTGGCAGTGACGAAAATATTAAGTTGTCTCCGATTCGCCAGATGTCTCTCGAGGATGTGATCTCTTACATCAGCGAGGACGAAATAATTGATGTTTCCCCGTCCAAGATCCGCATGCGAAAACGCTAGCTGACTGCCAGTGGTCGCAAGAGGGTGCAGACAAAAAGAAATAATTTGATGTGAACACCAGCGACGCTAGAAGCGATGTATTCGTTAACTTAATACGCAGATGTAGAGCAATTTTTGAAGAAATCACCAGCGTAAAAAGTGTCATCGTGCTAACGTGTAGAGTTTGGCGAGATGAAATATACCAAGAATTAATAAATGCTGCAGATCACCTTCTTCATGCTGTAAATAAAGACTCCAATTCACCACACCGTAGTGTCGAGAACCTGACAACCATCGTGCCCAGCCTTACAACTGACGGGGGGGGGGGTACCACGCGAGTCTTCGCCTACGATCCGATCTGATCGTCCACTGCTAGCAGACGACCGATCATCAGCATAGGACGCCTGGTCCGATTCTTTCGTCATCTCACCTTGTGTACCCGATGGATTGTGCTGGTTACACACTTGGTGGATCGTCGCTGGAATTGATGTGGGTCTAAAAATGTGAGACCGTGCTGGGTAGTATACCCTGGGGGGAACTCTTCACCCTGGGTACGGGCAGACCAATTATACTCCGAGTAAGTATACTCCAAAGGGCAGATCGCTTAACCGACCGTAGAGCCCAACCAATACGAGAATAAAAGACCGATACTCCAATATAGATATCCAACGAGAACGTGATAAACTCCACGAACGATATCTCCACGTAACAATCTAAAACTTGATTAAACGTTCCAAACGTGTGTGACTTGGGCTTGTGAAGCCTACCAATGCGTACTCCCGTCGAGGGACCTCCGGCGGGCCAAGTGCGTCTGTAACGCGTCCCGGCCGGGTATAATGAGCTAGAGGGGATTACTCGACCCTCTGCTGTGCGACGTGCAGAGTCGACTGATGTACAGTGCGAAGATGCTAACGAATTCCTTGTTGAGTTAAAGTCCAAAAAATCCCAACTAACCAATCCTATCTCTCAACGGTTCCCAATATGTACAAACATGAAAGTATGTAATTACACGCAATATCATGTGACTTAACCAAATCTGTGTTCTAGACACCTCTCGCACACGATAGGCTTAAAAGCTTCCTTGATTTCCACCAATCCGATCGCCGATAAGCCGATCGGCGTGCCGCTGACACAAAGTGACTGAATTTCTTGAGTCCGCTTCACCACATGTGCGAATCGGCGATATAGCGGATAGCGGATGATCGCGGATCGCAGATCGATCTAGTTGATCTTTTGCGAATCGGCGAGATTGCGGATGATCGCAGATCGAGCTATTTGATCTCGTACGAATTGGCGAGATTTCGGATGATGATCACAGATTGAAGATCGCAGATCGAGCTCGTTGATCTTGTACGAATTGGCGAGATTTAGGATGATGATTGCAGATCGCAGGTCGAAGATTGACGCTGTCGATCTAGTGGTAGTCAGCGAAGGGGTACTTGATGACGTGGCGGAAGTCTTCGCCACTTGATCGTCGAGTCTCTTAAGCCTAGATCGCTAAGGAAATACCCAATATATTATTTTTTCGTAGCCTAAACTTAAGAGGAAGGGGGTCGATCTGCACTTTCTATGTGAAGATGGACGTATTTCACAAAAAATCCACCTAGAGTTACCAAGGGGCGCTTAAAGCAGCCAACTTATAGGGGAAAGATGCAAACCAATGGGGGAAGGGTTGAGAGCACTTAGCTCGATTACCCTTCCAGTAACCTTTCCAAAAAGGGGCCGCTGACATACGGGGCGGAGTTGCAGGCGAGTTCTCAAGAACTTTACGTCTGCCGGTGGGCCAAAAAGTGCACTACGTGCTCCCGCCCGGGACGTGTGAAGGTGTGTATTCAATGAGATGGAGGCGCGAAGTTATCACGCCGTCCCAATCGATGATAGTGTCGATCGGACGCAAAAAGAGAACTTTATTAGCCTTATATCCTAAAATCAACCAATTACCTAATATCGACCAATCAACTCTACCCATCCTGATATGCATCATCGACCAATCAACCTGATATATCATCCGTCTGTCTCTTACCATCATGTACCTGTACCCTGCGTCGCTTCTGCTCCGGATGGACCGTCCATGTTCACAACCGTAGCCCAAAAAAGCTTCCATGCGCTTCTCCACAATGGACCGTCCATGTTCTTGAACGTTGACCAAAAAATCTTCCATGCGCTTCTCCACAGCCGCCCCTGAGCCTCATCCAGCTGTACATCGGTTGGGGCGTGGTTCTACTTGTTATCGAGAAGCACCATCCATCCTTCACTCTTAATTGGTACATCGTGTCCCTCGTAGCGTTTGTCTACATGATCACTCACATTTATACGTCTCCACAGTCCGCGCATGATCATGTCATTATCCTTGGACCGTCCATTCCTTGATCTCCAGAAGGCGGATGAATTGATCAGGTTGATCGCTGATCGATGATCAAGGGTGATCAAGGGTGATCAAGGGTGATAGCCGTCAACAGTCTGCCTTCACATAAACTATCCATAATCAAGCAGCAAATACTCCCCCACCTCGAAAAGGTGCTTCAGGAGGCCAACACCAAGATAAATCACATGCTTCCAGATCGAACCGCGAACATCAAGTTGAAATCGCGTTTGAATGCCGCGTCAAAAGAACGTGATCAGGCTAAGCTTCGTGCCCAATTTTACTCCGAGGAAGTTCGCAGGTTATCAAGCAAGGCTTACCAACCTTAAAAAACAGAGTGATCAAGCCCGAGCAGCTGAGGCAGCTTGTCTGGTCTTACACGCAAGGAAAGCGTCCACTACTTTTGTCTTTTGATTCAATCAGATATCGCATCGGACATGTCGTTTGAGTAGGTCACAGTTAATAACCTTCTCGATCAATAAAATCTATTGATCACGCCATTCCTAGGTTTTGCATCAATTAATAACTTAAATACATGTGAACTTGATCATTCGGGACCGAATCTAACATCACTCCCTATCCATATCATCAGTCGTAAATTTATCATCTCATAATCAACAGTCACTTCTCCATTAATCGTGATTTCATCAATCGATTTTTCTCTAATAGAGGGTTCGTCAGTCACAATTTCAATAGTCGATTCGTCGATCATGCGTTAGTTGGACTCTTTGTCCACTTGCATCACGTCGAACCGATGTCTGTTAATCATCTTCCTTTCGAAATCTTTGATCAGAGAATCACAATTTAGATCTGCCTCGTCTACCCATGATGTCTCATCGTAACCCTTCCAGTAAACTTGATACTCGCGTAACGTTCTGCCATACCTAACCTTTCGACCAGATCGGACGTCGGTGATGCGATCAACTTCAAATTCTTCTGGCTCCAGGGATCTTTCCCAACTGTCTTCAGGTAGTAAGACTTTATCAAAATCAAAATGATCTTCTACCCCAGATGCCAGCACAGTAGTAGGTCGATCTGGGAATTCTTTGACCAATTTCAACTTGGATAGGTGCACCACTGGAAATATGCGATAGTCGGTGCCGACCGTAATCAATCTTTCAGCATGATCACCAATCACCTCATCAACTCTGAAAGGTCCATGCCACATATGCGCTAGTTTGTTCGCTAACCCTTCTTTCACCCGACCGAGGCATAACTTAACCCTCGATCCGGCTTCGATCTTGTGCGGTGACACTTGATCATTATCCTTTTTAGCTCGATCAGCCATTGCTTGGTGCAATCGAGCACTCACTTTACCACGGTCGTAACGGTAGTATTTCTGCAGTATATATCTCCACCGACGAGCATCACGATCTTTGCGCCGAATTCCACCAAGTTGCAGCGTTGATTCCAACGATGATCGCGAATTCCACCCATATGCTAAGTAAAATGGTGTACCTCCACGGATCCGATCAGGGGTAAAATTTAGCGCAAATACCAATCGTTCTGCATACAAGCTCCAATCCTTCTGACCGATGTCTGATACATACATCTTGATCGCTCGTGTGATTGTTTGCACAATTTTTTTCGCCTTGCCGTTCGCTTGTGGACGGTACGCCATAGTGGCACTCTGTCGTTGTCCCACGATATTGTTAATAGCACGAAATACTTCGGACATAAAACCGGGTTCTCGATCATGCCTGATCACCTCGCTAGCTCCAAATCGACGAAATACACATTCTTCGTAATTTTCGGCGACTTTCTGAGCTTTCCGATATGATCCATCTTTCGCGATCACCATACCCGTAAACAGATCAGTCCAGATCAGAAATTCCGTATGACCATCAGTTGACGGGGAAACGACGAGATATGATCCATAGCTATCACTTAAAATGAGTACGTAGCTTCAATGTTTCCCGGCGACATACCCTTGATCGTAGGTTGGCCCTTCCCCGTCTCACAATATACGCATTGCCCAACAAATCGTTGCACGCTGCGAAATAAACAACCACGCCAATGCAAAGTTCGCTTATCCGCTGATATGTACGCCCTATATACTGATGTCCTCCTTCAAAACTCACATGATAATGGTGGAGGACATCTGTAACAGGGTTACATTCTGGTTACATTTAGTTATGTTGTGTACGTAAGTACACTACGGTTGGGGTCAGTATTGACCGGTCCAAAAGGTTTGGTACTATTGGTTATTTTAACCAATCAGGGCAGGAGCCCCTTGGTGGAGGCGTGGCAGCCTGCCACGTGTTAGGACACAGGTGGTGTACACTACATTTAGCTAGGTACGAATTTAGTAAGTTCTACTTATCATTACATATAGTTTACATTAGTTTAAATTAATTTAGGCTAATTACATTTTAAATATACATTCAGTTTACAAAACAAGCCTATACAGCTAGACGCACGACCTCGACCGGTCGCGCGTGCTATGATTGTTTGTGGTCAAAAGGAATGCCCCCTTTAGCCACTCGCTTTCTAAGAGAAGCCTTGTCTCAAGGCGTTAGTTAAGTCTAACAAGTAAACCAAGGAAAATCTTGGCCCCGAGTAGGAGAGAACTCTCCTACTAAGCCCTTTTACAAAGGGCGTATCGGATAAGTAGCGGCACTTCGCCGCTTAAGGAAAGTCTTCCTCTGTGCGCTAGCCGCACCGTGCGTGTTCGCACCGGCAACATCTGGTAGCACTTGTAGTCAATCTAACACCTGTGTTGGTAGGCTACGGCATACTCTGCAAAGGATGAATCAGGACGATTGGGAAAGGTTAACCCTCGTCCAGCAGAAAGCCTTTAACAGGATGTTATCCTCACTGGGTGACGAAGGCATGCAGCTCTTAGTGGAGCAGGGCCTTGAGGCCGTAAAGGCGAGGGTCAATGCCCTCATTGACCATGAGGCAAGTTGTCGTGGAAGTCATTCCACGTCCACGGGGGTGCGCCCTCCGTTGTCCTTTAAGATAAAGGAATTTACCGGTGAAAAAGGTGATAACCTTTATGTGTGGCTTCGCGAGGTCGAAACGACCTTCGCCACAGCGAATGTGATCGCTGATCACTTGCAAGTGGGACTTGCACTGACCCATCTTACGGGTAAAGCCTGTACAGGGGCGTTTACGTGTTCGGATTCGGTCACGGACGTGTTCCCAACCTGGGAAGTCCTTGAGCAAAAACTTATGGACATGTATGCCACCCCTGATCTGGTTTTCCAGAATCATCTTGCGTTTCTTAGGTGCCGTCAGGGCACTAGGGACTTGGAGACGTACATCCAAGAACTGAAAACACTGTTGGAAGGGATGTACGCGAAAGCGTACTCGGACGATGTGTCCATTCCCGTGTTCATGGGAGGCCTGAAAGAAGGACCACCACGTTCGGAGCTCTTCCTATGCCGACCCCAATCCCTGGAGGAGGCGTTTAAGATGGCGTTTAACGCCGAAAGGAACTTTCGTTCCTCTAAGGTGAATCCTGAACCCATGGACCTTAGCCAGGTAGAAGCGGAAGAGAAACCTCCCGCTAGTAGTCACTCTGACTCCTTCCCGCAGGGCTTTGAAGCGAAGCTCCTTGCAATGCTGCAGCGGAATGGGCCGCTGAGATGCTTCTTTGTGTGGAAGTACGGATCATCTGCGGAACAGATGTCCAAATCATCCCCCGCGAGACACTCGCTATAAGGGGCCGAGGGCGGGTAAAAGGCCCTCTTCCAAGCCGTCGGAAAACGACGGCTCCCAGTAGGTGCGGGGAGCCCTACTGGGGAATCCCTCAGTGCTGTTTAACCCCAGGTTAGGGGACGACATCACAAATACCCGAGGGAAAAGGTGCTTTCTAGCACCGAGTTGGTGTACCAGACAGGTTTGCTGGTCGTCCTTGCGGACGTGAAAGGCTTTGATAAGCCTTGGAGAGTCTTGATAGGTTCTGGAGCGTCTGACAATCATGTCAGACGAGCTTCTGTTGAGAAGAGTCGGCTGTATGGTGAGGCCCTAGAGGAACGTTCTCGTGACTTTGTCACGGTCCGTCTAGCGACGGGCGTACCGGTTTCTGTACCCATGGTCTCGATTGACCTTAAGCTGAAGTTTGCAGACTTCGACAGCTTAGAACGTTGGCTAGTCCTGGATTTGGACTCGAGATATGACCTCATTCTGGGCATGAAGTGGATGGAGCGCCACAATCCATGGATAGACTGGAGTCTAAGTCCATTGGCTCAACGCACCCGCGATCAGGTGAAGCATTGGCGAGTCATGAACCCACCTTTGCTCTATCGCAAAAGCGATTATGGCGTGAGATGCCAGAGATTGGGATGTCTGAGATGATCAGTCCCACTGAGGGTAAGGAAGAGTTCCTTGACGAGGGGGTTTCGGCGATTAATCCCCGCGCCTATATAGGCGAGACTGGTGAGTCGCCAGTGATAGAGGTGGATTCCTCTGAGGTTAAGTGCGATGCGCTTAGAGAAGATACCCGAAGTTCTTCTCTTCCGCAGGTCGGAACCTATTCCGACCACGCCGTGTTCAGCGAACAAGTTGCGATTCCAGTGGTAGGAGTAGAGACCCCTGGGGTTAAGCGCGAGGCGCTTCCAAACGAAGAGACTCCTAGTTCGTCTCTTTCGCACGTCGGAAATGATTCCTACCACGCCTTATTAGCTGAGACCGACGAGTCACCGGTGGTAGAGGTAGATACCTCTGTGGATAGGCGCGATGCGCTTCCAATAGATGGGGCAATTGACTCACCCCATCTGGGTCCCGGGATGAGTCCCCAGGCCAGTAGTCAGCAGTCCTATAGGATGCTGAATAGTGTGACAGGTGTTGTCACAGAAGGCGTAAGCCTTGAACGGTTGCCTGGGGTAGGCGAACTGTTGTCGTTGGAGGAGATGTCCTTCAACGAGTTTGAAACTGCTTTGAAAGCAGATGAAATAGACGAGGTTGTCGTATTGCGTCCGGAAGAGGATTTGAACTCCTAATCCACGATGGACGAGTCAGTTTTGGTGCAAACCAAGCAGGCATTGAATGCCCGAAGCGGTTTCAAGATCCTCGCGGATCCTGAGGACCCTTACCATTCCTTACTAAAGGAATTTGGAGATGTCATTAGTGACAACCCGCAGATGGGGTTACCACCGGATCGGGGAGTCGGCCATGAAATTGATTTGGTTTCCGGAACCAAATACTGCGTCACTAGGCAGTGGCCTCTCCCCAAGGAACAATGCGACGTCATCGACGCAATCTTCAAGGGGAAAGAATAGGCAGGGATGGTACGGGAGAGTAAGTCTCCCCACTCATCTCCCACTTTTTGTGTTGGTAAACCGAACGGAAAGTGGCGCATTGTGCATGCGTAAAACAAGCTGAATGCAGCTACTGCACCCATGCAGACTCCGATCCCTCGGAAGGATGTCCTCCAGAACAATATGGCGGGCTGTACTGTGTACAGTGCCTTAGATCTGGTGGACGGGTATTATCAGGTGCTCATGCGAGCGTCCGATATTCCGCTTACAGCGGTTAGCACGCCTAGTGGAATGCTGTGGGAGTGGCTTGTTATGCCACAGGGGCTTTCGAATGCTCCAGCGACTTTCAATCGCTTGGTGGCTAAACTCTTCCGCCCTCATAGGAAGTACTCTCAGACTTACTTCGATGATATATTCGTTCATAGTCGTGCGGAAGACGACTCGTCTGATGTTCAGACGCATCTGATACACCTTCGAGCGGTGCTCGAATGTATGAGAGAGCATAAGTTATATGAGAACGCATCCAAATGTATATTTGGTGCTGAGGAAATTCCTTTCCTCGGATGCTTCATCGGTAAGGATGGGGTGAGGGCGGATCCCGCGAAGGTGAAAGCCATTGTGGAGTGGCCTTCAACTGTAAATCTTAGAGATTTACGGAAGTGGCTTGGATTAGCCAATTATCTCCACAAGTACAGCGAGAACTACGCTGAAATGTTGAAGCCATTAACCGACCTTCTTAAGAAGGATGTTGATTGGTGTTGGGAAACCAAACAACAAAACGCTTTTGAAGAGGTTAAGGGGAGCTTGTTAAAATCTCCCGTTCTTGCTCTCCAAGACTCTGGGAAACCATTTAGTGTCGTCTGCGACGCCTCCGATTTCGCAATCGGATGTGTTTTGTTACAAGCAGACGATGCAGGAAGGGAACGAGTAATTGCGTTTGAGTGGAGGCATCATAAAGCTGCAGAACGGAATTATCCCGTTCATGACAAGGAGCTACTTGCAATGAGGTATGCTCTTGTCAAATTTAGGGTTCATCTACTCGGCTCAAAGCCGTTCGTGGTTTATACTGACCACGCGTCCTTACGGACAGCTACAAAGTCGCCTCATCTCTCCCAATGTATGGACCGTTGGCTCTCCTTCTTTTCGGAGTACAACTATGAGGTTAAGTATAAAACTGGCAAGAAGAACGTGATTGCAGACGCGTTGTCGCGTCTTCCCGATTACGAGCTCGCTCACGCGACATTCTTCACCTCATCTGTGGTGTATCTCATACGCCAGGCGTATAATCAGCGCGTTGGGTGGAAAGGGACTTGGATCGTCTGAGCCTACCCTGTCAAGTCGATCTAAAGCTCGGTTACACCGTTACATGTACTGTGACGGTTTGCTATAGTATAGCACGAGCGCGGAGGACACTCCGCGGGTGGTTGTTCCTCATGATGAGGAACTGAAGTATAGAGTCCTCTTTGAGGCACATGACGCCCCTACAGGGGGTCATTTAGGTCGGGATAAGACCTACAGCGCTTTAAGCGCTTTGTATTGGTGGCCCAACATGTATAAGTGGGTCGGTGCGTATATACGCACCTGTGAGACGTGTCAGAGAGTCAAGCCCTCTTCCGATTCATCTGCGCCTTTGGAGAGCTTATCCGTTCCAACGGAGTGTTGGAAATCCATTAGTATGGATTTTATCTTCGGTTTTTCCGAAGGATAAGGCCGGTAACACCGGCATATTAGTCTTTGTAGACCGTTTGAGCAAGATGGATCACCTGGCGGCGGTGCCATTGTCCATTGATGGACAAGGAACGGCTAAAGTGTTCCTAGACCGTGTCTTTCGACAGCATGGTCTACCCGATTCCGTTGTGTCGGATCGGGATCCCCGTTGTACGGGACAGTTTTGGGGGGCGTTTTTAAGGTGCTGAGCACCAAGCTCCTCATGTCAACTGCGGATCATCCGCAGACGGACAGTCAGACGGAACGCGTTAATCGCGTTGTAGAGGATATTCTACGGAGTTTATGTCCGGATTCTCCAAAGAGTTGGAGTGAGATGCTTCCTATGGCCGAATTTTCTATAAACAATTCCATACATGCATCTACGGGGATTACCCCGTTTTACGTGAACGGATTAGTGAATCCGAGGGTTCCTTTAACGCCACGTCTGTGTGGTCCAGAGATTAAGGGGGGAGGACTCCCTGATGTCAGCCCCTGCATCTGTGCAAAATCACATCGATAACTTTTTATCGACGCGCCTTAGTGTCTTACGACACGTTTGCGATGCCATGGCGGAAAGCCAAGACAAGCAAAAGGAACAGGCCGACAGCAAGGGTCGCCGTAACAGAAAGGTGTATCAAGTAGGAGAAAATGTTTTATTAAACGCTAAAAACCTTCCTACGGAGGCAGTTTCGAATGTGTTAAGGAACAAACTGCGCCCCAAGTTTGTGGGGCCTTTCAAAGTGCTAGACCGAAAGGACTTGGCGTATACCTTGGATATTCCGAAGGCGATGCGTACGCATCCAACCTTCTATGTTGGTATGCTTAAACCATACCAGAACCCGGAGGCGGTTCCCCTCTTGGAGGGGGTTGAACAGGCAGGTAGCCGTAAGATCCGTAAGACACGGCAGGGCGGAGGAAGTCCGGCAGGGCAAAAATGCGACCACGAAGCTCCGCAACGGTCGACTCGAGAAAGCCAAGCCGCTTCTCGAAGCGTTCAATGGCATCCCACCCCTCGCGGAGTCCCTCGTGGACATCATGGCTGTGATGGCTGTGTCGATCACAGAGCTCGCAAATCTCACATCGCAATTGCGCGACCTCCTCCTCCAATTCTCGATACGGAGGGTACTCCACATTATCATGTGGAGCGTTTGATGGCGCGACGCCATCATCGGGGTGAAACCCGATATCTGGCGAAGTGGAAAAGTTATCCACATTCACAGAGTTCCTGGGAGTCATAGATTCCCCTGCGGCAGGATTGCCGTGACATCGTTGACGCTTTCGAGCGGGAGAATCCAGCTGCGGGTCAACGATCAAAGGGGCACGAGAAGCCCCTTCACTCCCAGTAGGTGGGAGTTCTCCGGAGGCAGATGCGGCGTTCGCACTGTTCTCAGGCACCGCTTTGGGAGTAGGAACGCTGGCATAGCTTGTGCAATAAGGGGCACGTAATTGCTCCATCGCTTTGGCTCGTGCAAACGCCATGCGCAACGCCCTCTCCGCCCGAACGTCACGTTCGGAATAGCTGTCGTGCAGCTCAGTAAAGCTATGGAGAAGTTTCTCCCCTTCCGCCCAAGCGCGGAATTTCTTTTCGGCATCTTCGGCACTTTCTCCCGGAGAAAGAACAATACGAACCTCGTGGAGGTTCTCAACAGGGGCACCCTGTGCCTGTCTATCAAGGCGCTCTCGGTATGATACGCTAGTGAACTGCTTCTGCGTGAGCAGTTGTTCCCGGAGTTTCTCCCGGCGTTCTCATTGATATGACTGTCTAGCCGCAGGACTTGGAGTATAGAATTCTAAACCATTCCGTACAATAGTCCTAGCCCACTCAGGAAGGTCACGAGGACCTTCAAACTTATATACCGCCCGTGGCGGGCGTTTGGGAGCGCGCACCGCAGACCTTCGTGCCTGTGCGGCAAATTGGGCTTCTTGAGCCTCATCTAACTCATTGGTGATGATCGCCTTCGGCGATCCGGATGTATCATCCGTCATTGGCAGGGGTGGCGCACTAGCTAGTGCATTTACCCCACGTGTGGGGAACGGATTGGGTTCCCGACATCGCCGTTCGGCGATGTCGGAGTGGTCAGCCATTGGGGAGATATTGCCAAGGGCATCCACTTCCGAGCAATCGGAATAGTCAACTTCCTCCTCTTGAGGAGAACCCTCAGCACCACTAAAGGTGGTCATGGTTAGCCAGAAGTTCTGGCAGTTGGAGTTCTCCAACTAAAATTGATTTATTGCGTAAGCAATAGTCTTAATGGGGGAGGATGTAACAGGGTTACATTCTGGTTACATTTAGTTATGTTGTGTACGTAAGTACACTACGGTTGGGGTCAGTATTGACCGGTCCGAAAGGTTTGAACCTATTGGTTATTTTAGCCAATCAGGGCAGGAGACCCTTTGTGGAGGCGTGGCAGCCTGCCACGTGTTAGGACACAGGTGGTGTACACTACATTTAGCTAGGTACGAATTTAGTAAGTTCTACTTAGCATTACATATAGTTTACATTAGTTTAAATTAATTTAGGCTAATTACATATTAAATATACATTCAGTTTACAAAACACACCTATCCAGATAGACGCACGACCTCGGCCGGTCGCGCGTGCTGTTAGTGTTTGTAGACAAAAGGAATACCTCCTTTAGCCACTCTTTCTAAGGGAAGCCTTGTCTCAAGTCATTAGTTAAGTTTACCAAGTAAACCAAAGAAAATCTTGGCCCCGAGTAGGAGAGAACTCTTCTACTAAGCCCTTTTACAAAGGGCGTATCTGCTAAGTAGAGGAACTTCGCCGCTTAAGGAAAGTCCTCCTCTGTGCGCTAGCCGCACCGTGCGTGTTCGCACCGGCTACAACATCCGCAAGTAGGGTCTCAGGTAAAACCAGCCTGATCAAGGAGTGTCGATCTTCTTGGTCATCTCGATCACCGCTTGTTTTCCTTTATCCATATTTCCACAGTAGATCAACAACCCTTGATCATCCACATCATAGTTGTCGGCGATTTTCACGCTGTACTTCACCTCGTCTATGCTCAATTGTAAAACGTTACCATGCAAGTAACATCGCAAATCACAAATTCAACTCTTCGTCTTGCGCCTTTTTAACACGTTCCGCCTTTATCTCTTCTATGGATACTTCGGGCCACGTTGACGGCCGCGTTTGACGAAGATTACGTGATCGCGTCGTCACCAGCACTTGCGGGACAGTGGGATCTTCCTTCCAAGTGATCATTTCTGACAATCTATTGAGATTGACCAGTTCTTCCAGCTGGTTTTTGTCATCAATCACACATTGTGCTTCATCCCGCATGGCCGTAGTGGTGATGTTATCGGCACTCTTGTTCCACTCCCTTTTAACGTGCAGCAGATCTTGATCAGACCATTCGCGAAGGATTTTTAAGGCACGCTACTGTAATATTTGTAGTCGCGGTGCCTTGCACTCTATTTCGCCACGCAATTGCCTGATCACCAAATTCGAGTCCCACACACGATCACCCTTCCTTTGGGATATAGCGACAGTAGATTCAAACTTAGAAGCAATCCATGATACTCGGCTTCATTCACCGTGATGTTAGGTGCATGATCAGCAACCGCGATCATGATCTTCCACTCTGAAAATTTCCACACAATAGCGCTAAACGCACCAACACATCGCTTAACACTATCAGATCCATCGAAACTGATCACGTATAGATCTTCGCCTTTCTCAACCGTGGGAGGTGGCACTTCAATCATCTGCCGAGGTTGCTTTTTCGGTGCGATCGCGATCAGGGCTTCATCAATTTCGGTGCGAGGGGTGATACTTGCGGCGAACGCCCCTAGTACCTTGTCTTCTCTATGCACACATTTCTTGATGTCCAAGTCCCATTGTGACAAGATCGCAGCCCATTTCCCTAATCGTCCGTTTAGCCCGTTGGATGTTAACAACCACTTCAACGTAGACAGACGTGACAGGACAGTGATCGCCTTTCCGACCAACATCATAAAATAGACGTCCAGAATTCGCAGAAGAGCCAAAACTTCTTTTTCGACGGGGCTGTAATTCAGCTCACCGCTCTTCAGTGTCCGGCTCGCAAATTCGACGGGGCAATATACTTGATAATGCTCTTGCACTAGCGCGGTAGACACTGCCAACTTGCTAGCGTAAACCACGATCACCGGTGTTTTGGCTTGATCGAAATGACGTAGGGTTGGGGTTGACGCGATCTTTGCCTTCAGCATACTGAATGCCACTTGCTCCCTGATCAATCGATCATCTTCGCGATCTGGACTCTCATTGATCGATGATCGACCCTTTAATTCTGGATAATCCGTTTCTCGTAACTCATGAATAGATCGCGAAGTCTTCAATAAATTTACGATAGTAATTCAGACTCCCCAAAAACGATTTCATAGCACGCAAAGTACCAGGAGAAGGCAAATCAATCAGATCATCCAAATTCTTCTGATTTATTTCCAAACCACGTATAGAGACGTGATGTCCTAAATAAGGAACTTCACTTCGCCCCCAGTACGATTTAGCCACGGTGATCGACAAGTTCCACTGATCGCACTTTTCCAATAGATTTTGCACTTTATCACACAATATCGTCCATGTAGGTGCAGGGATCAAAATATAATCGATATGTGATCTTCCTTGAAGCACAGACGGGCCTTGTGCTTCATCAGGATCTCCGTAGTAAATACATCAGTTGACTTGGTTAGATCGGCAACGTCCTTCATCTTGAGATACCCATACAATGCATTATCGATCAACTGCTGCTAGATCTGCGGAGCAATCTTTAGGCCAAAGGCATCCTATTCCATTCAAACAATCCAAACGGGGTAACAAAAGATGAAATCTGACGTGCTCGATCGGTCATAGACACGACCCAAAAACCACTTTCCATATCCAAAGAGCAAAACCACGACGCCTTATCCAGATCTTTGAGCAGATCAGAGATCAAAGGCATTGGGTACACCACCAGGCGCGTGAGTTGTTTCACCGCGCGATAATCAATACATAATCGAATATCAACCCCATTCTTCTTCACTATGATCTGTAGCCGGTGCGTATACGCACGGTGCGTCTAGCGCACAGAGGAAGACTTTCTTTAAGCGGCGATACGCCGCTACTTAGCCGATACGCCCTTATATAAGGGTTTAGTGGGAGATTGCTCTCTCACTCGGGGCCAAGATTCCCTGCGTTTACGGCTAGTAAACCCTAACGCCTTATGCCAAGGCTTACCTTAGTAAGGGGGTAGATAAGGGGGGTGCTCCCTTCTTCTAAAACACTCACAGAACGCTCGACCCTTGATATCGAGCGTCTAGCTGGATATAGTGTATTTTGTAAACTATATGTAATACTAAGTAAACTTACTCAATTCGTACCTAGCCAAAATGTAATGTACACACCTGTGTACCAACACGTGGCAGGCTGCCACGCCTTCACTAAGAGTCTCCTGCCCTGATTGGTTAAAATAACCAATATGTCCAAACCTTTCGGACCGGTCAATACTGACCCCAACCGTAGTGTACTTACGTACACAACCTAACTAAATGTAACCATAATGTAACCCTGTTACATCCTCCCCCATCAAGGCTATTGCTTACGCAATAAATCAATTTTAGTTGGAGAACTCCAACCGCCAGAACTCTGGCCTTCATGAACACATTTAGTGGTGGTGAAGATTCTCCTCGAGAAGAGGATGTCGACTCTACTGATTCCGATATCTCGGAGGAGGGTTCCCTTGGGGATAGCTCCCCTAAGGATTACCGCTCCGACAACGCCGAACGGCGATGTCGGCAGCCTAATCCTTTCCCAACACGTGGGGAAAATGCGCTAACTAGCGTGACACCATTACCAACCTCGGATGACAATTCCGAATCCCCGAAGGTGATTATTACCAATGAGTTGGATGCGGCTCAGGACGCCCAACCTGCCGCACAGGCACGAGAGGCTGCGTTACGCGCCTCTAAACGCCCTTCACTGGTAGTCCATCGCTCTACGGGTCTTCGTGTCCCCCAAAGGTGGGCTAAAAACGAGATAAAGAGGTGTCTAGCCCTCCATACCCCTGGCCCTGCGGCTGTACAGCCGCGTGAAATCGCACGCCGGAAACAACTCCGGGACAAACTGCTCACGCCGAAGCAGTTCACTGCAACCTCTTACCGAGCGCGCCTCGGGAAACAGGAACAGGGTGCCCCTGTTGAGAACCTCCACGAGGTTCCTATTGTTCTTTCTCCGGGAGAAAGTGCCGAAGATGCAGAAAGGAAATTCCGCGCTTGGGTGGGAGGGGAGAAGCTTCTCCATAGTTTTAATGAGCTGCACAACAGCTATTCCCGTCGTGACGTTCGGGTGGAGAGGGCATTGCGCTTGGCGTTTGCCAGAGCCAAAGCTCTGCGGCAATTACCTTCCCCTTATTGCACGCGTCGTGCTAGCGCCCGTGCCCTCGATGTGGTGCCGGAGAGCAATGCACAATCTGCATCTGCCTTCGGCGAACTTCCAACTACTTGGAGTGAAGGGGATTTCCCCGCCCCTTTGATCGCCGACTCACAGCGGTATTCTCCCGCTCGAAAGCGTCAACGACGTCTCGGCAATCCTGCCGCAGGGGAGTCTCGGACTCCCACGAACTATGTGAATGTGGATAACCCTTCCACTTCACTAGATATTGGGTTTGACCCCTATGATGGCGTCGCGCCATCAGACGTTCCACATGGTAATGTGGAGTACCCTCCGTATCGAGAATTGGAGGAGGAGGTCGCGCAATTGCGATGTGAGATTTGCGAGCTCTGTGATCGACACAGCCATCACAGCCATGATGTCTACGAGGGACTCTGCGAGGGGTGGGATGCCATTGAACGCTTCGAGAAGCGGCTTGGCTTTCTCGAGTCGACCGTTGCGGAGCTTCGTGGTCGCATTTTTGCCCTGCCGGACTTCCTCCGCCCTGCCGTGTCTTACGGATCTTACGGCTACCTGCCTGTTCAACCCCCTCCAAGAGGGGACCCGCCTCCGGGTTCTGGAATGGTTTAAGCATACCAACATAGAAGGTTGGATGCGTACGCATCGCCTTCGGAATATCCAAGGTATACGCCAATTCCTTTCGGTCTAGCACTTTGAAAGGCCCCACAAACTTGGGGCGCAGTTTGTTCCTTAACACATTCGAAACTGCCTCCGTAGGAAGGTTTTTAGCGTTTAATAAAACACTTTCTCCTACTTGATACAGCTTTATGTTACGCCGACCCTTGCGGTCGGCCTGTTCCTTTTGCTTGTCTTGGCTTTCCGCCATGGCATCGCAAACGTGTCGTAAGACACTAAGGCGCGTCGATAAAAAGTTATCGATGTGATTTCGCACAGATGCAGGGCTGAAATCAGGGAGTCCTCCCCCCTTAATCTCTGGACCACACAGACGTGGCGTTAAAGGAACCCTCGGATTCACTATGTTCGGTCGACCAAGAAGACCAGGTTTGGTCGGACTCACCGAGAGTACCTGGTCCGATGGAAGGACCATGATTAATCAACTTGGTTCGACGAGCTCGATTTGAATTGTGGGGCTCTTCTACGAGAGTTCGAACGAGAACGAGTCAGACGTAATCACTTCGCAGTGATGCAGACTCATGAAGACCATGACCAAGACACGCAGTAGCATCGGTCGGTCTAGACCGGTGTGAAGATGTGGAAGGTCCGGAGTTGATGTGAAATTGTGATGAAATGTGACCAATTGGAGTAGCGGAATAACTAATGTGATGACTATTTTTTGTGATGGAGGTGAAACTGTTTACGATAAAGTGTTCGGTGCAACTATGGAGAGAGTGGTAAAATTAGTTCAAGTGATTTGACGATCGGACATATGAAAAAGAAATGATGACATGTATTGCGAGTTATCTGGTCGACTACCTGCGACTTCACCTGCTATCGCCCCACAGACGGCCGATGACCATCGACGGATGATTTTCCACTTGATACTGAAACAGGTTACGCCAGGGGTCCTTCCGGTCAAGCTGGACCAAAGCATCCTTGAGGTCCGCGACCGGCTCAGCGCAATCAAGACCGGGGTACCATATGCCGTTGTCGTCCAGAAGTCTGGTCTTCTCAACGCGACGCCTCGGCATGCGGAGGAACACCGGGTACAAGAACACGTCGACGTCACACTCGCGGGCTCGCATCCCGTCCAAAATGTACTGACACAGGGAATGCCAAGCCTCGCACTTGCGCTTGCTCTGGAACGTCGCCAGGCCCGGATCTTGTCGCACCCTGTTGGGAGGAAGCACCAAGTAGTGGGACGCTTCCCAAATTGCTTGGTCGTGGATCCTGTTGAAATTCTTCACCCGGCCTAGCAAAGTGCCGATCCATGGAGTCAAGTGGAACACAAGTCCTATCTTGGAGTGTTCGAAGATTTTCCATGGTTCATCGCCGTATAGGCGAGAGATCTGCGCCGACGTAATCAAAACCGCCCTCCATGCAGACGCGGCAGGGGTTTTCTTGTCCGGTGAAAAAGCCAGGAGTCCGGAGGAGAGAAAGACCGGTCCAGAAGCTGCTTGGTCAGGGTAGACCGGCGTAAACAGCCGATTTGCCTCGACGACCACGGCAAGGTGATTTCAAACGTCCGAGGCGGAAGAGAGCTGGTTTCAACCGCCATGTCCTTCAGTAGAGCGTACTTGTGAAGCTCGGATGTCCCGAGGAGAGCCAAAGGCGACGGCTTCGCTGATGTTGATACTGGTGTGGCGTCACTTGGCAAACCGGTCTTCTGTTCCGACCCCAATGTCGACGACACTTGGATGAAACTTTCACGTAAATTCGTTCGTGACTTGGACTGGATGGCGACCATAAACTCGTAATCTCAGGACCCTTCGCTGGAGTCCTCCTCGGACGAGACCCCTGTGTGCTTGGTGCGATTTGCAGTACGGCGCGAGGGCGCTCGACTTTCCGAGGGGCCGTAGACTCCGTCCGTGTCCGAGTCCGAGTCCATAAGAAGCGCCTGTGTCTTGGCTCGCTTATGAGGCACTGCACGCTTTACCTCGAGTCTGGGTTCGCACTCAGTGTCCCGCGCCCTTGATCTACCCGGCGCGTCCGCGCGCTTCTTTGATTTGTGTGCAATTTCGGGCTGCTGAATATCAGCCAATGAACGGTGTCGGTCTTGGTCCTGCTGCAAGCGGTCTTGGTCTTGCTACGAGGCGACTAAGGTTGCCGACACAGACCAATCTATGCTGGAGGAAGCAGTAGAACACGAAGGCAGCAAGTTCATCAAGCTCTGGCGGCACTGGTCTAGTGCCACCTGACAACGACCCGACTCTAGCGTCCAAGCGTCTGACTTGTCTTGATAAGACCGGACCTTCCCGGTCTGGTCTTGAATGGAAATTTGAAGTTCGGCAATGTGTCGCGCGAAGTCGTCGCCTTGCATGCGCAGTGAAGTCGCGTCAAACTGTCCGTCTAGTTGCTGCCGTCGAACAAGTGCAAGTTGATCCCAGAGATGGGACTGATAAGCCTCCAGACGGGACAGCTCATGACGTGCACTTACCAGCTCCTCTAGAATTGGTCGGAGCTGGTCAACATGATCGTCGGACTGCCTATAAGCATCAAGCAAGGCACCTATTGCCTTGACGACGCTGGGAGGGATGAGAGCTGAAGACAAACGAGGGTCAAGACAGGTACAAGACGAAGACCAAAGATGCGCACCTCGTGTTTCCTGGTAGGCCACCTGGGTCCTGAGACGCATGTTTTCTGCAAGCATGTCCTGCATCCGCGTGTAGTCTTCAGTCTGACACCCTTCCGATGTTTGAAGTGCAGGAGAGTTACATGGGATGCCAGACCGAGCCGACCGGACAGGCGAAGCAAGGTGGGGCGACTCGGCACATAGGGTTTCTACAAGAACAAGCGTCAAGAGGAAGCATAAGAGGATCGAGTGCAGTAAAGTGAGTACCTGGCGCAAGTGGCGAAGATGGCTGGTCCATGGTGAAGAAGTGTGAGTTACCAAGGTCCAGTTGGTCGAGTGATGAGTGAGTCGGACCGTTATCGTTGTGCGACACGGTCGGACTCAGGGGCGGCTGTGGTGAAGTGTACCACAAATTTGGTCACTTTTGGTCAAAGCAGTTGGTCGAGTTTCGGATTGGTCTAAACAAGTGGGGCTTTTTAGCCTATCAAATTCAAGGAGTATCAAGAACGCCGGTCTTGGGTGAGTCACCTGACATTGGGTATTTTACATAATTTTGTGTGGGTACATAGGGACCATAGGGAGGTAGTATTATTGGTTAGTTGTGGTTTTTCCAAGTAAGAGTCTTTTGGCTACGAATTTTTCCAGGTAAAGGTTTTTGGTCTAGGAATAAGTGGCAACAACCTCTTCTGGTCTTGGTCTACACCGCGGCAAGGGGTCGCCGTTATTCTTTCCACGTACACTAGTCGCCTCCGCCCGCCGCGGAGTGTTTGGGGGCAGAGAGTTGAATTATCCCCTCTTGCCTATTATACCTGGTCTGGACGCGCCGCACGCGCACTTTGGCCACCGGAAGTCCCTCGACGGGAGTACGATTTGGCGATCTCGACACTTTAAGTCAAGTACGTTTGGAACGTGCTATTCACTGGATTTGTCTTTACGTGGAGATATCGTTTGTGGAGTTTCACGGGCATATTGGGTCTTCACGTGGACATATTGGCTCATTGTAACATTGGTTGGAGTTTAGACCGGTTTTGGTCTTCTCTCATATTGGTCAGGGGCTAGACCGGTTCATTGGTCTACCCTCTATTATTTCGTATTGGTCAGGTCTAGATCGTTTGGACGATCGACCTATTGGAATTTATCTTTTGGTAGTGTTTCTGGTCTGTACGTACCTGGGGTGAAGAGTTCCACCCTAGGTACACCTAGCCAGCACGGTCTCCGATATTCAAGACAGAATCAGATCGATATGCGATCCCGATCCACCGAGTGTGTAACTAGCCCATTCCATCGGGTACACAAGGTGTGATGAACTTAAGTGAATCGGACCAAGTGTCTTTGGATGATGACCGTTCGTCTGCCAGCAGCGGACGATCGGACCAGATTTCGAGTGAAGGTCCGCGGGGTACCCCCCCCCCGTAAGTTGGAAGGCTGGGCACGATGGTGGTGGTCAGGTTGTCGATACAAATGTATTCGATTTTGAACTTGACTCCACCACAACGACCTCGCACACGTTCGGCTCGATGCTGCAACATGCACAAAAAGTAAGTCAAACTATAACAGCACCCATAGCTACGACCATAATGCATATATCTTACTCTCCAATCATCCTTCTTGAGCCAGAATCTGGGGACATGGCAAGAGGAATAAAAGTGAGTTGGTACCCTTTTGGTTGGTCAAATTCGAGAGATTCCAGACCCAGTGGAGGCTGTGGCGCCGTCGCCATGCTCCTGGGCCCGTGCCCCGGTCCTCGAAGGAGCGACATCAATTCTTTTTATATATGTGAATGTTATTATATAGGAGATATAAAACCGACCCATTCGGTGAATTTCCGTGAAAAACCGACCCATTCTGTGTAATTTCTCTTTTTTAATGGGATAACCTATTCGCACATGATGTTTTTCCTAACGACATATGATTGAAACAGTTTTTTAGTGCGATTGGATGAAATATATTTTAGCCAATTAGGGATGTAACTTGGTCTTCGAGACTTGGATGATCGATTATTGATTGTACTTTTTTCTAATCAACTAGGATATCGCACGCATGCTCGAGACTATGGGCGTAGATCACGTTGTGTCTGTAGTTCTTCACAGTGCGCAGATTGAGGGATCCTTTAAGCCACAAATTCCGGTATGCTATCCAAATCATGACGGGAGACACCCTTTTTAACTCCTTTCTGTTAAACTCACAACAGGTTGATAATCTTGAAGCTTTCCTGTAGGTGCCGTGTACTTTTCGGAGCAAACACTGGGTGAACCAATCGTTGTGGCACCACACTCTGCTGCTGTAAACCGGGAGGCCAACTTTCGGTACACTTTATCGCGTACAATCGACGAGTTTGTGCCATTGGAGTTTGTGATTCGAAAGCATCAGCTAGACAAGCATCAGCCTGGCGAATTGGTCAGTGATGTCAACGGCAAGGACTGTATCGTTGTAAATACCTTAGTGGGCACTGGTGCGACTCTCGTAAAGACAGCGAAGGTGCTAAAGGCGAATGGCGCCAAGACCGTTTCCGCGTTTGCTGTTCATGCTCGATACTCAGCTGATGTAAGTCTCGTACCTTCTTCTGTTATCGTGGTACATGGTCTTAATTCCACTGTTCCAGGCCTTTCAAACACTGTAGAATTGCAACGAGATGGATAAGCTCGTGACGACCAACACGATCCCAATGTATTTCAAAGAAAACGAACAGTCCTCCAAGATTGCCACATTGTCTGTCGCGCCTTTTATTGCTGAAGTAATTTCTTGCATTCATACCAAGAGCTCCATCATCCAAGTCTCGAAGACCAAGTGGCATCCCTAATTGGCTAAAATATATTTCATCCAATCGCACTAAAAAAACTGTTTCAACCATGTGCCGCTAGGAAAAACATCATGTGCCAATAGGTTATCCCTTTTTAATTGTATCACACCCTTTTATTTCTTAAATAATATTAATTTATGAAGTAGTTTATCTACTGTAGTAAAACCGTGTGGTAACGTATGTATGGAACTATTAAGTGTACAACCACGCGGTTAGTTTAGACAGCCCCCCAAAAGGGATAACCTATTCGCACATGATGTTTTTCCTAACGGCACATGATTGACGGCGGTTTAGACTCTTAAGTAGACTACGATGTAAACACACCCCAAGATTCGGAAAATAACCCTCTTGCAGCGTTCCATGAACCAGATGGGATCGCCCATCCAGGTAAAAGGACCGCTTCTTTACTGCAAAGCCTGAAGTGATGGGAAAGATTGACCGTGCATCGAGAAAATGTCACATATTGATTACTTAGTTCATCTAGGACTATTATGCTGCTGCTCTTGGATGTAGCCGCAAATGGTAGCTGTGAGTAAGTCACCATTCAAAATCGGTCGAATGATTTCGAGATCGTCTCGCAGGCGGGGTCATCCGGCTGTAAATTGTAGTGATAGACGACAATCCACCGTAACGTCACGGACACGGTCTTTCCAGTCACAGTATCTTTGCGAGGCGTGACCGTCATTCCGCACATGCCAAATTGAGACGGAGACGAGAGGTTAATTGGATGGAGCGGGTCATCCATAATCGCGTCAAAGTGCACCACGCCATGCGAGGGTGTCAGGACCGAGCAGACGACATTATTCACCGTAGCAGGTAGCCCCGCGCTTTTAAAGGTTGAGCGTCGGTAGAGAACGGACGAGTCGACATGGTTTAGTCGCACAGGATCAGCGTGAAAATTAAAGTGGCGCTTCATGGACGTCGCGATCTCGTCAAAATACGCCATGGCCGCTGCGTCCACGCCCTAGAGCGACGTGTGCGTAATCTCCGAGATAAAGATACTCGAAATGAGCGTGCAATCTTTGCATCCTGTGATATCAATTTGCGAGAGCGGTAACACAGGTTTCGTACGGTTCTTGTCTTGGGCCGCCATAACCTTGTTAATTGTCATTTTCGTAAAGTTATTCACTATGGACGGTAACGTCGCGACCGAACGCTCCTTGTGAGCGAGCAACTGCTTCTCGCGCTCGTCGTCATCGTGCCCAAGATGCGTATTGAAGTGGAGGGCCTCAAACATGTCCTGTCCATTGGAATAGAGTGGAGCCCGCAAGACCGCGGCTTGCAGGGAAGCAAAGAGTAATTGCTGCTCGAGAAGCATGTGCTGCAGCTCACCATGGGCCATTTCCGTCTGATGAACGCCATGTTTTTCTTTCGCAGAGCGTTGGGCGATGGCGAGCGTGCGTTGATTCAAGATCTGGGCCGCCCATTTGCGGTTCAGATCCCGCAGTTCCGCCTCCATCTCGGCGACGCGTGATCGAAGCTTACGAATCTCGTGCGTGATCGTAAGGGGAGCGCCATTCGCTGCTCGAGGGCGTGGCAGCGCTGGACTCGTGCCCGTCAAGGCGCATATAAATTCTTCCCGCTCGTCTCCATTCAGCGAGAGACGGCGGCGATTTTTGGGGCTGGTGCGGTTCGTAGACGTAGCAAGCTCGGGACTGCTAGGGGAAGGGATAACCTATTCGCACTATTAAGATCGGGACTGGTAGGAGAAGGGATAACCTATTCGCAATCATGTGCCGTTAGGAAAAACATCATGTGCGAATACGGTTTTCTGTTACTATCTCGCCTCGCACTGCTGATAGTGAGTTCGCTCTACACATATTTCCTGCGTCCGGCCAAAAGTCTACATAACTTTGGCAAATGGGGCGTGTTCACTGGAGCCACAGATGGCATTGGCAAAGCACTAGCCATGGAATTGGCACGTAAAGGCATGAACGTGATACTCATGAGTCGCACTCAAAGCCGTCTTGAGGACGCACGAAAAGAAATCTTGGACAGGTATCCTAAAGTGGAAGTGAAGATTTTGGCAGTTGATTTTAATCGCATCGAAGAGCCAAACGTGCGCGAGTCGTTGCATAAGACGCTGGATCAAGTAAATGAAGTTGATGTTCTCTTCAACAACGTGGTGTCGTACGACTACCCCGAATTCTTTGACCAGCTCCCGGAAGACCTTATGGACAGCCTCATTAAGCTTAACGTGACTGCGGCTACTGTTATGACCAAGCTGGTGCTACGTGGCATGGCGCAACGCAAACGTGGTGCAATTGTTAATGTTAGCGCGGGATCCGGTCGCTTGGTTGTCCCGCTCCTCAGCCAGTATATCGCTACAAAGAAGTACTTTGAACAGTTGACATTATGCCTTGAAGCTGAGTACAGCGCTAAGAATGTGCACATTCAATGTCACGTGCCCATGTTTGTGTCCACGAAGTTAGCCAAAATTGGCTATGCAAGCTTTATGCTGCCATCACCCGCCACGTACGCGCGCGCGTCGGTGAACCACTTGGGTTACGATACTCTCATTTCTCCCTACTGGCAACATGCGCTACAGATTTGGTTGTATGAGAGCGCTCCAACACGGCTACTAAGCTACGTATGTTTGTGCTCATTCTGTTAATTTTTTTAAATTTCTTACAAACGAGGTTGTACGTAATGTGATATGCTTCAGGCCGCAATGAAGACCCACCATTCGCTACGTAAGCGTGCGTTAAAAAAGTTGGACAAGAAAAGTCAATAGAAGCAAGGCTCCGTACGTGGTGTAACCTGTCGCCATTCACAGGCGAGGCTTCTATTCTTGTTGAAATATACTGCCAATTATCAGCCGAACACCGCTTCTTAATGTTGAAATTTGTATCTTAAAGCTATCGAACTTCAAGTTGCTTGAAACGGGGGGGGGCAAATTGCATTGTGTTTGAGAATGCACGTGACTCGGTTCGGTTGCGGCAATGTCAAGAGGCTGTCTTAATCGCATGTACGCCGAAGGCTCAAACTACAAGTATCCAAGAAAAGGGTGACACATGTTTATATTTGTTGTGACAGGTGGGTAGATGGAGCATAAACGTATCTGCAACATCTCTGCATACTACGTTGGCAAATAACATCAGATAAACTTCACAAACAACATCCTCCTAACTTCTTCACTACACGAGCGAATAGGTTGTCATGGCGACGAACTGATTTGAAAGAAACTGCTCGTGTGATACCGATCCGTTCTCTCAACGGCCGCCGACACGCGTAAAAAATACTTGGAGCCCGATTCCATGCCCCACGGCACCTTGGGATACGTGAAGAAGCCAGTGTTGGGGGCTTCCAACGCGATAAGTGCCGTCGCATTTCGTCCATCCTCCAGTAACTCAATGCGGAACTTTTCCACATTCGTGTCCACTACTTCCCACTTGACGTCAACAGGTTTCCCTCGTGTCCATACATTGCCATGGTTGGGTAATATGAATGTCAGGAAGGGAGGGCCTTCTTTCTGACCCTGCTCAAGGCGTTTAGCGGAGCCCAAATGTTTTCCATACATGCGCAAATGATGGAGATAGGATGATTGAACGATTTCAGCAACGACGGCGAAAACGTTCTGCTAAATGGTGCAGTCATGTCGTAGCTGCGCCGCCTCATGTTCGCGCGGCTGTCGGCTGACAAAGTATTCATTTTGTTTCTACTGAATTTCAGTAGAAACAAAATGAATGCTTTGTCAGCAAACTGAACTTCAGTAGAAACAAAATAAATGCTTTGTCAGCCGACAGCCGCGCGAAGATTGAGGCGCCGGATATTTTACCTTAATTTATATAAATTACCGTAAATTACGGTTATATGGTAATTTTCGTAAATTACGAAGTTGTAAATTACGAATGGGGCCGTATATTTTGACCGACAACCTCTGTTATAATTGTCCCTCTCCTAAACAATACTCGACTACATCTCACTACAACTAACAGGACATGCCATAACACATAAACTTCTTCACAAACCACATGTTCAACCCTTCATTTGTCGCCATCTTCCTCTTCGTCATCCTCCCATTCACATCTTCCAAACCAGAGGGTCCGCTCTCCTCCTCATCTGAAGACGCCCCGTGCTGCTCGGCTTCGCTTTGATCTTGACCTTCACAGGATTACTGCACAGCATCGTCATAGAGCTTGATATACTTTGTGTCCCGCAGCACACGAGCATTAGCATAAACAAAGCAGAGCTTGTTAACCTTGCTTGTATAGAGCCGGTTGCGAAGCTTGGAATGGATAAAATTCTTGGTTGAGAAGCTACGTTCGCTTACAACACTTCATATCAAAGAGATGTTAACTGCAGTTTCAGTACGGAAAAGATTTACGGTATATTGCAAATCTGTGAACGGGCAAGGTGAAGATCCTGATGGCCAGCTCTGACAATGCAGGAGTCTCCGTTGCAAGAATGCTCCAGAATTGCTTGGGGTCTTCAATTGTCCATACTTGACTATGGACTGCAAACATCCCGCTCCTGGCCTTGAATTTGGCAAATACGGCCAAAATACTTTCCGGCTGACGACTGTACCGACGGAGAATCTGGACGAGGTTGTCTTGAATCCTGATTGGAGCCGTTCATTGACGTAGCCTGGGTCCGACGAATAGCCCAGAATATGCGCTGGTCGGATCAAGTAGGTCCACCTGAAATGTAAACACATGTTTCATTAGATTAGCACCTTGAAAAAATCCAACATAATTTTGGGCGCTCACAAACCTTTTGTCATTGGCTCGATTACATTTCCATATTCGGGATGCTCTTGTTGCAAGACAGACAGAGTGCCGCGCATCTTCATCCAAACCGGGAAAACTTTGCTGATCGAATAGGAATTGGCTTCTGCGCTTCTGAGAAACATATCGATTGGTTTGAGAAAATCGGTAATCGTTTCTAGAGTGTTCCACCTGTCACAAAGTGTGTTAGTAAGTCAAATAAGCACGGTATTAGAAGGTAAGAGGACTATTTGAGTACAAACCACGAAGTCAACAAAATGCTAACTCGCACGGCGTTGTATTCCATAAGGCTGCAATTAGGAGAGACAGCATACGTCTTGCGTGCACCCTTGATCTCCAACAGACGGCAGAAAAGCTTGTATTGGGTTCCCCAGCGCGTGATCACCGATTTAATGAACGTCAGAACCTTGCCACGTTCATCATGCATACGTTGGCGGAGGATGGCAAGCTGAAGGGTGGACTTGTTGAAAAAGGTGAATATGGCATTTGCAGAAGAAAGATAGGGCGCAAATGTAGGGAGCTTTAATATGTCCTTGATGAGAAGTTGCAGCACATGGCAGATGCACGGTACAAAAAAGGAGAATGACAGCTGAGGACCGTGTTCAAGAATTTGCCAGAAAGATTGCATTGTCCAGCACGTATCCGTTGCGATGCCATTCATTTTTGCAAATATACCTAAATTACGCAAAAAAACAAGAAAAAAAAGAAGAGAAAGAAAAAATGCTTGGGGTTAAAGTCCGAACGCACACATGAATAGAAAAGATAATTTTGGAAGGGACTTTACCTTTCAGGAGGACTTGCAGCTTCTTCTTTGCCCATTCTTAAATGAACTGAGCTGTATGATTCTCGTCGGCGGTATCCATCGAATTGATGAAGAAAGTACCGGCATCCGCGACAGCGCAAAGGTTGATGATACGGTTGTGGGAAACGTCCTCGCTGGCATCAAGAGTAACAGAAACCAACGCGGAGTCTTCAAGAGCCATTTCTATTATTGCTTTATATTCAGCATAGGCGTCGTCGAGGAGCGTCCCGGCAAGTCTCTTGCGAGAGGGAGGACAGTAACTGGTTCCGAGAAGACCAAAAGCGTCATTCATCCATTCGTCATCGTAAACCGTGAAAGGGCGAGCTGTGGTTTGAAAATGAGAAAATGCAGGTAAGATATAGCAGGGATTGACTACAATAAATTGAATGAGCCACAAACCTTTGCAATAAGCAGCCAAAGCGAAGGCCTTGTCCATATTTTACTTGGCATCGGGAGCGAAGACGCCAATACGACCCTTTTTGTTGATGCTGCTGCTGGTGAGACGCTTCTGGGGTCTGCCATCAATGCTGCGAAGTTACGCTTTGCACTGAGGTAAATGCTCCTTCATTCTTGTAGCATTCTTTGCGAAGGTGCTGCCACAATGACGGAATTTGACGACCCCAGATTCCGATGAGCTTGGTTGGTCTGCAAATTGCCGATGGACATGCTCATCCATCTTCCTTCCCATGGCAGCAGGTGGTAGAGATGGCAAGCAGGAGGAGGAAGGGTGTTGATGGATGGGGCACTGAGGCGATGGAAGAGGGTGATGGTAGGATTCAGGCTAATTGGGAAATATGTGTTGGGGTGCTGCAGGTCAGATTGTGGTGGCGAGTTTTTGCTTTCTAAATTAAGGCATACATGGTGTCATCCTGGCCTAATTTCGAAGCTATTAGGTGCTGCTGGGCTCAGTTGGTATGATATCAACTTTTTAACCAGCAACCTGTGTTCGATCCTGGCAGGCGCTGCTTTTTTGTTTAATTTTTTGTCCTTTTTTGCCTTTGCCTCTATATTTCCGACCTTATGTAAACAAAAATAAATTACGTGTAAAAAAAATACGGTAATTTACGGGTAATTTATGTAAATTACGGGGCTTGTAAATTACGGTGTCCATCCCTATACTGAAAATACATAAACCGGTAACGCAACTTGGTAGTACAGTCAACCCTCTCTATAACATCCCCGATTGTATACCACATTTCTGCCTGTTATAGCGAGTGGATCTTACTCACATATAAGGTCCTCAGATTTTATTAACTGTATTGTATGTTATAGGCGAATTTTCAAACAGAAGGTTTTCTCAGGGATAGTGGTGTGAGCATTCTGCCAGCTACAATACTAATTTAACTACCCTGATGTGGAGCGCCCTTTTCAATCCTCAGCACGCCCTTTGCCTTTGTTCCGCCTGAAAAAGTCAATCAAGATTGTCTGCTTCGAGGTCGAGACCTCGCTAGAGAGGAAAAAACGGCGGAATTGACGCAGCTGCAGATCCAGCCCCTCTGCCCTTTCATACCCAGATGCTCTTCCTTCGAGGCCACTAAGGAGGATGTCCACAGCCTCCTGCATTTGGCCCCAGGTCACCGGCACCGGGGACTCTTCCTCACCGCTGTCCTCATCTTCGCCCTCCACCGCGTTTTGCTCGCTTTGAGGAGAGACTTCAGCCAGAATCTCTTCATCAGTAAGGCTTTCGATGACCGGCAGGGACATTTCAGCCTCCAGGTAGGCTTTTGATTCCATCGGCTGGTAAATGTCATCATGAAGGATCCTGTCAAGTAGTTTTAGACCTGGCGAACCGGATATATTTCTTCCTCATTAAGGAAGGAATTGATTTCCACGTGACGATAACGGGGTCCTAAAATCCCAGTTTTTTTTCCAGCAATTGGCAATTGTTGTGGGCTGGACGTCATTCCACACCTCAACAAGCATGTTGATGGCTTGGCGCAGGTTAAACTTCGTTTTACCAGTAAATGGATGCTCGCCCGTGGTCTCAAACCTGTCCAGTAAGTACTCTATGTACCTCGCCTTGTACATTGCCTTAAAAGTAGAAATAATACCAGCATCCTCTGGTTGCAGGTGAGAGGTTGTGTTTGGTGGCAGATAGTGAGCCTGAAAAGGACTCATTTAGCATGTGAAAATTCTTTCAGACTCTGATCGCCACCACGAGCTCACCTTTATGTTGGTGAGTTGACCTTCATATTCCTCGACCGTGTGGGGACTGGCATTATCGACAAGAAGCAAGATCTTACGATCTTCGCGTCGGAATTTGCGGTTCATTTCAAGGATCCATGACTTAAAAATATCGCTTCTCATCCATGCTTTATTATTATTGTAGTAATTGACATGCGCTAGCTTTGTCATGTCCACGTTCCGGTAGCAACGGGGTTTGACCGCTTTCCCGATGACTAATGATTTGAGTTTTTCAGATCTTGGGCAACATTTTAAGAGAGAAAATGAATAAAAAAACAGACACCAAGGTCACAGAACCACTAAACAGAGGCATTGCACGCCAGCAGAATTGTAATTCTGGCCTTGTCCTTCTTAAACCCTTTCTCAACAGACTGGGCAAGTGTCTTGTTGGGGGACATACGGAAAAACAGCCCAGTTTCATCACAATTGAAAACATCATTACGGGCATAGTTTCCAGTAATATCTTGGAGTTCAAGGCGGAATGCAGTCAGATCTTGAATCGGGGCACTCTCAGCCTCTCCGTGTAGACGGTAGGACTTTATGTTGTGGCGTGACTTGAATCGCTGAAGCCACCCGTCAGACCCAGAGAACTCCTGCGTGGGGGTATTAATTCGAAGGGACTCTGCAAAGAAAAGTGCCTTGGAAATTACGAGAGCGTCAGTGAGCACCACATTATTGGACCTCATCTGGACAAACCAGATCTTGACAGCCTTGTCCAACTGCTGACGCGTGGTAAAGTTAGCAAGATCATCAAGGTGCGTGATGAGGAGAGCACTAAAGAAGGCACCCACCTCAGGGAAATCACACACGCGTAGTTTTTTTGCGTTGAGGATCGGCATTGCCTGCTGTAGCCTCGATGACAGCTTGTAAAATTTTCTCCCTCTCGCGGATGATACCTGTAACAGTTTTACGGCTTGCGAGGTTGAATTTTTTCCTAATCTGTTCATGGGTAAGAGAAGGATGGCTCTCATGTTAGTCCAAAATTGCCTTCTTTGTTTCTAAAGGGCTGGACTGCCTTGTTTTCGGTGGCATCTTGGTGCTGGGAAAAATGTACCTGATGTGATGCGGTGACAAAATACAGAACTGTGGTACACCTGTGTGGGCTTAGTGATGGTTGACGGGTGAGATACTGAGCTCCCCTTTTATATATCTGATTGTTTTGGTAAATCTATACAGTAAAACAACAGTTCAGAAGCATTTTGAGGCTTTCCATGGCATTCTGGTAACCAATTCTAAAATACTACAAATTTAGTGCCTCTTATAGCGAGGGTCACTATGTATAAAACGTATATTCTTGCACGGATCTTGCTCTTATAAATGGAATGCTCTTATAGAGAGAGAATTTTTGCTGGAGGAAATCCGTATGGTCCTGGCAATGGCTCTCATAGTGGATGGCTCTTATAAAAGTGGCTCTTAAAGAGAGGGTTGACTGTAGTACTAAAACATGTAGATCAGTATTAATGGGCCAATGCTAAAAAAAAACAGGTTGTTTTTGCTAAAAAAAGTTGATGATGTAATACGCATTTGATTGGTAAAAAACAAGTTGATGATGTAATACGCATTTGATTGGGATTGTGATCAAAAGATTCAAGCGATTTGGCTTCAGTAAGACTCCCCGAGCAGAATCACAATGGAAATTCACTTGTGAACGGTACCGACGCCGCGCAACGCAAACATGACAGAAAACGGAAAAGTTGTAAAATAGTAATATACTCAGAAGTACGGAAAGCTACAAGAAAACCTTTAGGCCACCACTTGCAGCTTGTTCCCGTTTCTGTCTCGAATTTTCGTCGTTTTCATCCTGAGGCGAAGCGCGACATTAATGTACATTTTCCTTGCCATCGCCATTAATATCAGGACATAAAAGAACATGTAGCACGACCGTTGGCTTCGGGACGATTGTAAAGCATAGTCTTCCGAAATCTGGTGGCACAGAAATTGTGAGATAAACACCACCAACCGTTTCAAATCAAAACAAAGCGTACCTCAGACTCGTACGTGTCATTTCGTTGAATACGGGAGTCGCAGACGTCAGCGGCGTAATGTCCCTCATCGATGCTCTTACCGAGGTGATGAATTCTACTCTGCATTACACACATTAGTTGCTTATTACACACATTAGTTACGTATTACATCATCAACTTGTTTTTCTACTATATAATAAAAATAGATTTCTGTGACTTTTGACAAAAAGGGTGGGGCTTTTGTGAATTATCACAATAAGGTTGAAGATTTTGTGACTTTTTACAAAAAAAGGGTGAGTATTTTGTGACTTATGACAAAAAGGGTGGGGATCTTGTATATATATTCATAAAAGTATGACAACATGTGCAACGGAGTTATGAGTCTATTTGGATGCCATCACAGGACAGCAAAAGGGTCCAGTCACGGCCTCAATTCTTAAAAAGTTACTGCCTAAAGGTATCGTACAGCCTCAGCAGCTCGTTTAGCAAAACAACTTGTTTTTTAAGCAATACCCTATTAATGATACCGTGCGTCTTTCAGTTTGTATGGTATGCGATGGAAACTTTTATTTTAGAAAAAGTGTAGGTACCCGTCGTACCGACGGGGCAGAGCATAAAAACCGTCTGTCCGTCTACAAAACTTTCCCCCATGTATTTCGAGGGTTAGGGTAGCGAAAACATAGGGCGAGAATCACCTGGTGGTTCTCGCCCTGTATTTTCGCTATTTTGAGCACCGACCAGTTGTGGTGGGGCGGCTGATCAGAGTTTTTGAAGCTTGATCAGGCGTTACCACGGCTCCCGGAGTGCCGACTAACGAAGGGGGCCCTCCGGTTGTCTTGTGTGACTGGTCTTTTGTCTTGCTCACCTTGTGTACCCGACGGCTTGGGCGTTGGTCGCTCTTCATATGACCGGGACGTAGATCCGCGAGATTCCGATGCAAAATAGGGGTAAACTCGTAGTAGATCGACCGGTGTCGATCAAGTGCGATCAGGACCAATAATCGATAATCTCAAGTTCCTGATCGATGTAGCTGATCCAGCACGAGTTGGCGCGACTGCGGGTTGATGATCGCAGGTCGAAGGTAGCAGTTCGATCATCTTGGTGGTGATCAGCGAAGGGGTACTTGATCAGGCAGCGGAAGTCTTCACCACCCAATCGCCAAGCCGCTTAAACTTAGTACGCTAATATAATACCCAATATATTATGTATTCTACGCTTAAACTTAAGAAGAGGGTCGATCAGCAACGGGATGATCGAAGGTTTCCACTAAAATCCACCTAGAGTTCCTTAGGGGCGCTTAAAGCAGCCGAACTTCTAGGGAAAGGGAGTAGACCAATAGGGGAAGAGATGATAGCGCACTGCTCGATCACTTTCCCAAGAAACCTTTAAAAACTACCACTGACGCATCAGGCGGAGTTGCGGGGCGAGTTCTCAACACTCTACGCCTGCCGGTGGGCCAAAAATGCACTAAGTTCCCCCCCCCGGGACGTAGAGGTGCGTGTTAATAAGGGGAGGCGCAAAGGTGCCGTCCCTGGGTGTCCTTAGTAGTTGGACACAAAAGGAGAACTTAATTAGCACTTATATCCTAAAGACTACCAATTTCCTAATATCAACCAATCAGAACTACCCATTCCAATGCACTCGGTCGACCAGTCAACCTGATTTCTCTGTCGTCCGTCGCTAACCGTTAGGTACCCGTACCTAGTCGTCCCTTCTCACGATGCCCCGTCTATGTACCGTCCATGTACCTGCAGTTGTACACACAGTTGTACACAGTGTTGTACACACAGTCACACACACACACACAGTTACACACACAGTGGTGCCCATAGTCACACCCACAATTGTGTACCAATTTTAAGGCACACTTCACCACAGCCGCCCCTGAACCTCGTCCCAGCCGTACAGCGGTTGGGGCGGGGGTCGATCGTGCCGTTGTCTGCCCTGGACCATGCCACCATTGGTCATGTAGTCCACACCCATCAATCATCACCCATCAACCATGACGTCGTTGACAGTCAGCACCCATCACTCAGCCCTTTCTCTCATCGATCAAGTCACAGCCGATCGGGCTGTTACCACTCATTAACCGTGGCATCAGCGATCAGGCCCTCGTGATCGATCATTTCCACATTTCAATCATGCAAACGATCACAAACGGCGCCCAAGCGATCACGGACAGCGTTCTTTCCCTCGATCGGTCTAAGGCCGATGAAATGATCGCTGCGGTCAATCAAGCATACACTCTGCAAGAGGCACTTCGCGCGCGAGATGAGGAGGTCGTCGAGTTAACAACTCGCATGCGCCAACCGTAAAGCCCAAGTGGTTCCGTCAGCGGCTCGCGCCCCTGCGCGCTTATATCTGTGCAGATGTCAACGATCTCAAGTCCAAGCTAAAGGCTGCTAAGGAAACTATAGCCGATCAACGCGCTCAAATCCGCAATCTGGAGGGTGGCCGCGATCGGGACCGCTACCTGCTGTCTGTTCAAGAGGAGACCATTGGTGATCACGCGCGGGAAATCTCGCGCCTTGAGGCACTCCCTGATCAAGTGACGATTAGTCAACTCCAACAGCGCTTGGGCGTGCTACAAGAAACGTATGATCAAGCCGTTTCCAAGAACCAGAGCCTGATCGAGCAGGCGTTCAAGTTCGACTCCAAGGCGGAGAGACGCAAGCACCAACGCGATCACATCCGGAAGGAAAATGAGGCCAATCTCATAAAAATGGATGAATATGTCGCTATCATAGCCCAGCTGGAGGAGATATGTGACCGCGTCGATGGGGCGTCAGCTAGCAGGACCGAGCTGGACGGTCTACGCACCGAAAATTCCAAGTTAAAGACGGAACTTTCGACAGCGCGGCGTCGCTTCAATTACGTGTCTGCAGATCGTGACGCACTGCGCGACCAGTTGCGTCAGGTTCAAGCTGAACATACGTGATTGCAGGTGTTCCACTCGCGTCTCCAATCCGTGTTGACTGGTGTGTCGCTTCAAATGACCGGCGTCGTGAGTTCTGATCAGGCTACAAGCTCGTCTGTTGACCTTCAGGTTGATTCTCCAGAAGATTCCATCGTTCGACCCACTTCTTCGCCCAAGAGGCGTGCTCAACGTTCGCAATCCAGATCTCGGTCCAAACGGCAACGCCACGTTCTTTCTATTTCAGAGGAGAAGTCGGATGATTATCGCACACTCATTACTGATCAACCAGATGACAGTCAAGGCGGTTTCCCTGCCTTGATCGAAACGCAAACTCCATCCAGTCCCACGATCAGCAAATTCGGGAGTGAGGGTTCGCTTGATCAAGGCTCTGCGGGGTTCCTCTTCCCTCGCACGGGTGACTACAAGTCGTTGATCTTGGTGCCTGATGGTGCAGCAGATGAAGACATCCTGCCGTGGACTCCGTGTCAACTTGGCGGTTTTGATCTGAGCAACGTATCGGCACAAGTGGTCTTCGACTACTTAACACGCCCCGAAGGAAGGTTATTTCCAGTTGCTACACGCGCCCCTTCTGCTTATCAATGGTGTAGTCACCTGATAACCCAGCCGGAGGTAGAGCTTCTGTACTCGCGACGCCACTGGGATACCTTCAAGATCATGCTGCCACCCGTCTCTTTCCGCTCGGTCGGCTGGTTTGCCGACTTTGAAGAAAAGTACCAGTGGTTTCTAGACCATCACGCCAAGGCGATCTGGGCGTCGACGCATTATCTACCAATAGATAAAAGCCTCCGCGAGCGCGACGACTTCTTCCAAGAGTATTGTGGTGAAACGGACTCAAGAATTTCAGTCACTTTGTGTCAGCGGCACGCCGATCGGCTTATCGGCGATCGGATTGGTGTAAATCAAGGAGGATTTTAAGCCTATCATGTGCAAGAAGTGTCAAGAACGCAGATTTTGGTGAGTCACATGATATTGCGTGTACTTTACATATTTTATGTTTGTACATATTAGGGACCGTAGGGAGATAGGATTGGTTAGTTGTTATTTTTTGGCCTTTAACTCAACAACAAGGAAGTCGTTAGCATCTTTGCTAAGTACGTTGGTCGCCTCTGCACGCCGCAGAGTGTTTGGGAGCAGAGTGTCGAGTAATCCCCTTTAGCTTATTATACCCGGCCGGGACGCGTTACAGACGCACTTGGCCTGCCGGAAGTCCCTCGACGGGAGTACGCATTGGTCGGCTTCACAAGCCCAAGTCACACACTTTTGGAACGTGTAAACAAGTTTTGGATTGTTACGTGGATATATCGCTCGTGGAGTTTGTCACGTTCTCATTGGATCTCCACATTGGAATATTGGTCTTTTCTTCTCACATTGGTTGGGATCTACGATCTATTAAGCGATCTGCTCTTTGGAGTATACTTACTTTAAGTATAGCCGGTTTGCCCGTAACCAGGGTGAAGAGTTCCGCACACGGTACACCACCCAGCACGGTCTCACATTTTAAGACCCACATCAATTACCAGAGACGATCTACCAATTGTGCAACCAGACCATTCCATCGGGTACACATAGGGGGATGACGAAAGAATCGGACCAGGCGTCCTATGCTGATGATAGGTCGTCTGCTAGCAGCGGACGATCAGATCGGATCGTGGCGAAGGTTCGCCCCCCCCCGTCAGTTGGAAGGCTGGGCACGATGGTGGTCAGGTTCTCGACACTTCGGTGTTCGATTTTGAACTTGACTCCACCACAATGGTGCGCGTGCCCGGATCACTTGGTGATCGCGGATATCACCGAGATGATATATCGTCAAGAATTGATTATAATGAATTAAATGTGGAATCGTTATGGAGAGGACACAAGGAACGGCTATCGCCTTATGTTCTCGTTGTCGACAAAGATGGCGATGTCCGATCTGGCCGGGTGGAGAACCAGATCGGGATTAATAAGATTTTTCCTCCCTATAAGGCTCCCACCGGAGCCGATCGGGACTATAGCAAGTCTTGCTATAATTCCGGAAAGTATCAGGACTTTGTTCCTTATCCTATGTATTTAAATGGACGTTTTGATGAAAAAATAAAATATGAAACGACTTGGAGGCTGGTCGGAACGATCCGATCCACCCTCCCAAGGTTCCCAAGCAGAGGCTCGGAATGCCAACCGATGAAGACGACTTGGAAGAAAAGTTGCAGGTCGGGGATGGAGTTATCAAGGAAGAAGACCTGACCAGGATGTATTACATCCACGAGTTAAAGCGATTTATTCGTGAAGGCCAGGTCATGCAGATCTTAAACCCCCAGATCCCCGATCGCCTTCTCGGACCCACCACCGAGTCGATCCAAAGTGATCGGCCGTTGCTATTGGTTAAGAACCTGCTGGTGATGTTGGCTGAGGTCGGCATAAAAGTGCAAAACCTCTCCAACGTACAGAAACTGTTTGAACTTGACACTTGGAAGCTGGAGATGTCGATGTCGACCCTCCATGATCATTTGGTGCTGTTGGTGGGGACGGTTCGCAGCCCAACTCCCACCGTGGAATTGAAGGTCGCTGAAGCCACGGCAGCACACGATGATGTGTGTTCCGATGATAAATCGCTGTATCAGTCTCCACCTGCCTCTAATAACACATCGGAGTTGGAGGTCGGTGTTGAGCGGATAACCATGGGGTCGGACCAGACCCCATGGGAGCATAAAAAGGACGTGCGGCAGCATGGGGCTGCATGCCTGTCGGGGCCCCAGGAGCCCCCACAGGTTTCAGTACCTCCAAAAGAGGATGCCAACACGCTGCCCATGACCCAAGCTAACGTCCAAGCCATGTTTAAGGCAATTATGGTGCGTTTCATGGGAGACCGATGCCGATCGCCTCCGCGCCCGCATGCCCTGGACCGATCTGCCAGGCAAAATGTCAATACTTGCCGGTATATTGATATTTAGTCAGTGGCATCAACGGATAAGGCTACCCGAGGTGGCAAACCCGTTGGCAGAGGAAGACGCAAGCCGCAGCCAGCCCGACCGCGCCGATCAAGCAAGAACAGCGATTTCAACATGGAGTCGATCGGCGATCCGGATGACCACTATGGGTCAGACGGTGCAGGTGCGGGCAGAACGCGCAGGACTAACCTAGCCTCTACGACCGCCTTTGATTTTGGATCTACTGTGATCCCACGCATTCGCATGGCTGCGACCACTGATCTCAAGGATTTCACTGGCAAGGACGCCGACGAGGATCAATCCAGACCGTGGTTTGTTCGGGTCAAGTATGCTTTCTTGCGGGATCAGACACCAAAAAAGGAACGGCGTTTGATCTTCAGATATCTTCTGAAAGTACCGGCTGTAAACTAGATCCAACAGTTGAGTCGAGATGTCCGATCTGCTATGCTCAGAATTTGGGGGGCAGTAATGCAACTCCGGATTCTCTACCGCCCGCAAATACCATCATATGCAGAAGCGGGGCGACGAGACGCCGATCGAGTATTTGCACCTCTTGAACGTGGCTGCAATCCGCGCAGGGATAGTGATCAAGGAAGGAAACCCGCCGACCGTTGCCGCCATGGAGCACGTGGGTCACTATATCAGTACCCTTGATGACCAAGAGATGGCAATCAGCTCACTCTGCTGCGCCTCAAAATGTGGGGGAAGTGGAGCAGACGTTGCGGACGCTGCAACACTAGCACAGTATGAGGGCGAAGGGCGCCGTTGGATCGGGTCGCTACAGATCGAAGACCCAGACCGACCCTGTGAAGAGGCCCTTAACCAGATCGGCCAATGCTGTTAAGGCGATCGCGACTGAAGACAGAACTGGATCGGAAGAAGAAAGTAGCGGCCAGTACAGTCGGGAGTCAGACGAGGACCAATATCGCCACATCTTCGTCACGGAACCTGAACCAAGAACCAGATCGACGCCTAACCAGGCAGATCAAAATGGCAGGAGTGGGAACAAGTCCGATCCGGACCGACCTCGAAAGAAGTGTTCTCACTGCGGGTCAAGCAAGCACGATGGTGGGGACTGCTGGAAGAAGCTGATATGCAATAATTTCGAAAGACGCGGCCACCCCACCGATCACTGCCTCTTCGTGTGCAAGTCATGTGGAGAGATCCACGAGGCCGGCCAGTGCAAGATTGTGGTGGAGTCAAGTTCGAAATCGAATACATTTGTATCGACAACGTGACCACCACCATCGTGCCCAGCCTTCCTACTTACGGGGGGGGGGGGTACCCCGCGGACCTCCATTCGAAATCTGGTCCGATCGTCCGCTGCTGGCAGACGACCGGTCATCATCCAAAGACACTTGGTCCGATTCACTTAAGACCATCTCAGCTTGTGTACCCATTGGAGTGGGCTAGTTACACGCTCGGTGGATCGGGATCGCAGATCGATTTGATTCGGTCTTGAATATGAGACCGTGCTGGCTAAGTGTACCTAGGGCGGAACTCTTCACCCCAGGTACGTACAGACCAGAAACACTTCCGAAAGATAGATTCCAATAGGTCGATCGTCCAAACGATCTAGACCTGACCAATACGAAATAATAGAGGGTAGACCAATGAACCGGTCTAGCCCCTGACCAATATGAGAGAAGACCAAAACCGGTCTAAACTCCAACCAATGTTACAATGAGCCAATATGTCCACGTGAAGACCCAATATGCCCGTGAAACTCCACAAACGATATCTCCACGTAAAGACAAATCCAGTGAATAGCACGTTCCAAACGTACTTGACTTAAAGTGTCGAGATCGCCAAATCGTACTCCCGTCGAGGGACTTCCGGTGGCCAAAGTGCGCGTGCGGCGCGTCCAGACCAGGTATAATAGGCAAGAGGGGATAATTCAACTCTCTGCCCCCAAACACTCCGCGGCGGGCGGAGGCGACTAGTGTACGTGGAAAGAATAACGGCGACCCCTTGCTGCGGTGTAGACCAAGACCAGAAGAGGTTTTTGCCACTTATTCCTAGACCAAAAACATTTACCGGGAAAATCCGTAACCAAAAGACTCTTACTTGGAAAATTCGCAACTAACCAATAATACTACCTCCCTATGGTCCCTAATGTACCCACAAAATTATGTAAAATACCCAATGTCAGGTGACTCACCCAAGACCAGCGTTCTTGATACTCCTTGAATTTGATAGGCTAAAAAGCCCACCTTGTTTGGATCAATCTGAAACTCGACCAACTGCTTTGACCAAAAGTGACCAAATTTGTGGTACACTTCACCACAAGATCAAAGAGTTCTTCAATCTGATGCGCAAGTGGTATGTGCCGGGTAAGCACGCGGGAATGCTTCCCCCTGACGTTGAGAAGATGTTAAACTAGAACGCTCGCCAGGTTGGAATCTGGATCGAGCCGAGCGATCTACGTTTGTCATCTATGCATATGTCGACAAGGACAATAAAACCGACAATACACGTTCTATTCCAAATTGCGTCGACCCAGACCATCCGGTCTACAGTCTGAAGACCGATGAGTACTCCCGGACCAAGGTGGTTATGCAGTTGGACTTGCTTCCTGGAGAATCCCGCGGATAATGGAAGTATCACGCGCCTGATAAATGGTTCAAGCAGGCGAAAGCCTGTGGTAAGATAAACAACCAGAAGGCAACGATGTTGTTCGACTCTGGGGCCGAAGTCTCAATTATCGACTTCGCCTTTGCTCGTAAGGTCGGATGTCGTATAGACGACACCCAGAGAGAAGAATGCGTCGGAATCGGTGAAATTTCTTACATGACCGAAGGAAGGACGCGCGTGAAGATCACCCTATCGGGTTCGTTGGTCTACTTCTTCAGCGCTTGGGTTGGCAAACTGGCCGGTCAGGATGCGCTGTTAGGCATGGATTTCATGGTGCCGGCAGGTATTCTTCTTGATCTGTCTCATGGAGTGCTTACACTCCCGGATGAGGCCCAGATCCCGTTAGCTGGTCGGCGGCCCTTATACGGATCGCACACCGATCTGGTCAGGTGGGATCAAGATGTCACCATTCCAGTCGTCCGATCCGCTGATACCCCGGTCGACAAAGGTTTTCTATCAAGGAAGTTATGAGTGACCAGGGGCGATCGGTGGGTGTCGACCTTTGTGAAGAGAGCCGGCCGATATGATTTCGTTCGAGTCACATGACAAGCCGCTTACACTCGACAACAATACTATTGTTGGCATGTGTCTGGCGGAAGGGAAAGTGCCATGAAAGATGGGGTTCGTCTCGATCGGATCGAAACGGTATGTTGAGTGGCAGAACTTGGCATACCAAGCGACAACCTATCTGATCAGCGATGATGGATCGGTGGAAGAAGATACATCACCTAAGGTGGAACGACCCAGCTATGTAACCCCAAATAAGATGTTAGTTCGAAGAAAGGTACCGCAGTCGCCGGACACGGTGTACCATCAAGCAGATGAGCCAAGGTTCGTCAACGTGGTGGTGACACAAGAACAGGCGACTGTGGAGCCGGGAATAGAAAAATGGAAACATGGCATTGCTGGGGAGGACCACGATGGCGCGCCTAAGCAGATCGATGTCATTGAAAGGCAGCCCGCCGATCGGGAACAGCAGTGTTCAACCGATAAGGACGGTTTGGGTGATATTTCCTCGGAAGACGATCAAGTTTGTATCCATGAGGGCGGGGATCAATATATTCAGGAGCTGGAGATCCATATGTCAGTCCTCCCTGAAGTGTCTGCTGATCCGCCCGAAGTCACCTTGGAAGATCTGCAAGTGGGTGATCGGGATGTCAACAGTCTCGATCAGATCGATCAGCTAAAGCAGACCATATGGAAAAAGAAACATCTGCTGATCGGGAAAGGCAACGCCTTACCCCCTGCTGCTCGCGGAGCGATCTGTGACATCAACGTGGGTGATGCCAAGACGATCGCCCAGCGATGCCAATGTGTGGCGCACAGTACCACGAAAAATTGTCCGATCTTATTAAAGGACGGTTGGCTACCAAGATCATTAAGCTGTCGACCTCGCCGTGGGCCTCTCCGATCGTGATTGCGATCAAGAATAACGGCGTCCACATCAGGTTGTGTATCGATTATCGGTTAGTAAATCGGTTGACCAAGCTTATGGTGTACCCTATGCCGCTGGTCAGCGATCTGCTAGAAGATCTCGACAAGACCCTATGATATTGGTCACTGGATATTGCAAGTGGATTTTGGGTGGTTTCGATGACCGATCGGGATCGCGATCTCCGCATTTGTTACGCCGTTCGGTCGGTTCGAGTGGAATCGTATGCCATTCGGTTTGAAGAACGCGCCCCAGATCTACAGAGGCTGATCGACAACGCACTGTATGGACATTTCAAGATCAGTACCGATCGGGAACCCACCGAAAACCTAGATGTATTTACAGAGGGTGAGCCCGATCGGGAAAGGAGACCGTCCGTTCTGGGGAGGCGATCGTATATCGACGACATTCTGATCCCTGATTCGTCATGGAGCGATCTGTGCGAGAAGGTCGAACGGTTGTTGGAGACATGCGATCGCTGGAACCTGTCGATCAGTGCTGTGAAGAGTTTTTGGGGCATGTCCAAGGTCGCCTATTTGGGTCATATGGTGTCGATCAGTGGGCTGGAGGCCAATCCCAAGGATCTGGTGTCACTGAGCAACCTCCCGTTTCCCAGATCACTGAAGGCAATGCAGTTCTTTTTAGGGAGCTTAAATTACTACAGCCGCTTCATTGAAGACTTCGCGATTTACGCGGCCGTGCTGTACGAGCTCCGGGAAGTCGACTGCCATATGTTGCGCGAAGGCGATCGGGAAACTTTACGGGAGGGCTGCGACTCTGATCTGCCTGTATATTTTACGCAGTGGAGGCAGAGGATCACATGAAGAGTGCACAGATTGCTTTCGGTATGTTGAAGGCCAAGATGGCGACGGCACCGATTCTCAGGCACTTCGATCCGGAAAAAATGCCGATCGTCATTGTGTATGCTAGCAAGTGGGCCATTTCTTACACTCTAGTGCAAGAACATGATGGAGTGTACCATCCGGTCACTTTACGAGCCGGACGTGAAGCAGAACGAAGTTAAATCTGGGATCGTCGAAAAGAAAGTTCTGGCTTTACTACGGATTTTGGATGTTTGTGCTACAACCTACTGGTCGGCCGATCTGTAAAGGTTCATTCGAGAAAGTCGACATTGGCCTGGCTATTATCGGCCAATGGGATGGACGGTCGGCTCGGCAGATGGTCAGCGATCTTGTCACAGTGGTCCCTCGAAGTCGTCAAGTTCATTAAGGGGGAGGAGGAGATATTGGGCACATTGGCTGCCAGTATCACCCCTCGGTCTGAAATGGATGAAGCTTTGATGGCGATTGCCCCGAAGAAGCAACCTCGACAGTCCATCTCGATGACGCCACCGATTGTCGATCGGGATGAGGAACTCCTGGTCTTGAGTTTCGACGGATCCGCTAGCGTGAAGAAGAAGGTCGGCTCATATAGTACCATACTGTGGAAGTTACCATAATTGTCTATAGTAGCAGCCTCCGCCGATTTCACGCCTGACATAACGGTCAACGAGGCGGAATATCGGGGGCCCTTCTATTTCTTGATCTGCTGGCATCACAAAAGAAAGGGCGGATCATCATATGTGGTGACTCCAACCTAGTGATAAGGCAGATCACCAGGGAGATCGACTGTAAGGCGCCACGGTTGAAGTTGCTGAATGATCGGGTGATGAAGGCGCTCAAAGACTATCCCAACCACGAGCTATTGCACGTGAACGGGATTCGCACCGAAGCGCCGACCACCTCGCGACCCAAACCATGCGGGACCAGATCGGGGTGACGATCACCGAGGAGGCCGTTCTACTTGAACTTATGGACATAAACAGGATCCCGGAGTTGATTAAGCCCAAGGACAGCCCCGATCAGGTACATGTGATGGCGGCGACTAGATCGCGAACTCAGAAGGCTCGCTGATCTTTCCCAAAGGAAAGGATGAGTGAGTACGTTGTACAACAGCTAAGGGCGGAACGGATCCTCAAGGCGCAGGACGAAGAAGAGTGGATCGTCACTTTGAAGGCCTATCTGCGCGGTGAACTGTCCAAGTTAACAAATGATCAGGCGAAACAGTGTACCAAGATCGCGGACAGTTACGAAGTGGACGACAATGGATTGTTGTATTACTGCCGTGACATTGATCAGGACAGTGCCGCTCGAGATCGACTAGCGAAACTTGTGATCCCTGAGTTGCTACAGCCGGATGTCCTTCATCACTACCATGTGAGTCTAGAATGGGGACATCAAGGCATAGGCAGGACATACCACAAGATCAGGGCCCACTTTCACTGGAAAGGACTTTTTTGGAGCGTGCAGAAATATGTGGGCTGTTGCACAGATTGCGAAACCGGAAAGGGCAGACCGATAATCAAGGGCCGATCGCCCGGAAATATCGAGGCTACCTACCCTTTCCAGGTGATAGCAATGGATCACATACCATCACTACCCAGATCGACACGCGGCAACCCTGAGCTGCTGATCTGGATCGACCTATTTACTGGTCTGGTGATCGTAAAGGCTAGTGCATCCCGATCCGCGGAGAAGATCGCCCAGAGTTACGAGGAATGCGTGTTCAGAAAGTTCGGCGCCAGCGAAGTTATTAGACACGATCGGGAACCCGGTTTTATGGACGAGGTGTTCCGATCGTTCAATAACATGCTAGGCCAGAAGCAGAGCGCGACGATGGCATATCGTCCGCAAGCGAACGTATCGGCTGAACGCATGGTACAGACAATAACAAGGGCGATTAAGATGTATGTGGCCGATCCAGACCAACGTGACTGGGATGAGTATGCAGAGAGAATGGCATTCGCCCTCAACTCTTCAACCGATCGGGTACGAGGAGAAACGCTTTTCTATCTGGCGTATGGATGGGACCCTCGATCGACACTTGAAGCGGCGATACCGATCGGCTGCACTCGGACCCGCGATCGCGATGCCCGTCGTTGGCGCATGCAGGTCCAGAATCATTATCAGCATGCGAAAGAAGTCGTCAATGAAAAGTTGCGTCATGCCACGCAAGATCGAGCAGATCGGAATAACGATCAGTTCCGCCCTAATGGTATTGAACCAGGGGCGAGGGTATGGATATACCTCGATCGGGTCAAGGAAGGCTATGCAAAGAAGTTGGCTCATATGTGGCACGGTCCTTTCCGTGTAGTAGAGCTGATCGGTGATCATGATGCCCGTCTGATCACGATCGGCAAGGATTATAAAGTTTTTTCCGATCGTGCATGTGTCCAAACTTAAGCTGGTCAGAGAGTTCCCCGATCGTCCTAAAATACCCTGTCTGGTGGACGAAGCAGAGAGATTCGATTTCGATGAGGCTCTGCTGCCGGAAGACAGTTGGGAAAGGCCATTGGAAGAGGACGAATTCGAGGTGGGAAAGGTGCTAGATGTCCGATCGGTCAAGAGACGCGTTTCGGTCGCACCCACCGAGAATATCTGGTCCGCTGGGAGGATCATGACGAAGCAACTTGGATCGACAAACTCGATCTAAATTGTGGAGCACTGATACGAGAGTTCGAGCGAGAACGAGTCAGTTGGAATCGCTTCGCAGTGATACAGACTCATGAAGATGAAGATCAAGACACGCAGTAGCACCGATCAGTATATCGATCGGTGTGAATATGTGTAAGGTCTGAATTATATTGAATTATTGTGATGAACTGTGATGAACTGGAGTAGTGGAGTGACGAACGTGGTGATAATTTTCGCGATGTGGATGGAAACTGTGTGTGATAACGTGTTGGTACAAGTTTGGAGAAAGTGATGAAATTTGGTCAAGTGATCGGGTGATCAGGAATTTGGAAAGAATGATGACATGTATTATTGTAACAGGGTTACATTCGGGTCACATTTAGTAGGTGGTGTACGTGAGTACACTACGGTTGGGGTCAGTATTGACCGGTCCGAAAGGTTTTGTACCATTGGTTATTTTAACCAATCAGGGAAGGAGCCCTTGGTGGTGGCGTGTCATCCAGACACGTGTTGGTACACAGGTGGTGTACACTACATTTTAGCTAGGTACGAATTTAGTAAGTTCTACTTAGTATCACATATAGTTTACATTAGTTTAAATTAATTTAGGCTAATTATATATTAAATATACATTCAGTTTACATTTTACTCAACCGACTACCAGACGCACGACCTCGACCGGTCACGCGTGTAGTGAGTGCAGTAGCGTAAAGGGAGTCCTCCCTTTAGCTACACCCTTAGTAAGGGAGCCTTTTGCTAAGGCATTAGCGAAAGCTAATAGTAAACCAAAGTGGGAATCTTGGCCCCGAGTAAGAGATCTCTCTCTTACTAATCCTTTTTATAAGGGCGTATCGGCTAAGTAGCGGCGAACGCCGCTTAAAGTAAAGTCTTCTTCTGTGCGCTAGCCGCACCGTGCGTATACGCACCGGCTACATCTGGTAGCACTTTAGTCAATCCAACATCTGTGTTGGTAGGCTACGGCATACTCTGCAAGGGATGAATCAGGACGATTGGGATAGGTTAACCCTCGTCCAGCAGGAAGCCTTTAACAGGCTGTTATCCTTACTGGGTGACCAAGGCATGCAGCTCCTAGTGGAGCAGGGCCTTGAGGACGTTAAGACAAGGGTCAATGCCCTCATCGCCCATGAGGCGAGTTTAGGTGGAAGTAGTTCCACGGGGGTGCGTCCCCCATTGTCCTTTAAGATAAAGGAGTTCACCGGTGAAAAGGGTGACAAACTTTATGTGTGGCTGCAAGAGGTCGAAACGACCTTCGCCACAGCAAATGTGATCGCTGATCACTTGCAAGTGGGACTTGCACTGACCCATTTTACGGGCAAAGCCCGTACATGGGCGTTTACGTGTCCGGATTCGGTCAAGAGCGTGTTCCCAACCTGGGAAGTCCTTAAGCAAAAGCTTATGGACATGTACGCCACGCCTGATTAGGTTTTCCAGAATCAGCTGGCGTTTCTGAGGTGCCGTCAGGGCACTAAGGACTTGTAAACATATATCTAAGAACTTAAGACCATGTGGCAGGGATGTACGCGAAAGCGTACTCGGACGATGTTTCCATCCCTGTCTTCATGGGAGGCCTAATAGAAGGGCCAGCACGTTCGGAACTGTTCCGATGCCGACCCCAATTCCTGGGGGAGGCGTTTAAGATGGCTTTCAACGCCGAGAGGAACTTTCGTTCCTCTAAGGTGGGTCCTGAACCCATGGACCTTAGCCAGGTCGAATCGGAAGAGAAACCTCCCGCTAAGAGTCATTCGGACTCTTTTTCACAGAGCTTCGAGACAGAGCTCTTGGCTATGTTGCGGCGGCGTGGGACGCTGAGATGCTTCCTGTGTGGGAGCATGGATCATCTGAAGAACAGATGTCCGAAAAATCCCCAGCGAGACACTCGCTATAAGATGCCAAGGGTTGGGAAAAAGCCCTTCCTTAAGCCATCGGGAAACGACGGCTTACAGTAGGTGCGGGGCGCCCTACTGGGGGATCCCTCAGTGCTGTTAAGTTCCAGGGTAGGGGACGACATCACAAATCCCCGAGGGAAACGGTGCTTTCTAGCACCGAGTTGGTGTACCAGCCAGGGTTGCTGGTAGTCCTTGCGGACGTGAAAGGCTTTGATAAGCCTTGGAGAGTCTTGATAGACTCTGGAGCGTCTGGCAATTATGACAGACGGGCTTCTGTGTAGAAGAGTCGGCTGTATGCCGAGGTCTTAGAGGCACGTTCTCGTGACGTTGTCACGGTCCGTCTTGCGACGGGCGTACAGGTTTCTGTACCCAAGGTCTCGATTGACCTTAAGCTGAAGTTTGCAGACTTCGACAGCTTATAACGTTGGCTAGTCCTGGATTTGGACTCGAGGTATGACCTCATTCTGGCCATGAAGTGGATGGAACGCCACGATCCATGGATAGACTGGAGTCTAAGTCCATTGGCTCAACGCACCCGCGATCAGGTGAAGCATTGGCGAGTCATGAACCAACCTTTTCTCGATCGCAAAAGCGATTCTGGCGTAAGATGCCAGAGATTGGGATGCCTGAAATGATCAGTCCCAATAGGTTAAGGGAGAGTTACTTAACGAGGGGGATTCGGCGGTTAATTCCCACGACGTTAACGTTGAGACTGGTGAGTTGCCAATGGCAGAGGTGGATTCCTTTGAGGCGACTCCAGTGGTAGGAGTAGAGACCCCTGGGGTTAAGCGTGAGGCGATTCCAAGCGAAGAGACCCGTAGTTCGTATCTTTCGCATGTCAGAAATAATTCCGACCACGCCGTTGTAGGTGAGACCGGCGAGTCACCGGTGGTAGAGGTAGAGATCTCTGTGGATAGGCGCGATGCGCTTCCAATAGATGGGGCAATTGACTCCCCCCATCTGGTTCCCGGGATGAGTCCCCACGCCAGTAGTCTGCAGTCCTATAGGATGCTGAATAGTGTTACAGGTGTTGTCCCAGAAGGCGTAAGCCTTGAACGGTTGCCTGGGGTAGGCGAACTGTTGTCGTTGGAGGAGATGTCCTTCAACGAGTTTGAGACTGCTTTGAAAGCAGATTAAATCGACGAGGTCGTCGGGTTGCGTCTGGAAGAGGAGTTGAACTCCTCATCCACGATGGACGAGTCAGTTTTGGTGCAAACCAAACAGGCATTGAATGCCCGAAGCGGCCTCAGGATCCGCGAGGATTCTGAGGACCCTTACCATTCCTTATTAAAGGAATTTGGAGATGTCATTAGTGACAACCCGCCGATGGGGTTACCACCGGATAGGGGGGTCCGACATGAAATTGATTTGGTTCCTGGAACCAAATACTGCGTCACTAGGCAGTGGCCTCTCCCCAAGGAGCAATGCGACGTCATCGACGCATTCTTCAAGGGGAAAGAAGAGGCAGGGATGGTACGGGAGAGCAAGTCTCCTCACTCATCTCTCACCTTTTGTGTTCGTAAACCGGACGTAAAGTGGCGCATTTTACATGCGTACAACAAGCTGAATGCAGCTACTGCACCCATGCAGACTACGATTTTTCGTAAGGATGTCCTCCAGAACAATATGGCAGGCTGTACTGTGTACAGTGCCTTAGATCTGGTGGACGGGTATTATCAAGTGCTCATGCGAGCGTCCGATATTCCACTTACAGCGGTTAGCGTGCCTAGTGGAATGCTGTGGGAGTGGCTTGTTATGCCACAAGGGCTTTCAAATTCACCAGCGACATTCAATCGCTTGGTGACTCAACTCTTCCGCCCTCATAGGAAGTACGCTCAGACGTACTTCGACGATATATTCGTCCATAGTCGTGCGAAAGGCGACTCTTCTGATGTTCAGACGCATCTGATAAACCTTCGAGTGGTGCTCTAATGTATGCGAGAGCATAAGTTATAAGATAACGCATCCAAATGTATCTTTGGTGCTGAGGAAATTCCTTTCTTCGGATGCTTCATCGGTAAGGATGGGGTGCGGGCGGATCCCACGAAGGTGAAATCCATTGTGGAGTGGACTTCGCCTGTAAATCTTAGAGATTTACGGAAGTGGCTTGGATTAGCCAACTATCTCCATAAGTACAGCGAGAACTACGCTGAAATGGCGAAGCCATTGACCGACCTTCTTAAGAAAGATGTTGATTGGTGTTGGGAAACCGAACACTAAAACGCTTTTGAAGCGGTTAAGGGGAGCTTGTTAAAAGCTCCCATTCTTGCTCTCCCAGATTCTGGGAAACCATTTAGTGTCGTCTGCGACGCCTCCGATTTCGCAATCGGATGTGCTTTGTTACAAGCAGACGATGCAGGAAGGGAACGCGTAATTGCGTATGAGTCGAGGCAGCTTAAAGCTGCAGAACGGAATTATCCCATTCATGACAAGGAGATACTTGCAATGAAGTATGCTCTTGTCAAATTTAGGGTTCACCCCTTCGGCTCAAAGCCGTTCGTGGTTTATACTGACCACGCGTCCTTACGGACAGCGACAAAGTCGCCTCATCTCTCGCAACGGATGGCCCGTTGGCTCTCCTTCTTTTCGGAGTACAACTTTGAGGTTAAGTATAAACCTGGCAAGCAGAACGTGCTTGCAGACGCGTTGTCGCGTCGTCCCGATTACGAGCTCGCTCACGCGACATTCGTCACCACGTCTGTGGTGGATCTCATACGCCAGGCGTATGAGAAAGACCCACAATGTACGGCGCTTATCCGCGCGTTAGGTGAAAAGGGTCTTGGCTCGTCTGATCCAACCCTGTCATGTCGAGCTAGAGCTCGTTTACACCGTTACAGGTACTGTGACGGTCTGCTATTTTATAGCGCGAGCGCGGAGGACACTCCGCGGGTGGTAGTTCCTCATAATGAGGAACTGAAGTATAGAGTCCTCGTTGAGGCACATGACGCCCCTACCGGGGGTCATTTAGGTCGGGATAAGACCTACAGCGCTTTAAGCACTTTGTATTGGTGGCCCAACATGTATAAGTGGGTCGGTGCGTATATACGCACCTGTGAGACGTGTCAGAGGGTTAAACCCTCTGCAAGTTCAGCTGCGCCTTTGGCGAGCTTGTCGGTTCCAACGGAGTGTTGGAAATCCATTAGTATGGATTTTATCTTCGGTTTTCCTATTGATAAGGCCGGGAACACCGGTATATTGGTCTTTGTAGACCATTTGAGCAAGATGGCTCACCTGGTGGCGGTTCCAGAGTCCATTGATGGACAAGGAACAGCAAAAGTGTTCCTAGACCGTGTCTTTCGACAGCATGGTCTACCCGATTCCGTTGTGTCGGATCGGGATCCCCGTTGTACGGGACAGTTTTGGGGAGCGTTGGTTAGGGTGCTGGGCACCAAGCTCCTCATGTCCACTGTGGATCATCCGCAGACGGACAGTCAGACGGAACGCGTTAATCGCGTTGTAGAGGATATTCTCCGGAGTTTATGTCCGGATTATCAAAAAAGTTGGAGTGAGATGATTCCTATGGCGAATTTGCTATTAACAATTCGGTCCATGCATCTACGGGGTTTACCCCGTTTTACGTGAACGGATTAGTGAATCCGAGGGTTCCGTTGACGCCACGTGTGTCTGGCCCAGGGCTTGAGGGGGGAGGATTCCCTGATGTCCGCCCTTTATTTGTGCGAAAGCACATCGATAAGTTCTTATCGACGCGCCTAAGTGTCTTACGACACGTTTGCAATGCCATGGCGGAAAGCCAAGACAAGCATAAGGAGCAAGCTGACCGCAAGGGGAGGCGTAACGAAAAGGTGTACAAAGTAGTAGAAAGTGTTTTATTAAACGCTAAGAATCTTCCTACACATGCAGTTTCCAACGTGTTGCAGAATAAACTGCGCCCCAGGTTTGTGGGGACATTTAAGGTACTAGCCCGAAAGGGCTTATCGTATACCTTGGTCATCCCGAAGGTGATGCGTACGCATCCAACCTTCTATGTGGGTATGCTTAAGCCATACCAGGACCCGGAGGCGGGCACCCTCCTGGAGGGGGTTGGAAAGGCGGATAACCGTAAGAGCCGTAAGATACGGCAGGGCGGCGGAAGCCCGACAGGGTTAAAATGCGACCAGGAATCTCCGCAACGGTCGTCTCGAGAGAGGCAAGCCTCCTCTAGAAGCGCTCGGTGGAATCCCATTTACCGCGAAGTCTCTCGTGGACGTCATAGATGTGACGGCTGTGTCGATCACAGCGCTGGCGAATCTCACGTCGCAATTGCGCGACCTCCTCCTCCAATGCTTGATGCGGAGGGTACTCCACATTATCATGTGGAGCGTCTGATGGCGCGGTGCCATCATCGGGGTCAAACCCAGTATCTGGTGAAATGGAAGGGTTATCTACACTCACAGAGTTCGTGGGAGTCCGAGACTCCCCTACGGCAGGATTGCCGCGACGTCGTTAACGCTTTCGAGCGGGAGAATCCCGCTGCAGGTCAGCAACCAAAGGGGCGCGAGAAGCCCCTTCACTCCCAGTTATTGGGAGTTCGCCGGAGGCAGATGTGGCGCTCACACTGTCCTCTGGCACCGTGGTGGGGACAGGGGCTCTGGCGTAGCGCGTGCGATATGGGGCACGTAATAGCTCCATCGCTTTTGCTCTGGCGAATGCCAGGCGCAACGCCCTCTCCACCCAAACGTCACGACGGGAATAGCTGTTGTGAAGTTCATTGAAGCTAGGGAGGAGCTTCTCCTCTTCCGCCCAAGCGCGGAACTTCTTCTCTGCATCATCAGCATTTTCTACCGGAGAAAGAATGATAGGAACCTCGCGGAGGTTCTTAACTGGGGCACCTTGTGCCTGCTTGTCTAGGCGTTCTCGGTATGAGACGCTAGTGAACTGCTTTTGTGTAAGCAGTTGTTGCCGGAGTCTCTCCCGGAGTTCGCATTGATACGGCTGTTCAGCCGCGGGGGCAGGGGTATAGGACGCTAAACCATTCCTTACCATACGCCTATCCCACTTTGAAAGGTCACGAGGACCGTCAAAATTATATGCCGCCCGCGGCAGGCGCTTGGGGGCACGTAACGCAGCCCTTAGGGCCTGTGCGGCAAGTTGGCTTTCATGAGCTGCGTCCAGCTCATTGGTGATGATCGCCTTCGGCGATCTGGATGTATCATCCGACATTGGCAGGGGTGGCGCACTAGTTAGTGCATTTTCCACACTTATGGGGAACGGATTAGGCTGCCTAAACCGCCGTTCGGCGATGTCGTAGCAGTCAGCCGTTGAGGAGATATCCCCAAGGGCATCCACCTCCGAGTTCTCGGAATAGTCTACCTCCTCTTCTTGAGGCGACTCCATAGCACCACCAATGGTGCTCATGGTTAGCCAGAGGCTCTGGCAGTTGGAGTTCTCCAAATAAAATTGATTTATTGCGTAAGAAATAGCCTTGATGGTGGACGATGTAACAGGGTTACATTCGGGTCACATTTAGTAGGTGGTGTACGTGAGTACACTACGGTTGGGGTCAGTATTGACCGGTCCGAAAAGTTTTGTACCATTGGTTATTTTAACCAATCAGGGAAGGAGCCCTTGGTGGTGGCGTGTCATCCAGACACGTGTTGGTACACAGGTGGTGTACACTACATTTTAGCTAGGTACGAATTTAGTAAGTTCTACTTAGTATCACATATAGTTTACATTAGTTTAAATTAATTTAGGCTAATTATATATTAAATATACATTCAGTTTACATTTTACTCAACCGACTACCAGACGCACGACCTCGACCGGTCACGCGTGTAGTGAGTGCAGTAGCGTAAAGGGAGTCCTCCCTTTAGCTACACCCTTAGTAAGGGAGCCTTTTGCTAAGGCATTAGCGAAAGCTAATAGTAAACCAAAGTGAGAATCTTAGCCCCGAGTAAGAGATCTCTCTCTTACTAAGCCCTTTTATTAGTGCGTATCGGCTAAGTAGCGGCGAACGCCGCTATAAGGAAATACTTCCTCTGTGCGCTAGCCGCACCGTGCGTGTATGAACCGGCTACAATTATGGATTATCTGGTCAGCTAACTGCCGCATCAAGATTCGCAATCACCCTACATACGACCGATAGTCAACGCCGGATAGTCTACGATCTGGTCCTGATGCTGACTGCGCCATGGCTCCTTCTGATCGATTTGGATCAAGGCGTTTTTCAGGTCTACGATCGACTCGTCACAATGGAGACCGGGATACCAGATGCCGTCCTCAGTCAACGCCCCGGGGGTCACAACGCGACACTTGGCCATATGAAGAAACACTGGATATAAAAAGATGTCGATGTCGCACTCGCGGTACAGAATCTCTTCCAGAATAAACTGGCATAGGGACAGCCCGGCCTCGCCCGCCCGACTCCGGCGCTGTTTTCGGCGCTTCTAAAACAGGATCAGGTCTTGGTCACGTAACTTCCGACCGGACGGAAGGAGGAGATAATGGGTAGACTCCCAGATTGCCTGGAAGTGGGCTGTATTAAAGGCCCGAAGCCGACCCAGAAGCGAATCGATCCAAGGAGTCGACGTGAATATGGAGTCCAACTTGGCGCTGAGCAGCACTTCCCATGGTCGATTTGCATACAGACGGGCGATTTGCGGTCTTGTGACTAGATCCTACTGCCACGCAGACTGGTCAGGGGTTTTCAAAGCTGGAGGGAAGAGCCAGAAATCTGGTCGGGACATCGACCGGGCTAGATCTTGCTTGGTCAGGGCTTATCGGTGCAAGCTACCGATCTGCCCCGGTGACCATGGCAAAGTGGCACCTGAAGTCAGCGATGGAAGAGGTCCATCTTCGATCGACACCCCTTTCAATCGGGCGTGATGGCGCAGACCAGATGTGCCGGGCTGGAACGAAGGCACCGATCCGGTTGAATCATGCGTCCGTGCAACACCATCACCCTGGGAGCTGATAACCTTATCAGCCCCCGATGCAGGCTTCGTGGGAACAGGACCTCGGCGTTGATCGGATCGGGACTTGGACAAAGCAGTGAACAAAAACTCAGAATCTACCAATTCGTTCCCCGAGTCCTCTCCGAAGTATTTCCATATGCTTGGTGTGAGCAGCGCGGGGGACTAAGGTCGCATGCGATTTGACGATGATGGAAGTGTTTGATGCGTCCGATCTGGGGATTGGAAGATGTGCCTGCGTCTTGGCTATCTTTTGAGGCACCGCTTGCTTCTCCTCGAGTTCGGAGTCGCGCGCTACGCCCCGCGCCCTTGACCCCTTCGACGCGTTCTTACGCTTCCTGGAAGTTTTTGGAATTTTGGAGTGTTAACTTTTAGCCAATGAATGGCGTTGTATCCGATCTTGGTGCAGATCAATCCGAGCGGCCGATGCAGATCGGTCAACGCTAGAGCCTGCAGCCGGACGCCGGTACAACAAGTCGGTCAACGGTTGGTGGCACTGATCTACGGCCGACCAACGACGGTTTGACTCCTGAGTCCAGACATCCGATCGGCTCTGGAAGGACTCGACCTTCCCGATCTGGTCCTTGACCATGACCTGCAATTCGCCGATCTGCCTCTCCAGGTCACCCTGTTGGGTGCTGAGTAAAGTCCGATCTGAATGATCCTCCAACCTCTGCCGGTTGACCAGCGCGAGCTGTCCCCGGAGGTGTGCGTTGTAGGCCTCCAAACGAGACAGATCATGCCGTGCGCCGATCATCCCGTCCAAGAACAGTCGGAGTTGATCGTAGTGGACATGCGACTGCAGATCAGCCGCGAGTAAAGCGTCAAACGCTTTGGCGATGTCTATGGGCAGCCTATCTGCACGCGAAGGAAGATTAGAGCAGATCCAAGACGAAAAACAGACCGATCAGCTTACCTCGCGTTGTTTTTTGGGCGATCTGGGACCGGAGATGCGCGTTTTTGGCGATCACCTCCTGCAACTTTGAGTACATGGGGATCAAAGTATACACCTCCTTCCTCAGTTGCAGGAGTGATGAATTCTTGACGTCCAACTGCGACTGAAGCTCCCGGACTGTTTTCCGGAGCTGATCGACCCTGATCTGAAACCCATCCGGTGTGTCGGAATCTGGAGTGTTGCGAAGGCTGTCAGATCGGGCCGATCTGGGAGGTGAATTGACATGGGGTGATGAGGAACAAAGGGAACCTGCAGCAACGAACGTCAAGAGATGTTACAAGATGATCAGGTGCAGAAGGACAAGTACCTGGAGAAGGCGGATTCGAAGATCTGTCCATCGGTGAAGTCCGCTACTGCGAAGATCTGGGATGTGGTGAGATCGGGTCGCTACCGTTGCGCGGCTACGACCAGACTCAGGGGCGGTTGTGGTGAAGCGGACTCAAGAATTTCAGTCACTTTGTGTCAGCGGCACGCCGATTGGCTTATCTTCGATCGGAGTGGTTGAAATCAAGGAGGCTTTTAAGCCTATCATGATCAAGAAGTGTCAAGAACGCAGATTTTGGTGAGTCACATGATATTGCGTGTACTTTACATATTTTGTGTTTGTACATATTGGGGACCGTAGGGAGATAGGATTGGTTAGTTGTTATTTTTTGGCCTTTAACTCAACAACAAGGAAGTCGTTAGCATCTTTGCTAAGTACGTTGGTCGCCTCTGCACGCCGCAGAGTGTTTGGGAGCAGAGGGTCGAGTAATCCCCTCTAGATCATTATACTCGGCCGGGACGCGTTACAGACGCACTTGAACCGCCGGAAGTCCATCGACGGGAGTACGCATTGGTCGGCTTCACAAGTCCAAGTCACACACGTTTGGAACGTGTAAACAAGTTTTGGATTGTTACGTGGAGATATCGTTCGTGGATTTTATCACGTTCTCATTGGATCTCTATATTGGAGTATTGGTATTTTTTTCACGCATTGGTTGGGCTCTACGATCGATTGAGCGATCTGCCCTTTGGAGTATATTTACTCGGAGTGTAATTGGTATGCCCGTACCCAGGGTGAAGAGTTCCGCCCAGGGTACACTACCCAGCACGGTCTGGCATTTTAAGACCCACATCAATTCCCAGCGACGATCGACCAAGTGTGCAACCAGCCCATTCCATCGGGTACACAAGGTGAGATGGAGACGCAAAAACCGGACCAGGCGTCCTATGCTGATGATAGGTCGTCTGCTAGCAGCGGACGATCAGATCGGATCGTAGGCGAAGGTTCGCACCCCGCCCCGTCAGTTGGAAGGCGGGGCACGATGGTGGTCAGGTTCTCGACACTACGGTGTTCGATTTTGAACTTGACTTCACCACAGTATTATCAAGGTAGACGTCAGAGCAGAAGCCGTGCCGGGGCATCATGGAAGAGGATCGTGGAATTCGTCCTGTAGGGTATGATCGACGGGAAGTGCGATCTCGACATTTTCTTAGACCCGTCGATCTCCCATTGTACTCGGAACCGTTCTCTGAGATATGCCCCGGCCGACGATGGGTCATGGTATCCAGGGTTCCTATCGGACCCACCACCTCGTACATTACCGGACGCGCTGCGTGAGTTCGATGCCTATGAGCCTTGGCAAATCCAATCTCGCCTTTCCGTTGAGAATCATCCTGACCTGAACATCCCTCGCCTTTGTCGTAAGTTTTACGGGTCTGGTTAGCTGGATGATCACTTCTCCTTTAATCAATAAACACTCTTGATCATGCCATTTCCAACTGTTGCTTCGTCACTTTTCATGCATAACCTAAATCGGTCTTCCATCGGCTCATCTGCCGTTGCTCCATCACCATATATCGCAATATTCACCGTAAATTCATCACTCCAAGTCAATTATCATCGCTCCATTAATCGTAAGTTTAATCAATAGCTATTCTCCAATCAAATGTTCTTCAATCATAATTACACAGTCAATTAGTCGATCATGCGCTGGTTGGACTATTCGTCCACCTTCATTACATCAAACCGATGTTTATTAATATTTTTCGTTCGAAGTACTTGATTAGAGCATCGCAGTTCAGATCTGCCTCGTCTACCAATTACGTCTCATCGCAACCCTTCCAGTAGACTTGATATTCGCGTAACGTTCTGCCATACCTAGTCTTTCGACCAGATCGGACATCGGTGATGCGATCAACTTCAAATTCGTCTGGCTCTAGGGTCCTTTCCCAGCTGTCTTCCGGTATTAAGGCTTCATCGAAATCAAGACGATCCTCTACCACTGCTGCTAGCATAGTAGTGGGGCGATATGGGAATTCCTTGACCAATTTCAACTTGTATATGTGTACCACGTGGAATATGCGATAGTCGGTGCCAGCTGTAATCAATCTTGCAGCATGATCACCGATCCCCTCATCAACTCTGAAGGTTCCATACCACATATTCGCCAGTTTCTTCGCGAACCCTTCTTTCACCCGATCGAGGTATAACCAAACTCTCGATCCAGCTTAGATATTGTGCGGTTTCACTTGATAATTATGCTTTTCAGCTCGATCAGCTACTGCTTGGTGCAATCGAGTGCTCACTTGATCACGGTCGTAACGGTAGTCTTTCTGTAGCCTATATCTCCACCGACGAGAATCACGGTCTTTAAGCCGAATTCCACCAAGTTGCAATGTTGATTCCAACGATGATCGCAGATCCCACCCATACGCTAAATAAAATGGTGTTTCTCCACGAATACGACCAGGGGTCGAATTTAGCGCGAATACCAGTCGCTCTGCGTACGAGCTCCAATCCTTCTGACCGACGTCTGATACATACATTTTGATTGCTAGTGTGATCGTCTGCACCGTTCTTTCTGCCTTGCCGTTCGCCTGTGGGCGGTACGCCATAGTGGCACTCTGACGTTGTACCACGATCTTGTTGAACGCACGAAATACTTCAGACATGAAACCGGGTTCTCGATCGTGCCTAATCACCTCACTAGATCCAAATCGTCGAAACACACATTCTTCATAATTTTCGGCGACTTTCTGAGCGGTGCGAAACGATCCAGCTTTCGCGATCACCATACCCGTGAGCAGATCGGTCCAGATCATCAATTCCGTATGCCCATCAGTTAAGCGAGGTAGCGACGGAATATGATCCATGGCTATCACTTGGAATGTACGTAGCCTCAATGTTTCCAGGCGACATCGTCTTGATCTTAGGCTGGCCCTTCCCCGTCTCACAATCTACGCATTGTCCAACAAATCTTTACACGCTTCGAAATAGACCACGCCAATGAAAATATAGTCTGATCCGCTGATATGTACGCCCTATACCCTGGTATCCTCCTTCCAAACTCACATTATAATGGTGGAGAACATCCGCATGTAGGCTTTCAGGTAAGACCAACTTGACTAAAGAGGGTCGATCGTCTCGATCGCCTTGTTCATCGCTGGATTTTCCCTTAGCCAAATTTCCACAGTAGATCAACAATCCTTTTCATCGACATCGTAGTTGTCGTCAATTCTCGCGCAATCTTTTACCTCGTCTGCGCTCAGTTGTGAAACGTTACCATGCAAGTAACATTGCAAATCACAAATCCACTTCGCTTCGTACTGCGCCTTTTTCACACGTTCCGCACTTATCCCTTCTATGGATACTTCGGGCCACGTTGACGGTCGCGTTTGACGAAGGTTACGTGATCGCGTCGTTACCAGTACTTGTGGGACAGTGGGATCTTCATTCCACGTGGTCACTTCAGATAATCTGTTGAGATCGACCAATTCTTCCAGCTGTTTTGCGTCATCTATCTCACATCTTGTTCCACCCTGCATGTCCATAGTGGTGATATGATCGTCACTCTTTTTCCACTCCCTTTTAACATGCTGCATGTCATGATCCGGCCATTCGCGAAGGAGTTTTAACGCACGCTTTTGCAATACTTGTAATCGTGGAGCCTTGCACTCTATTTCGCCACGCATTTGCCTGATCACCAGATTCGAGTCTCCACACACGATTACCCTTCCTTTGGGATGTTGTGACAGTAGATCCAAACTTAGAAGCAATCCATGATACTCGGATTCATTCACCATGATGTTAGGTGCATGATCAGCAACCGCAATCATGATCTTCCACTCCGGCAATTTCCACACAATAGCACCAAACGCACCAACGCATCGCTTAACACTTACAGATCCATCGCAACTGATCACGTATAGATCTTCGCCTTTCTCAACCGTGGGAGGTGGTACCTCAATAATCTGCCGATGTTGCTTTTCCGGTGCGATCGCAATCAGGGCTTCATCAATTTCGGCGCGAGGAGTGATACTTGCGGCTGACGCCCCTAGTACCTCCTCTTCTACATGCACATATTTCTTGATCTCCAAGTCCCATTGTGACAAGATTGCAGCCCAACTACCCAATCGTCCGTCTAGTCCGCTGGATGTCAATAACCACTGCAACGTGGATCGACGTGACAAGACAGTGATCGCCTTTCCGAACATCGTAAGTAGACGTCCAGAATTAGCAGAAGATACAACACTTCCTTTTCGACGTGTCTGTAATTCAGCTCACCGCTCTTCAGTGTCCGGCTAAGAATACGACGGGGCAATGCACTTGATCATGTTCTTGTACCAACGCGGCAGACACTTCCCACTTGCTGGCATAGACCACGATCGCCGGCGTTTTGGCATGATCGAAATGGCGCGGGGTTGGGGCTGACGCAATCTTTGCTTTCAGCATGCTGAATGCCACTCGCACCCTGGTTAATCGATCGTCTTCATGCACCGTACTCTCGTTGATCAATGCTCGACTCTTTAACTCTTGATAATCGATCTATCGTAACTGATAGAGTACCGCATCATTGATCGCGAAGTCTTCGATAAATCGACGGTAATAATTCAGACTCCCCAAAAACGATTGCATAGCGCGCAAAGTGCCAGGAAAACGCAAATCAATCAGATCATCCAATTTCTTAGGATTTGTTTCCAGACCACGGCTAGAGACGTGATGTCCCAAATAAGGAACTTCTCTCCGCCTCCAGTACGATTTGGTTACACTGATCGACAAGTTCCACTGATCACACTTTTCCAGTAGATTTCGCACCTTGTCACTCAAGTCCGCCCAAGTAGGTGCAGGGATCAAAATATCGTCAATATAGGATTGTCGCTGCAATACAGATGAGCCTTGTGTTTGGTCAGGCTCTCCCACAGTGAATACATCCGTTGACTCGTCGGCACCGTCCTTAACCTTGAGATACCCATACAATGCATTGTCGATCTACCGCTGGTAAATCTTCGGTGCATTCTTTAGGCCAAATGGCATCCGATTCCACTCAAATAATCCAAACGGGGTAACAAAAGCTGAAAATCTGATGTTCTCGATCGTTCATAGACACGACCCAAAAACCACTTGCCATATCCAAAGAGCAAAACCACAACGCCTTATCCAAATATTCGAGCAGATAAGAGATCAGAGGCATTGGGCACCATCAGGCGCGTGAGTTGATTCACCGCGCGATAGTCGATACATAATCAAATATCAACCCCATTCTTCTTCACGATGATCACTATAGGTGATGCCTCGGGTGAAGTAGATGGTTGGATGATCTTCGTTGCCAATAGACCCTTGATCAAGGCTGATAACTTCTCGCGAAATTGTGGAGCAACCTTCCGACACTTTTGAGAGATCGGGAGCGTATTGCCTACGTCAATATCACAAACAACTCCACGTGCAGCAGGAGGGAGCACGTTTCCTTTCCCGATCAAAAGATGTTTCTCCCCCCAAATTATATCACGAACTTGATCCATTTCCTCTGCGGTGTTATCGATGGATCACCAACTTGAAAATCGTCCTTGGTCACTTCTTCAGTACTTGCGGACACTTCAGGCAGCGTGGCAAGCTGTTTCTCCAGCTCTTCCACGAACAAATCTCCGTCTTCGTGGTAGCACACTTGATCATCGGTAGGAATCACACCGAATTCACCGTGATCGGCTCAGACGGTATGCTCACGCATATCTGGAACAGGATCATATCTTGCAACAGACTTTTCAACTTCATGATACAGGGTCTCCCTTTTCACATTCGGCTCCTGATCGCACTTTTCTTGCACTTCTTGTATCTTCTGCGATCTTCCGGATACTAATGCCACATATTCCGCGATCCAGTCCGTAAGTTGCACCAAAATTCCTTGAGGAATAGGATACTCCTTTTTCTCGACCAAAGGACCTTGATCGACACTTTCTTGATCGTCATGCACTGAATCAGTAGAAGCTTGATACGCGAGACTATGCCACTCCTTATAAAGATTCGAGCCCACCGAAATAAACCCAGGGCGACGGGGCACATCATCCTTATTCATCCAGATACCTAAAATCGTATCGTCATGTAGGATGATTCGATGGTCGGCAACGTTCGTAATACACAGATACAGTAAATTACCCACGCCCCTAGTCACAGTGGGGACCCAATCTTTTCCGCGAGTAACCATAACTTCCGAGATCGCTGATCACGAATCCGAACCTCAGCGGATCGACCTACTGGGATCTGCTCGTACTGATCAAGTTTCATATAATTTCCACTCGATCCATACAGCTGTCGGCGGACTTATAATGGGATGATTACTTCATAAGAAAGACTTAGTGCGCCGTGGGCGACGTCCAATCGAACACCACCTGTGATCATTAATCCATACCCAATATAACATCTTTACCTACGAGCTTTCCCACCCATTCATGGAAGTAATAAACCAAAGAGCCCGCTAACGTCACCTTGTTATTAATTTTGCCACTCTCCTTTGGCTTGTGTAAACCATTTCTTGGGCGAGTGGTACTTCCAATATCCACGTGATTCACCCGGAAGCAAATCAACTTCCGTGATCACCGGGGACCGAGAAAACTCATCAATACGGAAATTAGCCAAACGTGGTAAATCAGGCTGATCACATTTTTCATTATCTTTTTCTTCTGCTTGATCGGCCCTCTTCTTATCCACATATACAAAAATACACAGACCAGAACTCTCGTCTCGTATTAGATTCCAACCTGGAGAGCGTCCTAGTTTAACATGTCTTCGGCTTCCTTGGGCAACATTCCTGCATGCTTCGTAGGGTTGTACCAATGGCGAATACGATTGTAGAATTCATCCATAGGGCACTTGCCAGCGTCATGAATTTCGCCGCACGCACGGCAGACGTACAAGCAGAGATCAGTCGGGTGTCATTTCTTGTCACACTTCAGACAGGTCAGTCGTTTCCAACAACGCAAATTGTCGTGCTTCATTGATCCACAATGAGTACACTTATTCGTCGCCCCTTGATCAACTGCACTTGATTCACTTCGTTTACCGGATCGAGGCTCACTAGGTTGATCGTGCGTCACTGGTTGATCGCGCATAGCATCAATCATGTAGCGAAAATTGTATCCGGGTACGTACACGCACGGTACGGCTAGCGCACAGAGGAAGACTTTCCTTTAAGCGGCGTTCGCCGCTATTTAGCCGATTCACCCTTATAAAGGACTAAGTAGGAGAGAGCTCTCCTACTCGGGGCCAAGATTCCCGGGGTGGTTTACAGATAGCTTTCGCTAACCCCTTTCAACAAGGCTTCCCTTATAAATGGGGGTAGCGTAAGGGAGAACTCCTTAGGCTACAATACTCACTGCGCGCGCGACCGGGCGTGGTCGCGCGCCTAGCAGTCTTAAGTATTTTTGTAAACTGATTTATATTTAATATATGTAATTAGCCTAAATTAATTAAACTAATGTAAACTATATGTAATACTAAGTAGAACTTACTAAATTTGTACCTAGCTAAAATGTAGTGTACACCACCTGTGTACCAACACGTGGCTGGCTGCCACGCCACCACCAAGGGCTCCTGCCCTGATTGGTTAAAATAACCAATGGTACAAAACCTTTCGGACCGGTCAATACTGACACAAACCGTAGTGTACTCACATACACCACCTACTCAATGTGAATCGAATGTAACCCTGTTACAACAATGATCACCACCACTTCCACTGTCCTCTGAACTTGATCCTTCACTTCCTGACATCATCTGGATCGCGCGCACTGCTTTGGGCTTCCGCGCCGGGGCAGGTGCTCGATCATCGCCAAATTTCTGGCGGAATCGGCTAGTGCCTACCGTCTCCGTTGGCTGGCACGACTTATTGCGTGCATAAGCTCGCAGCGTCTCTTCCAAATCCCTAACGTTATCCAAACACAGAAGTGCCAGCTGATCCGCGAATTCGCGATTAGTCAATGTGTCAAGGAAATGTTGCACATGTTCACGTAAGATCGTAGACGATCCTTGCTTGATCGGCAACTTGGCTCGCATTCACGCCACATTCAACCGGTGAAGATACTCAATAGGAGTTTCCTCAGATCGCTGTTTTTTCGTGTAATAATATTGGCGAGATGCCGATTGACCACTTCCACAGTACTGAGTTTCAAACTCATCAACGAGACTTTTCCAGCTTGAGAGAGTAGATCCTCCCAGTTGGCGACTAATCCAGTTCCGCGCTAAGGCGACTAATCCAGTTCCGCGCTTGATCGTAATTCCCTTCTTTTCCTGAAAATTCCTTCAGATCACTGATCGTGGACATCAGGATCCTGGGAAACGGCTGTTGATCAGGAACTCCCGTGTACGCTGACGCAACCGTGGCTTGTCGAGGCAGTGTGATCGCCTCATCTGGATCAATATATCACGCTGGGACCGTTGATCATGGAACGAATACACGGATTCCATGTCATCATCCTTAGTCATTGCCGATCTTCCTGGCTTTGACTGATGATCACGAAGCAAATGCACGGACTCCATATCGACATCCTTGACCGTTGCGGCTCTTCCTGGATTTGGATGGTGACCTATCGTGTAAACAACTCCAGATGTCGACTTGCCTCTTTCCTCAGCCAAAAACCGCTCCATAGAATTATCGAAAAATGTTTGTAGCCGTGGGTCCCGCGATGATTGATCATCTTCCGCCTTGACTGTTTGGGGTTCCTTCTTGACAACTAAGAACTTGGCTTCATCCTTCTGGCATATCATCTTCCTGGTAATCTTGGGTTCTATACTTCCGGAACTGCTCGACTCCACTTCAGACACATCGCCTTCGGAAGGAGCAGATTTGTAACAGGATGATCCCGTGTGTTCTGCCACGAAGACTTCCGCTGCCTGATCAAGTACCCCTTCGCTGATCACCACCAAGATGATCGACCGGCTACCTGCGACCTGCGATCATCAACCCGCAGTCGCGCCAACTCGTGCTGGATCAGCTACATCGATCAGGAACTTGAGATTATCGATTATTGGTCCTGATCGCACCTGATCGCACCTGATCGCACCTTATCTACACCGGTCGATCAACTACGAGTTTACCCCTATTTTGCATCGGAATCTCGCAGATCTACGTCCCGGTCATCTGAAGAGCGACCTACGCCCAAGCTGTCGGGTATACAAGGTGAGCAAGACACAAGACCAGTCACACAAGACAACCGGAGGACCCCTTCCGTTAGTCGGCAGTCCAGTCGCCGTGGTAACGCCTGATCAAGCTTCAAAAACTTTGATCAGCAGCTCCACCACACAATCAAAAGGCAGGAAAAAGAACATCGTCCAGACGGTATTCTTTTATATATATAAGATAAAGCTGCGATTTCTAACCAATGATAAAGTCGAATAGTTTTTTTTACTTAACTGTAAAAGCTCTATTTGTAACCAATTAAAAGAAGAGGTAACGTCTATTATGCCCTTATTTTGGCCCAAAAATTCTAAAATTCCCCTCTTCTTAAAAAAATCCTAAAATGCCCCTGTTTTCGCGGTGTCCTCCAATCGCTAAATTTAAGGCGACTATTTAATGAAACATTAGCTTGTCAATCATATCTAAGTTTGAATGTCGGTATTACAGGGGCATATTAGACGTTATCTCATCTAAAAAACACTACCATTGCGCAAACGACGTAGCCGCTTCCACGTATTCTCCCGCACAGCGTTCTGCAACAAGTCATAGATCTGAGTGCACCCATCAGTATCCACCTCCATAAGATTTTCGAATAATTCCAGCGGTAGTTTTCACTCCATTTGGAACAGATTGAGCTTTTGCGTGCGCGGGTTTAGCGCGATGACTAGCTGAGGCGCACGCTACTTCCTCTGCATAAGTCAAGTCTGTAAGTAACATAATCCATCAGGACAAACTTCAATGCGCTTTTGCTACAAAACCAAAAACGTACCACAGAGCATCGCCTTCTGCAAATATCCAGCGGAGGATGCCACCACAAAGTCATTAAGGACAATACCTCCATCGATAAGCGCCAGAGTGATGGCGTTAATACTGACCGGTAACTCCCCGCCGTCAGCATGTAGCACTTGCACGAAGATATAAATCTGTGAACGTGGGTACATCTGCGTCTAGATGCAAGCCTCAAAAATCTGCTTTGCAGCTAGTTATATGTGGGAAGCGTACCGTAGATTTTGTGGCCAGCTTTGGTGAACATGGACGGTCCATCCGGAGCAGATGCAACATTTCGTACAGGTACCTAACGGTAAGCGACGGACGACTGAGATATCAGGTCGACTGGTCGATGGAGCATACCAGGACGGGTAACGCTGATTGGTTGATATTAGGTAATTGGTTGATTTTAGGATATAAGCAGTAATAAAGTTCTCCTTTTGCGTCCGATCAGTTATCACCGATTAGGACGGCGTGATCACCTCGCGCCTCCCTTTCTTTTGCACATCCACCCTTACACGTCCCGGGCGGGAGCACGTAGTGCACTTTTTTGGCCCACGGGCAGACGTAGGGTTATTCAGAACCCACCCTCACCTCCACCCGCTGTGTCAGCGGCTTCGTTTTGAAAGGTTATTGGGAACGTGATCAAGCCGAGTGCTTTCACCTCTTCCCCCCATTTGGTTTGAATCTTTCCCCTAGAAGTTCGGCTGCTCTAAGTGCCCCTTGGGAACTCTAGATGGATTTTTGTGAAATCCGTCGATCTGCATGTAGAAAGTGCAGATCGACCCCCTTCCTCTTGAGGTTAGGCTAGGAATACATAATATATTGGGTATTTCCTTAGCGATCTAGGCTTAAGAGGCTCAGAGATCAATTGGTGAAGACTTCCGCCACGTGATCAAGTACCGCTTCGCTGATTACCACTAGATTGACCACGTCGATCTGCGATCATCGATCTGCGATCGTTTGTAATATCGCCGAATTAGCACAAGATCAACTAGATCGATCTGCGATCTGCGATCATCTGTAATCTCGCCGAATTAGCACAAGATCAACTAGATCGATCTGCGATCTGCGATCACCGATCATCGACCAGCAATCTCTGATCTCCAGTTTATCCCCGCGAACTCAAATCATCGATATTTTGCACCTGATCGACATCCGTCGATCTTCTACTAATTCACCTCGATCTGCATCAGAACCTCGCGGATCTACGTCCCATTCACCTGGAGAGCGACCCACGCCCAAGCCGTCGGGTACACAAGGTGAGCAAGACATAGGCCTGTCACAGGACAACCGAAGGACCCCCTTCGTTAGTCAGTAGTCCGGGCGCTGTGGGAAAGCCTGATCGAACCTCAAAAATTCTGATCAGCCGCTGCACCACAAAAACTTTCATGAAAACGTATTTTGTCATCTTCAAAAGTCTTCACTTGATATTGCAAATTGCGTGGAGCCATTAAAACGTGGTCTTACGGATGCCGTCAGAATTGCTTGTGCTGTGACTGACGAAAAAATATTCCAGCAACAGTTTCCTAGTGGATATACTGCAGTATCGGTTGTCGTGCGAGGAAGTACTGCACTAGTATCCTCTGTAGGTGACTCACAGGTTATATTGTCAATGAGTGGACTGGCCAAGGATAAGTGCATTGTCCACACACCAGAGCTATCTAGTGAACGTGACCGGATCATTGCAGCTAAGGGTAAGATCTCTAAAGGCAGGATATATGGTATGCTTGGTGTATCTCGTGCCTTTGGAGACATCGACTTCAAAACCTGGCGGGGAGAGTTTAAGAACAGATTCAATGAAGATTTGGTTAGTTCCACACCGGACATTTGAGTCCACGAAATTAATAGTTAGGATGAGCTCATGGTGCTCGGTTGCGATGGATTGTTCGACGTGATGGTGCCCCAGGATGTTGTGAAATTTGTTCTCGGAAAGCTGGGACTTCACGGAGACGTACAGCACGCAACGGAAGACCTCGTTATCCACGCAATTGCCCTCGGATCGACAATATCAGCGCTATTCGTCGTATGCTTTAACCAGGACGAGCAAGTGGTTTTGCCTGTAACACCCATCGATGTAGCACAAGCTGTAGAAGCTCAAACTGAGCGCGCGGATGCGTCTGGTTTGAGTTAACGAGACGCACTGCTTGACAAAGGCAACGACCATTTCATGTATCATAGAAAATAATATCGCTGCATCGTGTTCAATTAAATTTGGGAATTGGTAAATCTATGTACATTTTTGGGAAGTACGTGGATTTACCGATTCCCTTTATATATATAGGGAGAGCCTGTGGTCACACACACCCGTCACATAAGAGGGAGGGGATGTGACCGTAGCAAAGGGGGGGGGTGACCGCAGGCTCACCCTATTAGAATTAAGCTTGATACTTAATCTAACTAAATGTATATATAAATTTAGTTTTACCCATTTTTAACCGAGTGTTACCCAATATGTATTTGCTGAAAAGTTGCATTTACCCATATGCGTCCGACGTGAACTTAAGTTGTACACTCTCAGCCGCTTCGCTCGGATACTTCCCTCATACTGACTGAGATGCCCTTTGTACCCACGGTGGTGTGTGTGCCAAGACCCAAAAGAAAACAAGATTATTCCGTTAGAACTATCACAAGGCACTTGTTCAGTCAATTGTCGACAATGTCGCGACATTGTCGACAATTGACTGAACAAGTGCCTTGTGATAGCTCTTGATGACGAAGGAGACGTCATGGAAGGGGATCAGGATCCGCAGCTCAGTCAAGACATATGCATGCAGATTTACATTGAAATGATCCGCTTTGAACGTTCGTTTGCTCATGAATATGCCTACATGTGAATAGACGAGTGGTGCTAACGTTCTGCACTGATTTTGATAGACAGTTGATAGTATTTTTTACGATGCGCATCGCCAAGGGCGAATTTCCTTCTACATGATGTCTTATGGCGAGGAAGACATTGCGTTTGGCAGTGCGTCGGCGCTGCGTTTAAGTTACTTGGTGGTTGACCAGATACCGTGAACCTGGCGTACTCATGTGGCGAGGATTCACGCTTCAGCAATTTGCCCATCAGTAATCCAGTAAACGAAGATAGACATGACCGAGGCCGCCAATGCCAGTGCACTACGGCTCCAAGAATTCAATTAGCAGACCGTCTCGTCACATTTGGCGACGCAGCTTCCTCAGGTCTAACTCTCTATTGCAGACGTTCGAGTGATAAGTGTATTTAAAGTTTGGTGCTTCGGGGTTCATTGCTTGCAGGCTGCGGGAGCAGCTTACGCTTTCAAGTTGGCAAAAAAGGACCGACTTGCAGTCTGCTTCTTTGGTGAGCGAGCGGCAAGCAAAGGGGTTTTCATGCCGCGCTGAATATTGCCTCCACGAAGGAATGTCCGGTGCTGTTTTTCGTCCGGAATAATGACTTTGCTATTAGTACATCAACGATCGAGCAGTTCCGTGGTGACGGTATCGCATCTTAGGGCAGTGGAAAGGGAATTCCCGTCATGCGCGTTGATGGAACTGATTTTCTGGCTGTACACAAAGTTACCCGACGCGCTCGTGAATTTATTTTAAAAGAAGGCCGACCCGCACTTATCCAAGCTATGTCATCCCACCAAAGTCATCACTCTACCTCTGATGATTCGACGCAGTCACCGTCCTGTAGCAGAAAGTAGGCAATGGAAGGAGACCTGCGATCCGATCCACCAGACGAAGCGCTATCTCATGGTGAGTAAATAGTGTTCTAGATGGCGGTTGTTCGTACGAGGCGCTATAACTGACTTGGGTCGTCTTTCTGAAGAAACGCTGGTGGATAACAGTAGAACAGGATCGTCCCATCCAAGCAAGACAAGGAGCGAACAAATGTGCTTGCAGCGCTGCCGGTAGCCGAAACCAAGGGTGTACCTCCTATAGAAACGCTATTTGAAGATGTCTACGACGTCAAAACGCCGCATTCGCTCGTAAGTGCGAGTTTTTTTACCTTGTTGGGACCTCGAACGTACTAAGTGCGATCTGTTATGCTGAATCAGGAGCAAGAGCGGGAGATGATGGAACACGTCGCAAAGTATCCTGATTACTACGCAAAAAAGGACTAGATAGACTAAGGATGCCTGTTGGATTGACCTGATCATTATCCTAATCTTTTGTTTCAAAAAAAGGGAACTGAGAAACTTCCATGGCGTTTTTACGGCATTTGCCACGAGCCTGATCAGAACCGCCAGAGCTGCCCACGTCGAGTTCGCGGAGGTGAGGAGGAATAAACCGAGAGGTTTCCTCTTCGTGTAGTTTACCATGTACGTTTAGTCAAGTCGAAAAGAAGGTACGATAGCAAGGATTCGATGTAGTAGTAGTTTACCATGTACGTTTCGTTTCTCAGGTCCCATTCAAGAACGGCTGTCTGACGGCTGCCTTTTACGCACGAACTGCACTTTTCACACCTCGCAAGCGATACACTGGAGGTCTCTGGTCTGGATCTATTCCACCACCGCACAGGATGATGCCCCTGTTGGCGCACAGGCAGATGTGGTAGCTTGAAATGCGGGCTGCAGTAGGCGATATTGGCTCTTAATAGCCGTCGCCCGAAGTGTCTTTATTCAATTTCTAGATGTTTGCCAAAAACAAAAATCATATATATTATGTAATTATAAAAAGCTTTAAGTCAATAAATCACGATTAAATCCCCTAAGCGCTACAAACTTAAAACCTGTGAACACCATACATAAAAGTATTATCAGCCAATCCGTTTGCAACATACGATTTACCTCGAAAGCCAAACATGGCTACGTCGAAAATCAACACTCCTCCTGAAACGGCGCGCGCTATAACACTTTTAATACAATCCAATTTGCTTGCGTAAATCTTGCATCCGCTGCGCGTTCAAATCCTTCGTTAACAGGTGCACCACCATCTCCAAACTTGGCACGTGAGCTGCCTTGATCACGCCCTTCTTGCTCAAATCCTTTATAAACTTCAACTTGATGTCAATGTGTTTCGTATTGACAGCACTCGCTTCGGATTCCACATGCTTGATGGCGGCCTGATTATCCATTTTCATCAACAGCGGCGCCCTCGAAAAAATACCAATTTCCAGTAGCAGCTCTCGCAGTCCCAATGCCTCACGTCCGCCCACAGCTGCAGCCACTAATTCTGCTTCAGCTGTGGACAATGCCACTGTAGTCAGCTTTTTGCATTTCCATGATACGATAATTCCATTGAGTTACACCACCACTGCACTCACGTTTTTTCTGTCCATTTTGTCGCCTGCAAAATCTGCGTCCGTGTAGCACGTAATCCGGATCGGTAATGGCAGATCGTCATCGTGACTCAATCGTAGTCTCATTGCCTTGGTATCCTTCAAGTATCTTGCAATTCGCTTTGCGGCCTTGAAATCCCCCAGCGTGGGTGCATGCGTGCGCCGCGTTACGCGGTGCACTGCGAAGGCAATGTCCGGCGCGTACAGCGAGATATCCGCAAGAGGCTACCCACCAGCGATTGGAACTCTTGATACTTGGATATTTTTCTCTTGATTTAGCTGGTAACATTTCCTTGAAATCTTCTACACCGTCCACGTCCAGCACCGGCGTGCGTGTTGCATTCATTTTTCCAAAATCATGTGTGATCAGGAATGCATCAATAGCAGCCTCCTGATCCAATCTGTAACCATCTTGTGGATTACCTTCAATGCGAATGCCCAAAAACTTGCTCAGAATTTCTAGATCCTTGAGTTCCAGCACGTCCATTTCAGTGAAAAACTTGTCAGCTGCCGCCGGCGTGTTTCCGGTAACTAAGAGGTCGTCTACGTACGCCCCAACCAAGACAATACCATCCGCCCCACGCCTAACGAAAACACAGGTATCCGTGACCCACTGTTCGAAATTCAGCTCCTCCAATGTCTGGCACAGTAATTGGTGCCACAACCTTCCGGCCTGCTTTAGGCCATATAGGTTTCTTTCCAACTTTAACGAGAGTTCATCACTTGATTCCACGCCAAACGTTTCACACACTTACTTCGGTACCTGCATACCTTGTGGGATCTTCAAATGGATCTCGTATTTTTCTTCTGTCTTCGCCTTCGGGTAGGCGCTCGGCACATCACCGTGCCGCGCCGGTACCCCCCAGATTTGCGACATGTCCAGGATCACTTTTACGTTATCGACTTCCATGACTGTCGAAAACGTAAAGTAGTAATCCTGGCCATAAATTTGACGATCGCCGCGTGCCGCAAGCCGAGCCCTGTAACGCTCGACTGTTCCATCTGCACAACTTGGTATTGTATACCCACTTAGTGGACAGTAATTTCTTGTCCGGCCGACGCTCGATCACCTTCCAGGTACCTATATCTTCAAGTGCCTTTAGCTCTTCCTGCTCTGCCTTCGTCCATAGGTCAGAGTTTGCGCCTTCATGCGCCTCCTTGTATGACCTTGGGTCGGGAACTCCAACCCGGGACGAACTTCCGTCATCGTCAGTCTCACACACAGCGTAGACACACATCGCGATTTCTTTAACAGCATTTCCGGGTCCTTTCATTTCAATGCCGGACCCATCACTCGAAACTTCTTCTTCAGCGTCGTTAATCACGCGTCCTCCAGCGGTGAGCGCCTCAATCACACTTGCCTCATCTCTGGACTTCTTCTTACTTGTTTCCTCCAATGCAACTGCCTTGGGAGTCTTCTTAATCACGCGTCCAGACTTTCTGGGGTGCTTACGCGCCTTTTCACTGGTATCTTGGACTTCGAACTGCCCTGATATGGAGGTTCCTTGGGCCGAGCCTTCATCTGCGCGTCCTGCAGCTTGCCTCTCGAGCTCCTCCTAAGCTGCGATGTCTAGTGCCCTTGTAATTTGGTCACTCGCCCCCTTTTCTAGTGTATAAATAGCACTAACATGGGGAGTGACCGTTACCACCCTGTCCTTGAGCAGTAGTACCTTGAAACCCTTGGTTTCATCACTGCGACCAAGAATTAAATCTCTCTCGGCATGTTTCGAGAGGGCCTTTTCCGCGGGCCCTTCCACACCATGCACGGCGAGACAAAAACCACAATTTCTTTCAATGAGGGTTTCTTACCCGTCAACACTTCGTATGACGAAATTTTTCCAGGATTCGAACGGATCGGGGTACGGTTCAAGATGCAAGAGGCATATTCCGCCGCCTCAGACTAGTAAATCAAAGGTACCCCCGACCCAAAAAACATACACCGGACCACGTTAAAAATGGTCCGGTTCATCCTTTCGGATTTTTTCATTGGAGGCTGGATTAACAGCCTCCGTAACTTGTCGACGAACTCCAGTCCTTTTACAAAACAATTCCACGGTTTTATACTCACCGCCTCCATCCGTACGCAGTACATGGATGCGACACTTGAACTCATTTCAAACCAATTCAGAAAATGTTCGAACATTTTCGCCGCTCTGTCTTTAGTTCGAGCGGCAAAAACTCGTACGTAACTTGAGTAGTGGTATACAAACACCACTAGGTAACTACTTCCGCGTCTGTAGCGCGGTGTGATTGTACCCTTCAAGTCGATACATATCACACCGCCGACACGCTCAATCGGCGAATTTTCGCCTGAATCCGTCCTCGGCTGTTGTTTTATTGATGCCTTTCCTTCTGCACAGGTCAAGCAGTTCGGTCGACTGCTGTCTGTCAACATGATGCCTGGCCTGGGGTCCTTGGCTAGTCTTTCAATTGTTTCGTAAGCTAAGTGACCCAAGCGGACATGAAATTGATGCAGCGTGACTTCCTGCACATCACTATCAGTTTCAGCAGCGACATCGTTCATCAACATATGCGTGAACTTCTGCGCGCGTCCGCTCAGCCTTTCTGGTATCAAATCAGCCACGAAAATTGATCCACATATTTCAACTGGAAACAGCGTGTTTCCGTTCCACTGAATCGATAATTTTCCACTGTTTTCCACTATTTTGCACCCTTTTTCATGCAACTTGCCAAGTGAAATCAGGTTCTTGGCAAGTTTGGGAGCAAAATAAACTTCCCTTAACTCGATCGAAACAGGATCGACACCAGGCGTGACTAGCTTGATCTTTCCAACCTTGGCGACCGATAATTTCCCGCCGTCAGGCAACATAAATCCGTCTTCCGGACCACATGTTACAGCATCCTCCAACAAATTTTCGTCGGCTACCAGGTGTCTGCTGGCGCCACTATCAACGATCCACGTCGTCCCTGACACGTAATCTGCAGCCGTCACTCCATCAATCGCGCAATCCTGTCCCACCTCAATGGTGGACAACGCGACCTTTCTGTTCCACTGATTGTTTGAACCTCCTTGATCCTTCGGGTTGCCAGTCCTTTGCACCCTTCTTCATTTTTGCGGACAATCTCTTTTTATGTGTCCTGGTTTCCCGCAGCCGTAACATTTCCTTACGAATCCGGCCTCAGTCACCGAATTCGCGTGTAGTCGGACGGGCGGCTTTGCTCTCAGCATATCCTCGTCCAACTCCTGCGCCCACGATATTATTTCCTGCGCATGGCACAGGTATTCCTCTCACATAGGATTGTACCTGGCCATGATCGCAACTTTAAGTCGTGGTGCGGCGAACTTTACGATATTTTTAACCACCATCCTTTCGCTCATCCCGCTCTCACGAGTCAGAGCTACCGGGTACAGGTAGTGCTCGGTCCAGGTCCGTTTGGACTCTTTTCCGAAGCAAGCCACACTCAGCCTGTGGGGGGAGATCGTTACGCGAAATGCCATATACATGTAATCCAGGATTGCCAACAACTCCGGGGCAGCTTGCCACCACGTGCTGATATTCGCACGGAAATAATCAGCTGCCACCCCTTCAAGATATTACTCGAGCTTGTTCACCTTCAGGCGCTCCGTCCATACAAAACCTGAGGTCATCTCAGCTATCTCGACTGCCTCAATAAAGAGGTACGCCCACTGCTTGAAGCCGGCACCGATCCCGGGGAATATCTCAACCCCCTAGAACTTCTCGATGCCGAGATTGGAGATCTTGGCGCACGATGCCTGCACAGGCTGCGGGGCAGGCGAACGTGCTACTTGCCTGAAGTGCATCCCAGACGTCTGCATCGCCGGTGCATTCGCTCTGCCAACATTCTGTGCATTTCCTTGAGCATTTGTCGGGAGCCTAGCCGCGTTCGGCCGCGCTGCTCTACCGACTTCAATTCCGATATCATCTGACAGATCATTGAGAGTCATCACTTTACCAAATGGCCCACAGTTCTTAAACGATTCCCGGAACACAATGCTCCTGGCAGCAAGCGGGGGGTTCTTTTTCGGCGCGGTAACCGTGCTTGCGACGGACGCGCGTGCTTGCGCTTTCTCCATCGACGTAATGCGAGTCTTCATATCCGTCATTCCGTCTAGGATAGCACGCAGAACCACTCCTGGTTCAAAATCGGAGTCGCTACCGCTCTCCTTCTCATCATCCATCTTAAAACGTAGCAATAAATCCAAATATACCAGCGAAAACCAACGCCAACAATTCCACTATCCCTCCGAAAGTGAGGGGACTTCCACTAGTATCCGGAATTATATCCACACGAGAAACAAACCACTCGAGAGATCACAAGAACAAACTTGTTCGCAAACTTGAATTCAATCAGAAAACACTTAAAAAAACATGCGTCCACTTGGACTCATAACCTGTTGGCGCACAGGCAGATGTAGTAGCTTGAAATGCGGGCTGCAGTAGGCGATATTGGCTCTTAATAGCCGTCGCCCGAAGTGTCTTTATTCAATTTCTAGATGTTTGCCAAAAACAAAAGTCATATATATTATGTAATTATAAAAGTTTTAAGTCAATAAATCACGCTTAAATCCCCTAAGCGCTACAGACTTAAAACCTGTGAACACCATACATAAAAGTATTATCAGCCAATCCGTTTGCAACATATGATTTACCTCGAAAGCCAAACATAGCTACGTCGAAAATCAACAACCCCACCCGATGGGTGGTCGAGGTCCGTTCTTTCATGCTGGAGGCTGCGGAGGCCGAGGTGGCCAGGGAGGGCGTGGCAATAACTATGCCGGACTGGATGGAGAGAACAGTGAGGTAACCAAGGCAAATACGACGCTCCACGTTAGACATGTCGAACCCAAGTTTGTCAATATTTGACTATGTTCCTTTCGTTGCACGTGATCTTGCAAGTTTATATCGGCGAGTTTCTCGTGATTTTGCTGCCAAATGTGGCAGTTGCGCAGATGATCGGCATGCTTTTGGCACTGATCTTTCTATTGTTTATGGCTTTCGTCCGCCCCTCCCGCTACTGAGCTCCCAACGGAGTTGACATAGCCATGAGATGTAATTTTGCTTTGGATAGTGTGATGGTTGAGAGGATAATATTAACAGCTTTATATCAGTAAACATGTCTTTGCTCAATCGTTTTCCACTAGGACTGGTGGAATGTTTGGTTGTTCTACCTTGTCAAGTTCTTCCCGGTAGCGCTTATCAATGCGCTGGATCACGTTTTCTTATTCTCGCAACTTGTCGCGAAGTTCCTGCACATGAGAGCGAAGGATTTCGCATTCCTAGGCGTGTTGTCGCTTACATTTCTTTTGCGCAGAAGGCCGATCTTCACGGTTTCGGCTCTCTCCACTGTGATACTCTGCCCGAAACTGCAGCCACTGCTCGCGCACTTTTTCAACAACTTTTTCACGAATGCGGAACTCCATCTGCAATTTACTAGCCTTGGCCTGTGCACAACGCTCTTTATTCCTTTTCTTCATGTTGGCCATTGAAAACAGGATGAGGCAAACATGTGATCGTACAAAAACAAAAACATACTGATAAGCAACAACGCACCAAGCGCAATTCTTTCGGCAAATTGCTTCAGCGACTCAACGGTAGATGTTCCTTTCTCTGCTGGCTTTGGTTTTTGCGCAATGGTTGCAGTGGAGTTACGATACGAACCACCTTTTGTTCCTTTCTTTTCCCGATGGTCAGAGGTGACGCAACATTTGTTCTTGGACTAGAGGCAAGATGATTTGTAAGCTGTGCCACGGATTCTTTAGTTGACTGCCGCCTTCGCTTCTTCAATCTACCATCGAGATCGTCGAACATTGTCGTCGAGGCAGCCTTTATCTGAATGGACGTGCGGGATCTTACTAGCTCACGCGAAACGGCACTGTACTTCAGTGTGCGCAAAGTATCGTCGAAGTCGTGCCTAGGTGGATTCACTGCTATGATCATCACTAGCGGTCCCTGGTCATCTCCAACCAAATTTGCTTTGAAAAGTCGGGCTAGCTTGGATTCCCGGAACGGGAACATCTACTGTAATTCGGCGGGTGGTGCTGGTTCCTCCGCAAAATTTCAATTCAGCGCATGAGATTGATCAGCGATCCATTGATCTTATTGCCTCCTGCTATCGATCCCCAGTAGCTCCACTCTTGGAACCACGCTCAGACCCCTCCAAATCGACGATCGATACTTTGGTATGCTCATCCAAAGAAAACCGTGTTCCATGCTTGTAAATGTGCAAGGTGAAGACGCAGTGACTGCGACTTGTGTCCCAGTTGCAATTGGTATCGGCCACCTGTTTGATTCGCCGGCCAAGTTCCAGCAGATCAATCCCCTCTTGCAAGGTATGTATCGGCAGTTCCAGTGGCCATCGTACCTGACTCTTTCCTCATCAAGTGCTAACGCTTGAAGATCACACTCTACTATCTCGTCTGCTTTGGTCTGGATCCTGCGAATCTCTTGTTCAAACGATCGTTTCTCCACCCCCTTTTTTAAACACAGCTCTTCATATCGGATACACCATGTCTCTTTTCCATGAGCACTAGAGCGTTCCAGAGCTTCCAGCTGCTTCTGGCTGTACCGTAATTGAGTGATCAAGCGTACTAGCTTCGAGTTCATCATCGCAGCTTGTTTCCTCCAACGCTGATGCATCGCCGTCGACGTAGTGTTAAACTCAGTCTTTAACGCTGCGATCGCTTCTCGATATAATGTTGCTACCGACTGGCTAGTGCCGTCAAAACGCTTTGATAACAGCGACCAGAGTTCCGTTTTCACTGCTTCAAGCTCTCGCTGGGCTGACAGATGGTTATGCTTTAATGCTTCTGCCACGTGCTTGATATCACTTGTCTGTCGACGCTCTTTTTCCATTCCTGAAGTAAACCATTCAAGTCTGTTACAACTTGACTATGTCTCTCTTCCTGGTCGTCTTGAGCTGTCATGCTCGAGGCACTATACATTCTTTCAGCCAGCTGACACTCTTGTTTCCGCACATGAGATGTCCGTGAAGTCGATTCCGCTTCACACCCAGCAAGCTGTTTCTGACCTTGGTTCAGTCGAATCGACTGCTTCTTCAAATCCTCTTGACTACCAGCAAGAACACGAGACTGTTCTTGGGTGCTCGCAGCTTCCATCCGCACTGCATCATCAACTTGACGCTCCATAGCTTCGAGATCCATATGAAACTCTATCAGTTCGGCTCTTAGTCGCCGATCATCCTCTCCCATGCTATGACAATCTTTCTACAATGCCAGCAAGCGTTCTTTCGAGGGTTGAGAGTTTGCAGCATCCAGTTTCTCCTTCATCTGACGTATCTCTGTTTCCGCGCGTTCAAGCTGCCGTTCTAACGTCTTGATCGTTACTTCGTGCTCCTTCTCCACGTTTTGATACTGATGCACCTCGCCTTCGAGCTGGTCAATGGTTGTGACCGCAACATCCCGATCCCTCGTGAATTCATCCACACCTTTCCTTAATTCTTCGTACCATGCCGCCAAATTGTCATTCTCTAACCGTAACTTCTCCATTTTGTCGACCATTTTCTGTCTTTCTTTCGCTAATCGCTCCACTTGCGTCTGTAGCCTTGCCATTTCTCTTCCTTCTCTACAAGCTGTGCTTCCTGTTCTAGCTCGTTATGTCTCAAACGACTCTCCAATCTTTTGATTGTTACATCATGTTCACTATATTGGGTCTGTTGCTGCTGCAGCTCCGCTTCAAGCCGCAGAATTCGTCTCGAGCGCATCTTCTCGCTCCGATTTCAAGCTCTCAATTGCTTTGCTCTGCTCCTTTGATGTCGACCTCAGCTTCATATGCTCAATACGCAAGCGATCCATGTCTTCTACCACTTGCTGTCCTTCTTTTGTTAGGCGCTCGATTTCTGCTTCAAGCCTCAATCGTTCTTGTCGGACACTTTTATTCTCTATCGCGAGTCTCTCCTTCTCATAATACACAGTCTCTCGATCGGTCAGCAATCTCGTGTGCTCGGTACAATAGTTGTCACTCTCCTGTTGCAATCGCTGCATCTGATGCTGCACTTGTTCCTCCATTCGCTTGGGTTTCACCTCATATTGCACCTCCAGCACCTGTTTCTCTTGTCTTGTCGTCTCAAGCTGCACTTGCAGGGATCGCACTTGTTCTTCTCGTTGTTTACTCATCATTTTCCAATGCTCGACTTACGCCATTACCTTTGCATTCGTCGTCTCCAGATGCTGGAGCGTCTGCTCCTCTCGCTGTCTTCGTAACTCCATTTCGTGGCTCTCTCGCGTTATTTCGTCGTTTAATTCGTGCAATTGATTCAATACTGCCGTCCATGCATCCTCCTGGCGCTGCAGTTCGTCTTCTAGCTATTGTATTGTCACGTAACTCTGCTGTTCTCGATCTAACGCTGTCTCTAGCTCCGCTTGACATTTCTCGGCTGTTTCTGCATCTACACCGCCTCGACCTTCAAGATGCGGGTGCAATTGATCCTGCGCTTCTCTTTCCGCTTCTTCGTTTGCTCTCGCTGCTGCCCTTTGCGTTTCCTGCAATTGGGCACTGAACATATCAATCGCTTCCGTTGCTCGGATCATAGTGAAATTCCGCTGCCATAGTTCATGATCCCGCTCTTCCAACGTCAGACGCAGCTGCGCGAGTT
>CM047585.1:593900-629058 GCA_026184515.1 Peronosclerospora sorghi | reverse complement strand
CTGGTCGAAGACCTCTGTATGGTTCGTATACCGATCTGGTCCGGTGGTACCAAGACCTCACTATCCCAGTAGGTCGGTCTGCCGATACCCCGGTCGAGAAATGTTTTCGTTCGAGGAAGTTATGGTTGACCACGGGGGATCGGTGGGTCCCGACCTTCGTAAAGAGTGCTGGTCGACGTGATTTTGTCCGTGTTACCAATATCGGTGACAAGCCGCTGACAGTGGGCAATAACACTATTGTCGGCATGTGGTTAGCAGAAGGGAAGGTACCAAGGAAGATGGGGTTCGTCTCGATTGGATTGAGGCGGTATGTCGAGTGTCAAAACCTGGCGTACAATCGACCACCTATATTATCAGCGATGATGGGTCGGTGGAAGAGGATACCTCACCTTTAGTGGAAAGACCAAGTTATGTCACCCCAAAAAAGATGTTGGTCCGAAGAAAGGCGCCGTAGTCACCAGGAACGGTGGACCATCAAGTAGACGATCCGAGGCTAGTCAACGTGGTGTAAGCACAAGACCAGGCGACAGCGGAGCAAGAAACGGAAGAAGGGGAACATGAAATTGCTAGGTCGGACCATGACGGTATTCCTAATCAGACCGATATCAGTGAAGGACAACCCGTCGATCAAGACCAGGGGCGTTCAGCCGGTCCAGATTGTCTAAGTGATATCGCCCCAGAAGATGAACAAGTCTGTATACATGAATGCGGGGAACACTATATTCAGGAGCTGGAAGGCCAAATGGCAGTACTCCCTGAAGTGTCTGCCGACTCGCCCGAAGTTACAATGGATGATTTACAAGTGGGTGATCAAGACCTTAACAGTACAGACCAGATCGAGCAGTTGAAGAATATCATATGGAAGAAAAGATATCTGCTGATCGGAAAGGACAACGCCTTACCACCTGCAGCCCGTGGTGCGATTTGCGATATTGACGTGGGAGATGCCAAGCCGATTGCTCAGCGATGTCGACGCGTGGCGCCACAGTACCGGGAAAAGCTTTCTGATCTTATCAAAGGACTGTTGGATACCAAGATTATTAGACCGTCGACCTCGCCATGGGCCTCGCCGATCGTAATTGTTATCAAGAAGGACGGCGTCGACATTAGGTTGTGCATCGACTATCGGCTGGTAAATCGGTTAACTAAACTTATGGTGTACCCGATGCCGCTTATTAATGGTTTGTTGGAAGACCTCGACAAGACCTTGTGGTATTGTTCGCTAGATATGGCAAGTGGATTTTGGGTGGTCTCGATGACTGATCGAGCCCGTGAGATTTCCACATTGGTGACACCGTTTGGTCTTTTCGAGTGGAATAGTATGCCGTTCGGTCTGAAGAACGCACCCCAGATCTATCAAAGGCTGATAGACAACGCATTGTACGGACACTTCAAGATCAAGACCGCTCGGGACCCCGTTGAAAATTATGATGTGTTTAGAGAGGGTGAACCCGATCGGAAAAGAAGACCGTCCGTTCTAGGAAGGCGGTCGTACATCGACGACATTCTGATACCTGCCTCGTCATAGAACGATCTGTGGAAGAAGGTTGAACGATTGTTGGAGACATGTGACCGCTGGAACCTATCTATCAGTGCCGTGAAAAGTTTTTGGGGTATGTCCAAGGTCGCCTATTTAGGCCATATGGTCTCGAACAATGGTCTAGAGGCTAATCCCAAGGACCCGGATTCGCTGAGTAACCTCCCGTTCCCCATATCGCTGAAGGCAATGCAGTCCATCCTGGGAAGCTTGAATTATTATAGCCGACTCATTGAAGACTTTGCTATCTACGCGGCTGTGTTGTATGAGCTCCGGGAAGTGGACTACCGTATGTTGCGCGAAGAGGACCGGGCAACCTTACATGGGGGCGCCGACTCTGGTCTTGCTGCAGTTTGTCCGCAAGTGGAGGCCGAAGACCATATGAAGCGTGCAAAGTTTGCTTTCGGTATGTTGAAGGTTAAGATGGCGACGGCACGGATTTTAAAGCATTTCGATCCCGAAAAGGTCCCGACCATTATTGTATATGCTTGTCAGTGGGCCATTTTGGCCACTCTAGTACAAGATCATGATCGTGTGTACCATCCGGTCACGTTCACGAGCAGAACGCTGAAGCCAAATGAAGTGAACTATGAAATTGTCGAGAAAGAAGTTCTGGCGTTGCTACGAATTATGGATGTGTGTTACAACCAGTTGGTCGGCCGACCTATAGAGGTCCTGTCAAGGCGGTCTACTTTGGACTGGCTATTATCAGCCAATGGGATGGACGGACGTCTAGGAAGATGGTCGGCGGTCTTGTCGCAGTGGACCCTCGAGGTCGTTAAGTGCACCAGGGGCGAGGAAGAGATATTAGGCACATTAGCTGCCAGTATCACCCCTCTGTCTGAAGTGGATGAGGCATTGATAGCGACTGCCCCGAGGAAGCAACCTCGGCAGTCAGTTTCTAGACCGCCAACAACCGTCGACCATGATGAAGAGCTCTTGGTCTTAAGTTTTGACGGATCGTCATGCGTGAAGAAGAAGGTCGGCGCCTATAGTGCCATAGTGTGGAAGTTGCCACAATGGTCTATAGTTGCAGCCGCTGCTGATTTCACGCCGGATATTACGGTTAACGAGGCGGAGTACCGAGGTCTACTTCTATGTATGGACCTGCTGTCGTCGCAAGAGGAGGGGCGAGTCATCATATGTGGTGACTCGAACCTAGTGATCAGGCAGGTCACCGGAGAGATCGACTGCAAGGCCCCACGACTAAGGACGCTAAATGATCGGGTAATGAAGGCATTGAAAGACCGTCCCAACCACGAGCTGTTGCACGTGAAACGGTACTGGAACAGAAGTGCCGACTACCTCGCGACCAAGGCCATGCAAGACCAGAACGGGGCTACGATCACCGAGGAGGCCGTTCTTGATAAATTGATGAATATAAACAGGCTCCCCGAGGTGATCGGACCCAAGAAAGCTCCGGACCAGGTGTATGTGATGGTCGCGACTAGATCGAAAGCTCAGAAGTCTCGCCGACCGTTACCGAAGGAAAGTTTGAACGAATACGCAGTGCAACAGTTAAGGATGGAACGGATCCTCAAGGCGCAGGACGAAGAAGAATGGATTGTGAATTTGAAGACCTACCTGCGCGGTGAATTGTCTAAGTTGAAGAATGGTCAAGCGAAAGAATGTGCCAAGATCGCAGACAGTTACGAAGTGGATGAGGATGGTTTACTATATTACTGCCTCGATGCCGACCAATACAGTGTAGACCGGGACCGATTGGCGAAATTGGTGATACCTGAGTTGCTGCAGCCGGATGTCCTCCATCAATACCATGTGAGTCTAGAAGGGGGACATCAGGTCCTAGGCAGAACGTATCACAAGATCAGGTCCCACTTTTATTGGAGAGGTCTTTTCCGAAGTGTACGGAAATATGTGGGTTGTTGTACGGATTGCGAGACCGGAAAGGGTAGACCGGTAATGAAGGGGCGATCGCCCGGAAATATCGAAGCTACCTACCCTTTCCGGGTCATAGCGATGGACCATATACCGTCGCTGCTTAAATCGACATATGGCAATACTGAGTTGTTGATCTGGGTAGACCTGTTCACCGGTCTAGTTATTGCGAAGGCAAGTGCGTCCCGTTCTGCCGAGCAGATCGCCAAAAGTTACGAAGAATGCGTGTTCAGAAGGTTCGGCGCCAGCGAGGTCATCAGAAACGACCGAGAACCTGGTTTCATGGCCGAGGTGTTCCGGTCGTTTAACAATATGCTGGGCCAGAAACAGAGCGCGACGATGGCACATCGTCCGCAAGCGAATGGATCGGCAGAACGTATGGTACAAACTATTACAAGAGCAATCAAGATGTACGTTGCCGATCCATACTAGCGCGATCGGGACGAATACGCAGAAAGGCTGGTGTTTGCACTCAACTCGTCGACCGATCGGGTCCGAGGAGAAACGCATTTTTATCTTGCGTATGGATGGGACCCCCGGTCCACTCTTGAAGCCGCGATACCTATTGGCTTCACTCGGACCCGCTATCTGATGCTCGACGTTGTCGCATGCAGGTCCAGAAAAATTACCAGCATGCAAGAGAAATTGTCAACGAAAAGTTACGTCAAGCTACACAAGACCGGGCAGACCGGAACAAGGACCAGGTCCAACCCCACGGTATAGAACCAGGGGCGAGGGTATGGTTGTACCTAGACCGAGTGAAGGAGGGCTCTGCGAAGAAGCTGGCTCACATGTGGCGCGGTCCTTTCCGTGTTGCCGAGCTGATTGGTGAGCACGCTGCCCGTCTAGTAACAACCGGCACGGACTACAAGGTCTTCCCGATCGTACATGTGTCCAAGTTAAAACTGGTACGAGAGTTTCCCGATCGTCACAAAATTCCCTGTCTAGTAGACGAGGCAGAACGGTTTGATTTCGATGAAGCATTACTGCCGGAGGACAGTTGGGAACGACCGCTGGAGAAGGACGAATTTGAAGTGGAAAAGGTCTTAGATGTCCGATCGGTCAAGAAGACCAGGTTTGGCCGGACCCACCGAGAATATCTGGTCCGATGGAAGGACCATGATGAAACAACTTGGATCGATGAGTCCGACCTGAACTGTGGAGCACTACTACGAGAATTCAAGCGGGACCGAGTCAGTCGGAACCGTTCGCAGTGATGAAGACCCATGAAGACCAAGACCAAGACATGCAGTAGCATCGGTCCTCCCGACCGACGTGAAGAGGTGAAAGGTCTTGTGCCTCGTGTATTGTGTATTGTGAATATGTGACGAATTGGAACAGTGGAGTGACGAACGTGGATTGTTTTCTCGCGATGTAAGTGGAACGGTTGGTGATAAAGTGTCTAGTGCAACTCTGGAGAAAGTGGTGGAATTAGCGCAAGTGATTTGATGACCGAACATGTGAAAAAGAACGATGATATATATTAAGTGTTATCTGGTCGACTACTTACGACCTCACTCGCCATCACCCCACAGACGGCCGACGGTCAACGACGGATGCTTTTCAACTTGGTCCTGGTACTGGTTACGCCAAGGTTCTTGTTGGTCTAGTTGGATCAAAGCATCCTTGAGGTCCAAGACCGGTGTAATGCACCCAACACCGGGCCAGGATCTGCTTGGTCAGGGTGTACCGGCGTAAACAACCGATCTGCCCTGGCGACCACGGCAAAGTATCCTCACGCGTTCGTGGCGGAAGGGAAGAACTTTCGATTGGCACGTTGGCCAACAAAGCATCTTTGTGGAGCTTGGACGTCCCAGGCAAGACCGTAGGTGTTGACTTTGTCGACGCGTGAGGTGGTGGAACGCCACCATGCGGACCGGTCTTCTTGGTCTGCTCCGAAGTCGATGCAACTTGAACAAAACTTTCATGTGGACTTGTTCGCGACTTGGTTGGGATGGGGACAGCAAACTCCGAATCACCGGAGTCTTCGCCGGAGTCATCCCAGGACGACACCTCTGAATACTTGGCATGGTCAGCACCGGCGGTCGAGGGCGCTTGATTTTTGGAGATGTTACTGTCGTCATCCTCGTCCAAGCTTGGGCCCACGAGAAGTGCCTGCGTCTTGGATCGCTTATGGGGCACCGCACGCTTCCCTTCGAGTTCAGGGTCGCGCACTATGCCCCGCGCCCTCGAGCTACCCGGCGCGTCCGCGCGCTTCTTTGATTTGTGTGGAATTTCGGGGTGGAGAATTTCGGCCAATGAACGGCCTTAGTCTTGGTCCCGGTGTAGGTCCACCAAGGCGGCCGACGCAGACCAGTCTACGCTGGAGGCAGCAACCGGATGCCGACGAGGACGCAACAGTTCAGCCAAGCGCTGATGACATTCTTTTAATACCGCCCGACCACCATTCGCTGCCTGCGTCCAATCGTTCGACTTGCGTTCACAAGACTGGACCTCCTCAGTCTGGTCTTGAATCGAAATTCGTAGCTCAGTGAGACGCCTCTCGAGGTCGTCGCTTTGAATGCTCAACGTGGTCTGGTAAAGCAGGTCTTCTGCTTGCTGCTGTTGGACCAGCACAAGCTGCTACCGGAGATTAAGCTGATGAGCTTCCAAGCGGGTCAGCTTGTTGCGCGCGTTTATTAGTCCGGTCAAAATCTGACGCAGCTGGAGGTCATGCGTGTTCGACTGCCGATCGGCGGCAATCAGGGCATTGATCTCCTTGCCGATGCCAGGAGGTATACGGACTGGAGGTATACGGGCTGAAGACAAACGAAGGTTAGAACAGGTCCAAGGTGAATACCGGACATGCATGCTTACGTTGTGTCGCCTGTTGAGCAATCTGCTCCTGGAGACGTGCGATCTCTTCAAGTGCGTATTGCAACTGCACGTCGGTCCCGGTCTGATTCCCTGCCGATGTCTGAGGTGCAGTAGAACGATGGGAGCTGCCAGACCGGACCGACCGGAAGGGAGAAGTGACATGCGATGACGTGGTATGTGAGGTGCCTACAAGAACGGTCGTTAAGGAAATACAAGAAGGTCAAGTCCAGCAGTGCAAGTACCTGGAACGGATGAAGAAGATGGTTGCTCCATGTCGGAAAAGTCTGAATGACCAAGGTTTAATTGAATTTGATGGACGAGGTCAGACCGTTGTCGTTGTGCGACACGGTCTGACTCGGGGGCGGCTGTGGAGAAGCGTGCCCAAAATTTGGCACACTTCTGGTCAAGTTTCGTCAAGGCATTTGGTCTAATTTCGGATTGGTTTAAGCAAGGGGGGCTTTTCAGCCTATCAGACTCAAGAAGTGTCAAGAACGCAAGTTTTGGTGAGTCACCCGACTTTGGGTATTTTACATATTTTTGTGTGGGTACATTAAGGGACTATATGGTAGTAGTTTTTTAGTTGTGGTTTTACCTTTTAGGACAGAGGTTATACCTTTAAGTAAGGAAATCTTTTAGCTTTCGGATAAGTGGCTGAAACCTCTTCTGGTCTTGGTTCACACCACAGCTATGGGTCGCCGTTCTTCCCTTTTCGTACACTAGTCGCCTCCGCCAGCCGCGGAGTGTTTGGAGGCAGAGGGTCGAATTATCCCCTCTCGCCCATTCTACCCGGTCTGGAAGCGCCGCACGCGCACTTTGGCCTACTGGAGGTCCCTCGACGGGAGTACGATTTGGCGATCTCAACACCTCAACTCAAGTACGTTTGGAACGTGCTATTCACTGGATTGGTCTTGGCGTGGAGATATCGTTTGTGGAGTCTCACGAGTATATTGGGTCTTTACGCGGAAATATTGGCTTGTTTTAATATTGGTTGGAAACTAGACCGGTTTTGGTCTTATTTCGTATTGGTCAGGAACTAGACCGGAACGGTCGGTCTACCCTCTATTATTTCGTATTGTTCAGGTCTTGATCGTTTGGACGATCGACCTATTGGAAGGTATCTCTTGGAAGTGTTTTTGGTCTGTTTGTGTCTGGGGTGAAGAGTTCCGCCCCAGAGATACCTACCCAGATCGGTCTTCTATATTCAAGACCGCTTCGATCCAATCTGCGATCCTGATCCACCGAGTGTGTAACTAGCTCATTCCATCGGGTACACAAGGTGAGATGGACACTAAACAATCGGACCAAGTGGGTTCTGATGACGACCGGTCATCTGCTTGCAGCGGACGATCGGACCAGATGTCGAGTGGTGGTCCGCGCAGTACCCCCACCGAAAGTTGGAAAGCTGGGCGCGATGGTGGTAGTCAGGTTATCGATGCTAATGTTTTCGATTTCGATTTTGACTCCACCACAACACTTCCGAAAGATAAATTCCAATAGGTCGATCGTCCAAACAATCTAGACCTGACCAATACGAAATAATAGAGGGTAGACCGACCGTTCCGGTCTAGCCCCTGACCAATATGAGAGAAGACCAATACCGGTCTAAACTCCAACCAATGTTACAATGAGCCAATATGTCCACGTGAAGACCCAATATGCCCGTGAAACTCCACAAACGATATCTCCACGTAAAGACCAATCCAGTGAATAGCACGTTCCAAACGTACTTGACTTGAAGTGTCGAGATCGCCAAATCGTACTCCCGTCGAGGGACTTCCGGTGGCCAAAGTGCGCGTGCGGCGCGTCCAGACCGGGTATAATAGACGAGAGGGGATAATTCAACCCTCTGCCCCCAAACACTCCGCGGAGGGCGGAGGCGACTAGTGTACGTGAAAAGAATAACGGCGACCCCTTGCCGCGGTGTAGACCAAGACCAGAAGAGGTTTTTGACACTTATTCGTAGACCAAAAACCTTTACCGGGAAATCCGTAACCAAAATCCTCTTACTTGGAAAAAACACAACCAAAAGACTCTTACTTGGAAAAACCACAACTAACCAATAATACTACTTCCCTAGGGTCCCTAATGTACCCACACAAAATTATGTAAAATACCCAATGTCAGGTAACTCACCCAAGACCTGCGTTCTTGATACTCCTTGAATCTGATAGGCTAAAAAGCCCCCCTTGTTTAGACCAATCGCAAACTCGACCAGCTGCCTTGACCAAAAGTGACCAAATTTGTGGTACACTTCACCACAAGACCGTTTGGCTTGCTCCTTCGAACAAGACCCTTTGACTTGCTCCTTCGAACAAGACAGTTTGACTTGCTCCTTCGAACAAGACCCTTTGGCTTGCTCCTTCGAACAAGACTCTTTGGCTTGCTCCTTCGAACAAGACTTGTAGAAGTAAGGGGACCGTAGGGATGTTGATGTAGTGGGTGTGCGTATACCCACCCTACTACATCAACATCCCTACGGTCCCTTTACTTCTGCATGTCTAGCGATCGTTGGTACGCTGCAATAGCCTTCTCATGGTCCCCCTTTTCAAAAAGGATCTTGCCCAGGAATGTCGAGTTCGTTGCGGACGGTTAGATCAAGAGCGACTTTGTAATGGAAGCTACGGCCTCGTCTAGATTCACATCTGCATAGTAAGCACGATCATGGAGCGAGTGCAGTGCAGGATCGTCCGGTCGAATTTCCACAGAACGGGTAAAAGCCTGCACGGCAGCACTAACACTTCACTTTTCCATCATCACGTGGCCGAGACTGACCAGGACGTCCACTTCGGGTAGCGTATCTTCACCCACAGCGTCCTCGTTCTCTCCTCCCGCTGTGAACTCGTCGATTCCAACCACAGTCGCAGCTTTTGCTGCTTTTACCACCGCTTCTTCGTCATCATCATCTTCATCATCATCGTCAACATCGACGCCCTCCTCATCAATGAGATATTCGGTCACAACCTCGTCAATTTCAATCTCTGCCTCATCATCGTGAAGGTCCCCAATATCGGTCTGCCGTCTGGTTTGCTAACAGCTGGCGCTGGTTTGGTGGAAGGATTTTCCGCACGAGGCTCCCTTGGGGTGAGTTTCCGTGCTGGAGGCGAAGGCGTGAGGGTGATGCTTTTCCAGATTTGATACTCTTCATAGGCAAGACGAACCCTTCCATTGTGGGCGATGTTTTCTCTCAGCATCAAGTTGCCATCGACTGTACCAAGCACATGTACGTCCTCACTCGAGACGATCGGAAACGTCGAGTACTGCGCGACCAAGCCTTCGGCCTTGGCAGTATACTCGGTGGCAACGGCGTGCTTCGTTCCCAGCCAGTCCCGAATCGCGTAAAGTATGGACACCATGTTCATGAACCCCACCCATTTGTGCGAAATTAGAATGGTTAGATGATTCGGTAAACACAGCGGTTACGAACGTCTGGTTCACGATCACACAGGATGGGCGTATCCACTGTCAATACGATGGCTTATAACCAGCTTTCTCCGCACGCAACACCATTCCACGAGTGAGTTCTCGATCTTTACAAATATAGAGTTGGTACCAGCGTAGAGCATAAGTATTGGCTTTACTTTTGGCATTGGCCACATCCTCTAAACTCGTGGTGGCGATCGTACTCAGAATGTAGCATGTGTCGGCTCTCCGCAGCAGAGGTACTGGCAATTTCTCCGTCCGGATGCGCCGTATGATGCATTGCCGATGTCGCGACACAAATGGGTAAGCTGATGCGATGGCTTAATATTGTCGTGCTACATGTTCACGTGGGACACGTCACGCAATACTCGTGGATACAAAACCAAGTGCTTAAAAGTCTCTCACTTTTCCTTGAGCGTCACCATATTGTCCGCCCCTGCCGCGAAATAGTCGAATGACAACTTATCATCGTGGCTACGAAGGGATCTTTCAACCTCGACGATGTCATTTACTGCGACATCAGATGCTGATTTTTTTACGACGTTTTGGCAAGCGAGAGCTGAAGTGGACTTGGTGTACGATGTTAAGGCGACCACAACTAACAGGGTCCACAACAGTGTCCTGGACAATTTTCTTGTCCGGACCGTGGAAAGTTATGAAATGATGAAGAACAAAGGGTACAAGCCGCCGTTCGGGACCTGGCGCGATTCTTCGAGACCAAAATTATTCCCCGACGAGACTAGGGGAATAATTTGGGTCTCGGAGAATCGCGCCAGGTCCCGAACGGCGGCTCCCAAGGCACTTTCTTTCGATGCCTCCATCGGCTTTACGCTCGTCGCTCACTCGATTGAACAGCCACGTCACCATTTAAATAGATAGCTCAGAAGACGTGAGCAAATGTCTTGCTGGCGTCGTGGAGGCAGCATAATCTCGGCGTCAGTCGGGTCCACTTCTAGATCACGCGATCCGAGATTTACTTGAGCCCGTGCCCCAAAGTAACTGGTCACTGTCATGTCATCAAGTGTAGTCGCCTCCCTGTCCTACGGGTAGCACTTTTTGACTCCCACCATGATGTTTTTCACAAGCGTCCGTCCGTCATAACTTAGCGCCTGTTCCGCCTGCAACCGGGTATGATAGCGTAAGTGGAGCCAGTTGCCACCACAGCTGCTCGAGTAATTTACGACCTCCTCCATGGACTGAAACTGGTGTAAGATGAAGGATTTGGCATTGGACGGGAAACCAAAGACCGTGACCCAATATTGCTTGTCCTGCCCCCATTCCTCACTACACACGTTGGGATAGTACGAAGACCGCACTGCGGCAGCATTCCGTCGATCAGCCGTAGCTGCTACATCCTCATCGTCCACGACACTGTAACATCCTGCGACGACGCCAACGGGGTCCAGCAATGACATTGTTGGCGGTGGCGCAACACTCTCTTCCTCTACTTCCCTATCATTATCCGCTCCCGATTTCTTACGCCTGCGAGCGCTTAAGCCAGTTTGGTACTTGTCGCTGAAGCTAAAAGGCGAGTCATCGGGCACCTCGATGCCCTGCTGGTTGTTCCTATTCATATACAGGCTTTCGGCAAAAGTTAAACGCGGGTTCGCCTTTGAGGACAGGACAGTTGCCTTGGATTCGGTATAAGGAGCGCTTTCCTTGGATGGATCCGCCTTGGGAGTCGACTGCAGTGCCGTCAGGAACTACAAGAAGTACTCGTCATCTTTCACGGTGGTAAGCGTTCGACTGGACAATAGATTTGCACGGTTAGAAAATGACAAGGCGAGGAGCGCGATCCCTCGGGCGTCGTCCTTCTACTTCGTACCTTAAATTTCCCATGAGAGTTCGCGCGCTCAATTGACCTTCTTCACCACTCAGACGTCCTGTGATACGGAGTAAGCCTTCGATTTGTCATACCCACATGGACGAAATGACTACATCAAAAAAATGTTTGGCCAAAACGGAAAAAAAGGTATAGATGGCCAAAACTGGTCGAAACATTTCGGCTGATGATGTACTAAATAAAATAATTAAGAGGAATTCTCCAAAAAGGGGGAGAAAATTTAACTTATTTCTCAAAGGGGGGGAGAATTTAAATTTTAAATATATGATTGAAATATATATGGGCGCCCTTCGACACACACCGGGGGGGGCCTTCCACACAACACCGGGGGGGGGGGTAGAAGGGCGCCTTTACCAATTCCCTATAGATATATATAGGGAGAGCCTGAGGTCACACACACCCGGCGTGTGTGGAAGGGCGCCCATGGTACAATATTATTAAATATTCTTAGCTGATGGCTTTTAGTTTGATTCGTCAAAACTCGATCCCCAATCTTTGCATAAGTGGATTCTTCTGCTTCTCCTAGTACCATCGCCCCTGCTATCCTCCTCGTCTTTATTAGCACCCTGTGATCCACACTACGAGCGCTACAACGCAACCAATAGATACTGCGATTGTCGAGATGGTTTTGGCGGGTTTGACTGCCGCATGTGCTCTGCCAGTGGCTATTGGCAACTGCTTTCTCCGACGTGTGCAGTGCCACCTTCGGCTCGGATTTCTCGTTCGTTACAGGGCTTATCTACGACGAAATTGCGTTGCTGAAGACGTATGGATGCATAATTTCTTTTGACCTCTAAGCACTGTTTCCAGACGGTGCTTGGACTTTCGTTGTGACCGGATAGCTTCCTACGTGCAACAGGATGATTCGCTCTATTCTACGCTTACTGTACGTGACAGTATTATCTACTTGGCGCAGCATCGACTTCCTGCGCCACTGTCGGACGAAACGAAGATGACGATGGTCGATCGCGTAATCGCAGAGCTTCATCTAAGTCACTTTGCACATTTGCGCGTGGGAGCAATTGGAGGAATCAATGGATGGCGTGGTATATCTGGTGGCAAACGAAGACGTGTAAGCATCGGCATGGAACTTGTTACGTCGCCACAAATTCTTATTCTCGACGAGCCAACATCTTGGTTTGATAGTTCCTCGGCTTATTCAGTTGTACGGCTTATGATAGATCTGGAACACCATGGACGCATCGTGTTGCTTAGTATTCATCAGCCAAGTGCACGCTCTTTCAAGCTTCTTGACAAGATCATGCTTCTTGAAAAAGGCAACTGATCTACAGTGGAGCTCCTGGAAGCCCTAAAGAGTACTTTGAAGATCTTGGTTTCAAGTGTCAAGAGGTACGTGTGGTACGCGCTTCATTCTGGTAACTCTCACAGAATTTTAACAGCCGTTTGTTGACTTTATACTAGTTAGCACGAAAACATCGCTGACTTCATCCTTGACATCGCATCCGACACGAGCAACATATCAATGATTCAGTCTCACATGAAACAAAGGGCTGTGTCACACTTTACTACGACTACAGCTGCAGGCACTCATGATGAAAGAGTTCTAGTGACGTCAAGGCCACCGCTAAGCTCGCGATCTGTGTCTATTGCTAAAATTGAAACGAGAAATTCTATTTATGATGAGAAAACAACGCCCCGATCAATCATAGTTGAAATACGCGTGCTTTTCGCACGCACGGCAAAAATATTCTTCGTCACCGGGAATTTCTGGTGCTTCATTTGATCCTCAGTCTGTCAATAGCCTTATTTGGCGTATTGATCTTCAATCACGTGACGAACGACTTAGCAGGGTTTCAAAACCGCATAGGTGGATTTTACTTCATCACATTTTTTTGGCTTTGCGAGCATGAGCTCAATGGACTTGTTTATCGGAGAGCGTCCGATCTTCCTTCATGATACTAGAGCCATGTATTATTGAGCGTTCAGCTACTTCTTCGCCAAGGCCACGCTGGACACATTGCTCTTGAGAGTACTGCCGGCTTCGTGTTTTGCCAGTATTTTTTACTGGATAATGAGACTTCAAGTCTCGGCGACGCGCTTCTTGTTGTTCACTATCACGTTGGTACTCTTTAACGTTGCGGCTGGTGCTATCTGTTTTATTGTGGGTGTAATTTCAAGACAGTTTGGATCCGCAGATCTTGGTGCAACAGCGATTGTTCTTGTCGTGTTGCTCTTTGGTGGCTTCTTGCTCCACTCACAAACCATGCCAGCGTCAGTAGGTTGGTTAAAACATCTCTCGATCTTTAGCTACGCTTTTGAAATCCTCATGACCAACGAGATAAAGCCCTAATTCTCAAGTTTGACGCCCCCGGATATCCGGCTGTACTCGTTTACGGCGAAGTGTATCTCAAGACTCTTGGCATGGATTATGAAAACCGGTATTATGATGTAGCATCACTTGCTTTAATTACAGTCAGCTTGCAAGTACTTGCGTTCCTGTTCTTATCGTTGCAAGTGCCAATTCACCGTAGCATGGCTGATGATGAAGACGATGAGACATCGCCGCTATGGAGAGAAGCTACATGGACGAAGAAGTGGTATGTGGTCACAAACGCCATAACGTTTGGTTTAATCTAAAGTACTACATGTAATATATACAAGGGGTAGACTAGTAGACACACCGGGGTGGGGCACTCCAAAGTATATTATGTTAAGTTACTTAACTCAAATTTAACAAGGGCGCCCTTCTACCCCCCCCCCGGTGTGTGTAGAAGGGCGCCCATATATATTTCAATCATATATTTAAAGGGAAGCTGTTTCCCGACAAGGGGTCTTTGTTATCCAGACAAAGGGGCAAGTGATATCCCGACAAGGGGCGCGATTTGCACCAATTACATTTCGTACTAAACAAAATAAACAGTTTACACATTAAATAATACCTACTTAACTGCATATAGAGCTAGCATCATTGCCATTTCATTCAAAATGGCGCAAAAGTTCAAGAAGTCGTTGGTATCGAGAGCGCGAAAAACTCGCATCGATAAGGATGTGAAGACAACTCTCATGCACAGCCGCGTGCTAGCATTCTTTATGATTTAATGTGGAGTTATCGCTACTTTCCGCAATTTGCTTGCGGTTTGCTGCTCGTGGAAGCTATATCATTATCCAAAAAGTGGCATGTAGGTCTTCATTACCTAGTTACTCAGAAACATAAATAGTTACTTAATTGGTATGATATGACAGACACGAAGATCGACTGGTCCACATACATGCAGCAGGTGGAACTATTCAAAGGAGGAGAGCGAGATAACATGAATATTCGTGGTGATACAGGACCACTTGTGTACCCTGCAAGCTTTTTGTATGTCTTCTCGCTCCTACATTCGGTTACAGACGATGGACAGAATATTCGTGTTGCCTCCATGGGCCGGCGTCTTCTTGTGCTTTCCAAAGCGTTCTGCACTCGATCTATATGCTACGCATCTTCAATGACGGTGTGGCAATGATGCTGGCTGTTTATTGCGGTGTATCTATTTGCACGCCAACGCCGGCGTTGGGGCTGTGTATTATTCATTTAGCTGTATCGATCAAGATGAACGTGTTGCTGTTTGCACCGGCGCTCCTTTTCCTTTTGCTGCAGTCATGTGGCATTTTACGCACGGCATGGTACCTGTTTCTTTGCGCTGCGATCCAGATTGCCCTGGGCTACCCATTTCTTAATCACAATTGGTGGAACTACTTGAGCAAAGCTTTTAAGCTAAGTCGCGTATTTCAGTTCGAGTGGACGGTAAATTGGAAATTTCTTGATGAAGAAACGTTTGTCTCAGCTGGATTCGCAGTGTTGCTATTACTAGGCCATCTCTTCTTCATGGTGCTTCTTCTGGACAAGCACTTTAACATCCTCGGTACGATCCGCGCTGTCATGATCAAGCCATTTGCCATTTACGATCCGTTTCCTATCCAAAGCGAGATCGTCGTGACGTCACTGTTCGTAATGAATTTTGCGGGAATTGTATTTTCGCGCACGCTGCATTACCAGTTCTACTCGTGGTATTACCCAACATTGCCATACTTTGGTGTTCCGACTTGCCTCTCTTGCTGAAGATGGCGGCGTTGCTCAATAACGAGTATGCCTTCAATACGTATCCACCAACCGTTATGAGCTCAATTATGCTGCAGCTCACGAACCTGTTCTTGCTAATTACGTTGTACCTGAACCAAAAGTCAAACTCGTTTGTTCCTTACCTGGATGCCGAGGCTCGTACAAACCTCATCACGTTTGTTAATGAGGAGTGCTTCGATGGTGCTCGTCAGCTTGCACTGTACTATGGTAGTGTGACGGAGGATCTGGCAGAAGGTGCGACAGTCTCGTCCATTGATGAGCACGAGGTCATTTTGTCACTCCCGAAAATGAAGCTTACGCTCGCAGTAGGTTTTGGCAGCAGTGGGCCTGTAACGGGTGAAGGTTACGGCCGACAAGTGCTCAAGGGTATGCTCAATGAAGCTAGCGAGGGTATTAAGGCTGGTGATACCATGTGCAAGCTAATCAACCGCGAGTATATGAAGGACAAACAATTGAAAGATCTTGTGTACTCGTTAGACGAGCAGCAGGACGGTAGTAAGCCACTACGTCAGCGCACGACCACCAAGAAAACTGAAGTAAATGTGTAACTGTTTATTTTGTTTAGTACGAAATGTAATTGGTGCAAATCGCGCCCCTTGTCGGAGTATCACTTGCCCCTTGTCGGGATAACAAAGACCCCTTGTCGGGAAGCAGCTTTCCTATTTAAAATTTAAATTCTCCACCCAATTGGGAATAAGTTAAATTTTCTCCCCCTTTTTGGAGAATTCCCCAATAATTAAACAAAATTAAAAAAGGGATGCTGTTTCCCGACAAAGGGTCTTTGTTATCCCGACAAGGGGCAAGTGATATCCCGACAAGGGGCGCGATTTGCGTGACTGTGCCTCAATGGCTTAGCCATAGCGCGTGACTTAATACATGACTTGCAAAGACCCCTTGTCGGGAAACAGCTTCCGAATTAGCCTGTGGCATCGAGCTCTGACGGTGCTGATGTACCAAGACTGGCGGATTGCAGAGATGAAGTGCGTGAACCACGTGAATGGCACTGTACACTGGATGAAGGGATAAACCACGAATGCTAGCAGCAGGTACTTTTTTGGGATCACGATGTGCATCACACAGCTGACTACGAGGTAAAGCAACATGCGTGCTGTGTAAAATGTGTCTTTCAAGAGAACATAAGCTCGAGGTTATTGATGATTCTCGACCACCAAGGCTTGTTGTTCTGCACCGATTGCAATGTTCGCTGTGTCTCTTGGTCAATCGTAACGTGTGTCATTGTGTTCATCAGGTGGTTAAAGCCCGATGGGAGATTGTATTGACGAAATGAGCCGTTGCTCATGACACTGTTCAAATTCATGCTAACTCCACCTGTGTGATCCTTATCGGTAGCTGCAAACGAGTGAAAGTATAACTCGAAATAATTGCGAAGCACAAACGCAATGAGAGCGAGATGGATGATCACTGGTAACCACTGTAGTGAAAGGCACAGCCATACACAAAGTGCAAAGCACATGAAGGAGTGTGTTGGGTGTTCCCAGTTGAGTGTTGGTAATATTTGCCACGTCACCTCCAAAATACGGCCAGAGATTGTCCAGCAGCACCCAAAAGTTGCTGTAAAATTGTGCTGCTTGGAATTCTGGCCACTTGTAGACATAATCCTGCTCAGACGAAAAGTAGCTGCAAAACTCAGCCATTCGCGAAAATTTGTAGTGGAGCAGACCGTGAATGCGTCCAGCCCGCTCATCATTATTGAGTCCAACACGGTGAAGCTCTTCCGGTAATAACAAATCTAGCCATTTGTTGTGTCGACGATGGTCCATAATTTGTGAAAGTGGGATTGTAGCCTCGCCCAATTTGGTAGGTTGGCTCAACTGGCCGTGATTATACACCTCTAGTATCAGCTCCGCACAAGGGGCACACACATTGAATACGAATGTCTCATGCCTGCGCGGATTTAGCGTACGTGACTTCTTCTTCGTGCACTTGACTTTCTTCAGATAGTTTCCCCACTCCTGTCCGTGTGACCACTTTCTTGTCAGCACAATGCGTACGAACGGGTCGCTCGTAATCGAGTCCGTCGACGGTAGACCGATTGCTTCCACCAATTTTACATACAATTGCCCTATGAGCACCCGACCTTCGATTACGGGGTCTGGTTTGATCTGAATCTGGTCATAGTAACAGTAATTAAATCAACAGATAAACCGTGCTGTAACGATACCGAACCTCCACTGACGAGTGCCCCAACCATATTAATGACGCAAAGTGTTTATCTACCGCTGCGTAGCACGTGATGCAAACGCGCATTAGCTGTGAATTTCAAGAAAACGATCAGCAACAGCACTATGCATTTACTTCACTTCGTAGCGTACAAACGGATCCGTATACGAAATGCGGCGCTTGTGCGGAGAGCAGTTGTGACACACAAAATTGTATACCGTCGGCAGTGATGCTGCAACCTCGTTATAGCACTAATTAGTTTAATCAGTCCATCATATGATACAAGCAAGATCAGTGCAGAAACCTTGCGGGTGAACATTGTGAAAGGCGTGTTGCAATGCATACACTTGTTGGTCTCGTTGTCATATACCCACTGCAATGCACTCTCGCTGCCACTTCTGCTTGAGCTCACGAGCGCCGTACTGTTGCCTTGATTCCGCATCGCTGCCGATGGAAGGTTGCCAAACAGCGTTGCCATTTTGGCTAAATGATTACGAAAGTACTTTGTTCCCTTATATTGGTACTTCCTCCACTTAATTCAGTTATAAACTTCTGTATCATCTATATATATATACAAATCGCGACCCTTGTCGGGATATCACTTGCCCCTTGTCGCGATAGCAAAGACACCTTTTCGGGAAACAGCTTCCCTTAAAAAATAATATTAATTTATATTAAATATAGGCAGCTGTGGTCACCCCCCCTTGCTCCGGTCACACCCACCCAACTTTTTTGCGGCTTTCTTGCAAGTCTCTCTTACTATTTACAAGACTGCAAAACTTCTTCACTTTGCAAATTAACTGCTGCTGTCTAAGTTCATCCAAGCTCAAAGCGCCTGGAAATCACAGCCGTCGAAAAGATGAAAAGTGGCACTAGCTCAAGGCCTTTTCCATTATCTGGCAGTTCCATCCCCGAGTCCATAGCCTATTCAAGGGAAAGTGACGCTACCAAAGATTGTGAACGCGATTCTCCAGCATTTCGGGGACTTCTTCACGCAGCTTCGCACTCTTCGTGCAAGCAGGAAATTCTGGACTCACCTTACGCATTTCGGAGACAGACGACGATGGTCATGAGCATGATTTGGACGACGATGATGTAGCAGTCAATGATTCACTTGGCGTGAACGATTCAGACAACGTCCGTCGCTCTTCCGATGAATGCCATACGCGTGCGGTGGTACGCGCTGTCTCGTTGATGGTTGTATGAAATATGTAGTTTCAGAAGGTCTGTGTCTTGGCCACGGTGGTGGTCGGCAATGCCGTGGTTCTCCGCGCTGCAGTAGCAATGCTGTGAGTCGTGGGCTCTGTGCACAACATGGCGGCGGACGAAAGTACAGCGAAGAGAATTGCAACAAGCACGTAGCTTCCGGTGGATTATTTCGTACGCATGGAGGTAGGCGACTTGCCAAGTGCCAGACTGCACTAGTAGTGCTCAAAGTCGAGGTTTATGTTATGTGCATGGCGGCGGAGGGCGTTGTCAACGTGAAGGTTGCAGATCCAGTGCCAAAAAAGGCGGTCTCTGTATCGCGCACGGCGGAGATGGTCGTTGTCAAGTAGCTGGATGTGCTAGTAGTGCCGTAAGCGGTGCTCGTTGCCGAGCTCATGGAGGTGGTCGTCGATGTGCAGTGGAAGGCTGTGTTAGTAGTGCCAAGACTGGAGGACGGTGCATTGTGCATGGTGGTGGAAAACGTTGTACAGTTAGCGGCTGCACTAGCAGCGCCCAGCGCCTAGGCTTATGTAAAGCTCATGGAGGTGGACGACGGGTGCGTCGTTGAGAATTGTGCGAACAGTGCTGTGAGCCGAGGATGTTGTATTGCTCATGGCGGCGGCAAGCGATGCGTGTTTGAAGGATGTGCGACCACTGCTCGGAAAGGTGGCTTCTGTTTTGCCCACGGTGGAAGATCGACATCTTCAACAGCAACCAATAAACGCAAAATGTCATCTCATACTTCCCCGCTCGCGATGACACCGGCTACTACTACTGCCGAATCGCTCTTGTGGTCTTCCGAAGTACGCTCACCGATTCCAGCGCTCAATCTACCACCGCGCAGACTACTTCCACCAATTGACGCGATGCTTCTGGCCAATCGGCCAGGAATTCTACGTCGTTATCAGTACACGCAGATTCCATCGCTTCGGTCTCCTGTTATTTCGCTCAGCAGCGGAAGACAAGCACTTAAGAAGAAAGCAACTAAGGTCGACAAAACGAGCAACTGTTGCTTTCCCTACAAGATCTGTAGCAAAACAAGCACTGGGTGCACCAGCGAACTCGTCTGCCAAGGTCAATATTGTCGGTACAGCACCTAACATTTCGTCCGCACATAGAAAACGAAGATTTGCTTCACCTACGGCTTCGTGCTCAGATTAATCTAGTTCAATTTTTTCTTACAAGGTTTACATGTTCATTTTATTTTTTGTACCAATGACAACAGGAGCCGCACGGGCTGGGTACGACCCGAACGACCCATATCGACAGCGATACCAGTTGCATCGGTAACGTCGTCCACCCGTCTAGCAACCATTTTGCTTCCTGCGGCCTAAGCAAGTCTCATATTGAATATATCCTGTGTCGTTACATCATCCCGCTTGACAATGTCTGGAAAGAAGCTTACGATGCCGTACAAGCTGCCTATGGAATGTGCCACGGAGGCAGAGGAAGCGATTCAACGGGCGTTACGCAAGGAGCAAGATTACACAGGCATTCGCAACCCTCAGTATCTATCTGAGGTGCAGCGACATGGAATGACAAGCTCGTGGCGCTTGGATGTATGTCGTTGGATGTTCAAGACGGCTAAATCGATCGAGATGGAGATGGATACGGTGTTTCGTGCTCTCCACTTTCTGGACCAGTATCTTAGTGTCCACTCTGTGGACCGGGTGGCATTGCAACTTCTCGGCATGGTCTGTATGTGGACAGCCAGCAAGATGTATGAGAGAAAGCCTATCCTCCTTGAAGAGATGGCGCGCATGTGTGAGCACAAATTCTCGCGTGGACAAATGGTCGACGTCGAGATGGAGCTTGTGCGTGTCCTCGACTTTCGCTTCAGTCCCCCCAATCTTTTTACCCTGGCGAGAGATTTTGTTCACGAGCTTCCATTCGGTGATGATAACGACCGTCGAGTAAATTGCGTTGCGTCAGTCTTCCACGTGCTGGAGCGAGTGGCTGAGGACATTACAATCCTCAATTGCTCCGTCTCCAGTCTTGCTAAAGCGGCTGTGCAACTCGTGGCCAAGTCCGAGTACGATCTGACGGTCCCACAAGTCTTACAAGCTCTCAAATTTATTAAAATCAAGGAAAACGCCTATCGCGCAGCCTTTAAAATTGTGCGTGGCGTCTACTTTGGTACGTCTTTCGCATCCCCTCGGACTTTAACGCCGCAAGCTTCAACTTCAGAGGTGCTCGAACCCCTCAAGGTGCTGACTCGGAGTCCCACCGCGGTGGAACAAGTGCCTCTCGTCCACGACGAAGATGTTGATGACAAGGAATCCTCGTCATCATCTACGATCGCTACTAACCTTGATGATTCGTACCTGATTTGCAACGAAACGCTTTCTCCGTCACCATCTCAAGCATCTCCAGCGCTCGTGCGACAGGCAGCATCAACGTCATGCAATCTTGGTGTCAGTATGACTGCGTCATCACCTGCGCGGTCCAAGTCTGATACTGAGCCATCGAAGAAGCGTCAGCGCAAGCTGACCATGTAGCCTAGTCCATAGAAAGCGACAACTGTACAACACTTTAAGTCAAAACAACTAATTTTTAATCCAAACATTAACTTCGTTTCTAGCTTTCTCCGTCCCTGATCTCGATGCACGTGACCGTTGTCCGCTTCATTATTTTCTTTAATAATGAAGCGGACAACGGGTACGTCTTTTGTTTGGCCAACACCATGCGCACGATCGATCACCTGACGCTCCAGACTTGGGTTCCAGCTCAGTTCCATGATAAACACGTGTGTCGCAGCTGTCAGGTTTAGTCCAAGACCACCTGTACGCAAAGACGCAGCAACACGTCCAGTGGCGGACCAGCCACCGCTCTATCTTGCTGCTGCTAGAAACACCGTATCACTTGCTCTCGATCTCTAGCAGCCATCCTGCCATCCAACTTGGCAAATAAAATCGTCTCATCACCTTCCGACGCATCTACCAAACACGAAGCACGTGTCTCGCACTGAGCATTGTAAACCATCAAGCTTTCTCCAATCATGTCAAGGAAACTGGTCCATTCTGAAATCACTAACACTCGCTCGCGACGAGCTCGCATCACCCTTAGTTCCTTCATTAATGCTAAATAGCTTTATCGATTGCGATAGAAAACGTCTGGATTCACTGTTCGCATCCAGACGCCGCATCCGGAGTCGTTCAATCATTTTCGCCTCTTCCGCTGAAAACGGGGAAATACCGTCGGCTTTATCGTTTCCAACCAGAGCTTCAGTGTTTTTAATTCGTTTATGAATTTCTCCAACAGGGTCGACGGTCATCAGACCACAGGCATCGCACTCTTTCGCAACCGCAAGATCAGTTCAAACACGTCCATAAATTGAGGGTGGTGCTCTTCGCTTTTGCTTGGAATTGACAGGTATGTAATTCGAGCACGATGATCTCTTCCGATTTGTTCGGTAGCGCGACGATAGGAGCGCAGGAGCTAGCATTCACAGTGGATTTCAGTCGAAGCAGTACAATCCGAGACAGCAGCGCTCCAAGTTCGTTTTCTGAAAGAGATTGGGCACGGGTACAAAGTCCCACAAACTGCAGCAGCGCTGCTAGATCGGCCGTTCGGTTTTGTATGGGTGTTCCCGTCATACACCACCTGCGTCTGCTGCTTAGGGTAAATGCAGCGCGCGCTCGACCACATCCATCATTTGCGATCAAATGACTTTCATCGAGAATAATCTAGAACCATGGCATCTGATGGAGCTTTGATGTCAAGACAAGCTTTTTGGACCAACGAGTCAGACGGGAGGCTTAAGGCCATCCAGCGTCTGTACCAGTATCATCATTGGTTCTTCTAGTACCATCCTTTTCACTGTCATGGACTTGTGTTTTGCATTCCAATAGCCGAAGGGTATCGTAAGTGGAAAGCACAATATCAGCTCCCATGAATAGCGTGGCTGAGCGGGACTTTTTGTGCGACACACGCTGATATGAGACCACACTTAGTGTTCGTATCTCGTGCTCCCACTGTAATAATATTGACAATGGTGTGACAATGAGATTGGTAATGTTATTATTTCCACACCCCAAATTTACTATTTCAACACGTGACTATTTATATTCGTCTAATTTACACAGCTTGAGAAATAGCTCGAGTTTCGTTGACTGTTTGCGACTGTGATAACGTCGACGTCCATTGCGCAGCACTCAAACCATTGACTGTCGAACGTAGAAATGCGAAAGGACGTGAGTACAATCCACTGATACGCTTCACGTCTAATAGCCAGCCACGCACGTGTGAAATCAAAGATGCCAAGCAAGACGTCTCCTGGCTGATAAAACTGTTTCGTGAGCAGGAAACGCACAAGGTGACTGTTCTCCTTGCCTATCGTGAAAATTCTCGTCTGCGCATGCTGCAGAAGCTCGGTTTCCACACGTCCATGCATGAGAGACGGTCGCAACTCGAACGCGACTTGGTTACCCTGACAGAGTACACCAACGGACTTCTCAGCCATAGACTCTACACTTGTTTCTGCTTTCATGGAATTGCCACTGTCGTGATCCTTACTCGCTTCCACTTGACTTGCACTAGCAACAGTGTTGTTGGCTGCGAAATAATACTCCGAACCATAGACATCGAATGGTAAGTGGACCGAGAAAGGTTTACCCCCACTACTTGCACATTGCGCTGTGATTGAGACCACATAGAAAACTCTAGCGGATGTGCCACGGAAGCTAGGGAAGATTTTCTTCGGTAATGCAATAGCAAACTCTCGTGTACGGCGCTTCGTCGTCTCTTTGCGTGCTGCGTTAACCGAAGACAGAGCATCAGCGAGCGATGGGCACTCGGACGTCGCCACTTGCAGTTCATACTGAGATGGCGCAATATTCATGTCCGTCGCCACTTACAGTTCAGACTGAGATGGCGCAATATTCATGTCCGTCGCCACTTGCAGTTCAGACTGAGATGGCGCAATGTGCACTACTGCTGGCGCCGAACAGAAGATGCAAGTACCCGTGTCTCCCGAAAACTTGCGCACGTCGGACAGCACTGCATGTATCTTTTCGATCAGCACGGCATCTCGAGAGAATTCGTGCTCGAAGCTCTTTTGATGGTCGTTGGATGCTGTTTCGGGCAATTGCACGTCCAGCAGAGGCAGCGTCAGGAGATTGCAGTCTACAGTGGCGTGGCCGTGCACTTGAGCCACGACGTGGGCGATCTCCGAATGAGCATGAGAATTGGGCTGGTTACTCACAAGTCGCACGACGGCTTTGATAATACCACCATGTCGAAAGACGCGGCTCGCCAGCTGCGCCACCAAAAAACTCCCGTCCCCTGCATCGGCGACGTGGTTAATCGTTTTTTAGCAATCCCCTAATCAAATGCGTATTACATCATCAATTTGTTTTTTGAGTAATCACATAAAATACCCCCATTTGCAATGAAAATTCACAGTGCCCCTCTTTTCTCAAAGTCACAGAATGCCCTCATTTTCTTACACATAATGCCCCTCCTTCATGAAATTCACAAAATGCCCTTGGTTAATTAGCGTTGCCATAGAGACCCATATTCCTGATGACACAACAGATCTCCTCAGAGGCTCAGATCCTGGCTCATCTGGCTCAGATCCAAAGATCTTCCTTGCCCAGACCAACACACAAGCCTCACTCAATACTCTTACGCCATGTCTACCCCGCTGGCCAGTTTACCTCCTCTGACCATTGGGCAGATCAATGACTCGTTTGATGATGCGGTCAACGCCGCCCGACAACATGCTAAACAGGAGCAGATCAGCTATCGCATAGCGTCCCGAGATACAACCCGTGCAGTCTTGTATTGCAATGGGAATCAGTGTCCGGCCTATGTACGTTTTGCTCTATCGAAGAAGACGGGCCTTATTACTCTTCGGACCTTAACTGACAACCACTCCTGTCAAGGAACATTGGAAAAGCCACGAGGAAGTCAACGAGATCATGAATATTTGGTCGCTCTGCTCGAGGAAGATTTCCCTGTCGATGGACAAACGAAACCTAAGCATGTGAAGCGCTACCTGGAGAGAAAGTTGGGGCTACCGATCCCTTACACCACTGACCATAAAGCTCTGGAGGATCGCATGCAAGAGATTGCTGAAGCGCAGAGAGATCAATTCTCCTTGTTGACTTCGTACAAAGATTTTCTCAAGGCGGCCGATCCTAACACTCTCGCAGAAATCAAGACGCAAGCAGTTACCAACACCCCTGACAGACCAAGACGATTTCTCAGCATCTACATTGTCCCAGGAGCGGCGCGTCGTGCTTTCCCGAGTCTCAGGAAATAACCTTGCTGTTGACGGCACATTCACCAAGAACAGATTTGTGCAGACCCTTCTTCTTGCCGTTGGCATGGACGGCAATGTCAGTCTCGTGGTTCTTGCATGGGCAGTAGTTCCTGGGGAGAACGAGGAAAACTGGAAAGCATTCATGAGATTTCTGAAAGAAGCCTTCCCCTCCATCGACTCACCTGGTTGCGTTATTATCAATGATCGTGAGAAAGGATTGATGAATGCTGTTGCTCAAGTGTTGCCTGAATGCTTTAGCGCTTGGTGCTGCTGGCATATCGCCCATAACGTTCAAACAAAATATGGACTTGCAGCTAGGAAGTAAGTGTTGCAGCAGACATTTATGCGGAACAATACCAACCTTTTTGTATGTTAGTGCTTAACGTAGGATTTCTGGCAATGCGCGTACGCAGACACGGAAGAGCGGTTTAAAGAGCACCTTGCGGAGCTTCGAGAACTGAAAGGTGACGCTGCAACATACGTTAATGACATTCCGCATGATCATTGGGCCACCTACGCAATGACGGATTTACGATTCGGCCACTGCACGTCCAACTTGGCCAAAATTACAAACTTATTTTTACGGGAAGCAAGGGAGTTACCACTGGTAGAGATGCGCGACTCGCTTTATCGCCATCAGATGAAGAAATATTACAAGCGCAAGACGGCAGGTAACGAGGTGACTATCCCTCTCCCTCCCAAACCCCTTGGAATTTTCCAGGCGAACTTGCGCGGTATGCGTGAGTATCAGGTCACCCCTGCAGAAGAAATAAACGGTGTGGTTATGAAAGGCACCAAACAGTTTGTGGTCACTCTTCCAGTCGCGGATGGTTCGTGTAACAGGGTTACATTCTGGTTACATGTAGTATGTGGTGTACGTGGGTACACTACAGTTGGGGTCAGTATTGACCGGTCCGAAAGGTTTTGGACCATTGGTTATTTTAACCAATTAGGGAAGGAGCCCTTGGTGGAGGCGTGGCAGCCAGCCACGTGTTAGTACACAGGTGGTGGACACTACATTTTGGCTAGGTACGAATTTTGTAAGTTCTACTTGGTATTACATATAGTTTACATTAGTTTAAATTAGTTTAGGCTAATTACATATTAAATATACATTCAGTTTACATTTCACTCAAAAGACTGCAGGACGCACGACCTGGACCGGTCGCGCGCGCAGTGAGTGTAGTAGCGTAAGGGGAGTTCTTCCCTTAGCTAGCCCCTTATTAAGGGATCCTTGTGTTAAGGCGTTATCTTGTGCTAACTGGTAAACCAAAGTGGAATCTAGGCCCCGAGTAAGAAAGTTCTCTCTTACTAATCCCTTTTATAAGGGCGTATCGGCTAATTAGCGGTGAACGCCGCTTTAAGGAAAGTATTCCTCTGTGCGCTAGCTGCACCGTGCGTGTACGCACCGGCTACATCTGGTAGCACTTGTAGTCAATCCAACACCTGTGTTGGTAGGCTACGGCATCCTCTGCAAGGGAAGAATCAGGACGATTGATATAGGTTAACTCTCGTCCATCAGGAAGCCTTTAACAGGCTGTTATCCTTACTGGGTGACGAAGACATGCAGCTCCTAGTGGAGCAGGTGTGGTGAAGCGGACTCAGGAATTTTGGTCGTTTTGCGTCAGCAGCACACCGATCGGCTTATCAGCGATAGGATTGGTGGAAATCAAGGAGGCTTTTGGGCCAATCGTGTGCAAGAGGTGTCAAGAACACGGATTGGTAAGTCACATGATATTGCGTGTACTTACATATTTTCATGTGTGTACATATTGAGGACCATAGGGGATAGTTTTGGTTAGTCGTTAATTTTCAGCCTTTAACACTCAACAAGAAGTCGTTTATTCACACCGTACATCAGTCGCCTCTGCACGTCGAAGAGTGTTTGGAAGCAGAGGGTAGAGTAATCCCCTCTAGCTTGTCATACCCGGCCGGGGCGCGTCACAGACGCACATAGCCCGCCGGAAGTCCCTCGACGGGAGTACGTATTGGTAGGCTTTGTAAGCGCAAGTTACGCACGTTTGGAACGTGTTATCAAGTTATTGGATTATTTCGTGGAGATATCGTTCGTGGAGTTTATCACGTTCTTATTGGATCTCTATATTGGATTATTGGACTTTTATTCTCGTATTGGTTGGGCTCTACGATCGATTGAGCGATCTGCCCTTTGAAGTATATTTACTTGGAGTATAACTGGTCTGCCCGTACCCAGGGTGAATAGTTACGCCCAGGGTACACCACCAGAACTGTCTCACGTTTTTAGACCTCAAGTCGATTCCCAGCACCGATCCACCGAGTGTGAAACCAGCCCATTCCATCGGGTACACAAGGTGAGATGAAGAACGAATCGGACCAGGCGTCCTATGCTGATGATCGGTCGTCTGCTAGCATCGGACGATCAGATCGTATCGTAGGCGAAGGTTCGCGGGGTACCCCCCCCCCGTAAGTTGGACGGCCGGGCACGATGGTGGTTAGGTTCTCGACACTACAGTGTTGGATTTTGAACTTGACTCCACCACAATAGTGCGCGTGCCCGGATCACTTGGTGATCGTGAATATCACCGAGATGAGCTCGTGGCTAATAAAACTTGTTCGATGATCTCGCGAAGAATCGATTATAACGAGTTAAATGTGGAATCGTTCTGGAGAGGACATAAGGAACGGCTATCGCCTTATGTTCTCGTTGTCGATAAGGATGGAGATGTCCGATCTGGCCGGGTGGAGAACCAGATCGGGATTAACAAGTTTTTTCCTCCCCATAAGGCTCCCACCGGAGCCGATCGGGACTATAGCAAGTCTTGCTACAGTTCCGGAAAGGATCAGGACTTTTGTCCTGCTCCTATGCATTTGAATGAATGTTTTGATGAAAAGAAAGTTAAAGATGAAAACGAATTGGAGGCTGATAGAAACGATCCGATCCACCCTCCCAAGGTTCCCAAGCAGAGGCTCGGAATGCCACCCGATGAAGAAGACTTGGAAGGAAAGTTGCAGGTCGGGGATGGGGTTATCAAGGAAGAAGACCTGACCAGGATGTATTACATCCACGAGCTAAAGCGATTTATTCGTGAAGTCCAGGTCATGCAGATCTTAAACCTCCAGATCCCCGATCGCCTTCTTGGATCCACCACCGAGCCGATCCAGAGCGATCGGCCGTTGCTATTGGTGAAGAACCTGCTGGCGATGTCGGCTGAGGTCGGCAAAAAAGTGCAAAACCTCGCCAACGTGCAGAAACTGTTTGATATGGACACTTGGAAGCTGGATATAACGATGTCAACCCTCCATGATCATTTGGTACAGTAGGTGGGGGCGGTTCGCCGCCCAACTCCCACCGTGGAATTGAAGGCCGACGAAGTCACGGCAGCATACGATGAGGTGTGCTCCGACGATAAGTCGTTGTATCAGTCTCCACCTGCCTCTAATAGCTCATCAGAGTTATAGGTCGGTGTTGAGCGGATGACCATGGGGGCGGACCGTACCCCCATGGGAGCATAAAAAGGACGTGCGGCAGCAAGAGGCTGCATGCCGGTCGGGGCCCCAGGAGCCCCCACAGGTTTCGGTAGATCCAAAAGAGAATACCAACACGCCGCCCATGACCCAAGCTAACGTCCAAGCCATGTTTGAGGCAATGATGGAGCGTTTCATGGGAGACCGATGCCGATCGCCTCCGCGCCCGCATGCCCAGGACCGATCTGACCGGCAAAATGTCAATACTTGCCGGGATGTCGATATGGAGTCAGTGGCATCAACGGACAAGGCTATCCGAGGTGGAAAACCGGTTGGCAGAGGAAGACGCAAGCCGCAGCCAGCCCGACCGCGCCGATCAAGCAAGAATAGTGATTTCGACATGGAGTCCATCGGCGATCCGGATGACCACTATGGTTCAGATGGTGCAGGGGCTGGCTGTAGCCGGTGCGTATGCGCACGGTGCGGCTAGCGCACAGAGGAAGACTTTCCTTAAAGCGGCGTTCGCCTCTACTTAGCCGATACGCCCTTATTAAGGGCTTAGTAGGAGAGAGATCTCCTACTCGGGGCCAAGATTACCGGTTTAGTTTACTGTAGCCTTTTCTAGTGCCTTAACGGAAAGGCTCCCTTACAAAGGGTGTAGCTAAGGGGAGGGCTCCCCTTACGCTACGGCACTCACTACACGCACGACCGGTCGAGGTCGTGCGTCTGTAAGAAAGAGTGAAAAGTAAACTGAATACATTTAATATGTAATTACCCTAAATTAATTTAAACTAATATAAACTATATGTAACACTAAGTAGAATATTCCTAATTCGTACCTAGCTAAAATGTAGTGTACACGCCTGTGTACTGACACGTGGATGGCTGACACACCACCACACCAAGGGCCCATGCCCTGATTGGTTAAAATAACCAAAGGTTCGAAACCTTTCAACCCGGCTAATACTGACCTCAACCGTGGTGTACTCATGTACACCAACAATCAGTGTTATACTAATGTAACCCCGTTACATTCTCCCCCATCAAGACTATTGCTTACGCAATAAACAAAATTTTGTTGGAGAACTCCAACGCCATACCTCTGGCTGTCCATTGTACACCCTCAGCGTTTCTATGGACTCAAACTATTCCGACGGCTCGGAAGTGGACGCCCTTGGGGAGCTCTTCCCAACGGCTGGCCATGTTGATAGCGCCGAACGGCGCTATCAGTCATCCAACCCATTCCCCACACGTGGGGAAAACGCACTAACTCGTGCGCCACCGTTACCCGCTAGGGGTGATACCTCCAGGCTGCCACAGGCAACCACCATCAATGAACCATCCTTGGTTCAAGAGGCCCGAAGTGCCGGACCGGCTTGCAAGGGACCTCGCGACCCTCAAAAGAGGGCTAAGAACGCGGTCAAGAGGGTCTTATCCTCTTATACCCCTGGACCAGCGGCTATACTGCCGCGTGAAATTGCGCATCGGAACCAACTCGGGCCCGGCTACTAACGCCCAAACATTATTCCGTTAAGTCTTACCGGACGCGCCTCAAGAAACAGGCACGCGGTGCCCTCGTGGATGTTCTCCGCGAGATTCCCCTTGTTCTCCTGAGGGACGAAAGCGTCGAAGACGCAGAACAGGCGTTCCGAGCCTGGGCGGAAAGGGAGAAACACCTCCCCAGTTTCGAAGCGCTGTACAACAGCTTTTCCGAACACGACGTTCGGGTAGAGAGAGCGCTACGCTTGGCCTATGCTCAGTCCAAAGCGCAAGGGCAATTGCCTGCCTACTATTATACGCGCTCTGCTCTCGATGTGATTCCGGAGAGCAATGCAAGCACAGCATCTGCCTCCGGCGAACTCCCAGCTATTGGGAGTGAAGGGGCTTCTTCAGCCCCTTTGGTCGTTGACTCTCAGTGGGATTCTCCCGCTCGCAAGCGTCAACGACGTCACGGCAATCCTGCCTCAGAGGAGTCTCGTACTCCCACGAGTTCTGGGAATGTAAATACCCTTTCCACTTCACCAGGTACTGGGTCTCACCCCGAAGAAAGCGTCGTGCCATCAGGCGTTCCACATGATAATGTGGCGTACCCTCCGTATCGAGCACTGGAGGAGGGGGTCACGCTATTGCGGCATGACTTCCACGAGCGCTGTGATCGGCACAGCCTTCGCATCCAAGATGCTCAGGAGGAACGCCGCAACGAGGGGAGTGCGAATGAACGCATCGAGGAGCGGCTTGCCTCTCTCGAGACTCTCGTTGCGGAGCTTCAAGGTCGTATATCAACCATGTCGGAGATGTTTCGACCTGTTGCGCCTTTCGGCTATCCGGTTTCTCACCCTCCTCCGAGAGGGGACCCGCCTCCGGGTTCTGGTATGGCTTAAGAATACCCACATAAAAGGTTGGATGCGTACGCATCGCCTTCGGTATGTCTAAGGTGTACGACAAGCCCTTTGGGCTAACACCTTAAAGGGACCCACAAACCTGGGGCGCAGTTTATTGCGCAACACATTTGAAACTGCATGTGTAGGAATATTTTTAGCGTTTAATAAAACACTTTCTCCTACTTTGTATACCTTTTTTTTAAGCCGCCCCTTTCGTTCAGCTTGCTCCTTCTGCTTGTCTTGGCTTTCCGCCATGGCATCACAGACGTGTCGTAAGACACTAAGGCGCGTCGATAAAAACTTATTGATGTGCTTTCGCACAGATACATGGCTGACATCGGGGAATCCTCCCCTCTCAAGCCCTGGGCCACACACACGTGGCGTTAACGGAACCCTCGGATTCACCAATCCGTTCACGTAAAACGGGGTAAACCCCGTAGATGCATGTACCGAATTGTTGATAGCAAATTCAACCATCGGAAGCATCTCACTCCATCTATTTGGAGAATCCGGACATAAACTCCGGAGAATATCCTCCACAACGCGATTAACGCGTTCCGTCTGACCGTCCGTCTGCGGATGATCCGCAGTGGACATGAGGAGCTTGGTGCCTAGCACCTTAAACAACGCTCCCCAGAATGGTCCCGTAAAACGGGGACCCGATCCAACACAACGGAATCGGGTAGACCATGCTGTCGAAAGACACGGTCTAGGAACACTCTTTCTGTTCCTTGTCCATCTATGGACTCTGGCACCGCCGCCAGGTGAGCCATCTTTCTCAAACGGTCTACAAAGACCAATATGCCGGTGTTCCCGGCCTTATCCTTCGGAAAACCGAAGATAAAATCCATACTAATGGATTTCCAACACTCCGTTGGAACGGACAAGCTTGCCAAAGGCGCAGCTAAACTTGAAGAGGGTTTAACCCTCTGACACATCTCACAGGTGCGTATATACGCACCGACCCACTTATACATGTGGGGGCACCAATACAAAGCGCTTAAAGCGCTGTAGGTCTTATCCCGACCTAAATGACCCCCGGTAGGGGCGTCATGTGCCTCAAAGAGTATTATATACTTCAGTTCCTCATTATGAGGAACTACCACCAGCGGAGTGTCCTCCGCGCTCGTTCTATAAAATAGCAGACCGTCACAGTACCTGTAACGGTGTAAACGAGCTTTAGCTCGACTTGACAGGGTTGGCTCCGATGAGTCAAGTCCCTTTCCACCCAACACGCTGATAAGCCCCGTGCACTGTGGGTCTTTCTGATACTCCTGGCGTATGAGATCCACCACAGACGTGGTGACGAATGTCGCGTGAGAGAGCTCGTAATCGGGACGACGCTACAACGCGTCTGCAAGCACGTTTTTCTTGCCAGGTTTATTTTGTGAAGTGTACCACAAATTTGGTCACTTTTGGTCAAGGCAGTTGGTCGAATTTCGGATTGGTCTAAACAAGGGGGGATTTTTAGCCTATCAAATTCAAGGAGTATCCAGAACGCTGGTCTTGGGTGAGTCACCTGACTTTAAGTATTTTACATAATTTTGTGTGGGTACATTAGGGACCATAGGGAGGTAGTATTATTGGTTAGTTGCGGTTTTTCCAAGTAAGAGTCTTTTGGTTGCGAATATTCCAAGTAAGAGTCTTTTGGTTACGGATTTTCCGGTAAATGTTTTTGGTCTAGGAATAAGTGGCAAAAACCTCTTCTGGTCTTGGTCCACACCGCAGAAAGGGGTCGCCGTTCTTCGTTTTACGTACATTAGTCGCCTCCGCCCACCTCCGAGTGTTTGGGGGCAGAGGGTTGAATTATCCCCTCTCACCTATTATACCCGGTCTGGACGCGCCGCACGCGCACTTTGGCCACCGGAAGTCCCTCGACGGGAGTACGATTTGGCGATCTCGACACTTTAAGTCAAGTACGTTTGGAACGTGCTATTCATTGGATTGGTCTTTACGTGGAGATATCGTTTGTGGAGTTTCACGGGCATATTGGGTCTTCACGTGGACATATTGGCTCATTTTAACATTGGTTGGAGTTTAGACCGGTTTCGGTCTTCTCTCATATTGGTCAGGGGATAGACCGGTTGATTGGTCTACCCTCTATTATTTCGTATTGGTCAGTTCTAGATCGTTTGGACGATCGACCTATTGAAATATATCTTTCGGAAGTGTTTCTGGTCTGTACGTACCTGGGGTGAAGAGTTCCGCCCTAGGTACACTTAGCCAGCACGGTCTCATATTCAAGACCGAATCAAATCGATCTGCGATCCCGATCCACCGAGTGTGTAACTATCCCACTCCAATGGGTACACAAGGTGAGATGGTCTTAAGTGAATCGGACCAAGTGTCTCTGGATGATGACCGGTCGTCTGCCAGCAGCGGACGATCGGACCAGATTTAGAATGGAGGTCCGCGGGGTACCCCCCCGTAAGTTGGAAGGCTGGGAACGATGGTGGTGGTCAGGTTGTCGATACAAATGTATTCGATTTCGAACTTGACTCCACCACATTTATAATTAACCTCAAAGTTGTACTCCGCAAAGAAGGAGAGCCAACGGGCCATCCGTTGCGAGAGATGAGGAGACTTTGTCGCTGTCCGTAAGGACGCGTGGTAAGTATAAACCACGAACGGCTTTGAGCCGAGTAGGTGAACCCTAAATTTGACAAGAGAATACTTCATTGCAAGTAGCTCATTGTAATGAACGGGATAATTCCGTTCTGCAGCTTTAAGCTGCCTCGACTCAAACGCAATTACGCGTTCCCTTCCTGCATCGTCTGCTTGTAACAAAGCACATCCGATTGCGAAATCGGAGGCGTCGCAGACGACACTAAATGGTTTCCCAGAGTCTGGGAGAGCAAGAACGGGAGCTTTTAACAAGCTCCCCTTAACCGCTTCAAAAGCGTTTTGGTGTTCAGTTTCCCAACACCAATCAACATCCTTCTTAAGAAGGTCGGTCAATGGCTTCGCCATTTCAGCGTAGTTCTCGCTGTAATTGTGGAGATAGTTGGCTAATCCAAGCCACTTCCGAAATCTCTAAGATTTACAGGCGAAGACCACTCCACAATGGCTTTCACCTTCGCGGGATCCGCCCGCACTCCATCCTTACCGATGAAGCATCCGAGGAAAGGAATTTCCTGAGCACCAAAGATACACTTGGATGCGTTTGTATATAACTTATGCTCTCGCATACATTCGAGCACTGCTCGAAGGTGTATCAGATGCGTCTGAACATCAGACGAGTCGCCTTCCGCACGACTATGGACGAATATATTGTCGAAGTACGTCTGAGCGTACTTCCTATGAGGGCGGAAGTGTTGAGTCACCAAGCGATTGAAAGTCGCTGGTTCATTTGAAAGCCCTTGTGGAATAACAAGCCACTCCCACATCATGCCACTAGGCGTGCTAACCGCTGTAAGCGGAATATCGGACGCTCGCATGAGCACCTGATAATACCCGTCCACCAGATCTAAGGCACTGTATACATTACAGCCCGCCATATTGTTCTGGAGGACATCCTTCCGAGGGATCGGAGTCTGCATGGGTACAGTAGCTGTATTCAGCTTGTTATACGCATGCAAAATGCGCCGCTTTCCGTTCTGTTTCCGAACACAAAAAGTGAGAGATGAGTGGGGAGACTTACTCTCCCGTACCATCCCTGCCTCTTCTTTCCCCTTGAAGAATGCGTCGATGACGTCGCATTGTTCCTTGAGGAGAGGCCACTGCCTAGTGACGCAGTATTTGGTTCCGGGAACCAAATCAATTTCATGTCGGACTCCGCGATCCGGTGATAACCCCATCGGCGGGTTGTCACTAATGACATCAACAAATTCCTTTAATAAGGAATGGTAAGGGTCCTCAGGATCCGCGAGGATATTGAGGCCGCTTCGGACATTTAATGCCTGTTTTGTTTTCACCAAAACTGACTCGTCTATCGTGGATGAGGAGTTCAACTCCTCTTCCGGACGCAATACGACAACCTCGTCGATTTCATCTGCTTTCAAAGCAGTCTCAAACTCGTTGAAGGACATCTCCTCCAACGACAACAGTTCGCCTACCCCAGGCAACCGTTCCAGGATTACGC
>CM047585.1:454864-575232 GCA_026184515.1 Peronosclerospora sorghi | reverse complement strand
TTAAGCACCTGATCGCACGTGATCACTCCTGATAGCATCGGTTGTATCGTTACAAGTTAGTTAATTCAATCTTGCACCAATAATTCGCTGTGCGCTGTCCCCGCCACCTAAGGAGCGACACACGCCTAGCCGTCGGGTACACAAGGTGAGCAAGAACACAAGCAGTCGAAGACATCCGGAGAACCCCCTTCGGCAGTATGGGCGCCGTGGTACCGCCTGATCAAGTCTCAAAAACTTCGATCAGCCGCTCCACCAAACTGGGCACCAAGCTCCTCATATCCACTGCGGATCATCCGCAGACGGACGGTCAGACGGAACGCGTTAATTGCGTTGTTGAGGATATTCTCCGGAGTTTATGTCCGGATTCTCCAAAGAGTTGGAGTGAGATGACTCCTATGGCCTAATTTGCTATTAACAATTTGGTCCATGCATCTACGGGGCTTACCTCGTTTTACGTAAACGGATTAGTGAATCCGAGGGTTCCATTGACGCCACGTGTGTGTGTGGACCAGGGATGGAGGGGGGGGATTCCTTGATGTCATCACTGTATCTGTGCGAAAGCACATCGATAAGTTCTTATCGACGCGCCTTAGTGTATTACGACACGTCTGAGATGCCATGGCGGAAATCCAAGACAAACAGAAGGAGCAGGCTGAACGAAAGGGGCGGCTTAACAAAAAGGTATACAAAGTAGGAGAAAGTGTTTTATTAAACGCTAAAAATCTTCCTACACATGCAGTTTCAAATGTGTTGCGCAATAAACTGCGCCCCAGGTTTGTGGGTCCCTTTAAGGTACTATCCCGAAGGGGATTGTCGTATACCTTGGACATCCCGAAGGCGATGAGTACGCATCCAACCTTCTATGTGGGTATGCTTAAGCCATACCAGAACCCGGAGGCGGGTCCCCTCTTGGAGGAGGGTGGGAAGTCGGATAGGCGAAAGGCACGACAGGTCGGAACATCTCCGACAGGGTCGAAATACGACCCTGAAGCTCCGCAACGAGAGACTCGAGGGAGGAAAGCCGCCCCTCTATGCGTTCATTCGCACTCCCCTCGTCGCGGAGTCCCTCCTGGGCATATTGGATGCGACGGCTGTGTCGATCACAGCGCTCGTGGAACTCACGTCGCAATAGCGCGAACTCCTCCTTCAGTCCTCGATACGGAGGGTACTCCATATTACCATGTGGAACGCCTGATGGCACGACGCCATAACCGGGGTGAGACCCAGTACCTGGTGAAGTGGAAAGGGTATCCACATTCCCAGAGTTCGTGGGAGTACGAGACTCCCCTGCTGCAGGATTGTCGTGACGTCGTTGACGCTTTCGAGCGGGAGAATCCCACTGAGAGTCAACGACCAAAGGGGCCGAAGAAGCCCCTTCACTCCCAGTAGCTGGGAGTTTGCCGTAGGCAGATGCAGAGTTTGCATTTCTCTCCGGCACCACATCGAGAGCAAGGCGCGTGTAGTAAGAGGCAGGTAACTGCCCTTGCGCTTTGGCCTGGGCATATGCCAAGCTTAACGCCCTCTCCACCCGAACGTCGTGTTCAGAAAAGCTGTTATACAGCGCATCAAAGCTGGGGAGGTGCTTTTCCCCTTCCACCCGAGCGCTGAATGCCCGTTCTTCATCCTCGACACTTTCGTCCCGTAGGAGAACGTAGGGAACCTCGTGGAGGATCTCTACGAGGACACCGCGTGCCTGTTTCCCGAGGCGCGTTCGGTAGGACTTGACAGTGAACTGCTTAGGCGTTAGCAGTTTGGCCCCGAGTTGTTTCCGGCGCGCAATTTCATGGGGCAGTACAGCCGCTGGACCAGGGGTATAGGAGGCTAAAACTCTCTTGACCTCGTTCTTAGCCTTCTTTTGAGGGTCACGAGGTCCCTTCCGTGCCGGTACGGCATGTCGGGCTTCATGAATCGTGTCCGTTTCATTGGTGATGGTCGCCTTCGGCGACCCGGATTCATCATCCGTAGTTTGTAAAGGTGGCGCACGAGTTAGCGGGTTTTCCCCACGTGTGGGGAATGAATTGGATGACCGATATCGCCGTTCGGCGCTGTCGGAGTGGTCAGCCTTTGGGGATATATCCCCAAGGGCATCCACCTCCGAGTTATCGGAATAGTTTCCATCCTCAGCACCACTAATGGTGCTCATGGTTAACCAGATGTTCTGGCAGTTGGAGTTCTCCAACTAAAATTGATTTATTGCGTAAGCAATAGTCTTGATGGGGGAGGATGTAACAGGGTTACATTATGGTTACATTTAGTATGTGGTGTACGTGGGTACACTACGGACCGAAAGGTTTTGGACCATTGGTTATTTTAACCAATTAGGGCAGGAGCCCTTGGTGGAGGCGTGGCAGCCAGCCACGTGTTAATACACAGGTGGTGTACACTACATTTTTTTTTTTTTAGCTAGGTACGAATTTAGTAAGTTCCACTTAGTATTACATATAGTTTACATTAGTTTAAATTAGTTTAGGCTAATTACATATTAAATATACATTCAGTTTACATTTCACTCAAAAGACTGCAGGACGCACGACATCTACCGGTCGCGCGCGCAGTGAGTGTAGTAGCGTAAGGGTAGTTCTTCCCTTAGCTACCCCCTTATTAAGGGAGCCTTGTGTTAAGGCGTTAGCTTGTGCTAACTGGTAAACCAAAGTGGAATCTAGGCCCCGAGTAAGAGAGTTTTCTCTTACTAAACCCTTTTATAAGGGCGTATCGGCTAAGTAGCGGCGAACGCCGCTTAAAGGAAAGTCTTCCTATGTGCGCTAGCCGCACCGTGCGTGTACGCACCGGCTACAGTTCGCAAGGCGGCAAATGTTCTTGTAAGCAGTACCAGAACTCACTAATACCTTGTTTGCATGCATGTGCTTTCGCAACCCACATCAAAAGTCCGTCCATCTCGTTGGTACATGCATTGTACACCACGGAAACTTACAAAGCAACGTACTAGGCTGGATATAAACCCATAGCGATGAGCGCATTATTCGCTGATGGTCTGCTTCCCCCACGACTTCAAAGACCGCGAGGGATCCCGGCTACGAGAAGAAGAGAGAAAGGAGAGCAAGTGGTTTAAGGGCAAGCGCAAGGGTCTGCCAGGATGTGCAAAACCTGTGGACAGACTGGCCACAATCGCCGCACCTGTAGAGAAGCACATGTCTAGACCTTGCAATGTTAGACCTTTTTTGTATCCTTCAATATGATCATGTCGTTCCTTATCAGTGGAATATGCATTGCCACAACAATTTATATCCACTTATAAAGGAGGGGCATTCTGTGAATTTTTAGAAAAGAGGGGCACTTTGTGAACTTTCATGGTAAATGGGGGTATTTTATGTAACTACTCTTGTTTTTTTTAGCAAAAACAACTTGTTTCTTTAGCATTGGCCTTTTCGATGGCGAAATGTTCCCGTTGTTTGGCGATAACGTCTAATATGCCCCTGTTTTGGCCCAAAAATTCTAAAATGATCATTTTCTTAAAAAAAATCCTAAAATGCCCCTGTTTTCGCGGTGCTCTCCAATCGCTAAATTTAAGGCGACTATTTAATGAAACATTAGCTTGCCAACAGGGGTGTGCGGTATTGGTCCCGGCCGTTGGTAAGGTAGGGAAGAGGTCATCACCGACATTGGTAGTGACTGGTACAGTACTCCCGTCTCCGGTACCGAAATACTCCCTGTCGATATGGTAGTGATACCGACATTTAACTCATTGGTGTCGGTATACCGAAAGTGATACCGACTTTGTCCACAGCGGTATCGGTATGATACCGGTATTTGCTGGCGGTTCGGTAGAATAGACAACAAACCGAAATTTGGTCGGATACCGGTATTAGCGTCCGTTATCATTTACGAGCTGAGTGTTGAAGTTCAATGTTGCTTGCTGTTGCACCAACAATTTTAAAAGCATTCATTATTGATGATGCCATCTATTATGATCACCATCATCATGTGGGCTTCTGGTGCAGCTTGAAACTGTGTTTCGTATGAATGCTCCTTATTTACATATCAGGCTTACTTTAGAGCTCAACAACCTACGAAGGTGATGTTATCATTTTGTCTTAAAAATTTCTGGACATTCTACTAGATGATCAGAGATCCTCGTGAATTAGTCATAGTTGCTTCTTCTTCTTGTCGTCACCAGCAGCACCGCCACCCGCCGTCATCCTCGCCAGCTTACGTAGACGACTTTCAGCCACAGACTCTACCGTCAATACCGAGATTGATACAAATCGGTAGGTATACCGGTTTGTATTACCGACTGCACCCAGAATCGGTGAATACCGTCAGTCACGTTACCGCGACTTCCCGCCAAAGGTATAGGATGATACCGACTTTGGTAGCGCCGGTAGTGGTACGGTATAAACTCTACCGACTTTGCCGCCCACGGTATACGGTAACGGTATTGTGAATACCGGTAAAAAAAAACCGGTATTGTCCGGTAAAGTGCGATACCGGTACCAATACCGCACACCCCTGCTTGCCAACCATCTCTAAGTTTGAATGTCGGTATTACAGGGGCATATTAGACGTTATCTCCTAATTCTTATACATTTTCTAGGGAAAAAGTAAACAGTACCGTGTTAAAATAGGCTTATTTAAAACTCGATTTTGATTGGCTGTTTTCAGCCTGCAGGGTTTAGGGTTTAGGGTTTAGGGTTGTTTGTTTGTTTGGTAATTTCCGTGGTCAATTTGTTGGTTGGTTAGTTGGTTGGTTGCTTGTTTGCTTGGTGAGATGGGGTGGTATATGTGAGACTGCAGAGAGGCGCCAAAAGTGAGCGGGACTCAAAAAAATGCAAAAAAATGCAGGCTGAAAACAGCCAATCAAAATCGAGTAAAATCGAGTTCTAAATAAGCCTATTTGGACACGGTTCTTCTTAGTCGACCTCTATTTTCTAACATGAGATAACGTAACTCTTATACATTTTCTAACAGGAGATAACGTCTATTATACCCCTGTAATACCGACATTTAAACTTAGAGATGATTGGCAAGCTAATGTTTCATTAAATAGTCGCCTTAAATTTAGCGATTGGAGGGCACCGCGAAAACAGGGGCATTTTAGGATTTTTTAAGAAGAGGGGCATTTTAGAACTTTGGGCCAAAACAAGGGCATATTTAGACGTTATCTCTTAGAAAATTAATTAGCGGAGCTTCAGGCGCACAAAGTTGCGGAGAAGAATCCAGATAAAACGAAGGAGACTTCAGTGAAACTTCCATCTATTCACGGTTTTCGAGAGTGGAGCTGCAGCGTTATGGGCGGCAGATACTCGTCAAGGAATGCAAAGTCCAAGCACAACTGAAAGTACGTGCTGCTCGTGTTTTACTGGTCGGTCTCGGTGGCCTTCGATCGCCTGTTGCCATGTACTTGGTTGCCATGGGAGTGGGTACATTGGCACTGGTGGATAGCGATTCTGTCGAGCGTAGCAATCTGCACCGGCAGATTCTACATGATGAACAAGGAGTTAAAAAGAAAAAAAAGGGAATTCATCCAAGAGACGATTGCAAGCGTTGAACCCTTTGGTATGTACCCGACGAGAGTTACCGAAACAAACGAGTGGACACTTGTTGGAGAGTATGATGTGGTCGTTGACGCTTCAAACAACGTGAGCACACGTTATCTCGTCAATGATGCATGTTCTCAGCTACGTACGCCGCTAGTGTCGGGTAGCGCGCTGGGATTGGAGGGACAGGTGACTGTAATTACGTATCGAGACGACGATCATGCGACTGGGTGCTATCGATGCTTGTATCCAACCACGCCTCGAGTGGCAATGAGCTGCGCAGAGAATGGTGTATTAGGTGTTGTGCCTGGCATTATCGGATGTCTCCAAGCTGTGGAGACGGTAAATCTCATTACTGGTGTTGAAGAACATCTTGTCGTTGTGCAGTGCTATTACGACGCATTCGACAGTCAGTTTCGACACTTGAAAATTGCAACGACACGGAAGCTAGATTGTCCGTCCTGTGGACGACATACTGGAATAGAATCTTAGGACTCATTGCAGCTTGTACAAGGCCGCTACTCGGATGAAGTTTGACAGCTTAGGTCCGGACTTTCGTATTGTGGTTGCATATTTTGTCAAAGTACGCAAGGCCGCTGCGCAAGCAAAGAAAGAAGGACAAAGGATTGTCCCGGATACTTATTTATTACTGGATACGCGTGTACGCATCCAGTTTGAAATGGTGCACTTCGCAGAGGCAGTGAACATCCCAACTCTTGAGTATGAAACAAGATCCTGTCGAAATAATCAGTACTTTGAACAGTTTGATTACCAGCGTCGCAGCAGAACCACATCAAGTAACTAAACGAATCTTTTTGATTTGCCGTCGATGTGCGGATTCGGTAAAGGTGACTCGATGGCTACTTGATCGTGGCATTCAAAATGTCTATAACATCGATGGAAGATACACTGAAGACGCAGAAAGGATGGTGTAGAGCCGACGTTTCCAACGAATTAAGCAAACTTGACACATAGTTTTTGAGCAGTGTACATGTATGATCGCAGCATAAGCTTAGGGCAAAGATGTCTAAGAGAGCAAACTTTCGTGCATTAAAAAGGTAATTGACAGCAGGACGCTTATGACGACTGCGCATCTTCATCAATTGCTCCGATATTTTGTCACGCGATCATCACTGGATGCTTCACGCCGCCCGGCGTCCTCGTACAGTAGCGCAACGTCTCGCAGCCCCCGTCTGCTGCACCATTGGTAGATGATACAGAACGATGCTCGAGCTCACACTTTATGTACGTTGGTGTACGAAACGTGCGTCTTGGCGTAATTCCTGCCTTGTCCACACACGCCGTCTCGTTGTTCCGAGGACAACGCAACACTCGTGCTCCAATTCACAGGCTATTGCTGGGTGGTGATCCATGGAAAATCACGGAGGCAGACAAAGCCTCGATCGTTCAGTCCTATCTCAACGACACTTTTTTCCCTCTGCTGCTACGCGTGCGTTGAATCTGTGCGACCATCGACGTCATGGAATTTAGCAGACGTTTCTTCAATGCCGAGACGTGATCCGCTCGAATCTGACACACAGTAAAGGAAGCACCAAGCAGCGCTGGTGCAAGTAAAACACTCATCCCGATGGCACACTGGCGAAAATCTTGCTGTTCTTGGTGAGATCACGTCTGGAGATTCGGATCGCGACACGCACCCTGGACTGCGAGGGTCATGAGCTCGGGTGCAACCTGTGGCAGAGGGAGGAAATCCACATCTCTTGCTGGTCACCTACGAAATGACCAACTCGAAGCGCTAGACGCCGATAGCTCAAGGGTCCAAGCCCGCCGTTCACTTTTTTTTCACGGCTAGTCTCATTTCATTCGTCTGTGCCACTTCCTCGAGCAGCACTATCGTTCCGTCCCCCGTCGTTCCAAACATGTCCTTGAACTTTGTTTGCCGCTGATCCGGACGGTCGATGCCGGTGTCCTGAAGCTGAGTCAGCACTCATCAATCAGCAGAATCTCATCTCATCCACGACGAAGTTGAAACAACAACTACAAACGAAACGGCGAGCGACGAGTGTCGTGTTTTCGGTTCTCGATCCGGAAACACGACACTCGTTGCTCGCCATCATCGACAACGCTTCAGTCCATAGCACCTGAGATCAAACACAGTGGTAGTGGTCGACCATCCGGACACTTGATTGCTGCTGCACGTCTCGCCCCACTCGATCAACATTATACACTCCTTCAGTTGAATCCTGTACTCACGTCGACGCATTCAGCGGCGCAGCACCATCCACTGAAGCTGCGATGGTCGTCTATTCCACGTTCAGTGTCTTGATTGAGGCAGCGGATGTGGTCGATGATGATCCCATCTCCACCTCGCTCGATCCATTCCGAACTTTCTTTCCTTTTTTCAACGCACGCAGCGGCAATTTGTCTTTTCGGGGGTACAACTTTCGCTTTCGTGCTGCTTGTTTCTTTGGAGGGCTGGTCCCAAACGCAGGGGCACCTGATACCCCCGGAGCCGCCGCGAGACCAAGCATGGCTTCATCGATTGCTTGCGTTGCAGCAGCTTCGGCTGTTTCGAGCGTGAGGGCGCCGTGGACTCGACTCTGGCTTCCACCTTCCGTCAACATGGTCACGTACTCATTCAAAGGGTCGGCAACGTACGTGGACGTCAGCGGCAGCTTTGAGTACTCATTGATCAAGCCTTTCAAACGAGACACGAGCTGTGTCTTGCTTCCAGTCTTGGTCAGGCACTTGTGAACCCGCGACGTCCACGCGTCCATGCGACCAATCAAGCTCCGCAGCGGCACCAGAACTTTCTTGTCGTCCCACAGGCCATACTCGCTTGCATACGCGATGGCATCCCGCATCTCACGCCGTGACGGCCGTTCCTGCAGCAAGGACACACCGACTGGACTCCATGGCACGGCACGTAGCACCCGTGCAAAACTCGGAAAGAGTTTGTCAATGTTCCAAGAAGGCTCGGCGGGATCGCAGGTAGGCTGAGATGCTGCTTCGGACGGTGGACGCACCATTGCCTCCAGTGCTGCTGCGTATGCATAAAAGTCCCAAACAGGTCAAAGTAGATCCTTTTTGGTACTTTACCTAGTCGCTGCTTCACCTGCTGCTGGTTGGTCTTTCACTGGCTGTCGTTTAACCCGTCCCCTAAAACGAATGGCACTTGATATTCGTATCCCCCCAAATTACTACCCGTACCCCCCCCTCAATTATAGGCGTATCCCCCCCAAAACTAAGAGCAAAAACGTCAAGTTGTTTTATCGAATAAGATATCGGGCTACGAAAATAACGAGGGGGTGGCGACTATTTCTTAAGTGAGCCGCCCAGTTCCTGCGGTTAAGGTACGATTACCGCTCTTAATACGAGAGTATACGGCTGTGTCTTGTACCTGTATACACTGCAGCGTTACGTTTCATATTGTAGCGTTTTCGCTCCACTGAACTGTTCCATGACACGTGCATTTTTAACGACTTCGTTCTCTGATTTGTCATTATACACCAAACGACGCGTTGAGAGTAATGGCAAAACCTGGAGCAGAGGCAGTGATCGGTACGTGGGGAAAAGTGTTGCTTTACTGTTGCTTTGTCGCATCGAAGACAGACGTGGTTGTATTGCTGCGTGCGCTAGTGCCGCGTAACTTTAAGTTACTCGAGGAGCTGGAAACAGTGAAAAAGGACATGGCGATATGAGCATTTCGTATCGACTCGAGCAAGCAGATGACATTTTCCTCACAAACTGGATCGGAACGATCCTCGGCCCTGCTGGCGTGAGTGCTTGACAGACATTTTCTTACGTACCATGTCATATCGTGGGGTACGTTATATATCACGTACCTAATAGATTAGAACATACATATATTATATTACATGTCTAAGTCATGACGCCGTACGATATAGAGTACGCCATGACGTTGTACGTTATAGAGTACGTCATGACGTCGTACGGAGAATGTTCTAGAACGATAGGCTTAGAAGTAGCACAGATAGCGAACTAAGGACCTAACTCTCACTTTTAAATTTACATCGATCTTCACATATGGAAGCACCCGTTGGTCTTCACCGCTTCCTCACCGCCCCGCCGCCGACGCCGTCCTGCCGCCGTCCTGCCGCCGTGCTAGCCGTCCTTGCAGCACCGCCGCCGAAAGCACCGCCGACTCGCTTGACCTGCTGTCCGTGCAGAAGCCGGACGCCACTGATAAGTGTCGCACCGACCTCATCGAATCAATCCGTCGAACCAGCCGCATTCTCTGCCGGTTCGAGAAGTACTTGGATACGGCTCAGCGCACCGACTCGCGCAAGAACATAAAGGCTCGCCTACTAGCGCACACCAGTGACCTTCTCAGCTTCGAGAGCACTGTAAGCTTACCAATCTCTCGCGAGATTGCTAAGAACAAGGCCGAAAACACCCCAGTCGCCAAGTCGAAGAAGTCCTTTAAACCTGGACCAAAAGCTGTCAAGAGAAGTAATTAAGTAGTTAATATCAATCTATAACTGATATTAGCTAAATTATGTCTTCTCCAATGACTTCCGATCAGCATACCCAATTGCTGTTTACTATGGTTGCGACCATGGAAAAACAAGCAAAGTTACTGGAACAGATGCAAAAGTCAAAACAGTTATCGGAAATCAATCTTGAAGGTGTAAAGCTTCCGACATATGGAGTAGGATTGGACGAATCGTTCCAGCTCTATAAAGACCAAGTGGAGAAATACTTCTTCGCTAGAGGAGTGGACTGGAAGAGCAAAGAGCTCGCACAGAGAATTCTTGCCGCTCGGGGAGGAACACTGAAGCAAGGTGCCGCTCAGTGGTATGTGTTGCAAAAGAAGTACATCACAACCGTAGATGACTTTTTCAGCAAAGTCGAACGAAATTCGTGCCTGATGATTTGAAAGAGCGTTTGCGCGAAGATATGAATAATATCAAAGAGCGCGACTGCAAGGATTTGCCAGATTATGTAATCAAATTTCGACACCTAGCCACCCAAGTCCGAGACATGAGGGCGTTGGACCAGATCACGTACTTCCTACGTGGACTTTCCGGTCATACGAAGGAAGAGGTTCAGTATCGTCGCTGTGCAACGTTGTCCGAAGCAATTACCGTTGCGTTGTACTTTGACCGCTCTCATCCTCAGAGATTTTCGAGAGGAAATTCTACGACAGACCGAGGTACAGGTCGTATGACAACAGTCGGCGAAGTCACTCAAACAATGGTCCAGAACCAATGGACATAAGTAACGTTCAGATTCCGTCTCGTGACGAATGCCGCCGCAGAAATTTATGCTTTAAGTGTGGAAATCCAAATCACCGATCTGCTCAATGTAATCAACGCCGAACGCGCAACGATAGAGGAAATAATCGTTCAGGCCGGAGCAATCAACAGCATGTGAATCGTCAGCATGTCAACAATAAGGACAGCCGTGAAGACGAGCAAGAGACAACCGTGTACGATCGCATCACAGTTAATGCCGAAAATGTACAAAAAAGGACCGAGGTTCAGCCTGTTGTCTCAGAGTCAAAAAACTCTGAATCGGACACACAATCACAGGGTCGATTGCTAGTGCGTAATGGAATCATTGGCAATAAATCAGTTAAGATTTTAATAGACTCTGGTGCGTCAACAAACCTTATCAAACCAGGCTTGGCCTCGAAGATATTAAACACACAAGAGGTACAAGCACGTCGTTTTGATGGAACATGGACATCAAGTCAGCCCACGAAGAAAGTGGAAGATACCATTCGTGTAGATGGTATGGAGTTTCCAAAGATGCAGTTTACTGAATGGGAACTGCCGGAAACACATGACGTTATATTTGGTCAACCTTGATTCACCAAGTACAATCCACAGATAGTTTGGCGCACGCAACAGATTAAAGTTGCAGCTCTTACGAGCTTTGAGGACATAGATGGTCCAACCTTCCAAGCAAAGATGAAACGTGGGGCCTACGATAATGTGTACCATTTCAAGATATCCAACGTCGAACCGTCATAAGTGCCGCAGGAGTTAAAACCAGTTCTGGAAGAATTCAAGGACGTAGTCCCAGAACAGCTCCCGAATGAAATGCCGCCGAAGAGAGTTGTTAATTTCGAGCTGCACATGAAGCCTGACGCAGTGCCGAGTTCCCGTGCTCCCTCCCGTCTCTCGAAGGTAGAACAGGAAGCGTTGCATCAATTCGTGGAAGAGAAAATTCGTAAAGGATGGATAGAAATGTCAAACTCTCCATGGGTCTCCAATATTTTTGGGATTCCCAAGAAAGATCCTGCAACAGGAAGGTTCCCAAAACGCTCAAAATGGCTTCACAGTGGAAATTCGAACATCCCCATTCGTTGGGTGATTGAATATCGCTATGTGAATAGCATGTAAGTCGTGGCAAAAATTCCCTTGCCATTGATCGAAGACTTGTTCGATCGTATGGTTGGATGCAAGTATTTTACATTGCTTGATCTCGCACAGGGATACCATCAAATGGTAGTGTTTCCATCAAGTCGACCGTATACGGCTTTCAGAACCCAAAAAGAAACATATCAGTGGTGTGTTGCACCGATGGGATTATCTGAAATGCCTGGAGTGTGGTCACGTCTTATGAGAACATTGTTCGATAAGTTGGGAGACTTGGTTGTCGTGTATCTCGACGATATATGCATCTTCTCGCGTACAATGGAAGATCACGTTAAACACTTTCGCGCAGTATGCGAAGTGTTGCGCAAGGAGAAACTATATGCTCGACTCTCCAAATGTGCATTTGGGCGTAAAGAAATAGCGTTCTTAGGACACATGGTTTTCGAAGACGGTCTACGGGTCGACCCAAAGAAAACAGATGCTATCGCAACGTTCCAAGCACCAACATGTCGCAAAGAGTTGCTCAGCTTTCTGGGATTAGCTGGATATTACCGTAAATTTATCTGCAATTTTGCAATGATCTCGCGTCCCCTTCGAGATTTAACCAAGCAAGGTGCCTAATGGAATTGGGGTCCAGATCAGCAAAGAGAATTTGCAGCATTAAAAGTCGCACTTCAGCAGTCGCCTACTCCGAAGTTACCGGACTTTAGTCACCCGTTTATTGTGACAACATATGCATCTGGATTTTGCATCGGTGGAGTTCTGTCACAAAGCATAAACGGAAAAGACCACGCCATCGCGTTTTACTCAAAGCATTTGGGTCCCCATGAATTAAAATGGTCTGCACATGAGAATGATCTTTTAGACATCAAGACCTTTCTGGAGAAATGGCGTCCATATCTCCATGGAAGACATTTTTCATTCTATACCGACAATTCAGCATGCAAGTGGATGCTTCATCATCCGAAAGTGTCACCAAAATTGGCACGCACGTTGACGTTCTTTTCCCAGTTTGACTTTGTCTTACATCATGTCAAAGGAAGTTCGAATTTCGTGGCTGACGCATTATCGCGCTCAGCTGTGTCTGGGGAAGATTCAGCAGAAATTGCTGTGAATCCGTCCAATGTTCCGGATATGTCGCACGTCGTACATGAGTGTACCGAATACTGTGCTCAGCATTCCAAACTTTTGGAAAGACACATGGTTCACTCCACCCTCATTCAGAACATTTCGCTGGATGTTTTCCAACTCTTACTCGACGTAGTAGAGTTGCGGGGGGAGAGTCGTCCGATAGTAGTCGCACAGGAGCAAATCCACAACACCGAATTTTACGTGGTACGCGCACATATCAGTGACAAAGTGCGAAAAGCGATTCAGCAAGGTTATAATAAGGACAATTTATTCAAGGATATTTACAAAATAAAGAAGTCGAATGGAAACTTCATCTTCGACAAAGGACTCATATATCTGAGGCAAGATGAAGCAATGCAGCAAATATGCATTCCGGACATACCAGATATAAAGACGAAGATACTGTACGAGTTTCACGAGCAGCCACAGCAGCACTTCCAGGAGTTCGAATAACTTACATGAAGTTGAAGCAATGGTACTGCTGGCCGAAGTTACTCGAGACTGTGCAGAAGTACGTCGATACATGCGAAAAATGTGCTCGATGGAAGTCAAATAGCCAGCGAAAGAAAGGATTAATGATCCCTATTCCCATTCCGAAGGAATGCTGGGAAGTGGTCTCAATGGACTACATTACTGGTCTACCCGTGTCAGAAGGGTATGAAGCTATTTTTGTGGTTGTGTACAAGTTGTCAAAAAGACCGATTTATGCACCAACTTACACGACTGCCGACTCAAAAGACACTGCAAAGTTGTTTTTTGAGCTGTAGTCCGACATCATGGACTGCCGAAAGTCATTATCAGCGATCGAGATCCGAAGTTTACAGCAAACTTCTGGAAGTCACTAATGAGCATCATGGGTGTAAAGTTAAGCATGACGACCGCTCATAGAGCACAAGCGGATAGTCAAATGGAACGCCAAAACTTGGTGTTAGAAGACGCTTTACGCTGTCTGGTATCATACAGCGGAGAAAATTGGGCCAAATTACTTGGAACTATCGAGTACGCACATGCCACATCGATGTATGCGTCTACCAAGCTCACCCCATTCGAGATTGATACTGGAAGAAAAGTATCCAATCGGATTTCTCAAGAAAGAGATTGCGATAGTCTGGAAACGCAATCAATATCATAGTTCGCCTGGAGGTTCGCCAAGGATCGTCAAGAACTAGTAAGAAAGGCACGCTAAAACCTGATACAAGCCCAAGAAAGACAGAAGAAATACTACGACTCGAAACGAGTAAGTCTCACCTTTAAGGTTGGAGACTTAGTATTATTGGACACCAAGAACTTACCACTAAAGACAGTTAACTCTTACACGGAGTTAAAGAAGGCAAAGCTCGCAGCTAAAAAAGTGAGACCGTTTGAAGTGATCAAGATGATCAACCCGAACGTAGCTAAGTTGAAGCTACCGCGAAATATGAGGAGGTTACACTCATCATTCAACGTCGACCTACTCTCTCCATATAAACCGAATTTCTCTGAGTTCGCTGGACGACCGATTCCGAAAGCATCTCCGGTTATCCTAGAGTCGGATACTGGAAACGAGTTGCACATCGTTGAAGAATAACTTCGTCGTCGTCAGCGCAGCCGCCAATAGAATGGATAGTGAAATGGCATGGACTCCCAGAGTGTGAAAGTACTTGGGAGCGCGAGAAAGATATCCGCCACGTTTCGCATTGCCAGCAACTAGTAAAGGACTTTCGAGACAGCCAACGCGAAGTCAAGTCAGGGGGATGTCATATCGTGGGGTACGTGATATATCACGTACCTAATAGATTAGAACATACATATATTATATTACATGTCTAAGTCATGACGTCGTACGTTATAGAGTACGTCATGACGTCGTACGGAGAATGTTCTAGAACGATAGGCTTAGAAGTAGCACAGATATCGAACTAAGGACCTAACTCTCACTTTTAAATTTACATCGAGCTTCACATACCACCCATTGGGTGGATGAAGGACGCCATTAATCCCATTGTTTTGGTTAAGATTTTGTTGATCTCTTTTTATCCTTACAGACGTGTCATGATGGACGTATTTACAGCCTCCGGATTCACTATAGTTACCAGTATCCAAACATGCCACCTGAGGTGCATTTTACGAGCCGCATCAATATGGGCTTTGTGTATCCCCCAATCGGGCCACGTCGACCCCCGACGATTGATGGCATTGGGTAGCTGGCACCGCAGTAACGGCATTGAACATGTACTGGTAGCCATTCGTGCTGAAATGGCGTCGACTTCCAATCGACGTCTTCCCCAGCCGCCTGAGGGCTCCAACTTTTATAGGTACGTAGACAGGAACGGGGGTGGGCGAACATGTTTGACGAGCATTGGTTGAACTACTATTTTACCTGCGCTCACGTACAGCAACATCACGATGTAATTGACGAAAGAGCGGGGGCTCGACGGCGTGAACGTACGAGATGTGTTTCTCACGACGCCAGGCAGCAAGAGTGCGTGGGATTCAGTCACCTGTGTCGCGAAGAAAGTTAAGTCCTCCATTGAGACCCAGTCACGTTTCCAGGAAGCGTTAGCTCCATGTCGGAGTCATATCTGTCGCTGCGACTATCCGCTTCTTGCATTTCCGTATTCACAGTCACGCTAGAAGCACCTTCTTCGTCATTATTGTTTCCAGTGTCAGACTCCACGTCGTTCTCTAGCTCAAACAGATATCCAACATCCCAAAAGTGCACCTTATTGGGTGTAAAGTGCTGCCAATGATCCTCTTGTCGAGCGAAAACTTTAATATTTCGACAGGAAAATCTTCGTGGTCACCTATTAGTCCCAACAATTTATTCGGATGAAGCTGCACGACCCTATACACAGCGCCATATTCAAGGTACAACGACCACTCTTAGCGATAAAGTTTGACAAACAGAATTTCCAACTGTACCAAACGATCCCGTCACGTGATCCAGTCAGCACCGTAGTCTTATCAACTTTAAGCAAAGCTTCAACATAGTCCGGATGAACAGGGAAGTGATCGGACATATCACCCCACGTACCCCAGCTGTAAATCACAAGCACACCGTCTTGTGAGCCCCACACAATTTTGCGGCCATTCTTGATCACTACTACAGACAACATAACATTCGTTGTACAACTCGTCGCTCTTGCGAGAAAGTACGTTTTTACGCAATTCATAGGCACTCAATCGTCCATCGCCACTTGTTGCCAGTAAATGACCTTTGGCAGGGTTCGTCGCAAAGCCAGAAATGTAGTCCTGCAAAATATAGCAAGTGTTAGAAAAGTACTTGTTTATCTGCTGAGAGATAGAGAAGAGAAGAGCAGAAAGACCGTATGCTCCTTAAACTTTGCCAAACAGCGATGTTACCGTGTGTCCCAGATCTTACTGGAGCCTTGGTAATCACCTTGCAAACACTTTGGCAGATAACACTCATGGAGACGATGTACGGGATGGCTGAAGCACCCAACAAGGACGCCAGTCGTCGTCGACACAAGTCTAGTGCCTTTTCACTTACTCTTGCGCTCGCATCTCTGCCCACATCAGATTTCCAAGCGTTCCAAAAGATCGAATCGATCTATCTGCCGATGATTCATACAAAGCTGTAGAAAACACAAAACGGGAGCATATGAGGCGAGATCAAAACGTCTCTAACTATTTTCTTCGTACTTTGTCCATCAGGAGAAAACAGCAGCGCGCGCGTACAGCTTCTTGATGTTTCCTTATCTCTAGAATCTTGTCATTGGTCTCTTCCGAGTACTTGTAGATAACCAAAATGACCCAAACGTTAGCATTGAACGCAACAAAAGTTGCTGAACTTCGGATAAAAGATTGTCATCCGGACAAGTCTACACACATAGTGCATATTGAGGGGGTATTTTGCTACTTTATGGAAAGATCCAAGGGTGTGTTACTTTAGGGTGTGCTGTTCAGGAGATTGGTTGGTTGGTAGCATTAGGATCCTGTGGTGAAGTGGAATCTTTATTTACAACATATAGAAGATGATCTGTGGTAGTTATCAATTCAAGGTATAATTTTTACTATTCCAAAACTCTACATGCTAGCACAATTTTACCTTGACTTGATGTAGTGTCTGCAAACATTGAATATCAACAACAAATATTGTGTTGTACCTTCATCTTATGAACAATGCGAACGATGCGTCCGTCTCTGAGTAGTGTCTTTCATCCACACGGTGTCTCATTACAGTCGTGTTGGTTTTAGCATCACGGCAGTAAAGGCTAGGACGCTAGGGCGCATGAAGCGACGTTTTGACGAGAATCGTACATTATCCGACCCTGTTGCCATTGAAGAAGTGATCCAACAAGGACACGACCAAGTGGATCTAGCGTTGCACACCAAGATTTGCTACCCACGTCCACAATACGTAGATCGTGGCACACTGGGAGGAGAGAGTGACTTTCATCGACTTTCCTCGCGGGAAAAAACGAAGCTCGGACGGTTAGATAAGCGCAAAATTCAGCGACAGTTTCGCCGGGGGGATGGACGTTCGAGATTGTTGCTTGAAGGACGCGTGAAGGCAAACGGATCGCAGACGTTTCGACGGGATGTTTTTCCACGTCTCCCATCACACTATACGTACAGTACAGTCTAGTCGTGAAATCCATGGATGCTTTGAATGGATGGATACTTTCGCAACCACTTGTCACGATCGTTTTTCTTTTTAGTGATAGATGGCCGAAACACTGGACGCGTTTAGCCACATTCCATGCCATGCCAGCCACAGATTTCATACTGCCAGCAATCCTATGCTTCGTGTGTGTGTGACTGATATAAAACCCGCACACACCAACGTTTTCATGGCTCATGGCGTGGCTGCATCGACCGTTTGATGCTTCCTTGGTTGAGTATCGAGTTTTGGGGAACGTCCTTCCGCTAAATGTACGTCGTGTACCGGATACGCTATAAGATGCACCCGAGCCTCCCCAAATCCCTCTTGATTACCACGGGGATGCCTTTGCACTTGAATGCACAGGATCTATCTCCACGATCTTTGCAAACTTGATCAAACGCTACGTCGCCCCGACATGGAGTCGCACTTAATTTGCGCTGGATCCAGCACATGCGCTAGTGTCCGCCCATTCACTTGCACAGCGGCTTTTGTGGCATGGAGCTATTTCCTGTCGCAGCATTTGATTTTCTGCTGGACTTGATTTTCAGGCTCAAATGAGATGAAGTTGTTTGTACGCATGAGGATATAAAAACATCAATAAGTTTGACACCAGGTATTTGAGTGTCATGCGATGAACAAGGCCGTGACCAAAGCAAGACGCGTCCCTCTTGTCGCTACTGCTGGCTTCCATCCATCGTTTACTCACGATTGCCCAGCTAGTATCCAAAGCCTCGCCGAGCGATGCCTTAGATTTGAAGCATCTGACCGACCAAGTGCTCGTGACGCAGTCATTCAGTTACGAGCAGTTTCTGAACTGTTAAAATTGCTGTGTCTGCGTGCCTCCGAGAACCGCAATCATGTAGTGGTCTAACCTCATCGGAGGCTGAAGCGGCTTGGGGTCTTTCCCCAAAATAAAGCCGTAGTCAATGTGGAATAGGATGTCGTCTTTTGTAAGCATGACGTTGTCGGCGTGACGATCCCCCACACCCAATAAAAACGTGATAACAGTGTACGCAGCGAGACAATCCCTAAACGAAGAAGATATCTCACCCAGCGTGCGGTGGCCGTTATAATGATGCAGAAAGTCCATAATTGTACCGTGATACCGAATAATAGAGTAAAGCGTGTATACATTCTCCACAATATCAATGAGCCCGTCAAAGCTACTAGTGGAAGAACGCGGTATGTCACAAGCGGAATTTCCAGTCGTGTCTCCCGCTTCAGAATCAGATACATGACATTGATGATGTTCTGAACAATCGAGTCTTTTCGAAGGTCATCTCGCTTGTACATGAACCGATAGTGAGGAAGCTTCTGAGTACGGCTGCTCCATGTATTTCGCTGAGACTTGAAGCTACTATTGGCGGTAACCTCAGCCTCCTCCTCCTCGTGATTGACGCAGGTGTACGTGATGATAATGGGTGCCTCCGCGCTTCGCTTTATTTCGACTTTTCTGTAATCGATACGACCTATTTTCACTTTCGGGTCGACGGTCAGTCGTAACAGATGCCATTCTTGTTCTCCGCTACTACGGAATTGACTGGAGCTGCTTGAACTTTCGTCATCTACCGACAACCGCAAGGATGACTGCTTGATCGATACTTGCAGAATTCTACGCGCATCATCGACAGAAATGCGCGGTGGGATCTTCCATAACAAATCTACTAATTCCTGACCACGAAGTAGCTGCTCTGCTATGTCGTCGCTGGCAAACTTCTGCGATGCTACCTCATGCCCCGTCGAAGACTTAAACTGTACCAAAGTTAAAAGCAGCCGCTGTTTCATGCCATCAAACTTGCGGCGGCAACTTGGGTCTTCAGCCATGACTGTAAGTCCCCAGTATAAATCGTAGCAGAAGCGGATGTCACATTGAGCTTGGCGGATCAAGGAATGTAAACAGCTCTGTGTGATTGCCTTCAATTTTTTGAGGAGGCATGTGAGCTTATTTATGATCATGCTCACGCTAGTTGTGAAGGCACTTCCAGAGATTACGGACTTTGGAGTGAACTACACCCAGATCGACCTCGAGGATTTTGTCATTGAGAGATTTTTGCCCGGTCAGTCGGACGATGAGGCAGCGGCAGCACTGATGCTGCGGATGGAAGGTAAACTGAACGAAATAATCGGTGAAAACTGAGCGACTTCGTGCACGCTCATTCAAACGAGAAAACACTCATGCACCCTTGGTATCATACTCAACAACAAAGGGGCGCTAGGGCACATGATATAACAAGACAAACAATTTGTGAAGACGAACTGTCAGCAGTGCATAAGGGAGTCAAGACATAGGCGCAACTTACTTGTACAACGGTGGGTCCGTTCATGGCGGTGAAGCCAACGAAAAGTTATGCGCCCTCGGCTGCACCAGTTGATCGGCTTGGGTATTCTCAATCGTTTTCAAGTGGTTAAGTATTTTATTGTGGGAAAGATATTTTCAGCCAATCAGAGGCGACCTGCGACGGCCACCTCGCGACAGCCAACTCGCTCGCGGCTAATTTGTTTGTGATTGGTATGAATGTGGAAAAATAAGTGGAATTTTTGACCAATCAGGAGTGACATGCGACGGCCAACTCGCTCACGGCTAATTTGTTTGTGATTGGTATGAATGTGGAAAAATAAGTGGAATTTTTGACCAATCATGAGTGACATGCGACGGCCACCTCGCTACGGCCAACTCGCTCAATCAGATTACAGAGGGTTTCAGAAATAACTGTCAAAGATGATCAATCAGGTTACAGAGTGCATCAGCGGTAACTGCCATGTATTGAAGACAGCGCTGAAGTAACCACAAAGTAGTGGGTGAAAAAAGTGATTGACGTTGATGTAGGAGGTAGTAATACTTAATAGAACGAAATTTCCCCTGAACTACGCAGATCTCTGGCGGCCCTCAAAAACCTTTCTTTTTTTTACCCCATAAAAAAACCAAGTGTAACACAAGGAAGTCGGTGAGCGTACGCCCTAGTGAGTGAAGCAGCAGTCATTTGGAGTGCGCCAGTGTTGGGGGCAGCCCGGAACAGCCTTTTGAAGTGTACCCCAAGTGTAATTGATTGATTTGTTGGTTCGGACGGAAGTACTAAGTACCCGGGAAGTAAAACAAGGAGAACTGACTTATTAGCTCTTTGTGTTGTTAATTAAGTGGAATTAAAATAATTTTCAACCCCTTCACGACAATCCTAAGTCCTCAAATATACTCGCATTGCATAAGCCTTTCTGTGTCTACAGATCTTGCTGTCTATTGTTGTACATCAATCCAACCCTTGTACCCTTTCAAACAGGGTTATGAGCCCAAGTCACTGTACGACAACTAGACTAGACAGTATGAGCTATCGACCACCATCACAAGGATGGGTCGAGTCCCACACCAAGATGGAAGGACTACCCTATGGATGGAATGGGAAAGATTGGAGATTGTACAAGTAGAAAATGACGATAATGTTCCGTAAGCTTGGTCTTGTCGACGTAGTCGAGAAGAAGATCAAGCGTGAGGACCTCACGGGTGATGAGCTAAACGAATTTGACTTGAAAGAGATCAAGATCATGCGCATGATTGGTTCAACGGTTCCTACAGAGCGGTTACAACAAGTGGATATGTGTGTGACTGGGTCTGAGATGTGGGCTGCGTTATGTGAGATTTATGAGAAACGTCAAAATCCAATGATCAAACAGAGTGTTATTCTTCGCCTGAAAGATGAGCTGAGGGCACTCAAGTTTCCAGTGGATGGTGATGTCGAAGTTTATCTTTCAAGGCTTTTCAACTACCGTACAGAGTTGGCAACGTATGGGTACCAAGTGCAGGATATCGACATGAAGGATATGATGATAAATGGTCTACCAAATCAATATGAGCTTGAGCAACTTCGTGCTTCGGCCAAGTACGGTATGCTAAGAAGTGAAAGTGCGGATGGACTACGAGCATTTGCGTCGGAAGCGGCAGTCAGACAAGCACGCTACAGCGCAAACAGTGGAAATGGACGAAATCTATCACCGGGGAACCGTGAAAATGGCTATGTAAACGGTGGGAATAATGGCAATCAGACGCAAACACAAGAAGCATCAAATAGTGGGAGCATGAACATGTCAAATAGGAACCCAACCGCGGGAAAAACGTGTAGAAAGTGTGGCAAGGAAGGCCATTTCTGGAGAAAATGTCCTGATTGTTTTATAAAAAATGGGGGAAACGTAAACCAATCAAGCAATAGTGACTAAAGACGTGTACCACGTGCAAACTTCACCAACCACCAGAATCAAAATGGGCAAACCGATATTACCGGTTCAGAACGAGGAACAACAAGTGGTATAGTATCGGAGGGTGAATTGACTGTATTGCCGATCACGACACAGTCTTGGTGGTGTTTTGACACAGCCTCTAATACTCATGTCGTTGGTGAAAAGAAATTCTTTACCCATATGGAAGATATCTCCTCTGAGATGGTGGAATCGAAAGTTCAAGGTATTGCAGCAAGTACGGTTGCACGAGCAACTGGTATAGGCACTGTACGTTTGATCTCCGATGTTGATGGTATGCAAGTGAACCTATACCTGGATGTTGTACTCTATGTACCTGGAGCAACACATGGGATATTGTCCGTTGACCAAGCTATAGATCAGGGATTTGACCTGAGAATGAACCAGGAGACCAAAACCTTTGAGATGCTACTCAACTCTGTGGTGGTGATATGGGCTACGAAGAACAATGGTTTGTGGACATTCAACTCATTCAGACCTTGCGATGTACCATCAAAATCCACGAAAATGCAATAGTTGTGAACTTTGCTGTCACGGATGGTGTGGCCACGATACACCAATGGCATCGACGTTTGCTCCATACATTCCACCAATATATAAAAATCATGGCGGACAGAGTGATGGTCAAGGGTATGATCCTAACGAAACGAGAAGTACGGCCATATGACGCATGCCATGTTGGAAAACAACGTCAAAAGCGTCGTCTCAAAAGCATAGATCGTGAGCTCACGGCACCAAATCAAATCGTATACGCGGATCTTATGTTTCCAAGCAAAGATATCAACTTGACGTAAAAAGCAGTGTTGGTGATTATGGATGGCTGGAGTCGATTCTTGACAGTTTACCTTTTGAATAATAAGAGCGCATCCACCGTGAACGCAAAGATAAGGCAGTATATATTGTGGGCCGAACGCCAAGCTGGTCGTAGAGTTACGAAAGTCATTGAAAGAAAATATGAGCCGACAGAGGCTACACTTTTTCCAGTGAAACGCGTGCTAACCGATAAAGGCCACGAGTTTGTGAATAATGATATTAGACAGTGGTATGCCGAGAAAGGAATTGAACACCTCAAGGTCGTTCCCAAAGGATCACATTTGAACCCAGTTGAAAGTGCCATTCAGTCACTGGTAGATGCTACGAAAGCATCAATGCACGAGTCGGGATTCTTCCGTTCAATGTGGTGCTACATACTTGTGAACGCAGCTTATGTGAAAAATCGTGTGTACTGCAGACCCATTGACGGTATTACATACACATTGTATTTTGGTGTAGATGCGGACATACATCACATTCGACCAGTGGGTTCGTTGGCGTACATTCGTATAACCAAGACTCCGGAACGCAAGAAGGAAGATAACAATGCAAGGATTGGATTCATCGTTGGATATGCAGAAGATACGGTTGGCGTTCAGGTGTATGTATGAACATGCTGACCGGATAATCAAGTTTGTACGTGGTAGAAGACGTGATGTACAAAGATCGTCATGAAGTAGGCCCAAATGATGCAAATATTGGTGAGTGGTTGTTACCACTCTGAGGATACAGATATTGAACAAGATTCAACACTGGAGGAAGAACCATATAAAGACGATCATGAAAACGAGGATGATAGTGACGTGTCAATGTATGAGCCAAGTCAAAATATGAGAATGACGAGTGATGATGACAATAGTGAGATAAACTCAAGTTTCACTCATGAATACGTCGATATCCAGTCAACAAAGCACACCGTGGACCTCGAGGAGGGCGAGATTGGTGACGTGTCTAAAAGTGATGATGGTGATGAGACTAAAAATAGTAACGATGGTGATGTATCGAGGCAAAGTAGTGTTGGGTCCGACGAGACCAACAAATCACAAGAAGAGACCAGTGTCGAAAATGAAGCTGATGAAAATGACTTTGAAAATGATTTGAATCAATCTATGCACAGCGGTGATGGAACATCGAGAAACGGTGATGAAAATGGAGATGAAAATTCTGTTGCTGGGGAATTTGGATCGGTTGATGGAGAAAATCCTGACCAAAAGGTCGACGACGACCAACAACATGAAGATTCAATTGACCGAAATGAAAATGAATCAAGTAATTCAGTAGACGGAGGCATTCGCGTTCCGATTGGACCAAGAGATCCAAGCGATCCTGAGCGAGTGATTATACCATAGTAGCTCACAAAACGGAATCAACGTGATGACACCTCCTCTGAGAATTACCGCAATGCTCTGGGAAAAAAAGCTAAGGCGCGACGAACTGGCCTGAGGTTGTGGTCCGAACGTCGTAAACCAGCCCGATACCGAAGTGAAGAGTGGATTGCAAATTTCATGACACGTGTTCTGGACAAAAGTGGTAGACCAATCCTCTCTACTGGATTAAAAGTACCGAAAAATCATCGTGAAGCAATGCGATCGAAGCATGCAAATTTTTGGCAAATCGCTGAGCTTGTGGAAATCGCAGCATTGGAAGCTAAAGACGTGTTTTTGAGGAAGTTGATGGGACAGAGATTCCAGAGAATGCGCAAGCAGTACGAATTATGTGGGTTTATGCTTTGAAGACTGATCGTGATGGGTATGTAGTGTGTTTCAAAGCGAGACTTGTCGCTCTTGGAAATTATCAAAGACCAGGCATCGATTTTACGGATGTCTTTGCTACAGTGGCAAGAATGTCATATTCCCTATTGACATTGTCCAATGATGCATTGTTGATACTCAAAGTGTATGATGAGGACATTAATACCGCTTATCGTAACGCCAAATTGAAAATATCTCAATATGTGAAGGCGATCGATGAGTTCCCATGCAAAAAAGGGGTCATGTGTACAAAGTGAACCGAGCTCTATATGGATTGCGTCAATCAGGACGGGATTGGAATACGAAATTGAACTCTTGGATGCTGAATCGTAGATTCCATCGTAGTGCAACTGAACCTTGTCTGTATTTCAAGATTGAGGATAGGTTGATGGCCTTGGTGCTAATTTACGTAGATGATATATTTTGCGCGACAAATGATGAACAATTCAAGATGGATTTATTTGATGATTTGAACCGTGAATACGGCATTAAAGACCAAGGAAAGCTCAAAATTATCTTGGAGTGGAAGTGGACTAAAATGATGAATCGATTTTTATTAGCCAAAAGAAATATGTTCAAGACATCTTGGAAAGATATGGATATAATGATGCCAACAAGGTTGGAAATCCAATGGAAACCAATATTCTAGTCGCACCGGCAGCTGAAAATGATGGTTTCGATACAAGTTTTGAGTACAGGGGAGCGATTGGATCGCTAATGTATCTGGCTACGAGTACAAGACCCGATCTCGCATATGTCCTAGGCCAGTTGAGCAGGTTTGTTAGTAAACCGACAAACAAACACGTGGGCGCAGTGAAAAGAGTACTACGGTACCTTGTAGGAGCGATTGATTATGGTATTCGGTACCAGAAGACAAGCATCAGTGATATTGACGTATAGTCAATGCTTCGGGAGTTTTGTGACAGTGATTGGGGTTCGGACCCCGAGACGACAAAGAGCACCAGTGGATTGGTACTCACAATGTCCGGTGGTGCGATTTCGTGATTGTCGCGTCGACAATCCGTGGTTGCTCAATCCACAGCCGAAGCCGAATACGTCGCAGCGTGTGAAGCGACAATGGAAGCGATAGGTGAATGCAATATCCTACAGAAAATATGGCCAGGGAAAATGATCAAACCATGGATTGGGATTGATAGTCAAGCAGCTCATGAAATGGCCACAAACCCCACGTATAGTCGACGCACCTGACACATTGAGATGAGATGGCACTACGTGAGAGAGCAAGTTCAACGTAGATCAATTGTGCTTGAGAATATCAAAGGTGATGAGAACCCGCTGATGCATTCACTAAGCCATTGGATCAGCGTCGTCTTGCGACTTTATGTTCATTGATCGGTGTGGGGCCAGATGTATGAAAGTGCGAGGCCATGACTCGAGGGGAGCGTGTTGAAATCCGGATAAAAGATTGTCATCCGGACGAGTATACACACATAGTGCATATTGAGGGGGCATTTTGCTACTTTATGGAAAGATCCAAGGGTGTGTTACTTCAGTAGATTGGTTGGTTGGGAGCATTAGGATCCTCAGTCCTCAAATATACTAGCATTGCATAAGCATTTCTGTGTCTACAGCTCTTTCTGTGTCTAATGTTGTGCCTCAATCCAACCCTTGTACCCTTTCAAACAAAAGTCACGCAAACTTTTCACTAAGCGCGTTTACCACACTTGCACAATGCCGTCGATCGATCCAATATGCTACAACATTCGTCAATGGGTGAAAAAGCAATGTCAAATACTTGGCTCGTGTAGTAAATTTCATCCGGTACATGGTCGTCCAAGTCGGTCACCGATGCCAAATTAATAAATCATAATTTAAAGGTTGATTTTTGAAGCCCAAAACTTATCCATATTTGACACATTTGGGCATAAAAGGGAGAGGGGTGGGGTGGACCGATCAATTCCCTACAAATAAATAACGAAGTAAAATAAAAAACTGTTTCCCAGTAACTCTCATGCCGTTAATTTTACCCGCAACTTCACTGCCCTTCAAACTAAATAGGGGGTTTCAATCTTAGCATATGCAAATTTTGATATAAAGCGTATATCATATTGGATATAAACCACCTCGAGAGGTGGGTTATATTATATGGGTCGCCCTACCCGCACCCCCCCCCCTCCACCCTAGGGAACCCCCCCTACGTGACTTTCGACCAATATAATTAGCTCCTAAAGACCCTAAAAAAAGGGTCGCCCTACCCGCCCGCCCCTCCACCCTAGGGGCACCCCCCACGTGACATTCGACCAATAGAGATGAATATTTTGATACTAATAATAATAAAAGTATTGATCATACCCGGCCTTAATAAAAGTCGGTATTATGAATACTTTCAACAGTAAATCATAATGTAAGTTAGAGCGCATCCGTTCATAAAATCAATTGGCCTTTGTATAGCCTCATGGCGCAACGCACGAGCCTGGACAAGGAAGAGATCCAAATACCGCAGTTCACTGCACCATGGTGGGCTGGTGTAGGTGACCATTTGGCGTTTCATGTTTAGACCATTGCGGATCCAAAGTCCACAGTTAATTTGCGCGCATAGCACCAAGGAACACAATGGATATTCCATAATTCCATTTATCAGCATTGCCTTCGTCTGTACAACCTCATGTTGCTCTTCACTCTCAGCTTCACCACGCAGCTGTAGCGCTTTGGTCATAGTGCGTTCAAAAAGCGTGTCCCAGTTCGTGACCCACGGCATTGCGCTTCCAGGAGCAGGGGACCTACCATAGTAGATGCGTTTAATTAGAAAGCTGGCCAATAGACCGTGCAATGGGAGGTGAGCGCAAGGATTGTGGGGTTTCCGAGATTTTTAACGATTTATTTCGATTGTTTTGGGCTTTCTGAGTGGCTTCTCACTTGGGAAAATTTTTGCACAGCTGGTGATAATGATACATATAGTCATGCGTCACTTTAAAGCGGTTCAGATGAAGAAAAGATAGTGGTTCTGCTGGAAGATGCTCTATTGGAGTTAATTTGGATTGTGACCGAACTCGCGCCCCCTTTAGACGCAATTGAACAACAAGACACAGTCCTTCGCCGGGAGATTATTCATCGACTGAGTCAAAACTTTTGCGAACTGTCGGACTTGCTTGAACAGACCACGTTTGTTGTGTCATTCCGTTGGTGGCCCAACTTCCACCGGCTAGCTATTCATTGAGATCAGTGCGATATCTTGTCCTGGAAAAAGATCTATTGGGTGTGATGTGGCTTGTTTTGGATGATGATAATTCTCACATTACTGGTCACTTTGATGTGATGGATTGTAAATCTGGACCCAATAGAACAAATGCTATGGTGGTGGTGCGAATCATTCACCTAATTAATTTGGTAGTGCTTGTACTAACGCAAGGTAGTGCTACATTTGAGGTGTTGCAGTCCAATGACAATGTTGGATTTGAACCAGGCGACGGGAGACGCTCGTACTCTTTCGCAGTGGTCCCAATACATTTGAAAAGCCAACGCTACTTGTCGTGGTATTGTCGTAAAGCGTGTTATAATTGGGCCCAATAACGGGCCTTATTATAGGGCCTTATTATAGGGCCTAATTATTGGGCCTAATTTAGGGGGGCCGATTACGGACAAAAATCGGGTACGTAATCGTATGTGTGCACCACGGCGTATAGAGTTGCGTGTACAACCGTGGTGCACATAGTCGGGACATAGACGGGGCATAGGAAGATGGGACGATTACGTACAGGTACTCAGCGAACACCGACGAACAGCGACGGACGACGGATAAAACTGGTCGACTGGTCGACGGAGGACGCTGGAACGGGTAGTTCGGATTGGTGGATATTAGGTAATTGGTAGTTCTTAGGATTTAAGCAATAATGAAGTTCTTCTTTTGCGTCCAAACACTAAGGACACCTCAGGGACGGCAACTAGCTCCTCCCTTTAGTTAATAAACACCTCTACGTCCCGGGCGGGAGCACTTTGTGCGTTTTTGGCCTACCGGCAGGCGTAGAGTGTTGAGAACTCACCCCGCAACTACGCCCGCTGTGTAAGCGGTTCTTCAGTAAAGGTCTTTTGGTTTTGAAAGTGTGATTGAGCAGTGCTCTCACCTCTCCACGTTGGTTCGCGTTTGGCCCCTAGATTTCGGCTTCTGTAATCGCTCCACGGGAACTCTAGGTGGATTAAGTGAAATTTACCCCCCCTCGTAGATCTAGGCTAGGAATACAGATATTTGGGTGTTCCTTTAGCTGTTGAAGACTCCAGAGGCTCCGTGATCAGGCAGTGAAGACTTCCACTGCCTGATCAAGTACCCCCTTCGCCGATCAACACCTGATCGACACGCTGCAACTCGTGACCCGCGATCAACAACTCGCAGATCGCACCAACTTGTATCTGAGCGACTTTTGGCACCTGATCAAGTCTGATCACCGCTTATCGACTAAGTTTAGTGCCTTATCGATCCTGATCAAGTATGATCTCAGCTGATCAACTACTTTTAGTGCCCGATCAAGTCTGATCAAGTCTGATCACAGCTGATCAACGACTTTCGGTGCCTGCCCAAGCCTGATCACTGCTGATCAAGCCTGTTCGCACCTGACTCGAGCTCGATTATACCGGATCACGTCTGATAAGCACCTCGATCAACTCATTACAAGTTCCCCAATCTTGCATCAAGAAATTGACGTGTTTACATCCCCGCCACCTGGAGAGAGACCCACTCCTAAGCAGTCGGGTACATTAGGTGAGCAGGAATACAAGCCGCCAAGGACAACCGGAGGACCCCCTTCGTTAGTCGGCAGTCCGGGCGCCGTGGTAAAGCCTGATCAAGCGTCAAAAACTTTGATCGGCCGCTCCACCACAATGGTGGGCGTGCCCGGATCTTTGGGCGACGCGGGATATCACCGCGATTCTACGCAAGATGGCGCTGATGCGGAAGTGAAAACGGAATCGGAAGCAGAAGTGAAGATAAAGGTGGAAAAGGAGGAGGAGGTTGTGACGATAGAAGGCAGTTCGCCGTCGTCATGCCTGAAGAAGAAAGGAAATGCCGATCATCAGGACCTGGGGAGGAATCCAGATGACGTAAAGGAGGAGAAGCCTCAACCACCTCCCGAGGTTCCTTTGGGAGCCCATGCGGATCATAACGCAAGTTATTATCCTCCAAATATATGTGTGTATAATGATCCGGATTGGGATCTGGTGGTAAAGTATTACAAGACCGACCAGCCAAAAGTGTTGATGAAGATGCCTGGGTCGGAGAGCGACGAAAGTCGATCGAGTACGCCACCAACGGAAGCCGATCTGGTGAGGACGTTTTACCGAAAGTTTCATAAAAGAAAACTGGAAGATTTCTTATTGACGAATTCGATCATGAGCCTACTTGGGGTCATGATCAGCGGGAAGCTGAACGGACCGGTCGATCAGCCAGTTACGGATGGGAGGGACAAGCTCACGATCGTACTTAGGCTAGCACGCCTGATCAATCAGTCATGTCTGACGATAGGCGCCTACGATGCTGAAGAGGTGTTTGATCAGGATCCATAAGATCTGTCAGAATCTACCCAGCAGTTGTTTCATCTATTGCTACCTATCGTGGTCCAAACCACTAAATTGGAACCCTCGCACTCTCCGTTGAAGATTGAATCAGGTCCGTCGAACAACGCAGCAGAACACACGGGATCATCGTGATACGAATCTGACCCTTCCGGAGCCGATGAATTTGAAGCGGAGTCGAGTAGTGCCGGGAGCATAGAGCCCAAGATCACCAGGATGACAGTTTTCCAGAAGGATGAATCCAAGTTTTCGGCTATCAAGATGGAACCTCAATCGATTAAAGCAGAAGATGATCAAGTATCGCAAAAGTCCACAGCTGCAGACATTCTTTGATAAGGCTATGGAGAAGTTTCTGGCTGAAGAAAGACGCAAGCTGACACCTGGAGTCGTCGGCAGGAAAAACCGCCATCTAAAGACAGGAAGAGCTGCGTCGATCAAGGACGTTGACATGGAATCTGTGCATTCACTTCGTCAGCAGCAATCGAAGCCAGAAAGATCGTCAACGGTCAAGGACGTTGACATGGAATCAGTATATTCGTTCCATGATCAACGATCCCAGAGCGAGTATATTGACCAAGATGAGCCGATCACACTACCACGACGAGCCACCGTTGCGTCCGCACACACTGGGATGCCTGATCAACAGACGATTGTGGGTCGGTGCGTATATACGCACCTGTGAAACGTGTCAGAGGGTTAAACCCTCTGCAAGTTCAGCTGCACATTTGGCAAACTTGTCGGTTCCAACGGAGTGTTGGAAATCCATTAGTATGGATTTTAACTTCGGTTTTCCGAAGGATAAGGCCGGGAACACCGGAATATTGGTATTTGTAGACCGTTTGAGCAAGATGGCTCATCTGGCGGCGGTGCCAGAGTCCATTGATGGACAAGGAACAGTAAAGGTGTTCCTAGACCGTGTCTTTCGACATCATGGTCTACCCGATTCCGTTGAGTCGGATCGGTACCCCAGTTTTACGGGAAAACTTTGGGTAGCGTTGTTTAAGGTGCTGGTCACCAGGCTCCTCATGTCCACTGCGGATCATCCGCAGACGGACGGTCAAACGGAACGCGTTAATCACGTTGTTGAGGATATTCTTTCCGGAGTTTATGTCCGGATTCTCCAAAGGGTTGAAGTGAGTTCCTCCTTTTGCCGAATTCGCTATAAACAATTCGTTACATGCATCTACGGGGTTTACCCCGTTTTACGTGAACGGATTGGTGAATCCGAGGGTTCCGTTGACGCCACGTGTGTGTGGCCCAGGGATTGAGGGTGGAGGATTCCCTGATGTCAGCCCTGTATTTGTGCGAAAGCACATCGATAAGTTTTTATCGACGCGCCTTAGTGTCTTACGACACGTCTGCGATGCCATGGCGTAAAGCCAATACAAGAAGAAGGAGCAGGCTGACCGCAAGGGGCGGCGTAACGAAAAGGTGTACAAAGTAGGAGAAAGTGTTTTATTAAACGCTAAAAATCTTCCTACGCATGCAGTTTCAAACGTGTTGCGGAATAAACTGCACCCCAGGTTTGTGGGTACTTTTAAGGTACTAGCCCGAAAGGGATTATAGTATACCTTGGACATCCCGAAGGTGATGCGCACGCATCCAACCTTCTATGTGGGTATGGTTAAGCCATACCAGGACCCGGAGGCGGGCCCCCTCCTGGAGGGGGCTGGAGAGGCGGATAGCCGTAAGAGCCGTAAGACACGGCAGGGCGGAGGAAGCCCGACAGGGCTAAAATGCGACCACGAAGCTCCGCAACGGTCGTCTCGAGAGAGGCAAGCCGCCTCTCGAAGCGTTCAGTGGCATCCCACTCATCGCGGAGACCCTCGTGGACATCATGGATGCGATGGCTGTTTCGATCACAGCGATCGCGAATCTCACGTCGCAATTGCGCGACCTACTCCTCCAATGCTCGATGCGGAGGGTACTCCACACTATCATGTAGAACGTCTGATGGCGCGACGCCATCATCGGGGTCAAACCCAGTATCTGGTGAAGTGGAAGGGTTATCCACACTCACAGAGTTCTTGGGAGTCCGAGAATCTCCAACGGAAGGATTGCCGCGACGTCGTTGACGCTTTCGAGCGGGAGAATCCCGCTGTAGGTCAACGACCAAAGGGGCATGGGAAGCCCATTCACTCCCAGTAATGGGGATTTCGGCGGAGGCAGATGTGGCGCTCACACTGTCCTCTGGCACCGTGGTGGAGACAGGGGAGGGGCAATGGCGTAGAGCGTGCGATATGGAGCACGTAATAGCTCCATCGCTTTGGCTCTGGCGAATGCCAGGCGCAACTCCCTCTCCACCCAAATGTCACGACGGGAATAGCTGTTGTGCAGCTCATTGAAGCTGGGGAGAAGCTTCTCCCCTTCCGCCCAAGCGCGGAACTTCTTCTCCGCATCATCAGCACTTTCTTCCGGAGAAAGAACGATAGGAACCTCGCGGATGTTCTCAACAGGGGCACCCTGTGTCTGCCTGTCTAGGCGCTCTCGGTATGAGACGCTAGTGAACTGCTTTTGCGTAAGCAGTTGTTGCCGGAGTTTCTCACGGCGTTCGCGTTGATACGGCTAGTCAGCCGCGGGGGCGGGGGTATAGGATGCTAAAACATTCCTTACCACACGCCTAGCCCACTTTGGAAGGTCACGAGGACCGTCAAAATTATAGGCCGCCCTTGGCAGACGTTTGGGGGCGCGTAACGCAGCCCTTAGTGTCTGTGCGGCAAGTTGGCTTTCATGAGCTGCGTCCGGCTCATTGGTGATGATCGCATTCGGCGATCCGGATGTATCGTCCGACATTGGCAGGGGTGGTGCACTAGTTAGTGCATTTTCCCCACGTGTGGGGAACGGATTAGGCTGCTGACACCGCCGTTTGGCGCTGTCGGAGCGGTCAGCATTTGGGGAGATATCCCCAAGGGCATCCACCTCCGAGTTCTCGGAATAGTCTACCTCCTCTAGAGGAGACTCCATAGCACCACTAATGGTGCTCATGGATAGCCAGAGGTACTGTCAGTTGGAGTTCTCCAACAAAATTTTGTTTATTGCGTAAGCAATAGTCTTGATGGGGGAGGATGTAACAGGGTTACATTCGAGTCACATTTAGTAGGTGGTGTACGTGAGTACACTACGGTTGGGGTCGGTATTGACCGGTTCGACCGGTTCGAAAGGTTTTGAACCATTGGTTATTTTAACCAATCAGGGCAGGAGCCCTTGGGGGTGGCGTGGCAGCCAGCCACGTGTTGGTACACAGGTGGTGTACACTACATTTTAACTAGGTACGAATTTGGTAAGTTCTACTTAGTATTAAATATAGTTTACATTAGTTTAAATTAATTTAGGCTAATTATATATTAAATATACATTCAGTATAAATTTTCACTCAACGACTACAGACGCACGACCTCGACCGGTCGCGCGTGTAGTGAGTGTAGTAGCGTAAAGGAAGACCTCCCTTTAGCTACACCCTTAGAAAGGGAGCCTTGCCGTTAAGGCATTAGCGAAAGCTAATTGTAAACCAAAGTGGGAATCTTGTCCCCGAGTAGGAGAGCTATCTCCTACTAAGCCCTTTTATAAGGGCGTATCGGCTAAGTAGCGGCGAACGCCTCTTAAAGGAAAGTATTCCTCTGTGCGCTATCCGCACCGTGCGTATACGAACCGGCTACAGTTTGACTCCTGGTTCCAGGCGTCCGATCGGCTCTGGAAGGACTCTACCTTCCCGATCTGGGCCCTGACCCCGACCTGCAACTCGCCGATCTTCCTCTACAGGTCACCCTGTTGGGTGCGGACTAAAGTCCGATCGGATTGATCCTCCAACTTCTGCCGGTTGACCAGCGCGAGCTGTTCCCGGAGGTGTGACCGGTAGGCCTCCAAACGAGATAGATCATGCCGTGCGCCGATCAGCCCGTCCAAGATCGGTCGGAGCTGATCGCATTGTTCATGCGACTGCCGATCAGCCGCGAGTAAAGCGTCAAACGCTTTGGCGATGTCAGTGGGCAGCTGATCTGCACGCGAAGGAAGGTTAGAGCAGATACAAGACGAAAAACAGACCGAACAGCTTACCTCGCGTTGTTTGTTGGGCGATCTGGGCCCGGAGATGCGCGTTTTCGGCGATCACCTCCTGCAACTTCGTGGACATGGGGATCAAAGTATCCACTCCCTTCCGCAGTTGCAGGAGTGATAAAGTCTTGACGTCCAGTTGCGACTGGAGCTCCCGGACTGTTTTCCGGAGCTGATCGACCCCGATCTGATGTCCATCCGCTGTGTCGGACTCTGTAGTGTTGCGAGGGCTGTCAGATCGGGTCGATCTGGAAGGCGAATTGATATGGGGCGATTGGGAACACATGGCACATGCAGCAACGAGCGTCAAGAAAGGCTACAAGATGATCAGGTGTATAAGGACAAGTACCTGGAGAAGGCGGATTCGAAGATCTGTCCATCGGTGAAGTCCGCTACTGCGGAGATATGGGATGTGGTGAGATCGGGTCGCTACCGTTGCGCGGCTACGACCAGACTCAGGGGCGGCTGTGGTGAAGTGCAAGTGAAAATTGTTGACCAGCTTGTACGAGTGTACCAGTTTTCAAGGCAGATCGATCTGGTTGGATGAAAGGACGGAGTATTTTAAGCCGATCGTGTGCTTGGAGTGTTTTGTACGCGGATTTTGGTGAGTCACATGATATTGCGTGTACTTTACATATTTTAATGCTTGTACATATTGGGGACCGTAGGGAGATAGTTTTGGTTAGTTATTGTTTTTGGCCTTTTAACTCACAACAAAGGAAGTCGTTAGCATCTTCGCACCGTAAATCAGTCGCCTCTGCACGACGCGGAGTGTTTGGGAGAAGAGGGTCGATTAATCCCCTCTAGATCATTATACCCGGCCGGGACGCGTTACAGACGCACTTGGCCCGCCGGAAGTACCTCAACGGGATTACACATTGGTCGGCTTCTCAAGATCAAGTTACGCACGTTTGGAACGTGTAAACAAGTTTTTGGATTGTTACGTGGAGATATCGTTCGTGGAGTTTGTCACGTTTTCGTTGGATCTACATATTGGAATATTGGTATTTTATTCTCGCATTAGTTGGGCTCTACGATCGGTTAAGCGATCTGCACTTTGGAGTATATCTACTCGGAGTATAATTGGTCTGCCCGTACCCAGGGCGAAGAGTTCTGCCCAGGGTACACTACCCAGCACGGTCTCACATTTTTAGACCCACATCAATTTCCAGCGATGATCCACCAAGTGTGTAACCAGCCCATTCCATCGGGTACACAAGGTGAGATGGAGACGCAGAAATCGGACCAGGCGTACTATGCTGATGATCGGTCGTCTGCTAGCAGCGGACGATCTGATCGGATCGTAGGCAAAGGTTCGCGGGGTACCCCCCCCGTCAGTTGGAAGGCTGGGCACGATGGTGGTCAGGTTCTCGACACTACGGTGTTCGATTTTGAACTTGACTCCACCACAGCGACGTGACAAGCCACTCTTTGAATGCGTTACGGTCGTTAAATGGATGTGTTTCGAACGTCACATAATCTGAATACAGAATTTGCATGGCTGCAGCCACCTCGACGGCTCTAACGAAGGATGGACCTGTCATTATAAAATTACATCATGAGAACATGGAATTAGTTCATTGTTAACCATGTCCGCACATGTTCTCCAGCCTGCGATATGATACGAGGAAACGGTATCGTTTAATGCAGCTGATGACAACCCCGCCAGGTTACAAGCAAATATTCGAAGTTAATTCCGATTATAATAATTATTCATGAGGGTATAAAAAACGCACTTGACGCCTGATGCAATTTACCGTCGGGAAAAAATTAACGATATTTTTTTCTCTGGTGGAAAATAAAGGGCGTGACTGGGTACACACACACCCTTTGCTGCGTACACCCCCTAGGGTTAGGGTTAGGGTTACAACTTCCCTTACTCTAGTAAAGACTTGTAACATCGTCTTGGAGAAAAGAGCGAGGACACCGTGTCGGTCATGAAAGCTCCACGTCGGCACCAAATAATACTTATTTTTTGAGATACAGCTCCATAATCACATTGAAGTCACGTAAAACCTTCGAGTACGGCTAATGACAGCACATTTCGCTTCTGTATTGTAGGTAATAGCAACAAAGACGTGCGCTTAAAAAAATTACTGCCTGACGCACTTGCTTATGCCTGGCGGTGATGTGTACAACTACACGGCGTCCACGTTGATCAGTACCCCATCAGGAAAGCGTATTACTTCAGACTTTTTTATCGTGAATATTTACATGCATTTTTTCGCAACTGTAGTTATTCAAGCCACTTCGCAGAAGTGCCGATGCGTCCGAAATTCTGCTCTACATCTCAAGTCGCCTGAAATCTATCGAGAAGGCTACATAGTAAAAGGTCTATGCCCCGAAGCCCCGATGTCTACGTATAGTAGAATCACAAGGGCAGAAACAAGAAAACTGATGTTTGGCACAAGTTTATATTGGAAAATCTACACAATGACGGTGTCCTTGTGTTTACAGTTCATTCCATAATCAATCAACTTTCTCACCAATGTATGGCACAGTTTTAAACATATCACAAAGCCTTGGTGACACCCTCCATGTGATTGACAACCTCTAGCACTGACTTGAAACTAAAAGGCTCCGTAGCAGCCATATCAGCTAGCACCTTTCGGTTCAGCTCAATACCCGAGCCATTCATCTTGCCATAAAGCTTTGAGTTTTATGGCAAGATAATGGCTTCCTTCCTGTCGTGCACCTGCGTTGGTCTTTTGAATCCATAAAGAGCGCATGTCCTAGCAATTTGAAGTGCAATAAAATTAAGAGCGTGTAACACAGCATTTTCTTACGTGTAAGTGAAAGTGTTACCCTAACCCTAACCCTAGGGATGGGGACGCAGCAAAGGGTGTGTGTGTACCCAGTCACGCCCAGAATAAAATGTAATCAATTTTATGAATACTGACAGACTAAGGTACACGTATCAAAAGTGAGGTACATGTGTAACAAGGGGGTGAGGTACACCTATCACTCCCCAATTAAAAATGGACTGACTTTTTTAACATCTACTTACCCTAATTTGTGAACTTTTGGTGTGGAAATAAAACGCGTGAGTTTCGATACGGAAAGTACAATCGCGTGCGCTCACCGCTTCATCGAGCTGTACGAGAAGGCTGGCATCAAAAAGGGGGAAGGAACGCATTTTCATTAAGGTTGCAGCACGTGTAAATGCATTTAAGCCTGTATGCAATTTCAGAAGGATGTTACTTCGTGTAACATGACGGTGCTCTTCGGTGTTGGCTGCGCCGAGGCTGGAGCCACGCTTATTTCACCATTCGCGGGCCGCATCCTGGACTGGCATAAGGCAAGGACTGGCAAGTCCAGCTACGAGCCTCACGAGGACCCTGGTGTCATACCTGTGAAGTCTCCCAAAAATTAGCCGTCTGACCGATTTGTTTTTTGCGCGCGCTTCTGAGCTCGAAAACACGGCTGTTGCGAACCGGCGTAAGCCACTGCTGAAAGAAAGCTACGCGCGGCGAGCGCTCAAACAGACACGGCCACTTCTCACTGAAATCATCATATCGAACGCATGCGTCTTACATCAGACACGTGTGTGTGTTCGATATGATGAATCAGACACGAGGATTTTCATGTCGGTTCAGCTAGGCTCATTCGTTCTGGACATTGCAATTTGTAAAGTCCAGCGCGAGACATCCGTTTTTGTCTCGCGCTGGAATTTACAAATTGCAATGTCCAGAACGAGTGAACGATGCGTCGCCGCTTCTGATAGAGACAGATATCCACACCATGTTCCTCGGCTCAAAGTTTGTGTCCTGGCGACGTAGTGTTGGCAGAGGAAGATGCACGAATTAGCGTCGTCAAAGACGGCGCCGTCGATTCACGCTACCAGGGACTCTACACTTGCCGTGAAATGTAATACGCGCCTCTCCTTTCCATTAGTTTCTTCAAGTTCACAAGCCTTCGTTTAGTTCTAATGGCGGCGAAAAAAAGACAACGGTCCAAATTGGTATCAAAGGAGCTCCAATCTTGATGCCACAGCCAGCACGAAAGTTAAGTTGTTTTCCAATTAAACCTCTCAAGCACGCACGCATATTATGTGGCGAATCCTTGCACTATTGCCTAGTTGTTGGATATTAAACTACTAATGAAACTTGTACAACTATTAGGGGGTGTCAATCTTAACCATATAGCATGTTATATGGGTGAAGTTTATATCACCCATATGAAGTCCCGAATTCCCGAATATGACATGTTTATATGCAATATAATATGGGTCGCATGACTTTCGACCAATAGAATTAGCTCCTAAAGACCCTAAAAAAATCCTAAAATGCCCCTGTTTTTGCGGTGCCCTCCAAATCGCTAAATTTTAGGCGACTATTTAATGAAGCAGTAGCTTGCCAATCATCTCTAAGTTTGAATGTCGGTATTACAGGGGCATATTAGACGTTATCTCATGTTAGAAAATATATTTGATGCTTCATCTGTAATATCGTCACATTTCAACAGTGCTATCAACATTTCTTTAGTTAGTAGCCCTACGTTACGTAATTCCATGAAAGATGATACTAGCAATGGTGGCAACAGATGCGAAGACAAATCCAATACCGACCAAGCAACTAACTAGCTGCCATTTTGTCTTGAGCAGGTGCTGCTGAATAGCCTTCGGCAACTTCTCACTTGCGACAATAGCTCCTCTTTCTTGGCAAAAGCCTACAAACTGCAATCGATTTGCACTCAGAAAGCGCCACCAGTACACGCTTGAAGACTTGAGTATCATCCTTTCTACGAACCGATTGCCATGAAAATCACCACAAGTAACGACCACGATTCAATCGAAACATACACAGCCTTCTCAGTCGCGCACGCGAGATTATGCTGGAGTTTGCCAACTACTTTCTCTCTCTCCATTTTCTTCGCTTGGAAAACACAGTTTGAATGCGGTAGATGGTTCAAGGAATGGCGAATTTTCACTTAGTGCTTCTGTGAGAGGGAGTAAATTCACCAGCGTTGTATTAGTGCTGAGACTGCTTGTCAGGCACTGACTTGAAATCGAGGCGTCATTTAGACGCACATCTTCACCATTGGTAGTACAGTCTTGAAACATGGGGACCAATCTACTCGAGGTTCTTACGCAGTGTTCCAAATCCTTGAGAGAAGAAGATTGATTATTCCACGGTACAGCCGAGTCCAAAGTCAGCACCGCGTAGTTACCTCGAATGGAGTCGTTGGAAATGGTAGTGTACCTCTGAATTGCATCAAGTGGATTGGTAACGCGTTTGCTCGTGTTGTTATTGTTCTCGTAATACGCGCGTGTTATACTTTGAATGGTGGTTTGTGAAGTCGCTCGTTCATCATTACTTAAGCGGTGCGCTTTGTGAGCGTTCTTCCACATGTACAACCCTGCTGTGATCACTGAAGCCGCACCAACAAAAAAATTGGAATGTCACTATTACGCGTAGGAAACCTGTGGCGTTTGCCACGAGTGTGACACAGACCGCAGAAAAACTGTGGTGGCAAAGCAAGACCTCCCAGACGCTACCAATTCTTTCGACAGGGGTGATGCCTCGAATATCCAGTACTGGCATATCGAAGTATGACTCCGTAATCAATCCAACTGCTAAATCTGCAATCAGCAAAGAGAGACGACTAACATCTACGTAGAATATCACTCGAGTAACGAAATCACCAACATCGACCAACGATGCACGTAGCACGGTAGTATCAATATCAAACTTTTCTTCATTGGGAGATTCAAATTCTTCACTTGTTGAACCTTCATTACGTGAGGCGGCGGCTAACTTGCCGAGATCATTTTCAAATTGGAGTTCCTTGTTCTATCTGGCAATAAATACCTGCGCTGAGTAGAGCTCTATGGTCTGACACGTTGGCGCTGGTCGCCGTAAGCTCGGCAACCAATTGATCCCCCAGCCGTTGCTACGGCTTGAAACCTTTTGACACCATCTTTTGGGCAGTGTCGTGCCACCGATCGCGCAGAATATTAAATCTGTGGAAACTTCCTGCTGGACCTGATCCAAGCTCGGCATAACTACGGTACTAGTATTTTTCATCTGCTAAGCGGTTGACTCGGCTGCGTATACGAGATCCTTTTGAGTTGCGTGATCATCTGGACGGAGGCATTAAATTGTTTTTCTAGCGATTTCCAGCTTTCATCCACAGTGTCCAGGACGCTCGTAAAACCATCGTGCAAGCCTGCAACAAACACAAGAGCCTTGTGAAGTGTCCGCCCGGCTTTTTGCGCAGCCTGCAGACTGGTAGTCAACGCAGAAGTCAAAGAGTCTAAAAGTTCCGACGATGCTAGTCTGCTTAAGCGGTCAATGCGGGAGGCCGACTGTTGCGCATGACCACTACCGTCGCTTTGAGAAAATATTGGTGCTAGTGAAATTAGGTGCTGGACAGCCACAGCATTTGTTTCAGCGATCGTTTTATCGATGGAAATCTTCACGGCATCGATACCATTCCACATCTCAAGGAGCTGCTTTTCAAGATTTTTTTTCTGCTTGGATGCGCTCATATTCGCTTCCAAAGCAACTTGTGTGGTCAATATTGCACGAACTGCCAGGATTAGCTCTCGGGAGGAAGATAGGACGTCATCATTCGGCATCGTGTCGTAAACGTTTTCGACAAAGCAATGTAGCGTCGAATTAGCTTCATTGGATGGAGTTGTTGCTTGTATCTGCTTCGATAATGTCGATAAGAACGCATCCGTACCTGGCATAGCAAAAAAAGAAACGTATCAGAAGAACTTTCAGTCACTATCTTGACCAAACTCACATGCAGCCGTCGCATTCCTCTGGTCAATAAGAATTCCGTCATTGGCATTAACGGTTTCCTGAACGCGTTTGCTATCGGCTTCGTACTGTAACTTTGCGCTGGATAAATATGCTAGTGAACTGCGCTCAACACACTGCGACATGGTGTTCAACTTGTGACTGGTAGCAGCATACACTTCCCTCGCCGTCGTTAATTCGTTGTGAACACCTAAAACGTGAAGTGTCCAAGTGGTGAATAGTGTTGAGACGTAGACCCCCCCAACGTAGGTGCAACAAATGAAAAGCAGTAGGAAATGAAGACGTGGGTAGTTGTCAACCCATCGCAACGACTTTGACTTAGTTTGATGAGATGGTGTGGATGGCGTCGGCAAGAAAGTGGTTTCTGCCTCTTAGTCTTTGAAATTAGCTTCTTCGGACGTTGAGCAAGCTAGAGGATGCACTTTGGCTCTCGATTGGGATAGCATTTCCCAGCCATAGCGCTAAGAATAAATAAAAATGTTATAGACCCATATAGCCCCTTTATGGATGTATGAATGCAAGAGAAGTCCCTAACAGATGAAGAATTGATTGAAGAGATAACGTCTAATATGTCCCTGTTTTGGCCCGACTGTAATACCGACATTCAAACTTAGAGATGATTGGCAAGCTACTGTTTCATTAAATAGTCGCCTTAAATTTAGCGATTTGGAGGGCACCGCAAAAACAGGGGCATTTTAGTTTTTTTTAGGGTCGCTCTATCCGCACCCCCCTCCACCCTAGGGGCACCCCCCATGTGACTTTTGACCAATAGAAATACTAATATAAATATATAACTCCGTTCATTGGTTGAAAACCTAAAGGCGTTAATTTGGAACCTATCGGTTAATTCATCGTTAAAACTTAAAGGTAGAGACTAGTGATGTTTATTCATATCTCGGGTTGTTTTGATCGTCTGCAAAATACGTCGCCGCCTCCTTTTAAGCAGGCTCTCTCCTTCTATACTTGCCACTCTATTCACTCATGGCGACGGCAAAACTCGGCAAGGTGATTGTACGCGTCACGCAAAACGTCATAAGGTGCGTAGAAGACAATGCGGAAATAATTGGTCATGCCAAAACAGTACACTATTGATCGCAGGACAAAGCACCAGAATCAGGTCTCTTCACGACAATGGCACGATTGACATGATAGTTGGTTACCTGTCCAGGAAGCACAAACACAGATTCTTCCTCGAGTAACTTTTGCGTAAAGTTAAAGTCGTCGTTGATCTTCGTGAGGACGTCCGTTTGAACTTTCACCTTTCAGCACGGAAACGTTCCTGAAAAAAGGTTAGACCCTTCCAGACCATACTTTCTCTAAACACGCGTAGTTTTAACATACCATAGCGTAAATGGCGCCCTGAGGCATAACGACCTCGAGGACTGGGATTTTTGAGAGCGTTTCGATCGTAAACTGGGAATTCTCGGCCAACGTCGCGAAATACCGCTTTTTAAAGTCAACCAGTGACTGTTCTTCAGCAGATCCAGCCGCAGGTGTAAGAATATCGGGGATTACACTCTGATGTAGCGTCACGACGATGAACTTTAATGCTGCTTTCTTATTGAGATCGCAGCATGATGAAAATACCTATCGTACCTGGACTAACGAATTCGCGCCAAGAATATTTTGCGACAACTTCAAGTAGGCGGTGCGCACGTCTCTGATGACATTGTACCAATCGTGCACCACCATGATCCAACCTACTCTCCAGCCAGGGATCAAGAATGGCTTGGCCAATACACCCAGAGCCCGTTGATTTCGAGGTTTCCAAGTCGCGCTGTATCATATCCTTTGCAAGCGCCACAAGCAATGCAACAACACTCAATTATTTTACTTCATCACCATTGCTTTGGTCTTGATCACTAGTCAAAGACATGTCACTATCTTCAAGAACTGTCAGCTGACGCTTGACACGCTTTATACTGTGGTGGAGCGGCCGATTAAAGTTTTTGACGCTTGATCAGGCGGTACCACGGCGCCCGGACTGCCGACTAACGAAGGGAGTCCTCCGGTTGTCTATGACGGCTTGTATTACTGCTCACCTAATGTACCCGACGGCTTAGGCGTGGGTCGCTCTCCAGGTGGAGGGGATGTAAACACAGCAATTCCTTGATGCAAGATTGAGGAATTTGTAATGAGTTGATCGAGGTGCTGATCAGACGTGATCTCGTATAATCGATCTCGAGTCAGGTGCGAACAAGCTTGATCAACAGTGATCAGGCTTGGGCAGGCACCGAAAGTCGTTGATCAACTGTGATCAGACTTGATCAGGCTTGATCAGGCACTAAAAGTAGTTGATCAGCTGAGATCAGACTTGAGAAGGCTTGATCAGGCACTAAAAGTAGTTGATCAGCTGAGATCAGACTTGATCAGACTTGATCAGGCACCAAAAGTAGTTGATCAGCTAAGATCATACTTGATCAGGCTCGATCAGACACTAAACGTAGTCGATAAGCGGTGATCAGACTTGATCAGGTGCCAAAAGTCGCTCAGATACAAGTTGGTGCGATCTGCGAGTTGTTGATAGCGGGTCACGAGTTGCAGCGTGTCGATCAGGTGTTGATCGGCGAAGGGGGTACTGGATCAGGCAGTGGAAGTCTTCACTGCCTGATCACGGAGCCTCTGGAGTCTTCAACAGCTAAAGGAACACCCAAATATCTGTATTCCTAGCCTAGACCTACGGGGGGGGGGTAAATTTCACTTAATCCACCTAGAGTTCCCGTGGAGCGATTACAGAAGCCGAAATCTAGGGGGAAAACGCGAACCAAACGTGTAGAGGTGAGAGCACTGCCCAATCACACTTTCAAAACCAAAAGACCTTTACTGAAGAACCGCTGACACAGCGGGCGGAGTTGCGGGGTGAGTTCTCAATACTCTACGCCTGCCGGTAGGCCAAAAACGCACAAAGTACTCCCGCCCGGGACGTAGAGGTGTTTATTAACTAAAGGGAGGCGCTAGTTGCCGTCCCTGAGGTGTCCTTAGTGTTTGGACGCAAAAGAAGAACTTCATTATTGCTTAAATCCTAAGAACTACCAATTACCTAATATCCACCAATCCGAACTACCCGTTCCAGCGTCCTCCGTCGACCAGTCGACCAGATTTATCCGTCGTCCTTCGCTGTTCGTCGGTGTTCGCTGAGTACCTGTACGTAATCGTCCCATCTTCCTATGCCCTGTCTATGTCCCGACTATGTGCACCACGGTTGTACACGCAACTCTATACGCCGTGGTACACACAATTGTATACGATTACGTACCCGACTTTTGTCCGTAATCGCCCCCCCCAAATTAGGCCCAATAATTAGGCCCTATAATAAGGACCGTTATTGGGCCCAATTATAACACGCTTTACGACAGCCGCCCCTGATCCTCGTCCCAGACGTACAGCGGTTGGGGCGAGGGTCGATCATGCCGTTAGATAACGTGGATCATGCTACCGTTGGTCGGCTTGTCCACCATGACGTCATCGGCCAGGTGATAATCACCCATCAATCTGCCTGCCCCTTCTCCCGCCGATCAGGTCCCGTTCTGTCAGGCTGTTACCGTTAGTGGTACGCCTCTCGCGATCCAACGTTCACCCTTCACCAACCGTGTCATCTGCGATCAAGCTGTCTCGATCAGGCATTCCTGCATTTCCATCATGCAAGCGATAACGGACGGCACCCCGGAAAATACCACCTGCAAGAGGCTATACACGCGCGTGATGATCAGATAGCCACGTTATCCGAATCGCTCGCGATGAGTGAAGACACTGTCACGATGCTTCGGCAGCAGCTCGCTCGTGCCAAACGCGCCGTGGTGGAGCGAGATGTTGCAATCAAGCGGAACGCCTTCAAACAGCTCAAGTCATTGCGTGATTTCGTCGACACCACAGTCAATGATCTCCAGGCTAAGTTGAAGACCGTCGAAAGCGCTATGGCCGATCAAGAAAAACTCATGGTCGATCAGCGCGCACAGATCCGGGATCTGGAAGGCCGTCATGCCCGTGATAGTTATCTGCGATCGGTGCATGAAGACACTATCGCTGATCAAGCGCGGGATCTAGATCAACTTCAGCAGCGCATAGCCAAGTTACAGGAAGAATATGATCGGGCTGCTTCTGGGAATCAGCGCTTGTTCGAAGAGGCGCTCAAGCTCGCCTCCGAGATTAAACGGGGCAAACGCCAGTACAGTCGCCTCCGAAGGAAGAGCAAGTCCAATTGCATGAAAATGGACGAGTATACCGCCATCGTGAACCATACGCAGGAAATATCCGACCGGTTTGCGGGAGTGTCGGCCCTCCAAACTGAGCTGGATGATCTGCACGCCGCATATTCTCAGCTGGAGAACGAACATTCCGCCATACAATGCCGCTTCAATAAAGTTTCCGTAGAACGCGACACGTTGCGCAATCAACTGCAGGAGGTTCAGGGCGAAGTCACAAAGTTGCGATCGTTTCACTCGGACCTTCAGTCTCAGTTGGCTGGTATGTCGTTGCGAATGCAGATCACACCAGTTATCCGCACCCCTTCTGCGGGTTCTGATCAAGCTACACCACCAGCTGGTCTTGCTGATTCTCCTGACGGCTCGATCAACCGCGCCGCCCCTTCGTCTAAAAGGCGTACTCAGCGTTCCCGATCCCCGTCTCGGTTGAAGCGGACACGCCTCCTTTCTCCTATTTCGTAGGCGAAGACGGAAGACGATGCTCCCCCAAGTCCTGATCAGGACTATGAAGGCGGATTCCCTGGCCCGATCGCTTCTATTCCTTCCACTACTACAATTAGCGAGTTCGGGAGCGAGGATATACCTGATAAAGTCACTGCCGGGTCTCTTTTTCCGCGTACGGGCGATTTCCGGACGTTGATCGCGGTATCTGATGATTCCAGTGACGCCGACATCCTGCTGTGGACTCCGGTTCAGCTTGGTGGGTTTGATCTGCGTAACGTCAAGGCCCAAGTGGTCTTTGACTACTTGACCCGCCCCGCAGGATGGTTGTTCCCGGCTGCCGTGCACGCCACTCCGGATGATTCATGGTCCAGTCATTTAATCACCCAACCGAAAGTGGAGCTGCTGTATTCTAAATGCCCTTGGGGCGTTTTCATGACCATGTTGCCGCCCCTTTCTTTTCTCTCAGTCGCTGGTTCGCCGACTTCGAGACAAAGTACCTGTCGTTTCTCGAACATCACGCGCTGGCGATCTGGGAGTCGACACATTACCTCCCTATCGGGAAAGGCCTTCGCGATACGGATTACTTCTTCCGGAACTACTACAACAGTCGCCGCCAACGCAGAAGTCGTGCCGGAGCGACATGGAAGAGGGTCGTGGATTTCGTCCTGCGGGGGATGATCGACGGAAGAGGTGATCTCGACATTTTCCTGGGCCCTTCGATCACCCATTGTGCTCGCAATCGTCCTTTGAAGTATTCCCCGGTCGACGATGGGGCGTGGTACCCAGGGTTCCTTTTGGACCCTCCACCCCGGACCCTATTGGACGCGTTGAAGGAGGTTGATACCTTTGAACCTTGGCGGGTTCAATATCGTTCCTCCTCTGAAATCCACCCTGGCCGTAAAATCCCTTGTATTCGTCGCAAGTTCTTTGGGTCTAATTAACCGGTTGATAGTTCCGTCCTTAATCAATAAGCAATCTTGATCATGCCATTTCCACTGTGCTTCTTTACTTCCCATTGCATGATATAAACCGGTATTCTGTCGTCTTGTCTTTCGTAACTCCATCACCTTGTCTCGCAATATCCATCGTAAACACATCATCTCAAGCCAATTATCACTTCTTAATCAATTGGGAGTTTCGTCAATCATTTTCTTCAATCGGTAATTATTCGATCGTAATTCATGACCAGTCCACCGATCACGCATTAGTTGGACTTTTCGTCCACTTGCATCACGTCAAACCGATGTCTGTTGATCCTTTTCCTCTTAAAGTCTTTGATCAGAGCATCGCAGTTCAGGTCTGCCTCGTCTACCCACTACGGCTCAGTATAACCTTTCCAGTAGACTTTATATTAGCGTAACATTCTTCCATATCTAGTCTTTAGACCTGATCGGACATCAGTGATACGATCAACTTTAAATTCATCTGGATCTAGCGTCCTTTCCCAGCTTTCTTCAGGTAACAAAGCATCATCGAAGTCAAAACGATCCCCTATCGCAGCTGTTAGTGCGGTAGTAAGGCGATCTGGAAATTCCTTGACCAATTTCAACTTGGACAGGTGCACTACTGGGAACATACGATAGTCGTTGCCAGTTGTAACCAGTCTCGCCGCATGATTACCGATTACATCATCGACTCTGAAGGGTCCATGCCACATGTGCGCCAGTTTCTTCGCGAACCCTTCTTTCACCCGATCAAGGTATAACCAGACCCTTGGTCCAGCTTCGATCTTGTGTGGTGTCACTTGATCATTGTGCTTCTCAGCTCGCTCATCCATTGCTTGATGCAATCGAGCGCTCACTTGATCACGGGCGTAACGATAGTCCTTTTGCAGCTTATATCTCCACCGGCTAGCATCCCTGTCTTTACGCCGAATTCCACCCAGTTGCAATGTCGATTCCAGCGATTATCGTGGGTCCCACCCATACGCCAAATAAAATGGTGTTTCACCACGAATGCGATCGGGGGTCGAGTTCAGCGCGAATACCAGCCGCTCTGCATACAAGCTCCAATCTTTCTGGCCGTCATCTGCTACATACATCTTGATTGCTCGCGTAATCGTCTGCATTGTCCTCTCCGCCTTGCCGTTCGCCTGTGGTAGATATGCCATAGTGGCACGCTGACGTTGTCACGATTTTGTTGAACGCGCTAAATACTTCCGACATAAAACCTGGTTCACGATCGTGCCGGATCACTTCGCTAGAACCGAATCGTCGAAACACACACTCTTCATAATTTTCGGCAACTTTCTGCGCTGTGCGAGACGATCCAGCCTTCGCGACCACCATACCCGTGAACATATCCGTCCAAATCAGCAGTTCAGTATGTCCATCCGTCGATCGGGGTAGTGAAGGGATATGATCCATGGCTATCACTTGGAATGGGTACGTAACCTCGATATTCCCCGGCGACATGCCCTTGATCGTAGGCTGGCCCTTCCCCGTCTCGCAATCTACGCACTGTCGAACAAACCTTTGTACACTTCGGAATAGTCCACGCCAATGGAAGTATCGTCTTATCCGCTGATATGTACGTCCTATGCCTTGGTGTCCTCCTTCCAAGCTCACGTGATAATGATGGAGGACATCTGCATGTAGGGTCTCGGGTAAGACCAGATTAATCGAAGAATGTCGATCGTCTTGATCATCTCTGTCATCCCTGGCTTTTACTTTAGCCATATTCCCACAGTAGATCAGCAATCCTTGTTCGTCGATGTCGTAGTTGTCAGCGATTTTCGCGCAATCCTTTACCTCGTCTGCGCTCAATTGTGAGACTTCACCATACAGATAACTTCGCAAATCATGAATCCATTTCTCTTCGTCCTGCGCTTTTTTCACCGGTTCCGCCCTTATCCCGGCTATGGATATATCGGGCCACGTTGACGGTCGCGGCTGACGGAGGTTACGTGATCGTGTCGTCACTATCACTTGTGGGGCAGTGGGATCTTCATTCCACGTGATCACTTCCGACAATCTGTTGATATCGGCCAATTCCTCCAGCTGTTTCTCGTCATCAATCTCAAATCTTGTTCCACCCTGAATGTCCATAGTGGTGATATGATCTGCAATCTTATTCCAATCTCGTTTAACATGCACCAGATCATGATCAGTCCATTCGCGAAGGAGGTTAAACGCACGCTGTTGCAAAATTTGCAATCGCGGAGCTTTACACTCTATTTCACCGCGAATTTGACGGATTACCAAATTCGAATCTCCACACACGATCATCCTTCTTTTGGGATATCGCGACAGTAGGTCCAAACTTAAAAGCAATCCATGGTACTCCGTTTCGTTCACCGTGATATCAGGTGCATGGTCGGCTACCGCGGTCATAATTTCCCACTCCGGTAATTTCCAAACGATAGCACCAAAGGTGCCAACACGTCGCTTGACACTAGCAGATCCATCGAAACTAATCACGCAGAGTTCTTCGCCTTTCTCAACCGTAGGACGTGGTACTTCAATCATCTGCCGCGGTTGCTTTTTCGGCGCGATCGCAATTAGTTCTTCATCGATTTCGGTGCGAGGGGTGATGCTTGCAGCTAACACCCCTAGTACCTCCTCTTATACCTGTACACATTTATTTATCTCGAGGTCCCATTGTGATAAAATCGCAGCCCATATGCCCAATAGTCTATCCAGCCCGTTGGATGTTAGTAACAATTTCAACGTGGATAAACGTGACAAGACAGTAATCGTCTTTCCGACCAGCATCGTGAAATAAACATCCAAAACCCGTAGAAGCGACAGAACTTCCTTTTCGACGGGGCTGTAATTCAGCTCACCGTTCTTCAATGTTCGGCTGGCGAATGCGACGGGACAATACACTTGATCATGTTCTTGTACCAGCGCGGCGGATACCGCCCATTTGATGGCGTAAACCACGATCACCGGTGCTTTGTTCTGATCAAAGTGGCGCAGGGTTGGGGCTGACGCAATATTCGCTTTCAGCATGATGAATGCTACTTTTGCCCTGATTAATCGATCGCCCTCATGATCCGAATTCTCCTTGCTCAATGATCGGTTCTTTAACTCTTGATAATCTATCTCCCTTAATTCGTAGAGTACAGCGGCATAGATCGCGAAATCTTCAATAAATCGACTTTAGTAGTTCAAGCTTCCCAAAAACGATTGCTTAGCACGTAAGGTGCCAGGGAAAGACAAACCGATCAGCCCATCCAAATTTTTCGGATTTGTTTCCAAGCCGCGGCTAGAGACATGATGCCCTAAATAAAGAACTTCACTTCTCCCCCAGTACGATTTAGCCACACTGATCGACAAGTTCCACTAATTGCACTTTTCCAACAGGTGCCGCACCTTGTCACACAGGGTAGCCCATCTAGGTGCAGGGATCAAAATATCATCGATATATGACCGCCGCTGCAGCACAGACGGGCCCGGTATCGGGTCGGGCTCGCCCACAGTAAATACATCAGCCGTTTCGTCAGCACCGTAATTAACCTTGAGATATCCGTATAATGCATTATCAATCAGCCGCTGGTAGATTTGCGGAGCATTCTTTAGGCAAAAGGGCATCCTATTCTATTCAAACAATCCAAACGGAGTGACAAACGCCTAAATCTTACGTGCTCGATCGGTCATAGACACGACCCAAGAACCGCTCGCCATATCCAAAGAGCAAATCCACAACGCTTTATCCAAATCTTCGAGTAGATCAGAGATCAGGGGCATTGGGTATACCATCAAACGTGTGAGTTGATTCACCGCGCGATAATCGATACATAAGCGAATATCAACCCTATTCTTTTTCACGATGATCACTTTAGGTGATGCCCAGGGTGAAGTAGACGGCTGAATGATCTTCGTGGCCAATATCCCCTTGATCAAAGCCGATAACTTCTCGCGAAATTGCGGAGCCACCTTTCGACACTTTTGGGCGATCGGGAGCGCATTTCTTACATCAATATCGCAAACAACTCCACGTGCAGCAGGAGGTAGCTCGTTCCCTTTCCCGATCAACAGATGATTCTTCGCCCAAATTATATCGCGAAGCTGATTAATTTCTTCTTCCGTGTTGACCAAGGGTCTCCGACTAGAAAATCATCTTTAATCACCTCTTCGGTGCTTGCAGGTATTTCGGGTAACGTAGCAAGCTGCTTCTCTAGTTCTTCCACATACAAATCTCCACCTGCATGGTAGCAAACTTGATCATCGATAGGGATTACACCGAATTCGCTAGGATCGGCTGAGACAGGGTGATCACGCGTATCTTGACTAGTCGTATCTCTTGTAACAGGTTGTTCAACTCCATGATCCAAGGTCGTACCTTTCGTCCCCGGATCCTGATTGCACCGCGCTTGCACCTCTTGAACCTTTTGCGACCCTCCGGTTACCAATGCTACAGATGTGACGATCGGGTCTGCAGGTCGTACTAAAATAATTCGAGGAGTAGGATACTCCTTCTTCTCGACTAGGGGACCTTGATCGACACTTTCTTGATCGTCATTCACAGAATCGGTAGACGCTTGATACGCGAGATTTTGCCACTCCTTGTAACGATTAGACCCTATCGAAACAAATCCAGAGCGACGGGGCACATCATCTTAGTTCATCCAGATACCTAAAATCGTATCGTCTTGCACAATGATCGGATGATCAACGACGTTCGTAACACGCAGATATCGCAAATTACCCACGCACCTAGTGATAGTGGGGACCCAATCTTTTCCACGAGTAATCCACAACTTTCGAGATCGCTGGCCATAAATCTGAACCTCAGCATATCGACTTACTGGGATCTGTTCGTACTGATTGAGTTTCATATAATTACCACTTGATCCGTACAGCTGTCGGCGCCCTTCTAATGGGATGATCACCTCATCAGGCAAACCTAGTGCACCATGGGTGTCGTCTAATCGAACACCAGCTGGTATCATAAAATCCATACCCAATATAGCATCTTGACCGACAACATTGCCCACCCATGCATGGAAATAATAAACCAACGATCCCGCTAACGTAATCTTGATTTTAGCGCGCCTTTCTGTGAGGTATGCACTTTCTCCAATGCCGACACATTCTTTTGTTTAACTTGTGTCGATCTGACAACTCACCTTACGAGCAAAGGTTGAGTCTATGATCGACACTTCAGCACCAGAATCAAATAATAGCGTGGAACGTTCGTTATTGATTTTACCACTCGCCTTTGCTTGCTTAAACCATTTCGTTTGCGAGTGGTACTTCCAATATCTGCGAGATTCACCTGGAAGTAGATCAACCTCCATGATCACCGGGGACCGAGAAAACGCATCAATATGGAAATTAGACAAGCGTGGTAAATCAGGCTGATTACATTTATCATTATCTCTTTCTGATGCTTGATCAGCCCTCTATTTATCCACATATGCAAAAATACACAAACCAGAACGCTCGTCTCGTACCAGATTCCAACCTGGTGAGCTTCCTAGTTTAACAAATCTTCAGCTTCCTTGGGAAACATTCCAGCATGCTTGGTGGGATTGTACCACTTGCGGATGCGGTTGTAAAACTCTTCCATAGAGCACTTTCCCGCATCGTGAACTTCGCCGCATGCTCGACAGACGTATAAACAATGATCGGTCGGATGTCCCTTCTTGACACACTTGCGACAGGTCAGGCGCTTCCAGCAACGAAGATTATCGTGCCTGATCGACCCAAAATGACTGAATTTCTTCACCGCCCCTTTATCGACTGCACTTGAATCACTTCGATTACCCGATCGGGACTCACCAGGATAATCGAGCGCCCCTGGTTGGTCGTGTATAACAGCAGTCATGTAACGGCGCTGATCTCCATTGCTTCCACTGTCTTCGGCACTTGATTCTTCACTCCCAGACGACACCTTGATCGCGCGTACTGACTTGGGCTTTCGCGCTGGGGCAGGTGCCCGATCATCGCCGAATTACTGGCGGAATCGGCTGGTACCTACGGCCGCTGTTGGCTGGTACAACCTATTGCGTGCATACGCACGCAATGTCTCTTCCAGGTCTGCTGCGGTGTCCAACCGCAAAAGTTCCAGTTGATCAGAGAGCTTGCGATTGGCTAATGTATCCAAAAAATGTTGCACATGTTCACGTAAAGTCGTAGGCGATCCATCCCTGATAGACAACTTGGCTCGCAATCCCGCCACATTCAACCGGTGCAGATATTCGATTGGGCTTTCATCCGACCGCTGCTTCGTGTAATAGTACTGGAGGGATGCCGATTGTCCTCTTCCACAATATTGAATTTCAAACTCATCCACAAGATTTTTCCAACTTGATCGAGTGCTTCTACTCAGCTGGCGATGCCGATTGCGCGATGGTCCTTTTAGTAGATCGCCTAGGATAAGACACTTTTCAGGATCAGAAGCTTGATCCCGCATAAATGCTGACTTGTGGAGACTAATCCAATTCCGCTCTTGATCTTCATCCCCTTCCTTTCCCGAAAATTCTTTTAGATCACTGATCGCAGACATTCGAATCCTGGGAATTATACATATTGGGCCACCAATACAAAGCGCTTAAAGTGCTGTAGGTCTTATCCCGACCTAAATGACCACCGGTAGGGGCGTCATGTGCCTCAAAGAGGACTCTATACTTCAGTTCCTCATCATGAGAAACAACCACCCGCGGAGTGTCCTCCGCGCTCTTGCTATCATATAGCATACCGTCACAGTACCTGTAATGGTGTAAACGAGCTTTAGCTTGACTTGACAGGGTTGGATCAGACGAGCCAAGACACTTTCCACCCAACGCGCTGATAAGCGCCGTACACTGTGGGTCTTTCTCATACGCCTGGCGTAAGAGATCCACCACAGATGAGGTGACGAATGTCGCGTGAGCGAGCTCGAAATCGGGACGACGCGACAACGCGTCTGCAAGCACGTTCTGCTTGCCAGGTTTATACTTAACCTCAAAGTTGTACTCCGCAAAGAAGGATAGCCAATGGTCCATCCGTTGCGAAAGATGAGGCGACTTTGTCGCTGTCCGTAAGGACGCGTGGTCAGTATAAATCACGAACGGCTTTGAGCCGAGTATGTGAACCCTAAATTTGACAAGAGCATACTTCATTGCAAGTAGCTACTTGTCATGAACGGGATAATTCCGTTCCGCAGCTTTTATCTGTCTCGACTCAAACGCAATCACGCGTTCACTTCCTGCATCGTCTGCTTGTAACAAGACACATCCGATTGCGAAATCGGAGGCGTCGCAGACGACACTAAATGGTTTCCCAGAATATGGGAGAGAAAGAACGGTAGCTTTCAACAAGCTCCCCTTAACCGCTTCAAAAGCGTTTTGGTGTTTGGTTTTCCAACACCAATCAACATCCTTCTTAAGAAGGTCGGTTAATGGCTTCGCCATTTCAGCGCAGTTCTCGCTGTACTTGTGTAGATAATTGGCTAATCCAAGACACTTCCGTAAATATCTAAGATTTACAGGCGAAGGCCACTCCACAATGGCTTTCACCTTCGCGGGATCCGCCCGCACTCCATCCTTACCGATGAAGCATCCGAGGAAAGGAATTTCCTCAGCACCAAAGATACATTTGGATGCGTTCGCATATAACTTATGCTCTCGCATGCATTCCAGCACAGATCAAAGGTGTATCAAATGCGTCTGAACATCAGACGAGTCGTCTTCCGCACGACTATGAACGAATATATCGTCGAAGTACGTCTGAGCGTACTTTCTATGAGGGCGAAAGAGTTGATTCACCAAGCGATTAAAAGTCGCTGGTGCATTCGAAAGCCCATGTGGTATAACTAGTCACTCCCACAGCATGCCACTAGGCATGCTGACCGCTGTAAGCGGAATATCGGATGCTCGCATGAGCACATGATAATACCCGTCCACAAGATCTAAGGCACTGTACACCGTACAGCCCACCATATTGTTCTGGAGGACATACTTCCGAGGAATCGGAGTCTGCATGGGTACAGTAGCTGCATTCAGCTTGTTATACGCATGCACAATGCGCAACTTTCCGTTCGGTTTACGAACACAAAAAGTGGGAGAAGAATGGGGAGACTTACTCTCCCGTACCATCCCTGCCTCTTCTTTCCCCTAGAAGAATGAGTCGATAACGTCGCATTTCTCTTTGGGGAGAGGCCACTGCCTAGTGACGCAGTATTTGGTTCCTGGAACCAAATCAATTTCATGTCGGACTCCCCGATCCGGTGGTTACCCCATCGGCGGGTTGTCACTAATGACATCTCCAAATTCTTTTAGTAAGGAATGGTAAGGGTCCTCAGGATCCGCGAGGATCTTTAGACCGCTTTGGGCATTCAATGCCTGTTTGGTTTGCACCAAAACGGACACGACCATCGTGGATGAGGAGTTCAACTCCTCTTATGAACGCAATACGACAACCTCGTCGATTTCATCCGCTTTCAAATCAGTTTCAAACTCGTTGAAGGACATCTCCTCCAACGACAACAGTTCGCCTAGCCCAGGCAACCGTTCCAGGCTTACGCCTTCTGTGACAACACCTGTCACACTATTCAGCATCCGATATACTGTTGACTACTAGCCTCGGGACTCATCCCGGGACCCAGATGGGGGAGTCAATTGTTCCATCTATTGGAAGCGCATCGAGCCTATCCACAGAGTGCTCTACCTCTACCACCGGTGACTCGCCGGTATCACCTAATAAGGCGTGGTCGGAATCATTTACTACGTGCGAAAGAGACGAACTACGGGTGTCTTCGATTGGAAGCTCCTCGCGCTTAACCACAGGGGTCTCTATCCCTACCACTGGAGTCGTCTCAGAGGAATCCACCTCTGTCAATGGCGACTCGCCAGTCTCGCCTATAACGGCGTGGTCGGAATCATTTCGACGTGCAAAAGAGACGAACTACGGGTCTCTTTGCTTGGAAGCGCCTCGCGCTTAACCACAGGGGCTCTACCCCTACCACTGGAGTCGCAACTTGTTCGCCAAACACGGCGTAGTCGGAATCAGTTCCGACCTGCAGAAGAGACGAACTTCGGGTCTCTTCTCTAAGCGCCTCGCGCTTAACCTCAGAGGAATCCACCCATATCACTGGCGACTCACCAGTCTCGCCTATCTCGGCGTGGGGATTAACCGCCGAATCCCCCTCTTAAGGAACACTACCTTGACCTCATGGGTACTGATCATCTCAGACATCCCAATCTCTGGCATCTCACGTCAGAATCGCTTTTGCGATCGAGTAAAGGTGGGTTCATGACTCGCCAATGCTTCACCCGACCGCGGGTACGTTGAGCCAATGGACTTAGACTTCCAGTATATCCATGGCTCGTGGCGTTCCAGCCACTTCATTCCCAGAATGAGGTCATACCTCGAGTCCAAATCCAGGACTAGGCAACTTTCTAAGCTGTCGAAGTCTGCAAACTTCTGCTTAAGGTCAATCGAGACCTTGGGTACAGAAACCTGTACGCCCTTCGCAAGACGGACCGTGACAACGTCACGAGAACGTGCCTCTAGGGCCTCGGCATACAGCCGACGCTTCTCTACAGAAGCCCGTCTGACATAATTGTCAGACGCTCCATAGTCTATCAAGACTCTCCAAGGCATATCAAAGCCTTTCACGTCCGCAAGGACTACCAGCAAACCTGGCTGATACACCAACTCGGTGCTAGAAAGCACGGCTTCCCTCGGGGCTTTGTTATGTCGTCCCCTACCCTGCGGCATAACAGCACTGAGGGGTCCCCCAGTAGGACGCCGCGCACCTACTGGGAGCCGTCGTTTCCCGACGGCTTGGGCAAGGGCTTTTTCCCAACCCTTGGCCCCTTATAGCGAGTGTCTCGCTGAGGATTTTCGGACACCTGTTCCGCAGATGATCCGTGCTTCCACACAGGAAGCATCTCAGCGGCCCATGCCGCTGCAACATAGCTAAGATCTCTGCCTCGAAGCTGTGCGGAAAATAGTCAGAGTGACTCTTAGCGGAAGGTTTCTCTTCCGCTTCGACCTGACTCAGGTCCATGGGTTCAGGACCCACCTTAGAGGAACGAAAGTTCCTTTCGGCGTTGAACGCCATCTTGAACGCCTCCCCCAGGGATTGGGGTTGGCATCGGAAGAGCTCCGAACGTGCTGTCCCTTCTCTCAGGCCTCCCATGAAGACGGGGATGGGCACATCGTCCCCCTACGCTTTCGCGTACATCCTTGCCAACAGGGTCTTAAGTTCTTGGATATATGTTTCAAAGTCCCTAGTGCCCTGACGGCACCTCAAAAACGCCAGCTGATTCTGTAAAACCAGATCAGGCGTTGCATACATGTCCATAAGCTTCTGCTTAAGGACCTCCCAGGTAGGTAACACGTTCGTGACCGAATCCGAACACGTAAACGCCCATGCACGGTCTTTACCCGTAAGATGGGTCAGCGCAAGTCCCACTTGCAAGTGTCAGCGATCACATTCGCTGTGGCAAAGGCCGTTTCGACCTCTTGTAACCACACATAAAGGTTTTCACCTTTTCCCCCGGTGAATTCCTTTATCTTAAAGGACAATGGGGGACGCACCCCCGTGAAACGACCTCCACCTAAACTCGCTTTATGAGCGATGAGGGCATTTACCCTTGCCTTCACGGCCTCAAGGCCCTTCTTCTCTAGGAGCTGCATGGCTTCATCACCCGTCAATGGTAACAACCTGTTAAAGGCTTCCTGATGGACGAGGGTTAACCTATCCCAATCGTCCTGATTCATCCCTTGCAGAGGATTCCTTAGTCTACCAAAACAGGTGTTGGATTGACTACAAGTGCTACCAGATGTAGCCGGTGCGTATACGCACGGTGCGGCTAGCGCACAGAGGAAGACTTTCCTTTAAGCGGCGTTTGCCGCTACTTAGCCGATACGCCCTTATAAAAGGGCTTAATAGGAAAGAGCTCTCCTACTCGGGGCCAAGATTCCCACTTTTGTTTACAATTAGCTTTCGCTAATGCCTTAACGGCAAGTCTCCCTTTATAAGGGTGTAGATAAAGGGAGGTCTTCCTTTACGCTACTACACTCACTATACGCGCGACCGGTAGAGGTCGTGCGTCTGTAGTCGTTGAGTGAAAATGTAAACTGAATGTATATTTAATATATAATTAGCCTAAATTAATTTAAACTAATGTAAACTATATGTAATACTAAGTATAACTTACCAAATTCGTACCTAGTTAAAATGTAGTGTACACCACCTGTGTACCAACACGTGGCTGGCTGCCACGCCACACCCAAGGGCTCATGCCCTGATTGGTTAAAATAACCAATGGTTCAAAACCTTTCGAACCGGTCAATACTGACCCCAATCGTAGTGTACTCACGTACACCACCTACTAAATGTGACTCGAATGTAACCCTGTTACACAAACCGTCGTTGGGCGGCCGTAGATCGGTGCCACCAACAGTTTACTGACTTGTTGTACCGGCTTCCGGCTGCAGGCTCTATTGTTGACCGATCTGCATCGGCCGCTCTGATCGATATTCACCAAGATCGGACACGACGCCACTCATTGGCTAAAAGTAAGCACTCCAAAATTCCAAAAGTTTCCAAGAATCTTAAGGACGCGTCGAAGGGCTCAAGGGAGCGGGGAATAGCGCGCGACTCCGAACTCGAGGAGAAGCGAGCGGTGCCTCCGAAGAAAGCCAAGACGCTGGCGCATCTTCCAAGCCCAAGATCGGACGCAGGTGACACGTCCATCACCATCAAATCGCATGCGCCCTTACGCCCCCGTGCTGCTCACACCAAGCACATGTAGATCTCCTCCAAAGAGGACTCGGGTAACGGATGGGGAGATTCTGAGTTCTTGTTCACTGCTTTGTCCAAGTCCCGATCCTACCAACGCCGAGTTCCTGTTCCAGCGAAGCCTGCATCGGGGGTGTGTGTGTGATAAGGTGATCATCTCCCAGGGTAATGATGTTGCACGTACGCGTGAGTCAACCGAATCGGCGCCTTCTTTCCATACCGGCACATCTAGGTTGCGTCATCACGCCCGATTGAAAGGGGTGTTGATCGGAGGTCGACCTCTTCCATCGCGGACTTCAGATGCAACTTTTCCATGGTCACCGGGGCAGATCGGTAGCTTGCACCGATCAGTCCTGACCAAACAGATACTAGCCCGGTCGATGTCCCGACCAGATTCCTGGCTTTTTACCCCAGCTTCAAAGGCTCCTGCCGCTTCTGCATGGCGGGAGGACCTAGTCACAGCACCACAAATCGCCCATATGTATGAAGATCAGCCATGGAAAGTGTTCATCCGCCCCAAGCTGAGATCCATGTTTGCATCGACTGCGTGGATCGACTCGTTCTTGGGTCGAGTGAAGGCCTTCAATGAAGCCTACAGACAAGCGATCTGGGATTCTACACACTATCTAGTGCTTTCTCCTGATCGAGCACAGCATGATCAAGGCCTGATCTCATTCCAGAAAAACAGGAAGAAGCGCCGGAGTCGGGCGGGCGAGTCCTGGCAGACCCTATGCCAGTTCGTTCTGGGAGGGGTGCTGGCTCGCGAGTGAGACATCGACATATGTCTATATCCTGTAGTTCTTCATATGGCCAAGCGTCGGGTTGAGAGAGCCGGGGTATTAGCTGACGACGGCGTCTGGTATCCCGGTCTTCATTGTGACGAGCCGATCGCAGACCTGAAAGACGCCTTGATCCAGATCGATCGGAAGGAGCCCTGGCGCAATCAGCACCAGAACCAGATCGAAGTCCATTCGGCGTTGACTATCGGTCGTCTGTGGGGTGATTGCGAATCTTGATGCGGCAGTTAGCTGACCAGATAATCCATAATATATGTCATCTTTCTTTCCAAATTCCTGATCACCTGATCACTTGACCGAATTTCATCACTTTCTTCAAAATTTGTACCAACACGTTATCACACACAGTTTCCATCCACATCGCAAAAATTATCACCACATTCGTCACTCCACTACTCCAGTTCATCACAGTTCATCACACTAATTCACAATAATTCAGACCTTACCCATATTTACACCGATCGATATACTGATAGGTGCTACTGCGTGTCTTGATCTTCATCTTCATGAGTCTGCATCACTGCAAAGCGATTCCGACTGACTCGTTCTCGCTCGAACTATCGTAGCAGTGCTCCACAATTTAGATCGAGTTTGTCGATCCAAGTTGATTCGTCATGATCCTCCCAGCGGACCAGATATTCTCGGTGGGTGCGACCGAAACGCGTCTTCTTGACCGATCGGACATCTAGCACCTTTTCCACCTAAAATTTGTACTCTTCCAATGGTCTTTCCCAACTGTCTTCCGGCAGCAGAGCTTCATCAAAATCGAATCTCTCCGCTTCATCCACCAGACAGGGAATTTTAGGCCGATCGGGGAATTCTTTGACCAGCTTCAGTTTGGACACATGCACGATCGGAAAAACTTTATAATCCGTGCCGACTGTGATCAGACGGGCAGCATGCTCACCGATCATCTCTGCTACACGGAAAGGACCGTGACACATATGAGCCAACTTCTTTGCATAGCCTTCCTTGACCCGATCGAGGTATAACCATACCCTCGCCCCTGGTTCAATACCATGAGGGCGGACCTGATCGTTATTCCGATCTGATCGATCTTGCTTGGCCTGACGTAACTTTTCATTGACGACTTCTTTTGCATGCTGATAATGCTTCTGGACCTGCATGCTCCAACGACGGGCATCGCGATCGCGGGTCCGAGTGCATCCGATCGGTATCGCCGCTTCAAGTGTCGATCGATGGTCCCATCCATACGCCAGATAGAAAGGCGTTTCTCCTCGGACCCGATCAGTTGAAGAGTATAGTGCGAAAACCAGTCTCTCTTCATACTAATCCCAGTCACGCTGGTCTGGATCGGCCACATACATCTTAATCGCCCTTGTTATTGTCTGCACCATGCGTTCAGCCGATCCGTTCGCTTGCGGACGATATGCCATCGTCGCGCTCTGCTTCTGGCATAGCATGTTATTGAACGATCGGAACACCTCACCCATAAAACCGGGTTCCCGATCGATTCTAATAACTTCGCTGGCGCCGAACCTTCTGAACACGCATTCCTCGTAACTCTGAGCGATCTACTCCGCAGATCGGGATTCACTAGCCTTTGCGATCACCAGACCAGTGAATAGGTCGATACAGATCAGCAGCTCAGTGTTGCCGCGTGTCGATCTGGGCAGTGACGGTATGTGATCCATTTCTATCACCTGGAAAGGGTAGGTAGCCTCGATATTTCCGGGCGATCGGCCCTTGATCATCGGTCTGCCCTTTCCGGTCTCGCAATCTGTGCAACAGCCCACATATTTCTGCACGCTCCGAAAAAGTCCTCTCCAGTGAAAGTGGGCCCTGATCTTGTGGTATGTCCTGCCTATGCCTTGATGCCCCCTTCTAGACTCACATGGTAGTGATGAAGGACATCCGGCTGTAGCAACTCAGGGATCACCAGTTTCGCTAGTCGTTATCGATCGGCACTGTCTTGATAAATGTCACGGCAGTAATACAGCAATCCATTGTCGTCCACATCGTAACTGTCCGCGGTCTTGGTACACTCTTTCGCCTGATCATTTGTTAACTTGGACAGTTCACCGCGTAGATAGTCCTTCAAGTTGACGATCCACTCTTCTTCGTCCTGTGCCTTGAGGATCCGTTCCGCCCTTAGCTGTTGTACAACGTACTCACTCAGCCTTTCCTTTGGGAACGATCGGCGAGACTTCCGAGTTCGCGATCTAGTTGCCGCCATCACATGCACCTGATCAGGGCTGTCCTTGGACTTGATCAACTCCGGGAGCCTGTTTATGTTCATAAGTTCATGTAGAACGGCCTCCTCGGTGATCGTCGCCCCGATCTGGTTCCGCATAGCTTGGGTAGCGAGGTGATCGGCGCTTCTGTTTTAATCCGGTTTCACTTGCAATAGCTCGTGGTTGGGATAGTCTTTCAGTGACTTCATCACCCGATAATTCAACAACTTCAGCCGTGGCGCCTTACAGGCGATCTCCCCGGTGATCTGCCTTATCACTAGGTTGGAGTCACCACATATGATGATCCGCCCTTTCATTTGTGATTACAGCAGATCAAGACATAGAAGGAGTCCCCGATATTCCGCCTCGTTGACCGTTATGTCAGGCGTAAAATCGGCGGCTGCTGCTACTATAGACCATTGTGGTAACTTCCAAAGTATGGCACTATAGGCGCCGACCTTCTTCTTCACTCTAGCCGATCCGTCGAAACTCAAGACCAGGAGTTACTCATCCTGATCGACGATCGGTGGCGGCAGCGAGATTGACTGTCGAGGTTGCTTCCTTGGGGCAATCGCCATCAAAGCCTCATCCACTTTAGACCGAGAGGTGATACTGGCAGCCAATGTGCCCAATATCTTCTCCTCTCCCTTGGTGGACTTGACGACCTCGAGGGACCACTGTGACAAGATCGCTGACTATATGCCGAGCCGACCGTCAATCCCATTGGCCGATAACAGCCAGGCTAATGTCGACTTTCTCGAAAGAACCTTTACAGATCGGCTGAACAGTAGGTTGTAGCACACATCCAAAATCCGTAGTAAAGCCATAACTTCCTTTTCGACGATCCCATAGTTAACTTCGTTCGTCTTCAACGTCCGGCTCGTAAAAGTGACCGTATGGTACACACCATCATTTTCTTGCACTAGAGTGGCAGAAATGGCCCACTTACTAGCGTACACAATGACGATCGGCATTTTTTCCGGATCGAAGTGTTTGAGAATCGGTGCCGTCGCCATATTGGTCTTCAGCATACCGAAAGCAACCTTTGCACGCTTCACGTGATCCTCTTCCTCCATCTGCGGAAAATCTGCGGACATATCAGAGGCGCAGCCCTCCCGTAAAGTTGCCCGATCTCCTTCGCGCAACATATGGTAGTCGACTTCCGGGAGATCTTACAGCACGGCCGCGTAAATCGCGAAGTATTCAATGAAGCGACTGTAGTAATGTAAGCTCCCTAAGAAGGACTGCATTGACTTCAGTGATATGGGAAACGGGAGGTTGATCAGTGACTCCATACCCTTGGGATTGGCCTCCAGCCCACTGATCGACACCATATGACCCAAATAGGCGACCTTGGACATGCCCCAAAAACTTTTCACAGCACTGATCGACAGGTTCCAGCGATCACATGTCTCCAACGACCATTCGACCTTCTCGCACAGTTCGCTCCATGATGAAGCAGGGATCAGAATGTTGTCGATATACGATCGCCTCCTCAGAACGGACGGTCTCCTTTCCCGATCGGGTTCACCCTCTGTAAATACATCATGTTTTTCGGTGGGGTCCCGATCGGTACTGATCTTGAAGTGTCCATACAATGTGTTGTCGATTAGCCTCTGTTAGATCTGGGGAGCGTTCTTCAAACAGAACGGCATACGGTTCCACTCGAACAGACCGAACGGCGTAACAAATGCGGAGATCTCGCGAGCCCAATCGGTCATCGAAACCACCCAAAATCCACTTGCCATATCCAGTGAGAAATACCATAGTGTCTTGTCGAGATCTTCTAGCAGATCGATGATCAGCGGAATCGGGTACACCATAAGCTAGGTCAACCGATTTACCAACCGATAATCTATACACAACCTGATGTCGACGCCGTTTTTCTTGATCACAATCACGATCGGTGAGGCCCACGGCGAGGTCGACGGCTTAATGATCTTGGTAGCCAACAGTCTTTTAATAAGATCGGACAGTTTTTCGCGGTACTGTGGCGCCACACGTCGGCATCGCTATGCGATCGGCTTGGCATCACCCACGTCGATGTCACAGATTGCTCCGCGAGCAGCAGGGGGTAGGGCGTTGCCTTTCCCGATGAGAAGATGTTTCTTTTTCCATATGATCTTCTTTAGCTGATCGATATGGTCGGGACTGTTGACATCCCGATCACCCACTTGCAAATCGTCCAAGGTGACTTCGGGCGGATCAGCAGAAACTTCAGGGAGGACTGCCATCTGGCTCTCCAACTCCTGAATATACTGATCCCCGCCCTCATGGATACAAACTGGATCGTCTTCCGGGTCAATATCACCCAAACCGTCCTGATCGGTTGAACACTGCTGTTCCGGATCGGCGGGATGATCTTCAACGACATCGATCTGCTTAGGCGCGCCATCGTGGTCCGCCCCAGCAAAGCCATGTTTCCATTTTTCTATTCCCGGCTCCGCTGTCGCCTGTTCTTGTGTCGCCACCACGTTGACGAACCTTGGCTCATCTGCTTGATGGTCCACCGTGTCCGGCGACTGCGGTACCTTTCTTCGAACTAACATCTTATTTGGGGTTACATAGCTGGGTCGTTCCACCTTAGGTGATGTATCTTCTTCCACCGATCCATCATCGCTGATCAGATAGGTTGTCGCTTGGTATGCCAAGTTCTGCCACTCAACATACCGTTTCGATCCGATCGAGACGAACCCCATCTTTGATGTCACTTTCCCTTCCGCCAGACACATGCCAACAATAGTATTGTTGTCGAGTGTAAGCGGCTTGTCATGTGACTCGAACGAAATCATATCGGCCGGATCTCTTCACAAAGGTCGACACCCACCGATCGCCCCTGGTCACTCATAACTTCCTTGATAGAAAACCTTTGTCGACCGGGGTATCAGCGGATCGGACGACTGGAATGGTGACATCTTGATCCCACCTGACCAGATCGGTGTGCGATCCGTATAAGGGCCGCCGACCAGCTAACGGGATCTGGGCCTCATCCGGGAGTGTAAGCACTCCATGAGACAGATCAAGAAGAATACCTGCCGGCACCATGAAATCCATGCCTAACAGCGCATCCTTACCGGCCAGTTTGCCAACCCAAGCGCTGAAGAAGTAGACCAACGAACCCGATAGGGTGATCTTCACGCGCGTCCTTCCTTCGGTCATGTAAGAAATTTCACCGATTCCGACGCATTCTTGTCTCTGGGTGTCGTCTATACGACATCCGACCTTACGAGCAAAGGCAGAGTCGATAATTGAGACTTCGTCCCCAGAGTCGAGCAACATCGTTGCCTTCTGGTTGTTTATCTTACCACAGGCTTTCGCCTGCTTGAACCATTTGTCGGGCGCATGATACTTCCAGTATCCGCGAGAATCTCCAGGCAGCAGATCCATCTGCATGACCACCTTCGATCGGGAATATTCATCGGTCGTGATATTGTAGACCGGATGATCCCGATCGACGCAATTGTGAATAGAACATGTATTGTCGGTTTATTCTCCTTGCCGACATATTCATAGATACCAAACGTAAATCGATCGGCTCTATCCAGATTCCAACCTGGCGAGCGTTCTAGTTTAACATCTTCTCAACGTCAGGTGGAAGCATCCCCGCGTGCTTACCCGGCACATACCACTTGCGCATCAGATTGAAGAACTCTTCGATCTTACATTGGCCGGCCTCGTGGATCTCTCCACATGACTTGCACACGAAGAGGCAGTGATCGGTGGGGTGGCCGCGTCTTTCGCACTTCTTGCATATCAGCTTCTTCTATCAGTCCCCACCATCGTGCTTGCTTGACCCGCAGTGAGAACACTTCTTGCGAGGTCGGTCCAGATCGGACTTGTTTACACTCCTGCCCTTCCGATATGCCTGGTTAGGCGTCGATCTGGTTCTTGGGGCAGGTTCCGTGACGAAGATGTAGTGATATTAGTCCTCGTCCGACTCCCGACTCGACTGGCCTCTACTTTCCTCTTCCGATCCAGTGCTGTCGTCAGTCACGATCGCCTTAGCAGCACGGGCCGATCTGGTCAGGGGCCTCTTCACCGGATCGGTCTGGGTCTTTGATCTGTATCGACCCGATCCATCGGCGACCTTCGCCCTCATGCTGCGTGAGTGTTGCAACGTCCGCAATGTCTGCTCAACTTCCCCCACATCTTTGAGGCACAGCAGAGTCAGCTGATCTGCCAGTTCTTGGTCGTCAAGGGTACTGATATAGTGACCCACGTGCTCCATAGCGGCACCGGTCGTCGGGTTGCCTTCCTTGGTCACTATCCCGGCGCGAATTGCAGCCACGTTCAAGCGGTGCAAGTATTCAATCGGCGTTTCGTCTCCCCGATTCTACATATGATGGTATTTGCGGGCGGTAGAGAATCTGGAGATGCAGTACTTCCCCTCAAATTCTGAGCATAGCAGATCCCATTCAGATCGGACATCCCGACTCAACTGTTGGATCCAGTTCGCAGCCGGTCCTTTCAGCAGATCTCTGAAGATCAAATACCGTTCCTTTTTTGGTGTCTGATCCCACAAGAAAGCAGACTTGACCCGACCAAACCACGATCTGGCTTGCTCCTCGTCGGCGTCCTTGCCAGTGAAATCCTTGAGATCAGTGGTTGCAGCCATGCGAATGCGTTGGATCGCAGTAGATCCGAAATCAAAGGCGGTCGTAGAGGCTAGGTTAGCCCTGCGCGTTCTTCCCTCACCTGCACCGTCTGACCCATAGTGGTCATCCGGATCACCGATCGACTCCATGTCGAAATCGCTGTTCTTGCTTGATCGGCGCGGTCGGGCAGGATGCGGCTTGCGTCTTCCTCTGCCAACTGGTCTGCCACCTCGGGTAGCCTTATCCGTTGATGTCACTGACTCCATATCAACATCCCGGCAATTATTGAAATTTTGCCGGGCAGATCGGTCCTGGGCATGTGGCGCGGAGGCGATCGGCATCGGTCTCCCATGAAACGCTCCATCATTGCCTCAAACATGGCTTGGACGTTAGCTTGGTTCATGGGCAACGTGTTGGCATCCTCCTTTGGAGGTACTGAAACCTGTGGGGGCTCCTTGGGCCCCGAATGGCATGCAGCAACATGCTGACGCACGTCCTTTTTATGCTCCAATGGGGGTATGATCCGCCCCCATGGTCATCCACTCAACACCGACCTCCAACTCTGATGATCCATTAGAGGAAGGTGGAGACTGATACATCGATTTATCATCGGAACACACATCATCGTGCGCTGCCGTGGTCTCAGCGACCTTCAATGCTACGGTGGGAGTTGGGCGGCGAACCGCCCCCACCAACGGCACGAAATGATCATGGAGGTTCGACATCGGCATCTCCAGCTTCCAAGTGTCCAGATCAAAATGTTTATGCACGTTGTCGAGGTTTTGCACTTTCATGCCGACCTCAGCCAACATCGCCATCTGGTTCTTCACCAATAGCAACGGCCGATCGCTTTAGATCGGCTCGGCGGTGGGTCCGAGAAGGCTATCGGGGATCTGGAGGTTTAAGATCTGCATGACCTGGTCTTCACGAATAAATAGCTTTAACGCGTGGATGTAATACATCCTGGTCAGGTCTTCTTTCTTGATAACACCATCCCCGACCTGCGACTTTTCTTCCAAGTCGTCTTCATCGGGTGGCATTTCGAGCCTCTGCTTGGGAACCTTGGAAAAGTGGATCGGATCGTTCCGATCAGTCTCCAGGTCGTTTTCATCTTTTATTTTTCCATCAAAACATTCGTTCAAATGCATAGGATCAGAACAAAAGTCCTGATCCTTTCCGGAACTATAGAAAGACTTGCTATAGTCGCGATCGGCTCCGGTGGAAGCCTTATGGGGAGGAAAAAACTTATTAATCCCGATCTGGTCCTCCACCCGTCCAGATCGGACATCTCCATCCTTATCGACAACGAGACATAAGGCGATAGCCGATCCTTATATCCTCTCCAGAACGATTCCACATTTAATTCGTTATAATCGATTCTTCGCGAGATATCATCTCGATGATATCCCGGGTTCGAGTCCGGGCACGCGCACCATTGTGGTGGAGTCAAGCTCAAAATCGAACACCGTAGTGTTGAGAACCTGACCACCATCGTGCCCAGCCTTCCAACTGACGGGGGGGGGTACCCCGCGAACCTTTGCCGACGATCCGATCAGATCGTCCGCTGCTAGCAGACGACCGATCATCAACATAGTACGCCTGGTCCGATTTCTGCGTCTCCATTTAACCTTGTGTACCCGATGGAATGGGCTGGTTACACACTTGGTGGATCATCTCTGGGAATTGATGTGGGTCTAAAAATGTGAGACCGTGCTGGGTAGTGTACCCTTGGCGGAACTCTTCACCCTGGGTAGGGGCAGACCAATTATACTCCGAGTAAATATACTCCAAAGGTCAGATCGCTTAACCGATCGTAGAGCCCAACCAATACGAGAATAAAAGACCAATACTCCAATATGAGATCCAATGAGAACGTGATAAACTCCACGAACGATATCTCCACGTAACAATCCAAAAACGTGTTTACACGTTCCAAACGTGCGTAACTTGATCTTGAGAAGCCGACCAATGTGTACTCGCGTTCAGGGACTTCCGGCGGGCCAAGTGCGTCTGTAACGCGTCCCGGCCGGATATAATGAGATAGAGGGGATTACTCTACCCTCTGCTCCCAAACACTCCGCGGCGTGCAGAGGCGACTGATTTACGGTGCGAAGATGCTAAAGACTTCCTTTGTTGTGAGTTAAAAGGCCAAAAACAATAACTAACCAAAACTATCTCCCTACGGTCCCCAATATGTACAAGCATTAAAATATGTAAAGTACACGCAATATCATGTGACTCACCAAAATCCGCGTACAAAACACTCCAAGCACACGATTGGATTAAAATACTCCGTCCTTTCATCCAACCAGATCGATCTGCTTTGAAAAATGGTACACTGGTACAAGCTGGTCAACAATTCTCACTTGCACTTCACCACACAGATCTTAAACCCCCAGATCCCCGATCACCTTCTCGGACCCACCACCGAGCCTATCCAAAGCGATCGGCCGTTGCCATTGGTGAAGAACCTGCTGGCGATGTTTGCTGAGGTCGGCATAAAATTGAAAACCCTCGCCAACGTGCATAAACATTTTGATCTGGACACTTGGAAGCTGGAGATGTCGATGTCGAACCTCCATGATCATTTCGTGCCGTTGGTGGGGGCGGTTCGCCGCCCAACTCCCACCGTAGCATTGAAGGTCGCTGAGACCACGGCAGCGCACGATGATGTGTGTTCCGATGATAAATCGATGTATCAGTCTCCACCTTCCTCTAATGGATCATCAGAGTTGGAGGTCGGTGTTGAGTGGATGACCATGGGGGCGGATCATACCCCCATTGGAGCATAAAAATGACGTGCGTCAGCATGTTGCTGCATGCCATTCGGGGCCCAAGGAGCCCCCACAGGTTTCAGTACCTCCAAAGGAGGATGCCAACACGTTGCCCATGAACCAAGCTAACGTCCAAGCCATGTTTGAGGCAATGATGGAGCGTTTCATGGGAGACCGATGCCGATCGCCTCCGCGCCACATGCCCAGGACCGATCTGCCCGGCAAAATTTCAATAATTGCCGGGATGTTGATATGGAGTCAGTGGCATCAACGGATAAGGCTACCCGAGGTGGCAGACCAGTTGGCAGAGGAAGACGCAAGCCGCATCCTGCCCGACCGCGCCGATCAAGCAAGAACAGCGATTTCGACATGGAGTCGATCGGTGATCCGGATGACCACTATGGGTCAGACGGTGCAGGTGAGGGAAGAACGCGCAGGGCTAACCTAGCCTCTACGACCGCCTTTGATTTCGGATCTACTGCGATCCAACGCATTCGCATGGCTGCAACCACTGATCTCAAGGATTTCACTGGCAAGGACGCCGACGAGGAGCAAGCCAGATCGTGGTTTGGTCGGGTCAAGTCTGCTTTCTTGTGGGATCAGACACCAAAAAAGGAACGGTATTTGATCTTCAGAGATCTGCTGAAAGGACCGGCTGCGAACTGGATCCAACAGTTGAGTCGGGATGTCCGATCTGAATGGGATCTGCTATGCTCAGAATTTGAGGGGAAGTACTGCATCTCCAGATTCTCTACCGCCCGCAAATACCATCATATGTAGAATCGGGGAGACGAAACGCCGATTGAATACTTGCACCGCTTGAACGTGGCTGCAATTCGCGCTGGGATAGTGACCAAGGAATGCAACCCGACGACCGGTGCCGCTATGGAGCACGTGGGTCACAATATCAGTACCCTTGACGACCAAGAGCTGGCAGATCAGCTCACTCTGCTGTGCCTCAAAGATGTGGTGGAAGTTGAGCAGACGTTGCGGACGTTGCAACACTCACGCAGCATGAGGGCGAAGGTCGCCGATGGATCGGGTCGATACAGATCAAATACCCAGACCGATCCGGTGAAGAGGCCCCTGACCAGATCGGCCCGTGCTGCTAAGGCGATCGTGACTGACGACAGCACTGGATCGGAAGAGGAAAGTAGAGGCCAGTCGAGTCGGGAGTCGGACGAGGACTAATATCACTACATCTTCGTCACGGAACCTGCCCCAAGAACTAGATCGACGCCTAACCAGGCAGATCGGAAGGGCAGGAGTGTAAACAAGTCCGATTTTGACCGACCTCGCAAGAAGTGTTCTCACTGCGGGTCAAGCAAGCACGATGGTGGGGACTGATAGAAGAAGCTGATATGCAAGAAGTGCGAAAGACGCGGCCACCCCACCGATCACTGCCTCTTCGTGTGCAAGTCATGTGGAGAGATCCACGAGCCCGGCCAATGTAAGATCGAAGAGTTCTTCAATCTGATGCGCAAGTGGTATGTGCCGGGTAAGCACGCGGGGATGCTTCCACCTGACGTTGAGAAGATGTTAAACTAGAACGCTCGCCAGGTTGGAATCTGGATAGAGCCGATCGATTTACGTTTGGTATCTATGAATATGTCGGCAAGGAGAATAAACCGACAATACATGTTCTATTCACAATTGCGTCGATCGGGATCATCCGGTCTACAATCTCACGACCGATGAATATTCCCGATCGAAGGTGGTCATGCAGATGGATCTGCTGCCTGGAGATTCTCGCGGATACTGGAAGTATCATGCGCCCGACAAATGGTTCAAGCAGGCGAAAGCCTGTGGTAAGATAAACAACCAGAAGGCAACGATATTGCTCGACTCTGGGGACGAAGTCTCAATTATCGACTCTGCCTTTGCTCGTAAGGTCGGATGTCGTATAGACGACACCCAGAGACAAGAATGCGTCGGAATCGGTTAAAACTCTTACATGACCGAAGGAAGGACGCGCGTGAAGATCACCCTATCGGGTTCGTTGGTCTACTTCTTCAGCGCTTGTGTTGGCAACCTGGCCGGTCAGGATGCCTGTTAGGCATGGATTTCATGGTGCCGGCAGATATTCGCCTTGATCTGTCTCATGGAGTGCTTACACTCCCGGATGAGGTCCAGATCCAGTTAGCTGGTCGGCGACCCTTATACGGATCTCACACCGATCTGGTCAGGTGGGACCAAGATGTCACCATTCCAGTCGGACAATCCGCTGATACCCCGGTCGACAAAGGTTTTCTATCAAGGAAGTTATGAGTGACCAGGGGCGATCGGTGGGTGTCGACCTTTCTGAAGAGCGCCGGCCGATATGATTTTGTTCGAGTCACATGACAAGCCGCTTACACTCGACAACAATACTATTGTTGGCATGTGTCTGGCGGAAGGGAAAGTGACATCAAAGATGGGGTTCGTCTCGATCGGATCGAAACGGTATGTTGAGTGGCAGAACTTGGCATACCAAGCGACAACCTATCTGATCAGCGATGATGGATCGGTGGAAGAAGATACATCACCTAAGGTGGAACGACCCAGCTATGTAACCCCAAATAAGATGTTAGTTCGAAGAAAGGTACCGCAGTCGCCGGACACGGTGGACCATCAAGCAGATGAGCCAAGGTTCGTCAACGTGGTGGCGACACAAGAACAGGCGACAGCGGAGCCGGGAATAGAAAAATGGAAACATGGCTTTGCTGGGGCGGACCACGATGGCGCGCCTAAGCAGATCGATGTCGTTGAAGATCATCCCGCCGATCCGGAACAGCAGTGTTCAACCGATCAGGACGGTTTGGGTGATATTGACCCGGAAGACGATCCAGTTTGTATCCATGAGGGCGGGGATCAGTATATTCAGGAGTTGGAGAGCCAGATGGCAGTCCTCCCTGAAGTTTCTGCTGATCCGCCCGAAGTCACCTTGGACGATTTGCAAGTGGGTGATCGGGATGTCAACAGTCCCGACCATATCGATCAGCTAAAGAAGATCATATGGAAAAAGAAACATCTTCTCATCGGGAAAGGCAACGCCCTACCCCCTGCTGCTCGCGGAGCAATCTGTGACATCGACGTGGGTGATGCCAAGCCGATCGCATAGCGATGCCGACGTGTGGCGCCACAGTACCGCGAAAAACTGTCCGATCTTATTAAAAGACTGTTGGCTACCAAGATCATTAAGCCGTCGACCTCGCCGTGGGCCTCACCGATCGTGATTGTGATCAAGAAAAACGGCGTCGACATCAGGTTGTGTATAGATTATCGGTTGGTAAATCGGTTGACCTAGCTTATGGTGTACCCGATTCCGCTGATCATCGATCTGCTAGAAGATCTCGACAAGACACTATGGTATTTCTCACTGGATATGGCAAGTGGATTTTGGGTGGTTTCGATGACCGATTGGGCTCGCGAGATCTCCGCATTTGTTACGCCGTTCGGTCTGTTCGAGTGGAACCGTATGCCGTTCTGTTTGAAGAACGCTCCCCAGATCTAACAGAGGCTAATCGACAACACATTGTATGGACACTTCAAGATCAGTACCGATCGGGTTCACCCTCTGTAAATACATCATGTTTTTCGGTGGGGTCCCGATCGGGAAAGGAGACCGTCCGTTCTGAGGAGGCGATCGTATATCGACAACATTCTGATCCCTGCTTCATCATGGAGCGAACTGTGCGAGAAGGTCGAATGGTCGTTGGAGACATGTGATCGCTGGAACCTGTCGATCAGTGCTGTGAAAAGTTTTTGGGGCATGTCCAAGGTCGCCTATTTGGGTCATATGGTGTCGATCAGTGGGCTGGAGGCCAATCCCAAGGGTCTGGAGTCACTGATCAACCTCCCGTTTCCCATATCACTGAAGTCAATGCAGTCCTTCTTAGGGAGCTTACATTACTACAGTCGCTTCATTGAATACTTCGCGATTTACGCGGCCGTGCTGTAAGATCTCCCGGAAGTCGACTACCATATGTTGCGCGAAGGAGATCGGGCAACTTTACGGGAGGGCTGCGCCTCTGATATGTCCGCAGATTTTCCGCAGATGGAGGAAGAGGATCACGTGAAGCGTGCAAAGGTTGCTTTCGGTATGCTGAAGACCAATATGGCGACGGCACCGATTCTCAAACACTTCGATCCGGAAAAAATGCCGATCGTCATTGTGTACGCTAGTAAGTGGGCCATTTCTGCCACTCTAGTGCAAGAAAATGATGGTGTGTACCATACGGTCACTTTTACGAGCCGGACGTTGAAGACGAACGAAGTTAACTATGGGATCGTCGAAAAGGAAGTTATGGCTTTACTACGGATTTTGGATGTGTGCTACAACCTACTGTTCAGCCGATCTGTAAAGGTTCTTTCGAGAAAGTCGACATTAGCCTGGCTGTTATCGGCCAATGGGATTGACGGTCGGCTCGGCATATAGTCAGCGATCTTGTCACAGTGGTCCCTCGAGGTCGTCAAGTCCACCAAGGGAGAGGAGAAGATATTGGGCACATTGGCTGCCAGTATCACCTCTCGGTCTAAAGTGGATGAGGCTTTGATGGCGATTGCCCCAAGGAAGCAACCTCGACAGTCAATCTCGCTGCCGCCACCGATCGTCGATCAGGATGAGTAACTCCTGGTCTTGAGTTTCGACGGATCGGCTAGAGTGAAGAAGAAGGTCGGCGCCTATAGTGCCATACTTTGGAAGTTACCACAATGGTCTATAGTAGCAGCAGCCGCCGATTTTACGCCTGACATAACGGTCAACGAGGCGGAATATCGGGGACTCCTTCTATGTCTTGATCTGCTGTAATCACAAATGAAAGGGCGGATCATCATATGTGGTGACTCCAACCTAGTGATAAGGCAGATCACCGGGGAGATCGCCTGTAAGGCGCCACGGCTGAAGTTGTTGAATTATCGGGTGATGAAGTCACTGAAAGACTATCCCAACCACGAGCTATTGCAAGTGAAACCGGATTAAAACAGAAGCGCCGATCACCTCGCTACCCAAGCTATGCGGAACCAGATCGGGGCGACGATCACCGAGGAGGCCGTTCTACATGAACTTATGAACATAAACAGGCTCCCGGAGTTGATCAAGTCCAAGGACAGCCCTGATCAGGTGCATGTGATGGCGGCAACTAGATCGCGAACTCGGAAGTCTCGCCGATCGTTCCCAAAGGAAAGGCTGAGTGAGTACGTTGTACAACAGCTAAGGGCGGAACGGATCCTCAAGGCACAGGACGAAGAAGAGTGGATCGTCAACTTGAAGGACTATCTACGCGGTGAACTGTCCAAGTTAACAAATGATCAGGCGAAAGAGTGTACCAAGACCGCGGACAGTTACGATGTGGACGACAATGGATTGCTGTATTACTGCCGTGACATTTATCAAGACAGTGCCGATCGATAACGACTAGCGAAACTGGTGATCCCTGAGTTGCTACAGCCGGATGTCCTTCATCACTACCATGTGAGTCTAGAAGGGGGACATCAAGGCATAGGCAGGACATACCACAAGATCAGGGCCCACTTTCACTGGAGAGGACTTTTTCGGAGCGTGCAGAAATATGTGGGCTGTTGCACAGATTGCGAGACCGGAAAGGGCAGACCGATGATCAAGGGCCGATCGCCCGGAAATATCGAGGCTACCTACCCTTTCCAGGTGATAGAAATGGATCACATACCGTCACTGCCCAGATCGACACGCGGCAACACTGAGCTGCTGATCTGTATCGACCTATTCACTGGTCTGGTGATCGCAAAGGCTAGTGAATCCCGATCTGCGGAGTAGATCGCTCAGAGTTACGAGGAATGCGTGTTCAGAAGGTTCGGCGCCAGAGAAGTTATTAGAATCGATCGGGAACCCGGTTTTATGGGTGAGGTGTTCCGATCGTTCAATAACATGCTATGCCAGAAGCAGAGCGCGACGATGGCATATCGTCCGCAAGCGAACGGATCGGCTGAACGCATGGTGCAGACAATAACAAGGGCGATTAAGATGTATGTGGCCGATCCAGACCAGCGTGACTGGGATTAGTATGAAGAGAGACTGGTTTTCGCACTATACTCTTCAACTGATCGGGTCCGAGGAGAAACGCCTTTCTATCTGGCGTATGGATGGGACCATCGATCGACACTTGAAGCGGCGATACCGATCGGATGCACTCGGACCCGCGATCGCGATGCCCGTCGTTGGAGCATGCAGGTCCAGAAGCATTATCAGCATGCAAAAGAAGTCGTCAATGAAAAGTTACGTCAGGCCAAGCAAGATCGATCAGATCGGAATAACGATCAGGTCCGCCCTCATGGTATTGAACCAGGGGCGAGGGTATGGTTATACCTCGATCGGGTCAAGGAAGGCTATGCAAAGAAGTTGGCTCATATGTGTCACGGTCCTTTCCGTGTAGCAGAGATGATCGGTGAGCATGCTGCCCGTCTGATCACAGTCGGCACGGATTATAAAGTTTTTCCGATCGTGCATGTGTCCAAACTGAAGCTGGTCAAAGAATTCCCCGATCGGCCTAAAATTCCCTGTCTGGTGGATGAAGCGGAGAGATTCGATTTTGATGAAGCTCTGCTGCCGGAAGACAGTTGGGAAAGACCATTGGAAGAGTACAAATTTTAGGTGGAAAAGGTGCTAGATGTCCGATCGGTCAAGAAGACGCGTTTCGGTCGCACCCACCGAGAATATCTGGTCCGCTGGGAGGATCATGACGAATCAACTTGGATCGACAAACTCGATCTAAATTGTGGAGCACTGCTACGATAGTTCGAGCGAGAACGAGTCAGTCGGAATCGCTTTGCAGTGATGCAGACTCATGAAGATGAAGATCAAGACACGCAGTAGCACCTATCAGTATATCGATCGGTGTAAATATGGGTAAGGTCTGAATTATTGTGAATTAGTGTGATGAACTGTGATGAACTGGAGTAGTGGAGTGACGAATGTGGTGATAATTTTTGCGATGTGGATGGAAACTGTGTGTGATAACGTGTTGGTACAAATTTTGAAGAAAGTGATGAAATTCGGTCAAGTGATCAGGTGATCAGGAATTTGGAAAGAAAGATGACATATATTATGGATTATCTGGTCAGCTAACTGCCGCATCAAGATTCGCAATCACCCCACAGACGACCGATAGTCAACGCCGAATGGACTTCGATCTGGTTCTGGTGCTGATTGCGCCAGGGCTCCTTCCGATCGATCTGGATCAAGGCGTCTTTCAGGTCTGCGATCGGCTCGTCACAATGAAGACCGGGATACCAGACGCCGTCGTCAGCTAATACCCCGGCTCTCTCAACCCGACGCTTGGCCATATGAAGAACTACAGGATATAGACATATGTCGATGTCTCACTCGCGAGCCAGCACCCCTCCCAGAACGAACTGGCATAGGGTCTGCCAGGACTCGCCCGCCCGACTCCGGCGCTTCTTCCTGTTTTTCTGGAATGAGATCAGGCCTTGATCATGCTGTGCTCGATCAGGAGAAAGCACTAGATAGTGTGTAGAATCCCAGATCGCTTGTCTGTAGGCTTCATTGAAGGCCTTCACTCGACCCAAGAACGAGTCGATCCACGCAGTCGATGCAAACATGGATCTCAGCTTGGGGCGGATGAACACTTTCCATGGCTGATCTTCATACAGATGGGCGATTTGTGGTGCTGTGACTAGGTCCTCCCGCCATGCAGAAGCGGCAGGAGCCTTTGAAGCTGGGGTAAAAAGCCAGGAATCTGGTCGGGACATCGACCGGGCTAGTATCTGTTTGGTCAGGACTGATCGGTGCAAGCTACCGATCTGCCCCGGTGACCATGGAAAAGTTGCATCTGAAGTCCGCGATGGAAGAGGTCGACCTCCGATCAACACCCCTTTCAATCGGGCGTGATGACGCAACCTAGATGTGCCGGTATGGAAAGAAGGCGCCGATTCGGTTGACTCACGCGTACGTGCAACATCATTACCCTGGGAGATGATCACCTTATCACACACACACCCCCGATGCAGGCTTCGCTGGAACAGGAACTCGGCGTTGGTAGGATCGGGACTTGGACAAAGCAGTGAACAAGAACTCAGAATCTCCCCATCCGTTACCCGAGTCCTCTTTGGAGGAGATCTACATGTGCTTGGTGTGAGCAGCACGGGGGCGTAAGGGCGCATGCGATTTGATGGTGATGTGAACGTGTCACCTGCGTCCGATCTTGGGCTTGGAAGATGCGCCAGCGTCTTGGCTTTCTTCGGAGGCACCGCTCGCTTCTCCTCGAGTTCGGAGTCGCGCGCTATTCCCCGCTCCCTTGAGCCCTTCGACGCGTCCTTAAGATTCTTGGAAACTTTTGGAATTTTGGAGTGCTTACTTTTAGCCAATGAGTGGCGTCGTGTCCGATCTTGGTGAATATCGATCAGAGCGGCCGATGCAGATCGGTCAACAATAGAGCCTACAGCCGGACGCCGGTGCAACAAGTCGGTCAACTTTGGTAGCACCGATTTACGGCCGCCCAGCGACGGTCGGACTCCTGGGTCCAGGCGTCCGATCGGCTCTGTAAGGACTCGACCTTCCCGATATGCTCCCTTGACAAACCTGCAAATCGCCGATCTGCCTCTCCAGGTCACCATGTTGTGTGCGGAGTAAAGTCCGATAGGACTGATCCTCCAACCTCTGCCGGTTGACCAGCGCGAGATGTTCCCGGAGGTGTGACCGGTACGACTCCAAACGATACATATCATGCCATGCGCCGATCAGCCCGTCCAAGATCGGTCGGAGCTGATCGCAGTGGTCATGCGACTGCCGATCAGCCGCGAATAAAGCGTAGAACGTTTTGGAGATGTCGGTGGGCAACCGATCTGCACGCAAAGGTAGGTTAGAGCAGATCCACGACGAAAACAGGCCTATCGGCTTACCCCGCGTTGTTTGTTGGGCGATCTGGGCCCGGAGATGCGTGTTTTCAGCGATCACCTCCTGCAACTTCGTGGACACGGGGATCAAAGTATCCACCTCCTTCCGCAGTTGCAGGAGTGATGAAGTCTTTATGTTCAACTGTGACTGGAGCTCCCGGACTGTTTTCTGGAGCTGATCGGCCCCGATCTGATGCCCATCCGGTGTGTCGGAATCTGAAGTGTCGCGAGGACTGTACGATCGGGCCTATCTGGGAGGCGAATCGATATGGGGCGATGAGGAACACAGGGCACCTCCAGCAACGAACGTCAAGAGAGGTTACAAGACGATCAGGTGCACAAGGAAAGTACCTGGCGAAGGTGGATTCGAAGATCTGTCCATCGGTGAAGTCCGCTTCTGCGAAGATCTAGGATGTGGTGAGATCGGGTCGTTACCGTTGCGCGGCTACGACCAGACTCAGGGGCGGCTGTGGTGAAGTGAACTTAAGAATGTCAGTTACTTTATGTCAGAGACACGCCGATCGGCTTATCGGCGATCGGATTGGTGGAAATCAAGGAGTCTTTTAAGCCTATCGTGTGCGAGAGGTTTCAAGAACACGGATTTTGGTAAGTCACATGATATCGCGTGTACTTACATATTTTAATGTTTGTACATATTGGGAACCGTAGGGAGATAGTTTTTTTTGCCTTTAACACTCAACAAGAAGTCATTAGCATCTTCGCACTGTACATCAGTCGCCTCTGCACGCCGCGGAGTGTTTGGGAGAAGAGGGTCGAGTAATCACCTCTAGCTCATTATACCCGGCCAGGACGAGTTACAGATGCACTTGGCCGCCGGAAGTCCCTCGACGGGAGTACGCATTGGTCGGCTTCTTAAGCCTAAGTCACACACGTTTGCAACATGTAATCAAGTTTTGGATTGTTACGTGGAGATATCGTTCGTGGAGTTTATCACGTTCTCATTGGATCTCATATTGGAGTATTGGTCTTTTATTCTCGTATTGGTTGGGCTCTACGATCGGTTAAGCGATCTGACCTTTGGAGTATATTTACTCGGAGTATAATTGGTCTGCCCGTACCCAGGGCGAAGCGTTCTGCCCAGGGTACACTACCCAGCACGGTCTCACATTTTTAGACCCACATCAATTCCCAGCGATGATCCACCAAGTGTGTAACCAGCCCATTCCATCGGGTACACAAGGTGAGATGACAAAAAAATCGGACAAGGCGTCCTATTCTGATGATCGGTCGTCTGCTAGCAGCGGACGATCAGATCGGATCGTAGGAGAAGGTTCGCCGGGTACCCCCCCCCCCGTCAGTTGGAAGGCTGGGCACGATGGTGGTGGTCAGGTTTTCGACACAACCGTGTTCGATTTTGAACTTGACTCCACCACATCTGCATGACCTGGTCTTCACGAATAAATCGCTTTAACCCGTGTATGTAATACATCCTGGTGAGGTATTCTTCCTTGATAACACCATCCCCGACATGCGACTTTTCTTCCAAGTCGTCTTCATCGGTTGGCATTCCGAGGCTCTGCTTGGGAACCTGGGAGGATGGATCTGATCGTTCCGATCAGCCTCCAAGTCGTTTTCATCTTTTATTTTTCCATCAAAACGTTCATTCAAATGTGTGGTGGAGTCAAGTTCAAAATCAATCACGGTTGTGTCGAGAACCTGACCACCACCATCGTGCCCAGCCTTCCAACTTACGGGGGGGTACCCCGCGGACCTCCACTCGAAATCTGGTCCGATCTTCCACTGCTGGCAGACGACCTGTCATCATCCAAAGACACTTGGTCCGATTCACTTATGTTCATCTCATCTTGTGTACCCGATGGAATGGGCTAGTTACACACTCGGTGGATCGGGATCGCAGATCGATCTGATTCGGTCTTGAATATGAAACCGTGCTGGATAGGTAGTACCTAGGGCGGAACTCTTCACCCCAGGTACGTACAGACTAGAAACACTTCCAAAAGATAAATTCCAATAGGTCGATCGTCCAAACGATCTAGACCTGACCAATACGAATTAATAGAGGGTGACCAATCAACCGGTCTAGCCCCTGACAAATATGAGAGAAGACCAAAACCGGTCTAAGCTCCAACCAATGTTACAATGAGCGAATATGTCCACGTAAAGACCCAATATGCCCGTAAATTCCACAAACGATATCTTCACGTAAAGACCAATCGACTTGTTAGTACGTTCCAAACGTACGTAACTTCAACTTTAGGAAGTCTACCAATGCGTGCTCCCGTCGAGGGACTTCCGGCTGGCCAAATGCGCGTGTGGCGCGTCCAGACCGGGTATAATGAGCTAGAGGGGATTTCACGACCCTCTGCTCCCAAACACTCCGCGGCGGGCGGAGGCGACTGATGCACATAGCAAAGGTTTAAACGACCTCCTGTTGAGGTGTTATCCCGAAGGCAAACCCAAAAGATTCCAAACGACTTCTTCTATTTTAGGCAAATCCAGAACTCAAACCAATACTACCTCCCTACGGTCCCAACATGTACCCACATGAAAATATTTAAAATACCCAATGTTAGGTGACTCACCAAAACATGCGTTCTTGACACTCCTTGAATCTGATAGACTAAAAATCCCCCTTGTTTAGACCAATCCGAAATTCGACCAGCTGCCTGGACGAAAAGTGACCAAATTTGTGGTACACTTCACCACAGCCGACCCTGAGTCCGACCGTGTCGCACAACGATCACGGTCTGACTCACCCATCACTTGACCAAATGGACCTTGGTCGCTCACACTTCTTCACCATGGACCATCCATCTTCGCCACCTGCGCCAGATACTCCCTTCACTGCACTCGATCCTCTTATGCTTCCTCTTGACGCTTGTTCTTGTAGAAACTCTATGTGCCGATTCGCCCCACATTGCTTCACCTGTTCGGTCTGCCCGGTCTGACAGCCCACATAATTCTCCTGCACCTCAAACATCGGACGGGTGTCAGACTGGAGCCGAATCCGCCGGCAGCAGTTGGACGATCAATTGGACAAGACTTCGCTGCGCATGCTAGGCGACGATCTTGAGCGACACCTTAATGAGATCCAAGTTTCGGTCCAAGACCAGACCGGGAAGGTCCAGTCTTTTCAGGACCGGTCGGACGCTTGGGTGCAGGAGTCGGGTCGTCTTCGCGTGGCGCTAGACCAGTGCCACCAGCGCTTGACGGACCTGCTGTATCCGCGTTCGGCTACTGCCTCCATCGTAGACCGATCTGCGTCGGCCGCATTAGTCGCCTCGGAGCAAGACCAAGACCGCTTGCAGCAGGACCAAGACCGCTTGCAGCAGGACCAAGACCGCTTGCAGCATGGCCAAGACCGACACCGTGCATTGGATGATATTCAGCAGCCCGAAATCGCACACAAATCGAAGAAGCGCGCGGACGCGCCGGGTAGCTCGAGGGCGCGGGGCATAGCGCGCGACTCCGAACTAGGGGGAAGCGTGCGGTGCCCCATAAGCGAGCCAAGACGCAGGCGATTCTCGTGAACCCAAGATTGGACGTGAGTGATGCCTGCAACCCTGCCAAAACTCAAGCGCCCTCGCGCCCTCGTGCCGTCCGTACCGAGTACACAGGGATCTTGTCCGGGGAGGACTCCAGCGAAGGTTCCTGCGATTCAGAGTTCATGATCGCCATCCCGTCCAAGTCGCAGACGTGTCGGCGTAAAAGTTCCGTCCAAGAGGCATCGTCATTGGTGTCGGAGCAGAAGACCAGTCTGCCAGGTGACAGCACGCCAGCATATGTGCCAGCGAAATCGGCGCCTTCGTTCCTTCCTGGCACGTTTGGACTGCACCGCTACGCCCGGCTAAAAGATATGGCAATTGGAGATCGCCCACTTCCGCCGCGGACCTCGGAATCCTGGTATGGTCCGCATCAATACCGAGATCGGCGCCATTCCAAGAGGCGCGCGGGCGCGTCGAGTGAATCAAGGGCGCGGGGCGTAGCGCGCGACTCCGAACACGAGGAGAAGCAAGCGCCGCCCCACAAGAAAGCCAAGACGGACGCAGGCGCTCCTCATGAGCCAAAAATCGGATGCAAGTGATGCGTTTAACATCGCCAAATCCCATTCGCCCTCACGCCCCCGCGGGCGCATTCAGATGGTACGATTTCCCAGCAAAATTCGGGCGGAAATTCTCGCCATTCATTGGCTGAAATTCCGCCCCCCCCCAAATTCACGCACGCAATGAGAAGAGCAAGGGCGCATCAGGAGGCGCGAGGGCGCGGGCCCTTGCGCGCGACCTAGAGCACGAGAAGAAACCGGAAATGGTGTAATCACTAGCCAAGATACGGGCGCAATTCCCAAGTGCGGTGAAGGATGCAGTTACGAGAGGAAGGACTCCAAAAATCGCGCGCCCTCGACCCGTTTTGCCGTTCGGTCCAAGTCGGTATTGGTCTCGCCTGGGGCGGCTTCGGAGTGTGGATCGGTGGGTTCAGATGATCTCCTTCCCGATTTATCTCAATCCCGATCCACCCAGCATCGTCGGTCCGCTGTCTCAGGTGAAGATCCGACGTCAGAAGAAGACCAAGTGGCGCACTTGGAGGGTGACATCGATAAAAGGTCGTCGAAACTGGCTGTGGACGCGCCCAAACCAACTTTTCTGCCCGGGACTTCTGTTCGATATCGTCATGCTTTGTCGTGGGCATTAAAGGTTGACGTGACTCTTCCTCCTTCTGGTCTGGCCACTGCCGACTCTCAAAGGACCCGATCTGGTCTGGAAACTGCCAAGGCGTCGCGTTGAGAAGACCAGGTTGTTAGCCGATGACGGCATATGGTACCCCGGTCTTGATTGCGCTTAACCGGTCGCGGACCTCAAGGATGCTTTGGTCAAGCTTGACCAGAAGGAACCCTGGCGCAACCAGTTTCAGGATCAAGTGGAAAATCATCCGTCGATGGTCATCGGCCGTCTGTGGTTCGATAGCAAGTGAAGTCGCAGGTAGTCGACCAGATAACTCGTAATACATGTCACATTTCTTTTTCATATGTCCGATCGTCAAATCACTTGAACTAATTTTACCACTCTCTCCATAATTAAACCGAACACGTTATCGTAAACAGTTCTACCCCCATCACGAAAAATAGTCATCACATTCGTCATTCCGCTACTCCAATTCGTCACAGTTCATCAAAATTTCACATCAACTCCGGACCTTCCACATCTTCACACCGGTCTAGATCGACCGATGCTACTGCGTGTCTTGGTCTTTGTCTTCATGAGTCTGCATCACTGCGAATCGATTACGACTGACTCGTTCTCTTTCGAACTCTCGTAGAAGATCCCCACAATTCAAGTCAAGCTCGTCGAGCCAAGTTGATTCATCATGGTCCTTCCATCGGACCAGGTACTCTCGGTGAGTCCGACCGAACCTGGTCTTCTTGGTCGACCGAACTTCTAAGACCTTCTCCACTTCAAACTCGTCTTCCTCTAATGGTCGTTCCCAACTTTCCTCCGACAGTAACGCTTCATCGAAATCAAATCTTTTTTCTTCGTCTACCAGACAGGGAGTTTTGGGTCGATCCGGAAATTCTCGGACCAGCTTCAACTTGGACACATGCACAATCGGGAAGACCTTGTAATCTGTACCAGTTGTTACTAGACGGGCAGCGTGCTCACCAATCAGCTCGGCAACACGGAAAGGGCCGTGCCACATGTGAGCCAGATTCTTCGCATAGCCCTCTTTCACTCGGTCTAGGTATAGCCATACCCTCGCCCCTGGCTCTATACCGTGGGGTAGGACCTGGTCATTGGTCCGGTCTGCCCGGTCTTGTGTGGCCTGACGCAGCTCTTCGTTGAAGACTTCTTTTGCATGCTGGTAGTGTTTTTGGACCTGCATGCGCCAGCGTCGAGCATCGCGATCGCGGGTCCGGGTGCAACCGATAGGTATCGCAGCTTCCAGTGTCGACCGAGGGTCCCATCCATATGTCAGATAAAAAGGCGTTTCTCCTCGGACCCGATCGGTCGACGAGTTGAGTGCAAACACCAGCGTTTCTGCATACTCGTCCCAATCTCACTGGTCTGGGTCAGCAACGTACATCTTGATCGCCCTCGTTATGGTCTGCACCATGCGTTTCGCCGATCCATTTGCTTGCGGACGATATGCCATCGTCGCACTCTGTTTCTGGCCCAGCATTTCATTGAACTACCGGAACACCTCGGCCATAAAACCGGGTTCCCGATCGTGCCTGATGACCTCGCTGGCGCCGAATCTTCGGAACACACATTCTTCGTAGATCTCGTCGATCTGCTCCGCAGACCGAGATGCACTTGCCTTCGCAATAACTAGACCAGTGAACAGGTCTACCCAGATCAGCAGCTCAATGTTGCCGCGCGTCGATCTAGGCAGTGACGGTATGTGGTCCATCGGTATGAACTGGAAAGGGTAGGTAGCTTCGATATTTCCGGGCGATCGCCCCTTGATTACCGGTCTACCCTTTCCGGTCTCGCAATCCGTGCAACAGCCCAAATATTTCTGCACACTTCGGAAAAGACCTTTCCAGTGAAAGTGGGACCTGATCTTGTGATAGGTCCTGCCTATACCCTGATGTCCCCCTTCTAGACTCACGTGATAGTGATGAAGGACATCCGGCTGCAGCAACTCGGGGATCACTAATTTCGCCAATCGGTTCCGGTCTGTACTGCCTTGGTCGGCATCGCGTCAGTAATACAATAATCCATTATCATCCACTTCGTAGCAATCCGCGATCTTGATGCACTCTTTCGCTTGATCGTTCGTCAACTTAGACAATTCACCGCGCAGGTAGGTCTTCAAATTCACAATCCATTCTTCTTCGTCCTGCGCCTTGAGGATCCGTTCTGCCCTTAGTCGTTGCACAACAGATTCACTCAACCGCTCCTTTGGAAACGGTTGGTGGGACTTCCGAGCTTTCGGTCTAGTCGCGACTATCACATGCACCTGGTCCGGAGCGTTCTTGTGTCCGATCACTTCTGGGAGCCTGTTTATATTCATCAATTCATCCAGAACGTCCTTCACGGTGATCTTAGCCCCGGTCTGGTCTTGCATGGCCTTGGTCGCGAGGTAGTCGGCGCTTCTGTTCCAGTCCCGTTTCACGTGCAACAGCTCGTGGTTGGGATGGTCTTTCAATGCCTTCATTACCCGATCATTTAGCGTCCTTAGTCGTGGGGCCTTGCAGTCGATCTCTCAGGTGACCTGCCTGATCACTAGGTTGGAGTCACCACATATGATGACTCGCCCCTTCTCTTGCGACGACAGCAGGTCCAGACATAGAAGTAGACCTCGGTACTTCGCCTCGTTAACCGTAATATCCGGCGTGAAATCAGCAGCGGCTGCAACTATAGACCATTGTAGCAACTTCCACACTATGGCACTATAGGCGCCGACCTTCTTCTTCACGCTTGCCGATCCGTCAAAACTTAAGACCAAGATCTCTTCGTCATAGTCGACGGTCGGTGGCGGTCTCGAAACTGACTGCCGAGGTTGCTTCCTCGGGGAAATCGCTATTAATGCCTCGTCCACTTCAGACCGAGGGGTGATACTGGCAGCTAATGTGCCCAATATCTCTTCCTCGCCCCTGGTGCACTTAACGACCTCGAGGGTCCACTGCGACAAGACCGCCGACCATCTGCCTAGACGTCCGTCCATCCAATTGGCTGATAATAGCCACGACAAAGTAGACCGTCTTGACAGGACCTTTATAGGTCGGCCGACCAGTAGGTTGTAACACACATCCAGAATTCGTAGCAACGCCAGAACTTCTTTCTCGACAATTACATAGTTCACTTCATTTGGTTTTAGCGTTCTGCTCGTAAACTTGACCGGATGGTACACACCATCATGATCTTGTACTAGAGTAGCCGAAATGGCCCACTGACTAGCATATACAACAATGGTCGGGACCTTTTCGGGATCGAAATGCTTCAAAATCGGTGACGTCGCCATCTTAACCTTCAACATACCAAAAGCAAACTTTGCACTCTTCATATGGTCTTCGGCCTCCACTTGCGGACAATCTGCAGAAAGACCAGAGTCGGCTCCCCCATGTAAAGTTTCCCGGTCTTCTTTGCGCAACATATGGTAGTCAACTTCCCGGAGCTCATACAACACAGCCGCGTAGATAGCAAAATCTTCGATGAAGCGGCAGTAGTAGTTTAAACTTCCTAGGAAGTACTGCATTGCCTTCAGCTATCTGGGGAACGGGAGGTTACTCAGCGAATCCAGGTCCTTGGGATTAGCCTCTAGACCATTATTCGAGACCATATGGCCTAAATAGGCGACCTTGGACATACCCCAAAAACTTTTCACGACACGGATAGATAGGTTCCAGCGATTGCATGTCTCCAACAATCGTTCAACCTTCTAGCACAGATCGTTCCATGACGAGGCAGGTATCAGAATGTCGTCGATGTACGAGCGCCTCCCTAGAATGGACGGTCTTCTTTTCCGATCGGGTTAACCCTCTCTAAACACATCACAATTTTCAACAGGGTCCCGATCGGTCTTGATATTGAAGTGTCCGTACAATGCGTCGTCTATCAGCCTTTGATAGATCTGGGGTGAGTTCTTCAGACCGAACGGCATAAGATTCCACTCGAAAAGACCAAACGGTGTCACAAATGCGGAAATCTCACGGGCTCGATCAGTCATCGAGACCACCCAAAATCCACTTGCCATACCTAGCGAACAATACCACAAGGTATTGTCGAGGTCTTCCAACAGATCATTAATCAGCGGCATCGGGTACACCATGAGTTTAGTCAACCGATTTACCAGCCGATAGTCGATGCACAGTCTAATGTCAACGCCGTTCTTCTTGATAACAATTACTATCGGCGAGGCCCATGGCGAGGTCGACGGTCTAATAATCTTGGTGACCAACAGTCCTTTAATGAGATCAGAAAACTTTTCACGGTACTGTGGCGCCACGCGTCGACATCGCTGGGCAATCGGCTTGGCATCTCCAACATCAATATCACAAATCGCACCACGGGATGCAGGTGGTAAGGCGTTGCCCTTTCCGATCAGCAGATGTCTTTTCTTCCATATGATATTCTTCAACTGCTCGATCTGGTCTGGACTGTTAAGGTCTTGATCACCCACTTGTAAATCATCCATTGTAACTTCGGGAGAGTTGGCAGACACTTCAGGGAGGACTGCCATTTGGCTTTCCAGCTCCTGCATGTAATGTTCCCCTCCTTTTTGTATACAGACTTGTTCATCTTCTGGGGTGATATCACCTAGACCATCTGGACCGGCTGAACGCCCCCGGTCTTGATCGACGGGCTGTCCTTCACTGATATCGGTCTGATTAGGAATACCGTCATGTTCCGACCTAGCAACTTCATGTTCCCCTTCTTCCGTTTCTTGCTCCGCTGTCGCCTGGTCTTGTGCTGACACCACGTTGACTAGCCTCGGCTCGTCTACTTGATGATCCACCGTTCCTGGTGACTGCGGCGCCTTTCTTCGGACCAACATCTTTTTTGGGGAGACATAACTTGGTCTTTTCACTAAAGGTGAGGTATCCTCTTCCACCGACCCATCATCGCTGATAAGATCGGTGGTCGATTGGTACGCCAGGTTTTGCCACTCGACCTACCGCCTCGACCCAATCGAGACGAACCCCATCTTCCTTGGTACCTTCCCTTCTGCTAACCACATGCCGACAATAGTGTTATTGTCCAGTGTCAGCAGCTTGTCACCGATATTGGTAACACGGACAAAATCACGTCGACCAGCACTCTTTACAAAGGTCGAGACCCACCTATCGCCCCTGGTCAACCACAACTTCCTCGAACGAAAACCTTTCTCAACCGGGGTATCGGCAGACCGACCAACTGGGATAGTGAGGTATTGGTCCCACCGTACCAGACCGGTATACGAACCGTACAGAGGTCTTCAACCAGACAACTGGACCTGGACCTCATCCGGGAGCGTAAGCACTCCATGTGACAGGTCTAGGCGAATACCAGCTGGGACCATGAAATCCATTCCTAGTAAATCATCTTGACCAGCCAACTTGCCAACCCAAGCGCTGAAAAAGTAGACCAGCGATCCCGACAAAGTAATTTTCACACGCGTTCTTCCTTCGGTCATATAAGAGTTTTCACCGATCCCGACGCATTCTTGTCTCTGGGTATCGTCTATACGACATCCGACCTTACGATCAAAGGCGGAGTCGATTATCGAGACTTCAGCTCCAGAGTCGAACAACATCGTCGCTTTCTGTTTATTAATCTTGCCACAGGCTTTCGCCTGATTGAACCATTTATCAGGCGCGTGATACTTCCAGTATCCGCGGGATTCTCCAGGCAGCAAGTCCAACTGCATAACCACCTTGGTCCGGGAGTACTCATCGGTATTCAGACTGTAGACCGGATGGTATCGGTCGACGCAATTTGGAATAGAACGTGTATTGTCGGTATTATCCTCCTTGCCGACATATGCATAGATGTGAACCGTAGAACGCTCGGCTCGATCCAGATTCCAACCTGGCGAGCGTTCCAGTTTAACATCTTTTCCGCGTCCGGCGGCAGCATCCCCGCGTTCTTGTCCGGCACGTACCACTTGCGCATCATGTTAAAAAATTCTTCAATCTTGCAGTGGCCGGCCTCGTGGAACTCTCCACATGACTTGCATACGAAGAGGCAGTGGTCCGTCGGGTGGCCGCGTCTCTCGCACTTCTTGCACACCATCTTCTTCCAGCAGTTTGGGACATCATGTTTGCTCGACCCACAGTGGAAGCACTTCTGAAGAGGTCGGTCTGGATCGGACTTGCTTCCGTTCCTTCCCTTCCGGTCCACCTGGTCGGACTTTGACTTGGTCTTCGGGGCAGGTCCCGCAACATAGACGTAACGATACTGGTCTTCATCCGATGACTCCTGGCTGGATTGAATTCCACTTTCCCTTTCCGATCCCGTGCTGTCTTCGGCTACGATCGCCTTGACCGCTCGGGTCGGTCTGGTCCAGGGTCTCTTGACCGGATCGGTCTGGGTCTTGGATCGGTAGCGCCTGATCCACCAGCACTCTTCGACTTCATGCTACGTGACTGCTGTAGCGTCCGTAGAGTCTGTTCAACTTCTCCCGCGTCCCTAAGACGCAGCAGAGTAATCTGGTCCGCCAGTTCTTGATCGTCCAGGGTACTAATGTAGTGACCCACATGTTCCAGAGCAGCACTGTTCGGAGGGTTATTCTCTTTGATTGTTATGCCGGCACGAAGTGCAGCCACGTTCAACCAATGCAAATACTCGATCGGTGTCTCGTCGCTCCGCTTCTGCATATGGTGATACTTGCGGGCACTCGAAAATCCGGAGTTACAATATTGCCCTTCAAACTCTTCATATAGCTGGTCCCAGTCAGACCGGACATCCCGACTTAACTGTTGGATCCAGTTGGCAGCCGGTCCTTTCAACAAATCCCGGAAGATCAGACACTTTTCACTTTTCGGGGTCTGGTCTCGCAGGAACGCAGACTTGACCCGACCGAACCAAGACCGGGCCTGGTCTTCATCAGCATCCTTGCCAGTGAAGTCCTTGAGGTCGGTCGTCGCGGCCATACGGATGCGCGGAATCGCAGCAGATCCAAAGTCGTAGGCAGTAGTGGAGGCTAGGTTGGCCTTGCGCACCTTGCCTGCGCCTGTACCATCTGACCCACCATGGTCGTCAAGACGGCGGACCGACTCCATATCACAGTCACTTGTCTTGCTTGGTCTACGCGGTATGGCCGGTTGCGGCTTGCGCTTCCCTTTGCCGACTTGCTTATCACTTCGAGTGGGCTTGTCCACAGATGTTACCGATTCCATATCCGCATCTTTGCAAACATTGGCACTTTGCTGGGTAGACCGGTCTTGGACACGTGGGCGCAGAGGTGGTCTAACCCGGTCTTCCATGAAACGCTCCATCATCGTTTCAAACATGGCTTGGACGTTAGCTGGAGTCATGGGCAACGTGTTGATACCCTCCTTTTGCGGAACTGAGGCCTGTGGGGGTCGTTGGAGCCCCGACTGGCAAGCAGCCCTTTGCTGCCGCACGTCCTTTTTTTGTTCCGGCTGGGCATGGTCCACCCCCATGGTCATCCGCTCGACACCAGTCTCCAACTCTGATGAGCTGTTCGAGGCCGGTGGAGATTGATAAACCGATTCGTCATCAGAACCAATTTCAACGAGCGCTGTGTAGGCTTTGGCGACCTTCATTGCCGTGGTGGGAGTTGGGCGGCGAACCCCCTCCACCAGTGGCACCAAACGGTCGTGGAGGTCCGACATCGACGCCTCCATTCTCCAAGCATCAAATTCAAACAATTTATTGACACTGGCGGGGTTCTGCATTTTAATGCCAACCTCCGCCAACATCGCCGCCAAGTTCTTCACCAACAATAATGGTTGATCACTCTGGATCGGCTCGGTAGTGGGACCGAGAAGACGGTCGGGGATCTGGAGGTTCAACACCCAAAAGACCACGTCATAGCGAACGAACTTGTTCAGCTCAAAAACATAGTACATCTTGTTCAGGTTTTCTTCGTTGATGCCTCCATCTCCGACTTGCGACTTTTCTTCGAGGTCGTCTTCGTCGGCCGGCATTCCCAACCCTTTCTTGGGAATCTTGGGGACCTTGGGGAGATTGGTCTGATCGTTCTGATCATCCTCCAAGTATTTTTCGTCTTTTGATTTTCCATCAACTTTTTTATGCACATACATAGGATCAGGACCAAGGTCCTGATCCTTTCCGGGACTATAGCAGAACTTGCTATAGTCCCGATCGGCTCCGGTGGGAGCCTTTTGGGGAGGAGAAAACTTATTAATCCCGATTTGGTCCTCCTCCAGGCCAGATCGGACATCGCCATCTTTATCAAAAACGAGAACGTAAGGTGATATCCTTTCCTTACGTCCTCTCCAGAACGACTCCATATTCAAATCATTCAAATCTTCGAATCCAATTTTTGATTGAATATCAGCACGGTGATATCCACGATCACCAAGTGATCCGGGCACGCGCACCGTTGTGGTGGAGTCGAGTTCGAAATAGAAAACATTAGCATCGATAACCTGAATACCACCATCGCGCCCAGCCTTCCAACTTTCGGAGGGGGTACTCCGCGGACCACCACTCGAGATCTTTTCCGATCGTCCGCTGCAAGCAGACGACCGGTCGTCATCAGAACCCACTTGGTCCGATTGTTTAGTGTCTATCTCACCTTGTGTACCCGATGGAATGGGCTAGTTACACACTCGGTGGATCGGGATCGCAGATTGGATCGAAGCGGTCTTGAATATAGAAGACCGATCTGGGTAGGTATCTCTGGGGCGGAACTCTTCACCCCAGACACAAACAGACCAGAAACACTTCCGAAAGATAAATTCCAATAGGTCGATCGTCCAAACGATCTAGACCTGACCAATACAAAATAATAGAGGGTAGACCAATCAACCGGTCTAGCCCCTGACCAATATGAGAGAAGACCAAAACCGGTCTAAACTCCAACCAATGTTACAATAAGCCAATATGTCCACGTAAAGACCCAATATGCCCGTGAAACTCCACAAACGATATCTCCACGTAAAGACCAATCCAGTGAATAGCACGTTCCAAACGAACTTGAGTTAAAGTGTCGAGATCGCCAAATCGTACTCCCGTCGAGGGACTTCCGGTGGCCAAAGTGCGCGTGCGGCGCGTCCAGACCGGGTATAATAGGCGAGAGGGGATAATTCAACCCTCTTCCCCCAAACACTCCGCGGCGGGCGGAGGCGACTAGTGTACGTGAAAAGAAGAACGGCGACCCCTTTCTGCGGTGTAGACCAAGACCAGAAGAGGTTTTTGCCACTTATCCGAAAGCTAAAAGATTTCCTTACTTAAAGGTATAACCTCTGTCCTAAAAGGTAAAACCACAACCAAAAGCCTCTTACTTGGAAAAACCACAACCAAAATACTACTACCCTATAGTCCCTAAATGTACCCACATAAAAATATGAAAATACCCAAAGTCGGTTGACTCACCAAAACTTGCGTTCTTGACACTTCTTGAGTCTGATAGGCTGAAAAGCCCCCCTTGTTTAAACCAATCCGAAATTAGACCAAATGCCTTGACGAAACTTGACCAGAAGTGTGCCAAATTTTGGGCACGCTTCTCCACACGACCGTTGTACTTTTGTCGCACGTCCGCAACGTAATCCGTCCAACCTTGGTTGCCTGTAGGGTGCCACCATCTGGCAAGGCAAAAGTGTCATCGGGACCGCAGTCCTTGGCATCTTCCAATAAATTTGCGTTCGACACCAAGTGTCTACTAGCGCCACTATCGATAATCCAAACATCTTCAATATCATTTCCATTATCACATGCATTTACGTATGCACCTAAAGTGGTATCCATGGTCGAAAGCACGAAACGCTTTGACGACCTTTCATTTCCGCTACGGCCATGCCCTTGAGTCCGTTCACTTCCACTCTTCCGTTGCTTCTCGGGGCAATACCTTTGTATGTGCCCCTCGCCACCACAGGCGTAGCACACGCGCCGCCCCTTACCAGATGTTCCTGCATGCACGTGCAACTTAGGGGCGGGCTTCGACTTCACTGCATCATATTCGAGCTCCTGCGCCCAGGCGATCAACTCTTGTGCATGGCCTAGGTAATCCACCCTTCTCGGGTCATACCTAGCCATCAACATTATCTTGAGGCGCGGCGCAGCATATTTCACGATGTTTTCAACAATTAACTTTTGCCTCGACCCGCTTTCGCGAGCCAGAGCTACTAGGTACAAGTAGTGCTCCGTTCAGCTGAGTTGCGGATCTTTCTCCATCGCAAACCTTTAGCTGCTTGGTGGTGAGATATCGTCGTCTTGAATCCCAACCACATCTGATCCATAACGTGAATCAGCGTCGGTCGCACCCGCCACCACCATGCAATATTCGTGCGGTAGTATTCAGCGGCGGTGCCCTCCAAGTGCTCGCCAAAATTATTTACCTTCAACCGTTCACTCCATTGGAAGCCAGAGGTCATCTCTGTAATTTCAATCGATTCCATGTACAGGTAAGCCCACTGGCGATACCCTGCACCCATACCGGGATACAGTTCGCGTCCCGAAAACTTGTCGATACTCAATTTGGGTATTTTGTACCCGGTGTGCTGCACCGGTACATTTGGCTGCGCGGCGGGCACTTCGGCACAGCCTGCACCTTGCGCCGCAGCGGGCGCCGTGCGAGGTGCTTCATATGTTCGCGGGCGTGGCCTTGCGACAGCTTCTACCCCTTCGTCCCCGGATAGATCATCCAAACACATCTGCTGGCCGAACGGACGGTAATTCCGGAGACTTTCACGGAACTCGTTCTCCGGTATGCGCACCGGCGCCTCTCTCTTACGCTCAGGGGACTTCTTCGGGGATGCGGGCCTAGCTCGCCCTGCATCTGGGTCGTTCACAGTTGCCGCAACTTCTCGCAAACTGTTCAACATCTCCCAAAACTGGTCCGGAGAGGGCACATCATCTTCATCAAAATCAATCATCATAAACTTAAAAAAACCTTCAATCACGTCCGTCAATCGCTTCCCCTTCGATAGGGGGCTTTCCACAAGCTCCACGAAGCGTAACAACGGGAAAAAATGCAGTAGAGCACACTCCAATGACCAAGAAAACTCCACGAGATTACTTGACGTAACTTGGGCTCATAACCTGTTAAAACACAACAAAAACAGTTGCGTTCACTTCACGCGATCTATACTCACCTGCTGACAAAGTTTCAGCGTGGGGGATCAGCGGAAGGTGCGGAAAGGTGTGCGTCGCGCGATAGCCGTAGAGAGTTCAGTCCGAGCTACTCTGTGTTTAAATGTAAAACGGAAAAGTAAGATATATTATGTATAGTAGTTACTTTAGTCACTATCCAGTCCTAATGCTACTTAATCTCGTAACTCCTGTTATATGCAATAAATGTATGGCTTACCTGCAACAGCCAATGGGATTCCACTATACGGAAGAGTGCAAACTCCAAAATGGGTACAAGCTCTTCCAACATATCCAAATCCGAATGGCAAGCGCTGTCAGACCAGCGGCGCAGTCACTGATAGCGGCTGCCTTGATGGTGGAATCGGCTGCTTCAACGATCATTGCAGATACTGCAAACTTATCGACACACCATGTCGATTCCATGTTTGGCTTTCGAGTTAAACCTCATGGCGGAAACGGATTGGCTGTTATTATTTTTATGACCACCACCGCCTCCAATGCGTCGTCGCGCAGCTATGGGACTGCAGACTGCAACAAGTAAAAACGAGACTCGTCCTTTTGAAATTCTTGTTGTTCACGCAAGTGTTCATGTATCTCGAAGCTGGTGCCGTTCCCTCACTACTGCAAGAATTCACGCACACATGCTCACTAAGGCCGCAGGATCAGGGACTGCTGGGCGCTGTGATCTACATCTCTATTTCGCTGGCTTCCCCTGGTGCAGCACGCTTTTTCGCCGATTTTATCCTCGCGAAATGCTTGGCGTATCACTCGTGGTCAACAACTTGGCGGTTCTCGGTCTTGCATGCGCTCCCACCTCGGCTTGCTACTCCAAAATTCTCCTTATTTCAGTGCGTGGCTGTGTCGGCTTGACCCAAGCTTTCAGCTGCGTGTACTCGCCGCTGTGGGTTCACGACTGCGCTCCAAAGTCTAAGCGCGACACCTGGATGAGCTACTTGCAAGGTGCTGTGCCCCTCGGCATTACGTTGGGTTACTTTGCTGGATCAGTCACCATTTGGTTATCCTCAGAAGAACCAGAAATGACAATTTCATCAGCCCATTTTTATAACATCCTTTTCTAGTGCTGCTTCGGTGGTCAATATAGGTACCAACTTGTCGGACAAAAGTAACGACACATTCATGAGATTATGCTATGGAATTTATTGCTGGCGCTGGCCATTTCTGACCCAGTTCGTGCTTACTCTACCATTGTCCATCCTATTTTTTTTTGTTCCGAGAGAACATATTGGACTTCGCTTGACTCGGCGGCGTTCGATTATCATCGCGGACGCTGATGAGGACGAGGATGCTAACAATAAGCTATGTTCGACCATTCCGTATGATGATGAAGAATGCATTTTGATGACTTGCAAAAGAAATGGTATCGTATCTGACGGGTACTCTCTGGATCTGTATGTGAAAGAGGAAAACGCATCGAAATGGAGCAATCTGTGGCTGTTGCTTCGACACAAAGTGTACGTGTTCATTGTTATGGGCTTGTCGGGTTTATTTTTCGTGGTCGCCGGTGTCCAATTTTGGACGACCTTATACTTGGAGACCAATACAAAAGACTCGATGAACGAGATTCACGTGGCTTACCTACTTGTAAGTGGCACAGGTCCCATTATTGGTGTCTTCATCGGCGGTTGGCTCATTGGTCAATTCGGTGGCTACTCTGGTCCCTATCATCAAATGCAAGCTCTGCGCGTATGCATGGTTCTTGGAGGTGCCGGATGCCTCGCTGCGTTGCCTTTGTCGTACGTACACAACACTTTCTACATCGCCGTCTTTCTATGGCTAATGCTGTTCTGTGGAGGAAACATCCTTCCTGCTTGCTCTAGGATCGTTATTTCAGCAGTACCATCGCGTTTGCGCCCACTAGCATCTTCTGTTGCTTACGCCAGCTACAACTTGTTCGTGTACGCGGCGTCAAATTATGTCCCTGGCTTGATCATGAATTTCATCATCGACCCAAGACCAGACTTCACAGACAGTAGCGGTCTCGAAAGCGGGAGTCATGCAATGCTGCTTGTACATACCGTATTGGATTCCGTATTGATCTGTTGTGGAGTCTTTGGCCATTGTTTTGTCTCACGTGCAGTGCTATTGAGTCGAGTCGAAACTATGCAGCATCTTTAACTGTGCTTCGTCACAAAGTAATAGCAGTGTAGCGTCGCTCCAGAGTCCGTGATTTAATAAAATAGTTGTATAGAGGCGAGATGATTAAATCATACGCGACAATAACCCTAACCCTAGGGCGTTCTGCACGTAGCAATTTTCTAAAAGAATACCATGTCGTCGATGCACGCTCCCGCACCTAAGCGAATATCTTGATTTAAGTATAGTAATCGATTAAGTACGCGATCTCGCACCTAAGCGAAGTCGAACTGTACTATCGATTTCTTTTAATTGGTTACAAATAGCGCTTTTACAGTTAAGTAAAAAAACTCTTCGACTTGATCATTGGTTAGAAATAGCAGCTTTATCTTATATATATAAAAAATACCGTCTGGACAATGGTCGTTTTCCAGCCTTTTGATTGGGCGGTGCTCTGTCATGGGGGAAGTGGGGAGGGGGTAGTGGGGTGCGGTTAGCTGGGGCGAAAAAATAGCGAAAACATACGGCGAGAACTACCGGGTGGTTCTCGCCCTATTTTTTCGCTACCCTAACCCTGGAAATACATTGGGGGCAAGTTTTGTAGACGGACAGACGGCTTTTATGCCCTGCCCCGTCGGTACGACGGGTACCTACACTTGTAATTATATAATATATATCACTTCTCTTTTTAATAAGCATTCAACACGTCGAATAAAGCACTTCCAACGGTGGCTATAAAGAGCCAATACCGCACGCGCATTACAAGTAAGCAAGCGTCTACACCTGCCTGTGCTAACAGGTTATGATCCCAAGTGGCCGCGTGTTTTTTAAAGTGTTTTTTCGATCAAGTTTGCGATTAAGTTGTGATCTCTCGAGTGGACTATTTCTCGTGTGCAGACACGATTCTGAATACTAGTGGAAGTCCCATCACTTTCGAAGGGCTAGTGGAATTGTTGGGTAACAGGGCTCTAAGCACTCTGTTAGAACAATTTACACAGAGCGGCGATGAGGCGCACTTGGACTCAACAGAATAAGGTAATTTTAGGACTGAATTGAATATCAGAGGGAGCAAATGGTCCTCACGACCATTCATCCCAAAACCTACGAAAACTGATAGCCTACAAAAACTAATGCTAGTTCGCTAGGTACGGTACATATACCGTACCCCTCTTCGTATACGATACCGTCGTAACAGTAACCCATGTAACCCCGTTACATCATTCCCCCGTTAAAGTACAAGCCACGCGTACTTGATAAAACCAAGGAAAGAAGGAACTTTCCAAGAAACACGACCACCAAAGAAGGGAACTGGGAGCCACCAGAATCCCAACGATGGCCAAACCAAGAGGGAAAGGAACGCCAGGGCGCGCACCACGATCTGTGGCGGTGACGACGGCACCCGTGTGTGGTGAAGTGTACCACAAAATGGTCACTTTTGGTCAAGGCAGTTGGTCAAATTTCGGATTGGTCTAAACAAGGTTTTTTTTTTTTAGCCTATCAAATTCAAGGAGTATCAAGAACGCTGGTCTTGGGTGAGTCACCTGACTTTGGGTATTTTACATAATTTTGTGTGGGTACATTAGGGACCATAGGGAGGTAGTATTATTGGTTAGTTGTGGTTTTTCCAAGTAAGAGTCTTTTGGTTACGGATTTTCCAGTAAAGGTTTTTGGTCTAGGAATAAGTGGCAAAAACCTCTTCTGGTCTTGGTCTACACCGCAGAAAGGGGTCGCCGTTCTTCTTTTCACGTACACTAGTCGCCTCCGCCCGCCGCGGAGTGTTTGGGGGAAGAGGGTTGAATTATCCCCTCTCGCCTATTATACCCGGTCTGGACGCGCCGCACGCGCACTTTGGCCACCGGAAGTCCCTCGACGGGAGTACGATTTGGCGATCTCGACACTTTAACTCAAGTTCGTTTGGAACGTGCTATTCACTGGATTGGTCTTTACGTGGAGATATCGTTTGTGGAGTTTCACGGGCATATTGGGTCTTTACGTGGACATATTGGCTTATTGTAACATTGGTTGGAGTTTAGACCGGTTTTGGTCTTCTCTCATATTGGTCAGGGGCTAGACCGGTTGATTGGTCTACCCTCTATTATTTTGTATTGGTCAGGTCTAGATCGTTTGGACGATCGACCTATTGGAATTTATCTTTCGGAAGTGTTTCTGGTCTGTTTGTGTCTGGGGTGAAGAGTTCCGCCCCAGAGATACCTACCCAGATCGGTCTTCTATATTCAAGACCGCTTCGATCCAATCTGCGATCCCGATCCACCGAGTGTGTAACTAGCCCATTCCATCGGGTACACAAGGTGAGATAGACACTAAACAATCGGACCAAGTGGGTTCTGATGACGACCGGTCGTCTGCTTGCAGCGGACGATCGGAAAAGATCTCGAGTGGTGGTCCGCGGAGTACCCCCTCCGAAAGTTGGAAGGCTGGGCGCGATGGTGGTATTCAGGTTATCGATGCTAATGTTTTCTATTTCGAACTCGACTCCACCACAACGGTGCGCGTGCCCGGATCACTTGGTGATCGTGGATATCACCGTGCTGATATTCAATCAAAAATTGGATTCGAAGATTTGAATGATTTGAATATGGAGTCGTTCTGGAGAGGACGTAAGGAAAGGATATCACCTTACGTTCTCGTTTTTGATAAAGATGGCGATGTCCGATCTGGCCTGGAGGAGGACCAAATCGGGATTAATAAGTTTTCTCCTCCCCAAAAGGCTCCCACCGGAGCCGATCGGGACTATAGCAAGTTCTGCTATAGTCCCGGAAAGGATCAGGACCTTGGTCCTGATCCTATGTATGTGCATAAAAAAGTTGATGGAAAATCAAAAGACGAAAAATACTTGGAGGATGATCAGAACGATCAGACCAATCTCCCCAAGGTCCCCAAGATTCCCAAGAAAGGGTTGGGAATGCCGGCCGACGAAGACGACCTCGAAGAAAAGTCGCAAGTCGGAGATGGAGGCATCAACGAAGAAAACCTGAACAAGATGTACTATGTTTTTGAGCTGAACAAGTTCGTTCGCTATGACGTGGTCTTTTGGGTGTTGAACCTCCAGATCCCCGACCGTCTTCTCGGTCCCACTACCGAGCCGATCCAGAGTGATCAACCATTATTGTTGGTGAAGAACTTGGCGGCGATGTTGGCGGAGGTTGGCATTAAAATGCAGAACCCCGCCAGTGTCAATAAATTGTTTGAATTTGATGCTTGGAGAATGGAGGCGTCGATGTCGGACCTCCACGACCGTTTGGTGCCACTGGTGGAGGGGGTTCGCCGCCCAACTCCCACCACGGCAATGAAGGTCGCCAAAGCCTACACAGCGCTCGTTGAAATTGGTTCTGATGACGAATCGGTTTATCAATCTCCACCGGCCTCGAACAGCTCATCAGAGTTGGAGACTGGTGTCGAGCGGATGACCATGGGGGTGGACCATGCCCAGCCGGAACAAAAAAAGGACGTGCGGCAGCAAAGGGCTGCTTGCCAGTCGGGGCTCCAACGACCCCCACAGGCCTCAGTTCCGCAAAAGGAGGGTATCAACACGTTGCCCATGACTCCAGCTAACGTCCAAGCCATGTTTGAAACGATGATGGAGCGTTTCATGGAAGACCGGGTTAGACCACCTCTGCGCCCACGTGTCCAAGACCGGTCTACCCAGCAAAGTGCCAATGTTTGCAAAGATGCGGATATGGAATCGGTAACATCTGTGGACAAGCCCACTCGAAGTGATAAGCAAGTCGGCAAAGGGAAGCGCAAGCCGCAACCGGCCATACCGCGTAGACCAAGCAAGACAAGTGACTGTGATATGGAGTCGGTCCGCCGTCTTGACGACCATGGTGGGTCAGATGGTACAGGCGCAGGCAAGGTGCGCAAGGCCAACCTAGCCTCCACTACTGCCTACGACTTTGGATCTGCTGCGATTCCGCGCATCCGTATGGCCGCGACGACCGACCTCAAGGACTTCACTGGAAAGGATGCTGATGAAGACCAGGCCCGGTCTTGGTTTGGTCGGGTCAAGTCTGCGTTCCTGCGAGACCAGACCCCGAAAAGTGAAAAGTGTCTGATCTTCCGGGATTTGTTGAAAGGACCGGCTGCCAACTGGATCCAACAGTTAAGTCGGGATGTCCGGTCTGACTGGGACCAGCTATATGAAGAGTTTGAAGGGCAATATTGTAACTCCGGATTTTCGAGTGCCCGCAAGTATCACCATATGCAGAAGCGGAGCGACGAGACACCGATCGAGTATTTGCATTGGTTGAACGTGGCTGCACTTCGTGCCGGCATAACAATCAAAGAGAATAACCCTCCGAACAGTGCTGCTCTGGAACATGTGGGTCACTACATTAGTACCCTGGACGATCAAGAACTGGCGGACCAGATTACTCTGCTGCGTCTTAGGGACGCGGGAGAAGTTGAACAGACTCTACGGACGCTACAGCAGTCACGTAGCATGAAGTCGAAGAGTGCTGGTGGATCAGGCGCTACCGATCCAAGACCCAGACCGATCCGGTCAAGAGACCCTGGACCAGACCGACCCGAGCGGTCAAGGCGATCGTAGCCGAAGACAGCACGGGATCGGAAAGGGAAAGTGGAATTCAATCCAGCCAGGAGTCATCGGATGAAGACCAGTATCGTTACGTCTATGTTGCGGGACCTGCCCCGAAGACCAAGTCAAAGTCCGACCAGGTGGACCGGAAGGGAAGGAACGGAAGCAAGTCCGATCCAGACCGACCTCTTCAGAAGTGCTTCCACTGTGGGTCGAGCAAACATGATGTCCCAAACTGCTGGAAGAAGATGGTGTGCAAGAAGTGCGAGAGACGCGGCCACCCGACGGACCACTGCCTCTTCGTATGCAAGTCATGTGGAGAGTTCCACGAGGCCGGCCACTGCAAGATTGAAGAATTTTTTAACATGATGCGCAAGTGGTACGTGCCGGACAAGAACGCGGGGATGCTGCCGCCGGACGCGGAAAAGATGTTAAACTGGAACGCTCGCCAGGTTGGAATCTGGATCGAGCCGAGCGTTCTACGGTTCACATCTATGCATATGTCGGCAAGGAGGATAATACCGACAATACACGTTCTATTCCAAATTGCGTCGACCGATACCATCCGGTCTACAGTCTGAATACCGATGAGTACTCCCGGACCAAGGTGGTTATGCAGTTGGACTTGCTGCCTGGAGAATCCCGCGGATACTGGAAGTATCACGCGCCTGATAAATGGTTCAATCAGGCGAAAGCCTGTGGCAAGATTAATAAACAGAAAGCGACGATGTTGTTCGACTCTGGAGCTGAAGTCTCGATAATCGACTCCGCCTTTGATCGTAAGGTCGGATGTCGTATAGACGATACCCAGAGACAAGAATGCGTCGGGATCGGCGAAAACTCTTATATGACCGAAGGAAGAACGCGTGTGAAAATTACTTTGTCGGGATCGCTGGTCTACTTTTTCAGCGCTTGGGTTGGCAAGTTGGCTGGTCAAGATGATTTACTAGGAATGGATTTCATGGTCCCAGCTGGTATTCGCCTAGACCTGTCACATGGAGTGCTTACGCTCCCGGATGAGGTCCAGGTCCAGTTGGCTGGTCGAAGACCTCTGTATGGTTCGTATACCGATCTGGTCCGGTGGGACCAAGACCTCACTATCCCAGTTGGTCGGTCTGCCGATACCCCGGTTGAGAAAGGTTTTCGTTCGAGGAAGTTGTGGTTGACCAGGGGCGATAGGTGGGTCTCGACCTTTGTAAAGAGTGCTGGTCGACGTGATTTTGTCCGTGTTACCAATATCGGTGACAAGCTGCTGACACTGGACAATAACACTATTGTCGGCATGTGGTTAGCAGAAGGGAAGGTACCAAGGAAGATGGGGTTCGTCTCGATTGGGTCGAGGCGGTATGTCGAGTGGCAAAACCTGGCGTACCAATCGACCACCGATCTTATCAGCGATGATGGGTCGGTGGAAGAGGATACCTCACCTTTAGTGAAAAGACCAAGTTATGTCTCCCCAAAAAAGATGTTGGTCCGAAGAAAGGCGCCGCAGTCACCAGGAACGGTGGATCATCAAGTAGACGAGCCGAGGCTAGTCAACGTGGTGTCAGCACAAGACCAGGCGACAGCGGAGCAAGAAACGGAAGAAGGGGAACATGAAGTTGCTAGGTCGGAACATGACGGTATTCCTAATCAGACCGATATCAGTGAAGGACAGCCCGTCGATCAAGACCGGGGGCGTTCAGCCGGTCCAGATGGTCTAGGTGATATCACCCCAGAAGATGAACAAGTCTGTATACAAAAAGGAGGGGAACATTACATGCAGGAGCTGGAAAGCCAAATGGCAGTCCTCCCTGAAGTGTCTGCCAACTCTCCCGAAGTTACAATGGATGATTTACAAGTGGGTGATCAAGACCTTAACAGTCCAGACCAGATCGAGCAGTTGAAGAATATCATATGGAAGAAAAGACATCTGCTGATCGGAAAGGGCAACGCCTTACCACCTGCATCCCGTGGTGCGATTTGTGATATTGATGTTGGAGATGCCAAGCCGATTGCCCAGCGATGTCGACGCGTGGCGCCACAGTACCGTGAAAAGTTTTCTGATCTCATTAAAGGACTGTTGGTCACCAAGATTATTAGACCGTCGACCTCGCCATGGGCCTCGCCGATAGTAATTGTTATCAAGAAGAACGGCGTTGACATTAGACTGTGCATCGACTATCGGCTGGTAAATCGGTTGACTAAACTCATGGTTTACCCGATGCCGCTGATTAATGATCTGTTGGAAGACCTCGACAAGACCTTGTGGTATTGTTCGCTAGATATGGCAAGTGGATTTTGGGTGGTCTCGATGACTGATCGAGCCCGTGAGATTTCCGCATTTGTGACACCGTTTGGTCTTTTCGAGTGGAATCTTATGCCGTTCGGTCTGAAGAACTCACCCCAGATCTATCAAAGGCTGATAGACGACGCATTGTACGGACACTTCAATATCAAGACCGATCGGGACCCTGTTGAAAATTGTGATGTGTTTAGAGAGGGTTAACCCGATCGGAAAAGAAGACCGTCCATTCTAGGGAGGCGCTCGTACATCGACGACATTCTGATACCTGCCTCGTCATGGAACGATCTGTGCTAGAAGGTTGAACGATTGTTGGAGACATGCAATCGCTGGAACCTATCTATCCGTGTCGTGAAAAGTTTTTGGGGTATGTCCAAGGTCGCCTATTTAGGCCATATGGTCTCGAATAATGGTCTAGAGGCTAATCCCAAGGACCTGGATTCGCTGAGTAACCTCCCGTTCCCCAGATAGCTGAAGGCAATGCAGTACTTCCTAGGAAGTTTAAACTACTACTGCCGCTTCATCGAAGATTTTGCTATCTACGCGGCTGTGTTGTATGAGCTCCGGGAAGTTGACTACCATATGTTGCGCAAAGAAGACCGGGAAACTTTACATGGGGGAGCCGACTCTGGTCTTTCTGCAGATTGTCCGCAAGTGGAGGCCGAAGACCATATGAAGCGTGCAAAGTTTGCTTTTGGTATGTTGAAGGTTAAGATGGCGACGTCACCGATTTTGAAGCATTTCGATCCCGAAAAGGTCCCGACCATTGTTGTATATGCTAGTCAGTGGGCCATTTCGGCTACTCTAGTACAAGATCATGATGGTGTGTACCATCCGGTCAAGTTTACGAGCAGAACGCTAAAACCAAATGAAGTGAACTATGTAATTGTCGAGAAAGAAGTTCTGGCGTTGCTACGAATTCTGGATGTGTGTTACAACCTGCTGGTCGGCCGACCTATAAAGGTCCTGTCAAGACGGTCTACTTTGTCGTGGCTATTATCAGCCAATTGGATGGACGGACGTCTAGGCAGATGGTCGGCGGTCTTGTCGCAGTGGACCCTCGAGGTCGTTAAGTGCACCAGGGGCGAGGAAGAGATATTGGGCACATTAGCTGCCAGTATCACCCCTCGGTCTGAAGTGGACGAGGCATTAATAGCGATTTCCCCGAGGAAGCAACCTCGGCAGTCAGTTTCGAGACCGCCACCGACCGTCGACTATGACGAAGAGATCTTGGTCTTAAGTTTTGACGGATCGGCAAGCGTGAAGAAGAAGGTCGGCGCCTATAGTGCCATAGTGTGGAAGTTGCTACAATGGTCTATAGTTGCAGCCGCTGCTGATTTCACGCCGGATATTACGGTTAACGAGGCGAAGTACCGAGGTCTACTTCTATGTCTGGACCTGCTGTCGTCGCAAGAGAAGGGGCGAGTCATCATATGTGGTGACTCCAACCTAGTGATCAGGCAGGTCACCTGAGAGATCGACTGCAAGGCCCCACGACTAAGGACGCTAAATGATCGGGTAATGAAGGCATTGAAAGACCATCCCAACCACGAGCTGTTGCACGTGAAACGGGACTGGAACAGAAGCGCCGAATACCTCGCGACCAAGGCCATGCAAGACCAGACCGGGGCTACGATCACCGAGGAGGCCGTTCTTGATGAATTGATGAATATAAACAGGCTCCCAGAAGTGATAGGACCCAAGAACGCTCCGGACCAGGTGCATGTGATGGTCGCGACTAGACCGAAAGCTCGGAAGTCCCACCAACCGTTTCCAAAGGAACGGTTGAGTGAATCTGTTGTGCAACGACTAAGGGCAGAACGGATCCTCAAGGCGCAGGACGAAGAAGAATGGATTGTGAATTTGAAGACCTACCTGCGCGGTGAATTGTCTAAGTTGACGAACGATCAAGCGAAAGAGTGCATCAAGATCGCGGATTGCTACGAAGTGGATGATAATGGATTATTGTATTACTGCCGTGATGCCGACCAAGACAGTGCAGATCGGGACCGATTGGCGAAATTGGTGATACCTGAGTTGCTGCAGACGGATGTCCTCCATCACTACCATGTGAGTCTAGAAGGGGGACATCAGCGCATAGGCAGAACGTATCACAAGATCAGGTCCCACTTTCACTGGAGAGGTCTTTTCCGAAGTGTGCAGAAATATGTGGGCTGTTGTACGGATTGCGAGACCGGAAAGGGTAGACCGGTAATCAAGGGGCGATCGCCCGGAAATATCGAAGCTACTTACCCTTTCCAGGTCATAGCGATGGACCATATACCGTCGCTGCCTAAATCGACATATGGCAATACTGAGTTGTTGATCTGGGTAGACCTGTTCACCGGTCTAGTTATTGCGAAGGCAAGTGCGTCCCGGTCTGCCGAGCAGATCGCCAAAAGTTACGAAGAATGCGTGTTCCGAAGGTTCGGCGCCAGCGAGGTCATCAGACACGACCGAGAACCCGGTTTCATGGCCGAGGTGTTCCGGTCGTTTAACAATATTCTGGGCCAGAAACAGAGCGCGACGATGGCATATCGTCCGCAAGCGAATGGATCGGCAGAACGTATGGTACAAACTATTACAAGAGCAATCAAGATGTACGTTGCCGATCCAGACCAGCGCGATTGGGACGAATACGCAGAAAGGCTGGTGTTTGCACTCAACTCGTCGACCGATCGGGTCCGAGGATAAACACCTTTTTATCTTGCGTATGGATGGGACCCTTGGTCCACTCTTGAAGCCGCGATACCTATTGGCTGCACTCGGACCCGCGCTCGTGATGCTCGACGTTGGTGCATGCAGGTCCAGAAACATTACCAGCATGCAAGAGAAATTGTCAACGAAAAGTTACGTCAAGCTACACAAGACCGGGAAGACCGGAACAACGACCAGGTCCAACCCCACGGTATAGAACCAGGGGCGAGGGTATGGTTGTACCTAGACCGAGTGAAGGAGGGCTATGCGAAGAAGCTGGCTCACATGTGGCACGGTCCTTTCCGTGTTGCCGAGCTGATTGGTGAACACGCTGCCCGTCTAGTAACAACCGGCACAGACTACAAGGTCTTCCCGATCGTACATGTGTCCAAGTTAAAACTGGTCCGAGAATTTCCTGATCGTCCCAAAATGCCCTGTCTAGTAGACGAGGCAGAACGGTTTGATTTCGATGAAGCATTACTGCCGGAGGACAGTTGGGAACGACCGCTGGAGAAGGACGAATTTGAAGTGGAAAAGGTCTTAGATGTCCGATCGGTCAAGAAGACCAGGTTCGGCCGGACCCACCGAGAATATCTGGTCCGATGGAAGGACCATGATGAAACAACTTGAATCTATAAGTCAGACCTGAACTGTGGAGCACTACTACGATAATTCGAACGGGACCGAGTCAGTCGCAACCGTTTCGCAGTGATGCAAACCCATGAAGACCAAGACCGAGACATGCAGTAGCATCGGTCTTCCCGACCGGTGTGAAGAGGTGGAAGGTCTTGTGTCTTGTGTCTTGTGTATTGTGAATATGTGACGAATTGGAATAGTCGAGTGACGAACGTGGATTGTTTTTTCGCGATGTAAGTGGAACGGTTGGTGATAACGTGTCTAGTGCAACTCTGGAGAAAGTGGTGGAATTAGCTCAAGTGATTTGATGACCGAACATGTGAAAAAGAACGATGATATATATTAAGTGTTATCTGGTCGACTACTTACGACCTCACTCGCCATCACCCCACAGACGGCTGACGGTCAACGACGGATGCTTTTCAACTTGGTCCTGGTACTGGTTACGCCAATGTTCTTGTTGGTCTAGTTGGACCAAAGCATCCTTGAGGTCCAAGACCGGTGTAGTGCACCCAAGACCGGGGTACCATGTGCCACCGTCAGCCAGCAGCCGGGTCCTCTCGACGCGACGCCGCGGAACATGAAGTACAACTGGATATAAGAACACATCGACGTCGCACTCGTGGGCCAGCATCCCGTCCAAAACATATTGGAACAGGGACTGCCAGGCCTCACCCGCTCTGATCCGACGCCGCTTGCGCTTGTTCTGGATGGTCGCCAAGCCAGGGTCTTGCCGAACTCGTTCCGGGGGAAGCACCAGATAGTGGGATGCCTCCCAGATGGCTTGAGCGTGAGTCTTGTTAAAATATTTCACCCGACTCATGAAAGCATTGGCCCACGGAGTCGAGTGGAAGATGAACCCCAGCTTGGGATGCTCGAAAATCTTCCACGGCTCGTCAGCGTACAAGCAGGAGATCTGTGCCGACGTGATCAAGTCCGGCCGCCATTCCGACGCGGCAGGAGCTTTCTTCGACGGCGGGAAAAGACAATGGTCTGGACGAGAGAAAGACCGGGACAGGAGCTACTTGGTCTAGGTGGACTGGCGTAAACAACCGATCTGCCCTGGTGACCACGGCAAAGTATCCTCACGCGTTAGTGGCGGAAAGGGAAGAACTGTCGATTGCCACGTTGGCCAACAAAGCATATATGTGGAGCTTGGACGTCCCAGGCAAGACCGTAGGTGTTGCCTTTGTCGACGCATGAGGTGGTGGAACGCCACCATGCGGACCGGTCTTCTTGGTCTGCTCTGAAGTCGATGCAACTTGAACAAAACTTTCATGTGGACTTGTTCGCGACTTGGTTGGTATGGGGACAGCAAACTACGAATCACCGGAGTCTTCGCCGGAGTCATCCCAGGACGAGACCTCTGAATACTTTGAACGATCAGCACCGGCGGTCGAGAACGCTTGATTTTTGGAGATGTTACTGTCGTCATCCTCGTCCAATCTTGGGCCCACGAGAAGCGCCTGCGTCTTGGATCGCTTATGGGGCACCGCACGCTTCCCACCTAGTTCGGGGTCGCACGCTATTCCCCGCGCCCTCGAGCTACCCGGCGCGTCCGCGCGCTTCTTTGATTTGTGTGCAATTTCGAGCTGGAGAATTTCGGCCAATGCACGGCCTTGGTCTTGGTCCCGGTGTAGGTCCACCAAGGCGGCCGACGCAGACCGGTCTACGCTGGAGGCAGCAACCGGATGCCGACGAGGACGCAACAGGTCAACCAAGCGCTGATGACATTCTTTTAATACCACCCGACGACCGTTCTCTGCCTGCGTCCAATCGTTCGACTTGCATTCACAAGACCGGACCTCCTCGGTCTGGTCTTGAATCGAAGTTCGGAGATCGGTGAGACGCCTCTAGAGATCGTCGCTTTGAATGATCAACGTGGTCTGGTCAAGCAGGTCTTCCGCTTGCTCCTGTTGGGCCAGCACAAGCTGCTCCCGAAGATGAAGCTGTATAGCCTCCAAGCGGGTCGACCTATTGCGCGCGTTTATTAGTCCGGTCAAAATCGGACTCAGCTGGAGGTCATGCGTGTTCGACTGCCGATCGGCGGCAAGCAGGGCATTGATCGCCTTCCTGATGCCAGGAGGTATACGGGCTGAAGACAAACGAAGGTTAGAACAGGTCCAAGGTGAAGACCGGACATGCATGCTTACGTTGTGTCGCCTGTTGAGCAACTGCTCCTGGAGACGTGCGATCTCTTCAAGTGCGTCTTGCAAATGCGCGTCGGTCCCGGTCTGATGCCCTGCCGATGTCTGAGGTGCAGTAGAACGATAGGGGCTGCCAGACCGGACCGACCGGACGGGCGAAGTGACATGCGATGACGTGGTATGCGAGGTGCCTACAAGAACGGTCGTTAAGGAAATACAAGAAGGTCAAGTCCAGCAGTGCAAGTACCTGGAACGGATGAAGAAGATGGTTGCTCCATGTCGGAAAAGTCTGAATTACCAAGGTTCAACTGAATTTGATGTACGAGGTCAGACCGTTGTCGTTGTGCGACACGGTCTGACTCAGGGGAGGCTGTGGGGAAGCGTGCCCAAAATTTGGCACACTTCTGGTCAAGTCTCGTCAAGGCATTTGGTCTAATTTCGGATTGGTTTAAACAAGGGGGGCTTTTCAGCCTATCATACTCAAGAAGTGTCAAGAACGCAAGTTTTGGTGAGTCACCCGACTTTGGGTACTTTACATATTTTTGTGGGGGTACATTTAGGGACTATAGGGTAGTAGTATTTTAGTTGTGGTTTTTCCAAGTAAGAGGCTTTTGGTTGTGGTTTTACCTTTTAGGACAGAGGTTATAATTTTAAGTAGGGATTTTTTTTAGTTTTCGGATAAGTGGCTGAAACCTCTTCTGGTCTTGGTTCACACCACAGCTAGGGGTCGCCGTTCTTACCTTTTCGTACACTAGTCGCCTCCGCCCGCCGCGGAGTGTTTGGGGGCAGAGGGTCGAATTATCCCCTCTCGGCCATTATAGCCGGTCTGGACGCGCCGCACGCGCACTTTTGTGGTGGAGCGGCTGATCGAAGTTTTTGAGGTTGATCAGGCGGTACCACGGCGCCCAGACTGCCGGCCAACGAAGGGGTCCTCCGGATGTCTTCGACTACATGTGTTATTGCTCACCTTGTGTACCCGACGGCTAGGCGTGGGTCGCTCCTGAGGTGGCGGGGACAGCGCACAGCGAATTCTTGGTGCAAGATTGAATTAACTAACTTGTGACGATACAACCGATGAGATCTGGCGTGATCACGTGCGATCAGGTGCTTAAACCACGTCAATTAGCCGCAATCAGGCTTGATCAAGCTTGGACTGATGCTAATAACCGACGATCAGCAATATTCCGTCTTGATCGCAAGTGCGATCAGGCGGCAGTCCGATGCGATCAGGCGCTGAAACGATGTAGATCAGTGGTAATCAGGCTTGATCAGGCTGGTGCTGATGCTAATAGCCGTAGTTCAGTTGTATTCGGTCTTGATCACAAATGAGATCAGGCGTCTTGATCGCAAGTCGCGATCAGGTACTGAAACGAAGCCAATCGGTCGTGATCAGGCGCGATCAGGCTTTGGCTGACGTTAATAACCGTCGATCAACAATATTCTGTCTTGATCGCAGATGCGATCAGGTGTCTTGATCGCAAGTGCGATCAGGTACTGAAAGGCTCGATCAGGGGCTAAAAGCTGCTTCCCAGTCGTAATATACCTTGATCAGACTTGATCAAGCACCGGAAGTCGTTCAAGTAGCAGTTGGCGCGATTTGCGATCAGCGATCACGATCACGATTCGCAAAAAGTGTCGATCAGGTGTTGATCGGTAGGGGGGGTACTTGATCAGGCAGCGGAAGTCTTCACTGCCTGATCGCGGAGCCTCTAAGCCGTCAAACAGCTAAGGAACGCCCAAATAAATGCGCTCCTAGCCTAGACTATATGAGGAAAATATATTTATATTAAAATCCACCTAGAGCTCCCGTGGGGCGCTTAAAGCAGCCGAACTCTAGGGGCCAAACGTTAATTTCACGGGGAAGAGGTGAGAGCACTGCTCGATCACGTTTCAAAAACCAAAAAACTTTAAACGAAGAACCGCAGACACTGCGGGCGGAGTTGCGGGGTGAGTTCTCACACTCTACGCCAACCGGTGGGCCAAAAACGCACTTAGTGCTCCCGACCGGGACGTAGAGGTTTCAATAAGGTAGGGGCGCAAATGTGCCTTCCCAAAAAACGATCAGCGCGATCTTACGCAAAAGGAGAACTTTATTAGCAATTAAACCCTTAGATATACCCTGTTCCTACTTTCAACCAATCCGCATCGTCCATTCGGAACGCCTTCCGTCCATCAGTCGACCTGATTTTTCCGCTTGTTCCTTGTTTGTTCGCTGGTGTTCGCCGCGTACCTGTAAGTAATCAGCACATCTTCCGTGTCCCTTCTATATCCTGTCTATGTACACCATGGTGGTACGTACTACTGTACCCACCGTGGTACACATGGCGGTACCTAAATATGTACTAATGTATCCACTATCTGCGTCCACTATCAGGCCCCTAATTTAGGTCCTAATATTAGTCATAATATTAGGACCCCTATGGGTCTAATAAAATGTCCAACATTAGGCCCTATTTTAGCCTAATAAAAAAAAGTCCGCTTTACAACAACCGCCCCTGAGTCTCGTCCAAGCCGTACAGCGGTTGGGACGAGGGTCGATCATACCGTTGATTCTGGGAATCTCACTGCCGTTTTAGAATTTGTCGTTGCACATCGATCAGGCCATCATCCAACTGTCGATCATCACCCATCATCTGCCATTTCTCCCATCAATCAAGCCCAATTCCATCAGGCGGCTACCGTTGGGGCTGTCCACTGCGATCTAACACTCGACTGTGGCTAACCGTGACAACTGCGATCAGGCTGTCTCGATCAGGCATTCACAGTCTGCTATGCCATCTTCAACGGACAGCTTGTCACCCCACATCACCAATGTTCCTGCCTTGGATAAGGCCGCAGCTGATCAGGCGATCGCCGCGATCAAGCAGGCCTGCGATCTGCAAGAGGCTCTCCGTGCCAGCAACGAGCAGGTCGCCTTGTTGTCTGGCTCACTCGCCATGAGTGAAGACACGGTTGCGATGCTTCGTCGGCGGCTCACTCGTACCCAACGTGACGCGGCGGACCGGAAGAAGGAAATCGAGGGAAACCTTAAAAAACTGGAGCCGCTGCGCGATTTTATCAACGCTGCGGTCGAGAAGCTCGAAACCCAGTTAAAAGACGCCAAAAGCACTATCGCCTATCAAGAGCAGACCATATACGATCAGGGTGTCCAGACCCGGGAGCTGGAGTGTCGCAACGACCGTGAACGTTACCTGCGATCAACGCTTGACGACACAATTGCATACCAAACGAAGGAATTGGAGCAACTCGATCAGCGTGTATCCACGTTGCAGCACGAGCGCGATCAGGTTACTTCCCGCAATGTGCGCTTGGTCCAACGTGCGGTAAGTCTCACTACCGAGGTGGACAAGCACAAGGATCAATGCGATCGCCTCCAGAAGGAGAACGAGTCTAATCGCCCATTGATGGACGATTACACTGCCATTATGGCCCAAGCACAGGAGATATCGGATCGGGTTAAAGCGGAACTCACTACCGCTCGACGTCACCTCGATCAAGTTTCCGCGGACCGGGACACATTGCGTGATCGGCTACGACAGGCCCAAGGCGAGGTTGCGCGGTGGCGCTCTCATCAATCAAATATTCAGTCCGCACTGACGGGCATATCTCTGAAGCTTCTGGCAGGCCCTGATCAGGTCCCATTGCCTGCTAGTCCCTCTGCTGATTCGACGACCAACTCGGTAGGCAGTACCACTCCATCGTCCGGAAAGCGTATTCGGCGTTCCCGATCTTCTTCTCCGTCTAAGCGGCCACGCCTTCTCTCTCCCGCTTCGGAGGCGAAGCCTGCGGATGATGATCCCCCTACTTACGATCAAGACGTTGAAGATGAGGACACTTGCCCGATCGCCTCCATTCCTTCTACTCCAACCATTAGCGAGTTCGGGAGCGAGGGCCAGCCTGATCACGACCCGACCGTGTCTCTTTTCCCTCGCACGGGTGACTTCCAGACATTGATCGCGGTTCCTGATGGTACCACTGACGCCGATATCCTGCCTTGAACTCCGGATCAACTCGGCATGTACAATTTACACAAAGTCACGGCCCAAGTGGTTTTCGACTACTTGACCCGCCCTGCTGGATGGTTGTTCCCGCCTGCTGCGTTGGCCCCTCCTACTAGTGCGTGGTCCGGTCATTTGATCACCCAGGAAGAGATTGAACATTTATATATATACTCCCAGCGCCCCTGGGATATTTTTTCGACCATGTTTCCGCCTCTTTCTTTTCGATCGTCTGGCTGGTTCGCTGACCTGGAGACCAAGTATCTCACGTTCCTCGATCATCACGCATTGGCGATTTGGGAATCAACCCACTATCTCCCTATCGCGAAGAATCTTCGTGATATTGATGACTTCTTCCGTGATTATTACATCAAACGTCGCCAACGCAGAAGCCGGGCTGGGGAGACCTGTAAACGTATCGTGGAGCTCATCTTGCGGGGTATAATCGACGGGAAATGTGATTTCTACATCTTCTTGGACCCTTCGATCACCCATTGTGCCCGCAATCGCCCGCTGAAGTTTGCCCCGGCCGATGATGGAGCATGGTACCCTGGGTTTCTATCGGACCCGCCACCTCAGAGCCTACAAGAAGCGCTGGCAGATGTCGACGACCTTGAACCTTGGCGGGTTCAATATCGTTCCTTCCCCGAAAATCACCCTGGTCGTAAGATTCCTCGCCTTCGCCGTAAGTTTATGGGTCTGAATAGTCGGTCGATCACGTTTCTTCATCAATACATTCTTTCGATCATGTCATTTCACTGTTGTCCTTTGTCCTTAAATACATAATATAAATTGGTAGTCCGTCGGCTCATCTGCCGTATCCAATCACCATACCTCGCATCATCCATCGTAATCACACCACTACAAGTCGTTCATTGTACCTCCATTAATCGTGAGTTTCATCAACCATTTCTGCGATCAGAGATTTTTCGATCGTGATTCCTGATCGGTACGTCGATCGCGCGCTAGTTGGACTCTTCATCCACTTTCATGACGTCGAAACGATGTCTGTTCACCATCTTCCTTTCGAAATCCTTGATCAAGGAATCACAATTCAAAACTGCCTCGTCTACCCACGACGGCTCGGAATACCCCTTCCAGTAGACTTGACATTCTCGTAACGTCCTTCCATATTTAGTCTTTCGACCCGATCGCACATCGGTAATACGATCAACTTCAAATTCATCGGGATCTAGCGTCCTTTCCCAGCTATCTTCAGGTAGCAAAGCTTCGACGAAGTCGAAACGATCTTCTATTCCAGCTGCTAGCACAGTAGTGGGACAATCAGGAAATTACTTGACTAATTTCAACTTGGACAGGTGTACCACTGGGAACATACGATAATCGGTGCCGGCGGTGACCAATCTCGCTGCATGATCACCGATCACCTCCTCAACTCGGAAGGGTCCATGCCACATATGCGCCAGTTTCTTCGCGAACCCTTCTTTCACCCGATCAAGGTACAACCAGACCTTTGAGCCAGCCTCGATCTTGTGCGGCGTCACCTTATCGTTGTTTTTCTCAGCCCGATCAACCATCGCTTGGTGCAATCGAGTGCTCACCTTATCGCGCGCATATCGGTAGTCTTTTTGCAACTTATATCTCCACCGACGAGCGTCTCGATCTTTACGTCGAATGCCGCCCAGTTGTAACGTTGATTCCAACGACGATCGTGGGTCCCACCCATACGCTAAATAGAATGGGGTTTCCCCGCGGATGCGATCAGGGGTTGAGTTTAGTGCGAATACCAGGCGTTCTGCATACAAACTCCAATCTTTTTGTCCAATATCCGACACATACATCTTGATCGCTCGCGTAATCGTCTGTACCGTCCTTTCCGCCTTGCCGTTCGCCTGTGGTCGATATGCCATAGTGGCACTCTGACGTTTTCCCACGATTTTGTTGAACGCGCGAAATACTTCCGACATAAAACCAGGCTCTCGATCATGCCTGATCACCTCACTAGCCCCAAACCGTCGGAATACACATTCTTCATAATTTTCGGCGATTGCTTGCGCGGTACGGGACGATCCAGCTTTCGCGATCACCATACCCGTGAACAAATCTGTCCAAATCAGCAGTTCCGTATGTCCATCCGTTGATCGGGGCAGCGATGGGATATGATACATGGCTATCACTTGGAATGGGTACGTCGCCTCGATATTTCCCGGCGACATGCCCTTGATCGTAGGCTGGCCCTTCCCTGTTTCGCAATCCACGCATTGCCCGACAAATCTTTGTACGCTTCGGAATAGACCACGCCAATGGAAATACCGTCTGATCCGCTGATATGTACGCCCTATGCCTTGGTTTCATCCTTCCAAACCCACGTGATAGTGGTGGAAGACATCTGCGTGCAAGGTCTCGGGTAGTACCAGCTTAATTGACGATCGGCGATCATCTTGATCATCCTGATCATCCCCGGTTTTCCTTTTAGCCGCATTTCCACAGTAAATCAGTAATCCTTGTTCGTCAACATCATAGTTGTCAGCAATTTTCGCACACTCCTTCACCTCGTCTGCGCTCAATTGAATAACGTCACCGTACAGATAACACCGCAAATCGTGGATCCATTTCTCTTCATCCTGTGCCTTTTTCACCCGTTCCATTCTTATTCCGGCTACTGGTACATCGGCCCATGTTGACGGTCGTGGTTGCCGGTGGTTACGTGATCGGGTCGTCACTAGCACTTGCGGGGCGGATTGATCTTCTCTCCATGTGATTACTTCGGGTAGACGGTTGAGATCAACTAATCCTTCCAGCTGTTTCTCATCTTCAATCTCAACTCTTGTTCCACCCTGCATAGCCATGGTGGTAATGTGATCTGCACTCCTATTCCACTCTCTCTTGACATGTACCAAATCATGATCACTCCACTCGTGTAGGAGGTTAAATGCACGCTGCTGTAGCACTTGTAATCGCGGAGCTTTGCACTCCATTTCTCCTCGCATTTGCCGGATCACCAAATTAGAGTCCCACACACGATCACCCTTCCTTTGAGATATCGTGCCAACAATTCCAGACTTAAAAGCAACCCGTGGTATTCTGCTTCATTCACCGTGATATCCGGTGCATTATCGGCGATCGTGATCATAATCTTCTATTCCGGTACTTCCACACAATGGCACCAAATGCACCCACACGTCGCTTGACACTTGCCGATCCATCAAATCTGATCACGTAAAGTTCTTCACCTTTTTTAACCGTGGGAGGTGGTACTTCGATCATCTGCCGCGGTTGCTTTTTCGGTGCGATCGTGACCAACGCTTCATCAATTTCGGTGCGAAGGGTGATGCTTGCGGCTAACGCCCCTAGCACCTCCTCTTCTCCATACACACATTTCTTGATATCGAGGTCCCACTGTGATAGGATCGCAGCCCATCTACCTAATCGTCCGTCCAACCCATTGGATGTTAGTAACCACTTCAATGTAGATAGACGTGATAAAACGGTGATCGTCTTTCCGACCAGAATCGTGAAATAAACATTCAAAATTCGTAAAAGCGCCAGAACTTCCTTTTCGACGGGGCTGTAATTCAGCTCACCGCTTTTCAACGTTCGGCTAGCGAATGCGACGGGATGATACACTTGATCGTATTCTTGTACTAGAGCGGCAGATACTGCCCATTTGCTAGCGTAAACCACGATCACCGGCCTCTTGTCCTGGTCAAAGTGTCGCAGGGTTGGAGCTGATGCAATCTTCGCCTTCAGCATGCTGAATGCCACTTTTGCGCTAATTAGTCGATCATCCTCGTGATTTGATTACGCCTCACTATGTGATCGTTTCTTCAACTCTTGATAATCCATCTCCCTCAATTCGTAAATCACGGCAGCATAAATTGCGAAATCTTCAATAAATCGACGATAGTAATTTAGGCTTCCCAAGAACGATTGCATAGAACGTAAGGTGCCAGGGAAAGGCAAATTGATCAGATCGTCCAGGTTCTTTGGATTTGTTTCTAACCCGCGGCAAGAGACGTGATGTCCTAAATAGGGCACTTCGCTTCGCCCCCAGTACGATTTAGCCACGCTGATTGACAAATTCCATTGATCGCACTTTTCCAGCAAGTGCCGCACCTTATTGCATAGGGTGGACCAAGTAGGTGCTGGGATTAATATATAATCGATATATGATCGCCGTTGCAGCACAGACGGGCCCGGCGTTTGGTCGAGTTCTCCTGCTGTAAATACGTCAGCTGATTCATCTGCACCGTCTTTGACCCTAAGATATCCATATAGTACATTGTCGATCAACCGCTGATAAATTTCGGAGAATTCTTGAGGCCAAAGGGCATCCTATTCCACTCAAACTATCCAAATGAAGTGACAAACGCCGAAATTTGAGGTGCTCGATCGGTCATAGACACGACCCAGAAACCACTCGCCATATCCAAAGAGCAAAACCACAACGCTTTATCCAAATCTTCGAGTATATCGGTGATCAGGGTCATTGGGTACACCATCAAACGCGTGAGTTGATTCACCGCGCGATAATCGATGCATAGACGTATATCGACCCCATTCTTTTTCACGATGATCACTATAGGCAATGCCCAGGGTGACGTTGACGGCTGAATGATCTTAGTTGCTAGAAACCCCTTGATCAGGGCCGACAACTTCTCGCGAAATTGTGGGGCCACTTTCCGGCACTTTTGGGCGATCGGGCGCGCATTACCCACATCGATATCACAAACAACTCCTCGTGCAGAGGGGGGTAGCGCGTTTCCCTTCCCGATCAACAGATGTTTTTTCGCCCAAATTATTCCGCGAAGTTGATCTATCTCCTCCACTGTGTTGACTGTGGGATCTCCGACTAGCAAATCATCTTTGGTTACTTCTTCGGTGCTTGCAGACACTTCGGGTAACGTAGCAAGCTGCTTCTCCAATTCTTCCACATACAAATCTCCACCTTCGTGATAACAAACCTGATCGTCAATAGGTGTCACGTCGAATTCGCTGGGGCTAACTGAGACAGGGTGATTACACGCATCTTGAGTAGGTGTATCGCTTGAAACAGGCTGTTCAACTCCATGATTGAGGGTCGGGCCTTTCACTTCCGGCCCCTGATCGCAGCGCTCTTGTACCCCTTGCACCTTTTGCGCCCCTTCAGTTACCAACGATACAGATGCGACGATCGTGTCCGTGGGACGTACTAAGATACTTCGAGGAGTTGGATACTCCTTCTTCTCGACTAATGGAACCTGATCGACACTTTCTTGATCGTCAGATAACAGATCGGTGGAGGCTTGATATGCCAGATTTTGCCACTCTTTGTAACGGATGGACCCGATCGAAACAAATCCGGGGCGGCGGGGCACATCCTCTTTGTTCATCCAAATACCTAAAATAGTCTCTTCTTGAACAATGATGGGGTGATCGACGATGTTCGTAACACGTAAATACCTCAAATTGCCCGCGCCCCGAGCGATAGTGGGTACCCAATCTCTTCCACGAGTAATCCACAACTTGCGAGATCGCTGATCGTAAATTCTTACTTCGACTGATCGACCTACTGGGATCTGTTCATACTGATCGAGCTTTATATAATTACCGCTCGACCCATACAACTGTCGACGTCCCTCCAGTGGGATGATCACTTCGTCAGGTAAACTTAGTGCGCCATGAGCGATATCTAATCGAACACCAGCTGGTATCATGAAATCCATACCCAATATGGCATCTTGACCAACAAGTTTGCCCACCCATGCCTGGAAATAATAAACCAATGAGCCCGCTAGCGTGATCATGATTTTTGCACGTCCTTATGTTTGGTATGCACTTTCTCCAATGCCGACGCATTCTTGTGTTTGACTCGTGTCAATCCAACAACCCACCTTACGAGCAAAGGTTGAGTCGATGATCGACACTTCGGCACCAGAATCAAATAATATCATAGCTCGCTCGTTATTGATTTTTACACTCGCCTTGTCTTGCTTGAACCATTTCTTTGGCGAGTGATATTTCCAATATCCACGTGATTCGCCTGGAAGTAATTCGACTTCCATGATCACAGGTGATCGAGAAAACTCATCAATATGGTAATTAGCCAAACGTGGTAAATCAAGCTGATCGCGTTTTTCCTTATTTCTTGTTTCTACTGTATCATCCCTCTTCTTATCCACAAATGCAAAAATACACAAACTAGAACGCTCGTCTCGTACCAGATTCCAACCTGGAGAGCGTCCTAGTTTAACAAATCTTCGGCTTCCTTGGGCAACAGTCCTGCATGCTTGGTAGGGTTATACCACTGGCGGATGCGGTTGTAAAATTCTTCCATAGGGCACTTCCCCGCATCGTGAATCTCGCCGCATGCTCGGCAGACGTACAGGTATTGATCGGTGGGGTGTCCTTTCTTGCCACACTTCAGGCAAGTCAGGCGCTTCCAGAAACGTAAGTTGTCGTGTCTGATCGATCCACAATGACTGCACTTCTTTATCGCCCCTTGATCGACTGCGTTGGAGTCGCTTCGTTTGCCTGATCGTGACTCTCCAGGATGATCGTGCGCCCCTGGTTGATCGCGCATAGTATCAATCATATAGCGGCGCTGATCGCCATCATTTCCACTATCATCAGCACTTGATTCTTCGCTCCCAGACGTTACCTTGATCGCACGTACGCCCCTAGGCTTTCGCGTCGCGGCCGGTGCTCAATCGTCGCCGGATTTTTGGTGGAATCTGCTGGTGCCTACTGCCGCTGTTGGATGATACCACTTGTTGCGTGCGTATTCCCGCAACGTTTCTTCCAAGTCCGAAGCACGATCCAATTGTAGGAGAGCCAGCTGATCGGCGAGTTCGCGATTGGCCAGAGTATCCAGAAAATGTTGGACATGTTCGCGCAGATTTTCGGGCGGTCCATCTCTGATCGGTAACTTAGCTCGCAGTCCCGCCACATTCAGTCGGTGAAAATATTCGATAGGACTTTCGTCTGATCGCTGTTTCATATAATAATACTGGCGGGATACCGATTGACCAGTTCCACAGTATTGTGCTTCGAATTCATCCACGAGACTTTTCCAATTTGATCGGGTGGTTCTACTCAACTGTCGATGCCAGTTGCGCGCCGGTCCCTTCAGTAAATCGCCCAGGATTAGACACTTTTCAGGATCAGAATCTTGATCGCGCATAAATACTGACTTGAGACGACTGATCCAGTTCCTCGCTTGATCTTCATCCCCTTCTTTTCCCGAAAATTCTTTCAAATCACTGATCGCAGACATCCGAATTCTGGCAATTGGTTGCTGATCAGTTGTCCCAGTATACGCGGATGCCACTGTGGCTCGCCGTGGCAGTGTGATCGGTTCATCAGGGTTGACGTAGTCAATTTGAGACCGTTGATCGTGAAAAGAGTGCACGGATTCCATATCCACATCTTTTACCGTCGTCGACCTATCTGGTTTCGACTGCTGACCACGCAACGAGTGTACGGACTCCATATCGACATCCTTGATCGAAGCAACTCTTCCTTGCTTTGTCTGGCGGATTTTGGCGCCAACGACTCCAGGTGCCCACTTACTCTCTTCAGCTAGAAACTTCTTCATGGCTTTGTCAAAAAACATCTTCCACTGTGGCCCTTGATCGTTTTCTGTCTTGATCGACTGAGGTTCCGTCTTGACAACCGGAAATTTGGAGTTGTCCTTTTGACAAACTTCCATTATGGTTATCTTGGGCTACATACTCCCAGCGCTACTTGACTCAATTCCCTGATCGTCACCCTCTGAAGGGGCAGATTCGTAGCACGATGACCCCGAATGTCTCGCTACGTTGATTGACGGACTTGCCTCAATCTTCAACGGGGATTGTGGTGGTGAACTGGGGAAGTCTTCATCGTCTGCTTTGCCCACGATGGGTATCAACAGGGAATACAACAGCTGGGTGGCCTCTGCCAAATCTTCGGAGTCCTGATCGAATACTTCCTCGGCATCGTAGGCGCCTGTTATCAGACCAGCCTGCTTGATCAGGCGTATTAGCCTTAGCACAATCGTTAGCTTATCTTTTACCTTCGTGATTGGCTGGTTGACCAGTCTACTCAGCTTCCCGCTGATCGTGACCCCGAGCAGGCTCATGATCGAGTTCGTCATCAGGTAATCTTCCAGGTGCTCTCGGTAAATCTTTTGGTAAAACGTCTTTACCAGATCGGCTTCCGTTGGCGGCGTACTTGATCGGCTTTCGTCGCTCTCCGACCCAGGCGCTTTGATCAACATCTTCGGTTGGCCGGTCTTGTAATACTTCTCCATCGGATCCCGATCTGGATCATTATATACATGTATTTTTGGCGGATCATAAATTGCGTTATGATCCGCATGGGCTCCCGAAGGAGCCTCGGGAGGTGGTTGAGGCTTCTCCTCCTTTACGTCATCTGGATTCCTCCCCAGGTCCTGATGATCGGCATTTCCTTTCTTCTTCAGACATGACGACGGCGAACTGTATTCCGTCGTCACAACCACCTCCTCCTTTTCCACCTTGATTTTCACCTCTGCTTCAGCTTCCGTTTTCACTTTCACATCCGCGCTATCTTGCGTAGAATCGCGGTGATATCCCGCGTCGCCCAAAGGTCCGGGCACGCGCACCATTGTGGTGGAGCGGCTGATCGAAGTTTTTGAGACTTGATCAGGCGGTACCACGGCTACCAGACTGCCGACTAACGAATGGGTACTCCGGATGTCTTCGACTGTATGTGTTATTGCTCACCTTGTGTACCCGACGGCTAGGCGTGGGTCGCTCCTCAGGTGGCGGGGACAGCGCACAGCGAATTCTTGGTGCAAGATTGAATTAACTAACTTGTGACGATATAACCGATGAGATCTGGCGTGATCACGTGCGATCAGGTGCTTAAACCACGTCAATTAGCCGCAATCAGGCTTGATCAAGCTTGTACTGATGCTAATAACCGACGATCAGCAATATTCCGTCTTGATCGCAAGTGCGATCAGGCGGCAGTCTGATGCGATCAGGCGGTGAAACGATATAGATCAGTGGTAATCAGGCTTGATCAGGCTGGTGCTGATGCTAATA